>CM076573.1:54385155-54982088 GCA_034641835.2 Pinus albicaulis | reverse complement strand
TGCCCTTTAACTAGTTTGGTGGGCCTAATTTCTAAGTCATATTCAAGAATAGTTGCAATCCATTTTCCCCTTTTACCATCAGGGTCTTGACTTAGAATGTCCTTGACAACAGTATTCGAAACAAAAGCAATTATGTGAGAGTGTAAAATATAGACTCTAAAGTCTTTTAATGCTTTCACTAATGTTAAGGCTTGCTTCTCCATGATGTTATATTTGAGAGGAGAATATCTTAAGGCCCTAATAAAAAATTATATTGGTTGCTCTTGTCCCAAATCATTCTTTTGAAGTAAAACTACAGCTATTGTATGCTCAGATGAAAAAGAAAAGATATAAAAGTCTTTGGTGAAATCTGGACTAATCAAGACTAGTGTTTGAGTAAGAGCTTGTTTAACCAGTTCAAATGATTGTTTAGCTTGTGTAGTCCATTTCACACCTACATATTTCTTGAGCATCTTTGTAATGTTTTTTAATAGCTCAGCAAGGTTGGGGATAAACCTCCTCAAAAAATTAATCTTTCCAATGAAAGATTGTAATTCTTTGAGGCTTCTTGGATGGCTGATTTGCAATATGCCATCTATCCTTGTAGGGTCTATTTTGATTCCCTCTTCTGAAATTATATGGCCAAGAATTTTACCTTCTTGGAGACCAAAGAGTGTCTTCTTGGGATTCAAAGATAAGCCAAATTTCCTACACTTCTCAAAAAAATTTCTCAAGTGAATCAAATGTTCTTCATCCATTTTGGAGAAAACAGTTACGTCATCAAGGTAAATGATAATGAAATAGAAAATTTCTTCAGAGAAGGCTATGTCCATGGCCCTTTGGAGGGTGGCCCCTGCATTCATCAATCTGAAATGCATTTTGACATACATAAAGGTGCCCCAAGGTGTGGTAAAAGCAGTTTTGATTTGATCACTTGGGAACACTAACACCTGGTTGTAACCCGAGAACCCATATAAGAGTGATATCCCTTTTGACCCCACTACCCTTTGAAGTATATGGTCCATCTTGGGCAAGGGGTAGTTGTCCTTTAGGGAGGCTCTATTTAAATTTCTGAAGTCAATACAGAGCCTGATTTCCCCTGTCTTCTTTCTAACAGAAATTAAGTTTGATACCCATCCTGAATATCTAATTGGTACTATGATCCCAGCATCATGCATCTTTTCAATTTCTGCCTTAACGAAAGGTAATAAAATGGGGTTTATTCTCCTTAGTTTTTGTTTAAAAGGCTTTTGATTTTCATTCAAAGGAATCTTGTGCTGAATGATACTAGTATCATAAGATTTCAGATCTTTGTATCCCCAAGCAAAAACATCTTTAAACTCCTTGAAAAGCTCTATGTATTGCGATTTTATGTGAGCTGGGAGAGTGCTGGACAGTTTAATCATCTTGGGTTCTACTAGGCTGCCTATATTATGTTCTTCTACATCTGTTTCCACAGGCTCCATTCTCGGTTCTTTGGCTACATCATTAAAGTTGAAAAGGTGTTCTAAAGGTGTGAGACCTCTTGGAATCGTATCACTCTTGCATTGTAAAACCTCCAAGTCTTCTTGGTCTACGTTGTCATTTAATTCTGCTTCAAAAGGATTCTCACAGTGATTTATATCAGCAGAATGCGTTATTTCAACTTCTGGGATTTGTTCAACATACAAACAATTTTCTTTATGGCTGGTTTCTAATATTGGTATAGAAAAATCATTTTCTTATTTTAAGAAATCATCTATGTGTTTGTGAGAATCAAACACCTGCCAGTGATATTCGTTACCAGGCACTGCAGGCCTGTGTTTTACCTTTACACTAAGCTGCTCATTTATCTCAGGGATTTGGCAGTTGCTGGCATTGAAAGAAAGTTCATTTGCTAGATGATTTAGTGCTCTTGGAATGAAAATAAGTCCATACTTTTCAAAGGTTTTTAATAAATCAGGGGCAGCATTCCGATATTCCTTAAGCCTTGGATTTCGAGCTGAGTATTCTCCTTTGATTTGTCTTATGATAATTTCATAATCTCCTAAGATTGATATCTTTTGGGCTTCTAATTGTTTAAGCAATTGTAAGCCTATTAGAAGTGCTTCATACTCAGCAATGTTGTTGGTGCATGGGAAATCCAATTTATATGAAAAAATCTTATTTGTATTTTCAATCCACACACCTGCCCCTGCACTTGTTTTATTACAAGATCCATCAAATTTTATTGTCCAAAGTATATCAGCCTTATTTTCATTCTCTTGTTGTTGTTGATTTTCAATGTTTTGAATCTGATTTGAGGGAAGTTCTGATTGTTCTGATAAACTGATGGGGTCTACGTTTTCCTTATCTTGTTGAGTGATTTCATCTTCGTTGTATAAGATAAAGGAATTTAAACTCGATTGAATAGAATAGATTGGAGAGTTATTTGGTTTATCTATGTTGCTCACCATGTACTTCATGTGAGATTCCATGTATAATCTTCTGTTTTGGTTAAAAATAGGGATGGTGGCATAATACATGTCCATTTGAATGCTTCCCTTAATTTTGGCTCCCCATGATCTTAATAAGAGCATGCCATACTTAGGGGGAATGTCAGCTAAAACTATGTCCAGCTAAAACTATGTCCATTACTAGACTCTTAGCAGGGATCTGAGATAAGTTAACACATAAATCTTTGATTAAACCCAAACATTTGACTCTGCTTGAGTGAAAGGAATACAAATCTTTGTATGGTTTAGTAATTTCTAAGCCTAAGCTTTACATTACTACCTTGGGCATTAGATTGTGTGAGGCTCCAGAATCTAACATGGCATTGTGTAAAATTTTCTCATGTATATTCAAACTAACATAGAAGGGAGGAACAGCTCCTTCTTGGTATTTTCCTTCAACTTCTGGACCAAACAACAACTGAGGCTTGTCATCTGTCAATTTTAAGGTATCAGTATCACTTCCTAAGTTTAAAGCTTTTAAAACTTGGTTTTTGTACACTTCTTGGGTTACTAGTTCATCTAGAGGGATGGTAATTTTTTATCTTTGCAATCTTCCTCAAGGCCGAAAGGAAAAATTGACTTGTTCATATTTACATCCGTTTTTTCAATTGAATTCCTTTCAACAATTTTGATTTGTTGAACTTTGTTTGACCGGGTAATTGGGACAGCTTTTGTTAGGTCCACTAGTCGAGGTGCTAGGGATGTTTTGTTCAACATTTGGTCAAGTCGCTCTTCTTTATTTGAGTCTCGGGTTTCTTAGCCAAAACGTTGGTTTTCTCTCGCTATCTTCTTAGGCTAAGTTTCTTTGTTTTTCTTGACAAAGTAGCATTCAGTGTTTTTATCCTTTGAATTACCTACGTTTCCTTTGCTCCTAAGATCATATTGTTTGTGCACCTCCATGATTTTAAAACCCCAATCTATAATCATCAAAATCTTCATAGGTGTTTGAATTTTGATCGTGAGAAGAAACCTTGTTTTTTCTTAGTGAGGAAACACATCATCCCCATCGTCTGATCCAATCAAGTTCACATGACCTTTCCCAACCTTTCGATCTCCTATCTTCTTCATATTTATCTACATAGTTTTGTTGGAAGGGAGGTCTAACTTGTTGGCTACTTTTTTGTTTATCTTGATTGTTTCTCTTCTTCTAATTTTGATTTCTGTTTCTATTTTGTTGTTTTGAGGTTCTCTTCGTGCACTCTTATCATTCAAATTGATATTTACATCCTTTCCATTACCTTCACTAGGTTATCAATTTTAGTGTCGAAGTTGAGGTTGAGGGTGCAATTTCATCTTTATAAGCTACCCTTTCTCCTCAACCTATTTATTTTCTCAATTATGTTTGTTTACACTCACAACCTCTTCGCATGTCTTCCGCAGTTATAATCTTTCCCTTAGTCGATAAGCCATTTCAACAAAACTCAGGTATCTTACCAAGGCCTTGCCTTGGGGAGGTTTCATGTGAGGTGGAGAGCATTGTAAACACTCGTTAAACCTAGTGGAATAGTCATGAACGCTCTATCCTTGATTTATTTTAAGGTCGCTATACTTTCGTTAGTATTTGGAGAGGGTTCTTTTTGAGTTCCCATTTATTTATGAATGTTTGATACAAATCAGTGGAGATCATTGATGTCGTTAGGGAGGTAAATTCTTAAATCACTTACATCTCCTCCTAAACTTTGGGTGAAGATCCTCATCTTAACGGTTTTCTTCTATCTCCATGCAATCAAAAGCATCTTCCATCCTATCTACACATTTAGAAATGTTGTAGACTCTTTGCAAGAAATGAGGAATTTTTGATTGGATAATCATTTGGTAAGTGGGAAGGAAGAGGTTGTGGTAACACTAATGGGGCATACCATGTTTCCATGGCTAGAAAGAAGGGTGGATTTACAAGAGAGGTGGATTTATATAAAGGTAAGAAGGAAATGAAGTGTTTCTGCATTTCTCGCGGGTAGTATGGATTGGAGTGGAAGAAACACTTGGGCCAACAAACTAGTTTTGAGCGGATTTGTTATGGAAAAGACCAAAGATGAAGAAGTTGAGAATCAGAGGAGGAATTGTGAGGCTTCTCTACTAAAGCTTTGTTGCAAATCTCGCAATGTTAAGATAGATTTGGTTTAAATCACCTTGAGATCTAGTTCTAAAGATGTTCTTTGTATGATGTAAATCAAAGCATAAATACTCAAGTCAACAAGGTTTTCGTACGTATTTATTCCTGCAGAGGCTCCTATTGGGTAGTCGATTTCCCAGACTTGGAAGTCTCAAGCATAGAATTATCTCCCCGCATTATCAACAATCAAATGAGGATTAGGGCCCGGATGAGATCTAGTGTTGATCCTATGTGAAGCGTAATGCTTTTCAAAAATGAGAGAGGTTAAAGTTTTATGGACTGCTTTTTGGAAGTTTTACCTCTCACGATGTATTATCTAGTATGTCTCTAGGCTTCTAAAATTCCTCAAGGCCGGTTAACACAGTTCTAAAGAGATCCGGGAGACCTAGATGAGTAATAGGCCTACCGGGGCTAGTGAGTTCCGTGGAAACTTTTTAGCTTCTATGAAGGTAAAATATTGGATGGTTCCACCACCATGTTTATTTTGAAGCCAAGCTAAAATATTTTTGGGTTTTTCCGAGTTTTTAGTCTTTATAGGTTATGAGAGTGTCCTAAAATTTGATTTAATACTTAGCTAAGGTGTTTAAAACATACGTACTCTTATGGCTTGGTAACTGATTTCTCCCTGTTTGATCAGTTTTATGAAAATCCTAAGGGCTACTTAGTTTTCTCAATCGATTCAAATAAGTCCTATCATGATTACCATTTTGTCGTGTAGTGCTTGAAGAAGTTACTTATGTTATACCGGATAGTGAGTGTTTTGTTTTAAAATATTTACCTGTCCCACCGTGATCGCCATTATGTTGGTATCCCATGTTGATAGTTTAGCAAATCAAAAGACAAGGCAACATCAAACAAATTCATAGTTCCAGATCTAGTCCCTTCTTTTGTTCTCGTAGAGGGACTTTCAAGCTTGTTTTGCAAAGGTTTATCTTGTTTTCTTTTTAGTATGGATTTTAGACTAGTTATTAAGTGCAAGTGTTTTGTTTGTTTGTTTGGTTGAATTGATGCATGAAATATGAAAGGTCTAGTAAAGGAAGGTGTAGAAGGAGTATCATTTTCATTAAGTAATGGAGTCAAAAAGAGGTTATGGAAAACTTATCAATGGATATGGGATATCAAAGGGCAAATATAACTTCAAGCTACGGGATCCTTTAGTTGGTGAATGAGATGGACATTAATGGTTTAAAAGAGAAATTTAATTCTCAACAAAGGGAATTTGAAAACATGACTTGAACAATAAAGAGGTATTTGATAGACAGGCTAACCATAAATTCTACAAACCGCACTTTAAGCAAAATAATGATTTCAAAAACTTTTAAAATGAAATCTAAGATTCGAGAGCACGTCCTATTTCTCAAAAGATTTTATTTCAAATGACTTAGAAAGACATAAAAGATTTACCGATAATTGCAGTCATAGAAGAGGGAATACCTAATACATCTATGATCACAACTATAAAAGACCTTTAAGACAACTCAAGCCAAGGAAAGGACAAAGGGCATGATCAAAACAAACCTCCTTGGCTCACTATGAAAAATTTACTTCAAAGGGATACTTCAATAATAGCCTTTAAGTGGAAATAGACAAGGCTCAAATGGAGAACAATAAATCAATGTTGAAACCAACTATTAGAACTATTATAGAAATAAACAAGAAGGAGAGGACTAAAGAGAGATTAAAGACTCTAAAATACCTCGCAGAAGAAAACATAAAATAGTGAAGGATAAACAAAGCCCAAGGTGCTTCCAGGAGTCATTTCTTAGCCTAAAACTTTCATCCTACCGTAGTAATAAATTATGGAACAAAATGAAAAACAAGAGAAAACATTAAATAGTTCGAATAATTCACCAACACCCAAGATCATGGATCCAATGATAGAGCCTTCTCAAGAACAAGCATGCAACAACATCATCGTGGCTTCCAAGACTTCACTTCTTCTTCAACTTCAACAACACTATGTATTATTTCAGAGAGTTTCATTATTACAACGTAGTGATCAACTAACCCGTATCTCATTAAGTATTTATAGAAGACATGAGGAGGTGGAAGAGCTTTAGGTTTGAAATGCACAAATTTATACTAAATGCACCCAAACCTCGAAAACCATGCAAGGCCTAAGGTAGGAGAACATTGAATTATGATCCCGTTTATTTTACTGCTTCGTCTTTTTAAACTCAAAGGGAAAAATATTGACTTCGAGGCCTATTTCTCTATCTTTGTAATAACTCGCTCGACAATTTGAGAATTAATTCTTTCTTTTGTAATAACTGCTCACTGTCTTTTATAAATATCTTCCGTTTTGCCAAGTAGGCCTTCTTTTGAGTGATTTGAGGTCAGCAGTGTCTTTTGCAGCGTGAGATTCAATTAGCCTCAGATGTGGCAAGGGAGGCTTCTGACTGATATATATTATTGTTTTAACCTAAAACATCTTTAATTTACTTCGAGTTCTATGTTTTAGGCTTAATGAAGCCTAATTTCTATCTTCTCGGTCTTCAACCGTCTTCAATTGTGGATCGTGTCTGATTAATCGAATTAACGCCTTAATCCTTCAAAAACCATGTTAAAACCTTAAATTTCTTCACTTCGCTTTGATTTCATACTCGTCAAACTCATACTCTTCTACCGTGGTGTTTGTTGTGTTTCCATTGTTGTTGCAGCGCGTAGAGGTTTTAGAGTAAAGGCATCACGTTCGTGGAGGCAATCGGTAGAAAATGTAATTTGGAACCCCGCGGAATGATTTCCTTGTAAAATAAAGGCTCCGGGGATCGTCATCCCCGACCGTTGATCTCTTTTTAAACAACTGAGAAAAACCTTTAAACCCGCAAAACAAAGAGAAATTAAGAAAATCCTACCGTGGTAAGGCTTAAACCTATTTGGGAGTTTTGTTATTGTGACCGTTGGATGAAAGCATCCAACGGCGAGGTGATCGATCGCCGTGGGTCGATAGGGGCGATGGTTCAATGGTGGTGGAGATTTATAACCGGCCGTTGATCTCGAAAGATCAAATCTGGCCGAGATTGAGTTTATATAATGCGGAGGGAAACTCTTTATATGAAAATAGACGAAAATGCAAAGGAAAATGGGTGAAAAACTTTTAGCGGAGGAAAAAAAGGGTTAAACGAAATTCGGGGTTTCGGGATAATTCTGGGCCGTCGAATGAGATCTGCCACAAAGATTGATGGCAGAGGTTAATTGATGAAGTCCCTTGGAAGAAAGGCAGAGGGCGATAGTGTAATGGTTGTATTAAATTGGGATCGTTAGATCTCAAAGATCAACGGTGGAGATTAAACGTGATAGAATGTAATATAAATGGGGTAAAGTGGTTTCGGCCGAAGAAACCACCGGTTTCGCGCGATGAAAAGGGAGAAAGGCGATATTGCCTTTTTTAATGAGATATGCGTTACTGGCCGACACGTGGCCTTTTAAAACCTCTCACATCGTGTAAATTTAAAACATTAACCATCGGACACGAAATCATGCGATATGGGTCCCTGGCCGTTGGATGAAGGGTGGGCAGATCCAATGGTGGAGTTTGGTGCACGATAAGACAAGATGCACAGGCGGAAGAAGGTGGGTCAAGGTCATGGTGGTTTTAATATTGACCATTAGATCAGGGAATGGACGGCGGAGACTGGGTCATTGTAAACTGTTTATCTGGAGAGATCAATGGCGAAGATTCACCGATAAAATTTATACAGCGGGATTTTATGGAAATAAAAAAGGATGCGAGGTTTGATCTGGACCGTCAGATGAGTGAAATGGACGGCCCAGATCCAATTGCTGGATCGCCGATCGACGGAGGAGAGAGGAAAGGTGCACAGAAAATTTCTGATGCGATTGAACAAGGACCCTTGATCTTAGAACTAGATCAACGGTGGGGAATGAATCTGCGGAGGGATGGGCTTATGAACAGAGTGATGTGGGCCATCGGATCTGGGCCTGGCGGGGAAGATCAACGGCTGGGAAGCCATCACAAGGTGGCCAATCGGAGGGGGGCAATAAAATATTTAAACACATCTGATGGAAAACTCCGATGCGAGATCCCAAAGATCGTTGATTGGTTTAAATCAACGGTTGGAATTTGCTTCAACCAATGAACCGTTGGACTTAATAAAAAAGTCAGAATATTGGATTTTTTATGAAATATGAAGGATGAAAAGGTTCGGCAAAGGTTTTTGTTATGTTTTAGCGCCCGATTGCGGGCTCTGGGTTATGTGAAGGAGAGCAGAGGAGTTAGGGGTTTTTAAAAAGAAAAGGGGCCAATCGCATCGGGATTTTTTCCTTTAAACAAAGAAATGTGCCCATTGCAAACCTTCGATTGCAATTAGCGCTCAGGACTTAACTCTTGGTCCTGGGCGCAGGTTATATGGTGGGGAAGTGATTTTGGGGCTAGGGCCAAAAGGGCTTAAGGCCTTAGCACAAAAAGGCTGTTTTTTATGATTTTTCAAGTACTTCAAAGGATTTTGAAAGCTTTCGATAAGGTAAAAAAGGAGTTTTAAACCTTATCAAAGGGGTTTTTATGAATGGAAGACAGGAAATGAGGAAAATGGAGGAATTTTATGAGGAAAAAAGGGGATAAAAATGGAGGTTAATTATGAATGAAAGGAGGAGAAAAATGAAGGGAAAGTGGGTTTTTCAACAGTCTTTTTCTTCAGGCAAACAACAGAATTTTCAGTTTTAAAAGGGAAACAACAGTGAAGATTAACTAAAGTATTAGTTATCTTCATAAAAACTTCAAGGATGATAGGTTCTCAAAGGGGAATTATCTCTTGGAGTTTTTATGAACAAAATTAGCCACCTCTTGGTATAACAAAATTTATAGGTGGCTAACAGTATATATTGTATTTTTGTACATGTATATTTATCGATTTTTTATGTGACTTTGATGATTTTGATCTACTTTGGTAGGTGTTTTTCAATGAGATGAGTCATTTTGGATTTGCCTATGGTGCTAGTAGACATACCCAAAATCTTGCTTCCGCGGCTTGGGTAATTTACTATCCATCCGGTCAGTTGCTAGTATCAAGTGGTGTATGCATTGGTCCTGCTTTGAACAATGTGGTAGAGTACACTACAGTGTTCAACCTACTCTCGTAGGAAATATCTGTTGGTGTTGATTCGTTAGTAGTATACTTGGATTCACAACTGGTGGTTTCACAATTAAATAACACCTATAATGTGAGAGACCCATTTTTTCATCAATTATTTATGACAGTGTGTTTTTTACAACATTCATTTCAATATGTTACATTCATTCACATTCCTCATTCAGATAATTGGTTAGCTGACTCATTAGCTAATCAAGAAATTTATTGGCATATTAATCATTCAATACTTTAAAAATATCAAAAACATAATTCATCATTGTACATTTGGGATAATCACATTCAGATTATGTTCAAAATATACAAAAATCGTACCATCATGTCCAAAAAAATTAGGGCTTATGCCTGATCATTTCCAACATCAAAAAATATTACAGTCATCTGATCAAATAAAATCTATCCCTGAGGGCCCTGCCCATGATAGGTGTTCTGGAAGAACACTATAGTTGTAGCCACGTGGTGGAACAACCACACCTAGTGAAGTGGTACTCCAACCACTCATCTCTATGTAGCCTCTAGGAGATCCTTTAGCGGCCACCATAGGGACTTGGCGAGCCAAAATATCCAAGTTTCTCTAAATATCATGGAGGGTTCTCCCCAGGTCTTCTGCAACATCATCAGCTTTTCTTCTGCGGCTCTTATGCCCAGGGAAACCCTCAGGTCTCACTGGTCCCATGTATACATAATGATCATTAAAATTTGTAAGTCATATTGTCCTAAAAAAAAAAAAATTTCATTTTCATATAATTTGAAAAATAAAAAAAAATCATATAATAAAAAAAAATCATTGTGTGATCTTACCAATCTCCCCCAATGTTGCATCAGGTGGAAGAACCAAATTTGGATCTGCTCTGAAATCCATCCCAGCATAGGGATAGTCATCTACTGAGATGACTTGTTCTCCCCACCAATGGAATAACTCATCATCCCATGTAGTCTGAGGGACCTCAGTACGTGCTAGTCTCTTCATCAAGTATGCCCGCCTAGCTATCCTTGGATCACGAGGGCTATTGATGGTAGAGATGATCTTCGGGTGAAGCCATGGAACTCTCTCAAAGAAGAATGTGCAGAGAATGGTACCATAGCAAAAGTGCTTTGTTTTCCTTTGTCGGATAGAAGTCAATTTTTTCTTCAAATTTTCCAATAAGGCTATGCACTAATCATATAGTGTGGTCAAGAAACCCACTGCCAGACTCATGCTTCCTCGTGAAGCCTGTAAGGAAGCTGATCCTGCTACCCTCACAATGGTGAAAAAAAGGATATTCATGTGCAAATATCGCACATATATAATTGGGATCTGTGTCCCAACCTTATTAGTACCCTCAGCACAGTAAACTTGAATCTAATCATCGACATTAAGCCATCCTATAGGCTTGCCCTGCAAGTTAACTAGTTCCCCTCTCCGAGAGAGTCCAGTTATGAAGTAGATCTCTTCGATTTCTATCCTTAATAGAATTTGACCTATCATGAAGAAATCTTCATCTGGATCCCAATAATTCACTAACATCTTGAGCAATCGTGTGTTAGTTTTCATATTCGGCATTTTGAATAATTTTAATAAACCACATCCTTGAAGGATATCCAAGGATGCCTGGTCCTACATATCCTTATTATCAATTGTGTTATGCTCTCTTTCCCTCCAGCTGACTGTCACCATGAATAATTTCATCCATTAACCATTTAGAAATCAATTTTAAAATTATTCTCTGCACATAAGCGACTTCATTCAGACACAGTCGTGTCTATATGCGAGTTACTCATGAAGAACTTGCGTATACGAAGAGGCTTTTAGAAAAAAAACATATATTTCTATGGTGAAAAATTCAAAAATATGATTGAAATGATAAAAAAATTGATAAAGAAGTTAAATATGAGGCTTACCTAACTGATTTGGATCGATTCAGTGAACGATTGCTCCGTTTGTAAGAAAGGGTTTTTTTTCTCCAGAGCACTTTCTCAATTTATTCACAGCACAAATGACCAAATGTGAGTCCAAAAGGCCTATTTATGCCCAGAATTCAAAAAATTTCACAAATTTCATTCGTGTTTATTTTTTGAATTTGTTCACGACTATTTAACCTTTTGGCTTGTAAGTGTTAGGAAAAGATATTTTTAGGTCCATTCTGGTGATTTTGAGATAATTCCAATTTTCGCTTCGGATCCATGACCGCTGACCTGTCATGGAAGGTATTTGATTCTAAACTGGCATATAGGTTAGGGAATACACTTTCCATTGAACTTATGCATACTATACTCCATTTTGAAATCTTTCCATAGGGTTGACCCCGTTATATTATGAATATTTAACCAATTTCACTTGCCGATTTTAAAATCATGATATGATGGTAGAGCCATCCTTTATATGGGCTTCCTAGTTAGTTCCTCTCTAGCATTTGTTGCCCATGTTGCAATTTGTGTAGGCTCGGGGGTCCTCTTTAGTCGCGCCATGAGTTATGCGTTGAAGCTTCATTCTTTTTCTTCTTCACTATTTTCATTCTGGCCATATACCTTAGAGGTTCCCATTTTGTTGTCGAGTTGTATTGTTGCATTGCATATTGACCATTTGTATATCTTGACCTTTAGCCAGCTTCATTTGGACTCGTGGTTAAGCCATATTTTGACCATATATTTCTACAAAGTCAACCATGCAATCACTTAGCCTTCACAACTTAACACCTTTACCCATGGATGGAACATTCCTTTGAGTGTCACTTACCAATTTTCACCACCTTTCATTGAGCATAGGATTGTTCCTATCCCAGGAACTAGTGCATATTTTTACCGACACTCGTTCTATGCATTGTACTATAGGAATTATTTTATTTTTTTCCAGGCTTTGAAATATTGAAAAGACAAAAAACTTAAATATTTGAGAAAGAATGAGAACGAGACATTACGTCGATATTTGATGGCATTTAAAGAGTCAGTTGTGTCGCTCTTGAGAAAAGCACAAAAAGTCTAAGTCTTTTCACCATTTGTGATGGTTTTATTTTTGACATAGGAGAAGCCATAAACTTAATTAGGGGAATTTTGAGGTCTAAAATGGGCCTCCTAGGGAAATTATAAAATAATAATGGAAATAATAAAATAAGATTTGATTACATCAACAAAATTTAGAGGAAAAAAATAAAAAAACTACTTTTTCAACTCGTATTTTCAACTTATCTCTCAATTTTTTTACTCAAATTTCAAGTGACTACTCGTTGGATGAAAAATTTAATTCCTCATACAAGAAGTACCCATGTTGCATACTTTTGATGGATCCTTCTACATGAAAAATGGAAAATACATGAAAAACATGATTTCAATCACATTTTTTCATGTATTACTAATTTTTCATGTAGCAGCATCGATCAAAAGTATGCAACATGGGTACTCCTTGGATACAGAATTAAATTTTTCATCCAGCGAGTGCTCCTGCTCGAAATTTGAGTAAAAACTTTGGGAGATAAGTTGAAAATACAAGTTGAAAAAGTAGTTTTATTATTTTATTATTTTTTAATCTTTTTACTTTTTTACTTAAAAAATGGTGAATCATCCCCCATGGTTGACATCATCATCTTTAATCCTATTAGTTCTTATAAAGTTTATTTTTTTGTACATTTTTCTTAAGAGGCCCATTTTAGACCTCAAAATTCCCCTAATGGTTATCGAGTTAGTACTCCCCCGGTTTGTTATCTCTTCCAATCATATGGAGGGTTTGTTTATGCCTCCTGCATGACAAACTTGTTAGTCATCAGTATTTTTCACTTTTTAGTGATGACTAGATCCATAGCTGAGTTTTCTAGAAGCTGATCTCCATATGTCAATTTGTCATCTAGAAAACCCTCATAAAACTTTTTTTCGCCCTCCTACTTTTCAGTTCGCCCATGTCAAGGTTAAACCTCATTATCACTATCCTATCTAGCTTTAGCCCTAAGTCTGCCTGTCAGCTCTAAAGGACAATCCAAGTCTGTTCAAAAGCCCTCCCCTAAGTTAGGAAGTGGCGCTTTAAGGCATCTCACCCTTGGCAAACATCTAATAGACAAAAAACCTCCATCTGCTATAGACCATTCATAACAGACCTTCCACTCTGCTAATGAAATTGATCACAACTCTAAGTCGCGCCACTTACACACCCCTAAGTCCCAGCAATACATAGGCCATAGTCTCAAGCTGAATTTAGGTGTTTTACAGTGTTTTATGGATTGTACAAAGACAGGAAACATGTCATCATCTCAGAAGACTAAATGCTTGACTCCACATTAGAAGAAAAACTGCTTCTCAATGTGAACATGAGCCTGAGATACATATACAGGGCCAGGAGTTACTCATCAAACTCTTGTAGCTTCATTCAGCATGATAACACAGTAAAAGAAAGACATCACTGTCAAACAGACTTGTAATTTGTCATGGCCAAGAACCTCCTTCATCTATAAGCAGAAGGTTAAGGCGCCTCCTTCATCCATAAGCAGAGGGCGATGGCCATGGTTTGACTTGAAGAATTGCAATCTGACTGAAAGGAAAACTTGTCTTTAATAAATAGTGAAACAGTAAATAGGGTTTTCTAAAGGAAAATGATGATTGCAGGTAGAGGTGAAAGCAGTGATGTTTTCAAATTTGTTTGCTTGCCATCATACATAAGAAGAACCCTGTCAAGCATGCTCATCAAATGTCATCAGACATATCGCCAATTAAAAGGCCTCCTTCATTCATAAGTAGAGGGCTAGGGAATTTATTGTCTTCAAGGTGTGATTGATCAAAGATGAATGCTAAGAAATATTAAAGGATAACTGAACAGAGAAGCAAGAGACCAAAAGGAAAGCAGGGGTACCACTGCAATCCAAAGAGGTCAAGCTTATCTCTTCACATCTGTTCTCTCAAAAAACAGTTTGCAGTCAAAACAAAACCAAATTGAAGAGTGGTTGATGAGTTGTGTCATTACACAGGCAAAGAAACTAATGATGATTATGTTTTAAGGAATACTGGTCTCTCTACTCATAAAAAGGTGTTTTTCAAATATGCTTATCATGGTTGAACAAAGGAAATCTGAGCTTATCTCCTCAAGAGACAATTCAACTAAACTCAGTTGTTCATAATATTCAAAAAGGGAACTTTAGCCTACTTTCATATTCCACAGAGGATTTCAAAATAGATATAGATCTGTTCATTATTTAAGGGCCAAAGGTACCATATCAATGCAAGTTGAGCAATCATAATTAGAGAAAGGTTGTGAAAACTGATAGTCAAAATGGTAAAAAGGGGTCTTGATCTCAAAACAAACTATGCCATCATGGTAAAAAGGAAGCCAAGCATTTGTCAAAAAGGCCATCCCCCACAGTCAAAAAGAGGCTCAAATATCACATCTCAGCAAATACAAAGGGATAGTAAAATTTGCATGCTTGTTGAATCATAATACCTCTGCCACAGTGAAATTAGGGTTAAGGAGCGCCAGGGAAGTTTGATTCAAAATGATTTTCTGACCAAACAGAGATGAAATTTACAAAAGTGAGAGAGGATTTTGTCCCTCATAGGCACAATAAGAAAAACCTCATTCAGTTTCTACACAGGTATCATGGTTTGTGAGAAATGTGAAAAGTTCAGATGTCACAGGAGAATTTCTGCACCACGATTCATCATTTTTTCCAGTGATGGGAAAGTCAGTTTTTGAACACAAAAATGGACACCAAAAGAAACAAATCAAGAATATTGGGAAATTATACTTCTCTATCTTTCCAACGAGCCATCTCGGGCCCCATTCTGACACCGGGAAGGCATCCAAACGTAGCCTGCAATCAACGCTATGTTTTTCTGCACCAGCATTCACCTTTTTTTACCAGTGATGGGACAGTAAGTTTTTGAACACCAAAATGGACACCAAATGAAAAAAATAAAGAATATTTGGAAATTATACTTCTCTATCTTTCCAACGAGCCATCTTGGGCCCAATTCCGACACAAGGAAGGCATCCAAAAGTGGCTTACAAACAACACTATGCATTTTTGCACCAGGATTCACCAGTTTTTACCAGTGTTGGGAGAATGAATTTTTGAACAATCAAATGGACTCCAAATGGAAAAATTCAAGTTGTTCTGGAAAGTACACTTCCACAGCTTTCCAAAGAGACATCTCGCGCCCAATTCTGACACCAGAAAGGCCTTCAAAATGGGCTGTAACGTTGCACGACGCGTTCAGAAATCTGCGTGGCGCGCTCAGGCAGAAAGTTTCCAAAGGAATGCACTGATGCGCGGCGCGCTTGTAGCATCAGTAAAAATCTCACCAAAAAACCTCCAAAAACTCATTCAAAGTGTCTCCAACTCTCAAGAAAATATTGGCATCATGTTTTGAGGTACTGTGTCTTGCTGCCCCTTAAATTCAAGATTGCTAGATGGTGTTTGGGGTAGAGGAAGTCTGGTTTGAAACGAGATATGTTAAGTGGCTGTTTTGAAAGAGGGATAAGGTGCTTGATTTAAAATTTGAGTTTGCAATAACTATATTTGCCTGGCAGTAAGCTTAACCAAATGATTTTTTCCTATTAATGATTCAAAACCTCACAAGCTGCCCTCAAACAATATTGGAAGAAGAAACATAGGGTTTTGAAAGGTGCAACTGTGGTCCTATGTTCAAAATGGCAGTGGTAATTATATGAGAATTTCTTGACCTTCAA
Organism: Pinus albicaulis; assembly: GCA_034641835.2. NCBI lineage: Eukaryota > Viridiplantae > Streptophyta > Pinopsida > Pinales > Pinaceae > Pinus > Pinus albicaulis. Next base: position 54,965,768 of record CM076573.1, on the reverse strand, counting down.
AACTCTCCTTCGTATGTTAAAAATATAAAGGCAGTTTTGTCTCCTTTTTGACTCCATAAAACCAACTTTAAGTGTGTGAAGCTGTAGATCACCACTTGGAGGTATTATCAAAATCTGAGGTAGGAGAAATAGTAGAGGTATAAAGAGGGCAGTATTTGGTTGAGGAGGAGTTGATGGTTGATTGAATGCTGCAGGGCTCTATCACCTCATCCTATAACACAGTAACCTTTGACTGTGTAGATGCATTTTTTTGGATTGTGTAATGGTGTTGAATATACTTGTTGAAAAGCATACAAAGAAGAGAGTAGTGTCTTGAACTAAGAAGATTGTTGTTCTGCCTTTACCCAAAAAACAAGGCTATCCTATGTCCTCCAAAGTACTAAAAGCTGGATTATGTTACCATAAGCTCAAAATATCATTTGATTATGTTGACAGTATGCTTATTCTTGAAACTGATTGTTGTTTGGCATACAAAAAGAGGACAATGCTTTGAATAGCAGAGATCTTATATCAAAGCATACATTTTACACAGCATTCAAAACCAATTTTATCTTGATCAAACAGTAAGTTGACAGGGAAGGCAGATTTTTGTTTAAAAACACATTTCAATAACTTTTGAGGCAGTAAAAGCCTTGGTGTAAGTCAAGATATGTTGAGTGCAATTTTTTAAGAGGTTTACAGTGGGTTGGTAATGAAGTGTTAATTCAAGTTTCGAGGAGCCCAGAAATGCCCGTAATAGTGCTAAGACATCATACTCCTGTTCTAATGAGTTTGTCAAACATCAAGAACATTCTAACTATTGTAGCACAAAACACAAACTCTGTCAGGTGTGTGCACTAGTGAAGACGGTATTGAGGAGAGTTGATGTTCTTGTTTAAGGATCCAGGCCTGAAATGACTTTGTTTGCTCAACACTGTCATAGTAAAAGTAGTGTATTTTGATGAATGACAAAGGACCAAACAAACTGTCCCCTAAACAATGTTAAAGGGTGAAATCACTGTTTGAAGGCAGAAACACAGTACTGGAGCAAATGAAACAGTGGGCCTGTTTTCAATCATGGTAATCATACATATGTTTCTTGGTCACTGTCAAAGGTCATCTCTGTAGGGTAGAAACAGGAAAAAAACCACTGCCACCTCTTTTACCTTAAAGTAAGCTGCAGTATGTGAAGCTGTCACTACCATTTGGAGATGTATGTCAAAATCAGTGTGAGGGAAAAGCAAAGACAAGGAGGGTGTTGATTGTGAGGAATGTTTCTATTTGACTCCTACAAGACTTTTTGTGACCACATCAAAAACACAATAAACTCTGATGACTCTACCTATAACACAGTCACCTTTGACTTTGTATTTACTTTTTGGTTGACTCTGTGATGATTGTTGAATCTACCTATTGATTGGAATACAAAGAAGAAAGAGAAATGTCTTGAATTGAGAAGGTGTTTGTTTTGCCTTTATCTAAAAATACAAGGCTGTCTATTGTCCTCAAAACACCAAAAGCTGGGTGACCTTACTATAAACACAGAACAATCACTTTGACTATGTATTTTTTATTGACTGGGTTTTTATCCTTAAGTTTACTTGTTGAGTAACATACCAAGTAAAAGGTAGTGTTTTAGGAGGAGCAGAGACCTGATGTCACAGAAAACATTTCACACAGCATTGAGGCAAATGAATCAAAGATTAAACAGTGACATCAACAGGAGCAACATGACAGTGATGAACAAGGAGGCTAAAGAGAAGCGCCCGACATGGAAAGAGAAGAAGGTCACATCAGGACTTGACATTTTGGCTTCAGTTTCAGAGCATGTTGCTGAGAACCCTTGAGGGTCATACACACCAATTCTGGGTGCATTTTGACATGTTTTGGTTTTTTGGCATTTTTGAGTTTTTGGTCAAAACTCATGAAATTCGCCATTTCATTTTGGGGATCCGTCAAAGGAGGAGAATGGTACCATCGGATGCCATAATTTCATGAGCATGTCCTCAGTGATTTTCAGAGCATTTGGAGATCATTTTCCCCTTCAAAACAGCAAAAAAGGCTTGCATTTTGCACACTCTGCCCGGTCTATCAGCAAACTGTTATTTTCTGGATTTTTACACACAGGTGCAGATTTGGAGGACTTCTGGGCATCGGATTGAAGAAATTTCAGTTTCTCCAGAAAGTAGACACTCAGAGCTTTCCAACGAGCTATCATGAGCCTTGTTTCGACCCTGGGAAGGCTGCCAAATGTTTCCGGAAAGTCAGGGGACCTTTTGCTGATGAAAATTTGAAGTATTTTTGTAATTTTTGAACCTCTAAAATCTACTTTTTTCAAATGTGCGTTTAGCTATTTTTGCACTTGGAAAATGATGCAAAGTCAATTTAATTCCCTTTTTTAGAATTTTTTAGATATTTTATGGGATATTTTGTGCCTTGGGCTTTGCAAAGCCTCAAGGACAAGTTTAAATATTTATTTTGAACCAATGGCTAGCTAGTTGCCTTGGTTGGTTTTCCTCCTTGGCCTATATATTCCAAGATGATTCATTGTAATAGAAGGCTGAACTTGAGAAGAGAAGCAATATATGGTCATATGAGCTTTGGAGAAAATACTTGTGTTATGCTTTTGGATTGCCTCTTGAATGTTCTTGGATGGATGATGAAGGATTGTTGATGGATTCCATGACATGGTAGAATGGTATAGTGTCTCTTGCTTCGTTGTTGTCTTCTAGTTTTCATTCATGATACATGTTTCTTGCTTGCTATAGATCAGTAGAGAAAAAATTTGAGATATGCCCATGGAGGCACCTCAAAATTCCTGAATCTTCATAGCTTTTATGTTTTCTTCTTCCTTAGTTGCATTAAAGAATTCTTAACTACTCTTTAACAACTTGAGGATATTGTTGCTAGTTTCATTCATAGTTCTATGCATGTTGAGTAGGATGTATGGTGTGCCCTGCTTACCTATGACTGTCCATAGTCCCATCCATGAAACTATCTCTTTGACTGATTAGATTATCATTTTGTTTGAACCAAGGAGGCCTAGTTCCGATCTAGCCCTTTGCCTAAAACTATGCAAATATTGTTGTTCAAAGTGCCCAATAACTTGAAGTACTGTGTTTAGGTGTTCCGGCATAGTGTTTTGAGTTGTTAGTCCGTCTTATGTGTTTTCCCCAAAGTCTGATAGCCATTTCCCAAAGTTAGAGGGTCTTATACTTCTATGCATGGCTTGAATGTTTGTTTCTATGTGTTGATTAGTTTATAGTTACATTTTGCACGATTAAGGGTTTTCCTTACCATGTTTATGTTATCTATTGAACCAGTGATGCTTGAAACTCTTTGTTGTTCACAAACTTGATGTCCATTTACTCCATTTTTCCCAAATATCCTTTCTACCTTGAATCAAATCGGCCCTTCAACAGCCTTGTATCGTCATCTAATAGCTTTCTTGACCTTTTGACCCCATAGCCCAGTTAATCTAACATCTTGTTATCTATTTTATATCTTTGATCAGTTTCATCCCTCACAACTTAAAAAACAAAAAATCAAAAAATTACTTCATAACTAGCCTAAAATCAGAACACAAATAAGCAAACACACAGATATCCCTTACACATATAGAGAGAGCCCTCTCTGAGTCCAGGAAGGCTAGGTCCTTGGGCTCCAAAGCTTGGTTTGATGTTACATTGTCATTTGGCTTGCCAATCAGCCAAATCACGGGACCCTAACATAATGGCGATCACGGTGGGACTTTGAGTTAGTGACAATCTAAGGACACCTTAGAACTCTATAAGTCCCTTATTTTCAAGAATACTTACCAGTGAGCCACCTCATCGCCACCTAACATAATGGCGATCACGGTGGGACTTTGAGTCAAAACATCCTAGGTATCCCTTAGGAAATCTCAAAATCTCAGTCAAACTTAGAAGAGTAGAATCTGGTTGTCTCACCATCCTAGCAAAATGATGAGTCAGCTATAGGAAACTCTTCCAAACCTCAGGACTACATAAAACTCAAAAAACCCCAAAACACTCCCTTAGATTGGTTTTTGACAGTACTGGTGGTGGACCATACACATATACCTCAAAACAACTAAAAATCCACCTGGCGACTCCACTAACTTCCAGTAGGCATTACTACTTCTCTAAACTCTAGGCTACTATCTGACTGAGCCACCTCATTGCCACACTAACATAATGGTGATCACTGTGGGACTTTGAGTTAGTGACAATCTAAGGACACCTTAGAACTCTAGAAGTCCCTTATTTTTAAGAATACTGTTTGATTGACTTATCCCACCACTCACTAACATAATGGCGATCGCGGTGGGACCTATTGAGTACATGATAGTCTAGCAAAATTTTATAGGCTCCTTAGTCCTTCAACTTTTAAACTTAAACCATCAGCCTGTAGAATCATTTAGAGTAAACTCTCTGTTTCACCATCTTAGAAAAGTGATGAATCAGGTTTATAGCACTCTCACAGACTAGGCTGCACATAAAACTCAGGAAAAACCACAAAAAACTCCCTTAGATTGGTCTTTGACAGTATTGGTGGTGGACCATACACACATACCTCAAAACAACTAAAAATCCACCTGGCGACTCCACTAGCCTCCAGTAGGCCTTACTATTTTACCGAACTCTAGATTACTATCTGATCAACCTATCCCATCGCTCACTAACATAGCGGGAGATGGTGGGACATTGAGTACATGACAAGTCCAGCAAACTCTTATAGACTCTTAGTCCTTTAGATACCATAAACAAGCAAGCAGTCCATAAGATCATTTTAGAGTAAACTCTTTTTGTTATCACCACCCTTGCAAAGTGTTGAAACAAAGTTTAGAATACTTTAAAAAAAAAATAGGCTGCATATAAAACTCAGAAAATCCAAAATATTTCCAGACTGGCTTTACTTTAGTTACTGGTGGTGGACCATAGCTAAATCTTTTAAAAAACAAACAAGTTCCACCTGGCGACTCCACTAGCCTCCAGTAGGCCTTTTTCCCCACTAGTCCTTATAAAGACTCCTAGGAATGCAGCAAGTAAACCCAATCATCCTGATGGAGGAAGACATGGTTCAACACCTGAGGACACAAAGGAAATATGCTCCGATGAGTAGAGAACATATCCCTGGTTTCCTACACAAAATGCCCACAGATGTAAATTGGTTCGAAGACCTACCTGTCTTTCGAAATGAAAATATTGACAACCCATTTTTGCACCTCATCAAATTTCATATGCATGTATGTAGCTTAAAGGTTAAATGGCATGAGGACTGCCTTATGAAAATGTTCATGGGTACATTAGAAGAAGAGGCAAGAGAATGGTATGAAAACCTAGAACCTCGTACCTTGTTTTCTCTAAAGGATTTCCACAAAGTATTTTACAAACGCTATATAGGGCATTGTCCATCTTTATCATTGGCTGAAAATTGTTGTGATCACTCTGAAAAACTCATACAACACATTTTAAACATTGAAGAACACTACGGAAATTGGCATCCTGAGGAGTTTTTAGAGGAGGTCCATAATTTTCTTACCCAAGCTAACAATCAGGATGACCAAGGAGAGTTGATCCTAGATGAAATCCATCAAGAAATAAGAGAGGAACCACAAGAACTCTTTGAAAAGGTTGAAACAGATAAAAATCCACCTGCCCTTTCATATAAAATACAAGAGGACATTCAGCCATAAGATCAACTTCCACAAAAGATGGAAAGAAATTGTTGCCCCATCCAAAGAAAACATAAAATACCTTCTCCCTTAACTGAACAGGAAATAAATCAAATAATAAACATGCAGACAACCTCTGAAACTTCATGTAACCAAAACTTCGCTGATTTTTCTCTTTTAAACCCTGCATATCATAAATCAGAAAATAGATTTGTAAATCAAGTTGATGAAAAGCAAGCTGATTTTCCAATATACATGGCTGGTGACATTACTTATGTTAATGATTCTCCAATGCTTGATCTATATGTTGATGATTATGACTTCCAAACAGAAACTAACTTTGCAGAAGACTCAGTTTTTTATTACCAAGAAGAAGCTCAGTTTCATGAACTTGAAGAAATTAAGAAGCCATTACAGGTCATCTATGACACTGATGAGGAGAGCTTTGAAAGTTCAGAAGTAAGTGAAGAGTCTCAGACTCTTTGCGCTACTTCACTTCAGTCCATCAGAGATAACATTCACATAATTGGAAATCAGCAGTTTTTCAGCTTTGATGATGAGGTTGAGGAAGATGGTGAAATTCTTGAGCATGTTGTAAATGAGAAGCCTTTTCCTGAAATGGTTGAAGAAATCATTTTGGACATGGAATTTTCCTTAACTCCAGATTTGCAGCCACCAAGTTCCATTGACTTACAAATTGCAGATGATGAAGTAGAGGTTGAGAAACAAATGAGAGTTGTCACACTATCCTTTGAAGATAATTTACTATCAAAGTGTATCCCTGCTCATCAACCTGATGACCTTCACATAGTTTTCAGCCCGCCCTATCAAAACACATCATCTTGGCAAGAGAACTACACTGCAATATATGATGAGTCTGATAGTTCAAGTAATCATGAGCAAGGGGAAGAGTTGCTGTACCAAGGGGGTCCCAAATATGGTCAAGTGGGAGAAAGAGTAATCCTGAATGAAACCTATATCTCAAATCCTCTAGATCAGGTATTATTCCAAGATCCAGTTGTTGTTTTCCTTGAAAAGTCTGAAAGAGTAGTGGTTTCTATCATAAACAAGTTGCTACCAAGAATGAGAAAAATCTTAAGTACTACTGTCCAAAAACCTGCCAAATGGGAGTGGCCTTGTCATTATTTCTGCATCATGAAAGAACTAAACCAGAGTCACCCATGCAATCATCTACTTGACTGGTTACATTGGAAAGAAGAGTTCACCAAATGTGTATGTTGTGTACATTTTAGATTAGGATAGGTAGACAGTAGTAGAAAATGGGCTCAGCCTTGTGAGCATCTTTTCAGTTTTAGATTTTTTGAAGAAAAGTGAAAAAGCAGAAAATACAAAAACAGTAAACAGTAGAAAAAGAGGGCAGCTTCTAAAAACAATGGTAAAGCCCCGTGTTCCAAAAAATAGTCCTTCGGAAAGCAAGCAAGTCTAAATGCCACTACTAGTACTTCAATGTCTTATTCAGCTATCTAGCCTAATCATAGCTGAGCATGTTTAAATTTATTTGCTGATAATTTAGTGAGTGCAAAAGATAGTCAACATTGTGTAAGATTGACTTATCACAGAGTATAGATTAGGGAGAGATTCTGGTTCCACATGCCTAAAACAGAACCAAAGAGAGAAGCGAGGGACGAAAAATACATTATACATCTTAGCCCAGCTTGTCTAGTTTTCCTTTTGTTGCAAAATAATATTTGTGTGCAGCTTGTCTTTTATGCCGCAAATGCATGACAAATCAGACTGTCTAATCCTGATTTGATCATTTTAAATTTCATGTTTTAGATTAGAGAACAAAATCCTGTCAAACTGCCTAATCTTGACAGTTGATCTAGTATAGGTAGAGTAATGAAGGATTTCATCAGTTTAATCTGAACTCCCGGCAGATATAAGAGTCGAAATAGATAGGTTCATTTTGCAAAAAGAAAAATATACATTGTCAAAAGGCTGCTAGTTCAAATGCGCCAAAGAGAAGAAAAAAAATGTTAGGAAAGATAGTGGGGTAGGTAGAAATATCATTGATGTTAACCATGCTGTTACTTTTCAGAAATAGCATCAAAGAAGGGTGAAATTTTGTGCCAATGGGTAAAGCATTGGTCTTCATAAGCCAAAGATCTAAATTCTGGACACCTCCTGACGAGGAGCTGCCATCCCCAAATGGAGCCACTGTTAGTCATCAGTATTTTTCACTTGTTAGTGATGACTAGATCCATAGCTGAGTTTTCTAGAAGCTGATCTCCATATGTCAATTTGTCATCTAGAAAACCCTCATAAAACTTTTTTTCACCCTCCTACTTTTCAGTCCGCCCATGTCAAGGTTAAACCTCATTATCACTATCCTATCTAGCTTTAGCCCTACTGGTCTGCCCATCAGCTCTAAAAGGACAATCCAAGTCTGTTTCAAAAGCCTCCCCTAAGTTAGGAAGTGGCGCTTTAAGGCATCTCACCCTTGGAAAACATCTAATAGCCAAAAAACCTCCATCTGCTACAGACCAGTCATAACAGACCTTCCACTCTGCTAATGAAATTGATCACAGCTCTAAGTCGCGCCACTTACACACCCCTAAGTCCCAGCAATACATAGACCACATTCTCAAGCTGATTTTAGGTGTTTTACAGTGTTGTATGGATTGTACAAAGACAGGAAACATGTCATCATCTCATAAGACTAAATTCTTGACTCCACATTAGAAGAATAGCTTCTTCTCAATGTGAACATGAGCCTGAGATACATCTGCAGGGCCAGGAGTTACTCATCAAAATCTCACAGCTTCATTCAGCATGATAACACAGTAAAAGAAAGACAGCACTGTCAAACAGACTTGTAATTTTTCATGGCCAAGAACCTCCTTCATCTATAAGCAGAAGGTTAAGGCGCCTCCTTCATCCATAAGCAGAGGGCGATGGCCATGGTTTGACTTGAACAATTGCAATCTGACTGAAAGACAAACTTGTCTTTAATAAATAGTGAAACAGTAAATAGGGTTTTCTAAAGGAAAATGATGATTGCAGGTAGAGGTGAAAGCAGTGATGTTTTCAAATTTGTTTGCTTGCCATCATACATAAGAAGAACCCTGTCAAGCATGCTCATCAAATGTCATCACACATATCGCCAATTAAAAGGCCTCCTTCATTCATAAGTAGAGGGCCAGGGCATTGACTGTCTTCAAGGTGTGATTGATCAAAGATGAGTGCTAAGAAACAGTAAAGGATAACTGAACAGAGAAGCAAGAGACCAAAAGGAAAGCAGGGGTACCACTGCAATCCAAAGAGGTCAAGCTTATCTCTTAACAGCTGTTCTCTCAAAAGACAGTTTGCAGTCAAAACAAAACCAAATTGAAGAGTGGTTGATGAGTTGTGTCATTACACAGGCAAAGAAACTAATGATTATTATGTTTTAAGGAATACTGGTCTCTCTACTCATAAAAGGGTGTTTTTCAAATATGCTTATCATGGTTGAACAAAGGAAATCTGAGCTTATCTCCTCAAGGGACAATTCAACTAAACTCAGTTGTTCATAATATTCAAAAAGGGGAATTTAGCCTACTTTCAGATTCCGCAGAGGATTTCAAAATAGATATAGACCTGTTCATTATTTAAGGGCCAAAGGTACCATATCAGTGCAAGTTGAGCAATCATAATTAGAGAAAGGTTGTGAAAACTGATAGTCAAAATGGTAAAAAGGGGTCTTGATCTCAAAAAAAACTCTGCCATCATGGTCAAAAGGAAGCCAAGCATTTGTCAAAAAGGCCATCCCCCACAGTCAAAAATAGGCTCAAATATCTCATCTCAGCAAATACAAAGGGATAGTAAAATTTGCATGGTTGTTGAATCATAATACCTCTGCCACAGTGAAATTAGGGTTAAGGAGCGCCCGGGCAGTTTGATTCAAAATGATTTTCTGACAAAACAGAGATGAAATTTACAAAAGTGAGAGAGTATTGTGTCCCTCATAGGTTCAAGAAGAAAAACCTCATTCAGTTTCTACACAGGTGTCATGGTTTGTGAGAAATGTGAAAAGTTCAGATGTCACGGGAGAATTTCTGCACCACGATTCATCATTTTGACCAGTGATGGGAAAGTCAGTTTTTGGACACCCAAATGGACACAAAATAAAAAAAATGAAGCATTTTTGGAAATTATACTTCTCTAGCTTTCCAACGAGCCATCTCGGGCCCAATTCCGACACCGGGAAGGCATCCAAAAGTAGCCTGCAATCAACGCTATGTTTTTCTGCACCAGCATTCACCGTTTTTTACCAGTGATGGGACAGTCAGTTTTTTAACACCCAAATGGACACCAAATGAAACAAATAAAGCATATTTGGAAATTATACTTCTCTAGCTTTCCAACGAGCCATCGCGGGCCCAATTCTGACACAAGGAAGGCATCCAAAAGTGGCTTACAAACAGCACTATGCATTTCTGCACCAGGATTCACCATTTTTTACCAGTGTTGGGAGAATGAATTTTTGAACAATCAAATGGACTCCAAATAGAAAAATTCAAGTTTTTATGGAAATTAGACTTCCACAGCTTTCCAACGAGCCATCTCGTGTGCAATTCCGACACCGGGAAGGCCTTCAAAATGGGCTGAAAAGTTGCGCGATGCGTTCAGAAATCTGCGTGGCGCGCTCAGGCAGAAAGTTTCCAAAGGAATGCACTGATGCGCGGCGCACCTGTAGCAGCGCGCGGTGCGGTTGTAGAATCAGTAAAAATCTCACCAAAAAACCTCCAAAAAATCATTCAAAGTGTCTCCAACTCTCAAGAAAATATTGGCATCATGTTTTGAGGTACTGTGTCTTGCTGCCCCTTAAATTAAAGATTGCTAGACGGTGTTTGGGGTAGAGGAAGTCTGGTTTGAAACGAGATATGTTAAGTGGCTGTTTTGAAAGAGGGATAAGGTGCTTGATTTAAAATTTGAGTTTGCAATAACTATATTTTCCCGGCAGTAAGCTTAACCAAATGATTTTTTCCTATTAATGATTCAAAACCTCACAAGCTGCCCTCAAACAATATTGGAAGAAGAAACATAGGGTTTTGAAAGGTGCAACTGTGGTCCTATGTTCAAAACGGCAGTGGTCATTATATGAGAATTTCTTGACCTTCAAAACTCTCCTTCGTATGTTAAAAAGATAAAGGCAGTGTTGTCTCCTTTTTGACTCCATAAAACCAACTTTAAGTGTGTGAAGCTGTAGATCACCACTTGGAGGTATTATCAAAATCTGAGGTAGGAGAAACAGTAGAGGTATAAAGAGGGCAGTATTTGGTTGAGGAGGAGTTGATGGTTGATTGAATGCTGCAGGGCTCTATCACCTCATCCTATAACACAGTAATCTTTGACTGTGTAGATGCATTTTGTTGGATTGTGTAATGGTGTTGAATATACTTGTTGAAAATCATACAAAGAAGAGAGTAGTGTCTTGAACTAAGAAGATTGTTGTTCTGCCTTTACCCAAAAAACAAGGCTATCCTATGTCCTCCAAAGTACTAAAAGCTGGATTATGTTACCATAATCTCAGAATATCATTTGATTATGTTGACAGTATGCTTATTCTTGAAACTGCTTGTTGTTTGGCATACAAAAAGAGGGCAGTGCTTTGAATAGCAGAGATCTTATATCAAAGGATACATTTTACACATCATTCAAAACCAATTTTATCTTGATCAAACAGTAAGTTGACAGGGAAGGCATATTTTTGTTTAAAAACACATTTCAATAACTTTTGAGGCAGTAAAAGCCTTGGTGTAAGTCAAGATATGTTGAGTGCAATTTTTTAAGAGGTTTACAGTGGGTTGGTAATGAAGTGTTAATTCAAGTTTCGAGGAGCCCAGAATTGCCCGTAATAGTGCTAAGACATCATACTCCTGTTCTAATGAGTTTGTCAAACATCAAGAATATTCTAACTATTGTAGCACAAAACACAAACTCTGTCAGGTGTGTGCACTAGTGAAGACGGTATTGAGGAGAGTTGATGTTCTTGTTTAAGGATCCAGGCCTGCAATGACTTTGTTTGCTCAACACTGTCATAGTAAAAGTAGTGTATTTTGATGAATGACAAAGGACCAAACAAACTGTCCCCTAAACAATGTTAAAGGGTGAAAACACTGTTTGAAGGCAGAAACACAGTACTGGAGCAAATGAAACAGTGGGCCTGTTTTCAATCATGGTAATCATACATATGTTGCTTGGTCACTGTCAAAGGTCATCTCTGTAGGGTAGAAACAGGAAAAAAACCACTGCCACCTCTTTGACCATAAAGCAAGCTGCAGTATGTGAAGCTGTCACTACCATTTGGAGATGTATGTCAAAATCAGTGTGAGGGAAAAGCAAAGACAAGGAGGGTGTTGATTGTGAGGAATGTTTATGTTTGACTCCTACACGACTTTTTGTGACCACATCAAAAACACAATAAACTCTGATGACTCTACCTATAACACAGTCACCTTTGACTTTGTATTTACTTTTTGGTTGACTCTGTGATGATTGTTGAATCTACCTATTGATTGGCATACAAAGAAGAAAGAGCAATGTCTTGAATTGAGAAGGTGTTTTTTTTCCTTTATCTAAAAATACAAGGCTGTCTATTGTCCTCAAAACACCAAAAGCTGGGTGACCTTACTATAAACAAAGAACAATCACTTTGACTGTGTATTTTTTATTGACTAGGTTTTTATCCTTAAGTTTACTTGTTGAGTAACATACCAAGTAAAAGGCAGTGTTTTAGGAGGAGCAGAGACCTGATGTCACAGGAAACATTTCACACAACATTGAGGCAAATGAATCAAAGATTAAACAGTGATATCAACAGGAGCAGCATGACAGTGATGAACAAGGAGGCTAAAGAGAAGCGCCCGGCACGGAAAGAGAAGAAGGTCACATCAGGACTTGAAATTTTGGCTTCAGTTTTAGAGCATGTTTCTGAGAACCCTTGAGGGTCATACACACCAATTCTGGGCGCATTTTGACATGTTTTGGTTTTTTGGCATTTTTGAGTTTTTGGTCAAAACTCATGAAATTCGCCATTTCATTTTGGGGATCCGTCAAAGGAGGAGAATGGTTACATCGGATGCCATAATTTCATGAGCATGTCCTCAGCGATTTTCAGAGCATTTAGAGATCATTTTCCCCTTCAAAACAACGAAAAAGGGTCGCATTTTGCACACTCTGCCCGGTCTATCAGCAAACTGTTATTTTCTGGCTTTTTACACACAGGTGCAGATTTGGAGGACTTCTGGGCATCGGATTGAAGAAATTTCATTTGCGCCGGAAAGTAGACACTCAGAGATTTCCAACGCGCTATCATGAGCCTCGTTTTGACCCTGGGAAGGCTGCCAAATGTTTCCGGCAAGTCAGGGGACCTTTTGCTGATGAAAATTTGAAGTATTTTTGTAATTTTTGAACCTCTAAAATCTACTTTTTCCAAATGTGCGTTTAGCTATTTTTGCACTTGGAAAATGATGCAAAGTCAATTTAATTCCCTTTTTTAGCATTTTTTAGATATTTTATGGGATATTTTGTGCCTTGGGCTTTGCAAAGCCTCAAGGACAAATCTAGATATTTTGATTAGGCCAATGAGGATGCAAGTTGAACCATGAGGTTTTCCTCACTTAAGCCTATATATTCCAAAGGCTTTCATTGTAAACAAGGTTGAACTTGATGATAGAATCAATATATGGTCATATAAGCTTTGGAAGAAATACTTCTCTCATGCTTTTTGATTGCCTCTTGGATGTTCTTGGATGAATGAAGAAGGATTGTTGTTGGATTCCATGACATGGTAGAATGGTATAGTGTCTCTTTCTTTGTTTTTTCTTCTAGTTTTCATTAATGAATACATGTTTCTTGCTTGCTATATAGAGATCGCAGAGAACAAATTTGAGATATGCCCATGGAGGCACCTCAAATTTCGTGAATCTTCATAGCCTTCATGTTTTCTTCTTCCTTAGTTGCATTAAAGAATTCTTAACTGCTCTTTAACAACTTGAGGATATTTTTGCTTGTTTCATTCATAGTTCTATACATGTTAAGGACTTACTGTGATGCTCGCTACCTATGGCTAGCTATAGTTCATCCATGAAATTTCTTTGACTGATTAGATTATCATTTTGTTTGAACCAAGGAGGCCTAGTTGCAATCTAGCCCTTTGCCTAAAACTATGCAAATATTGCTGTTCAAAGTGCCCAATAATTTGAAATACTACCGTGTTTAGGCATTTCGGCATAGTGTTTTGAGTTGTTTTTCTTCCTTAAGTAAGTTTTCCCTAAACCAAAGCTTCATTTCCCAAAGTTAGAGGGTCTTATACTTATGCATTGGCTTGAATGTTTATTTCTATGTATCGATTAGCTTATGGTTACATTTCACATGATTAATGGTTTTTCCTACCATGTTTTATGTCCGTTATTAAACTAGTTATGCTTGAAATCCTTCATCGTTCACAAAATTGATGTCCATTTACTCCATTTTGCCCAAAGATCCTTTTTACCTTGAATCAAATCGGCCCTTCAACAGCCTTGTATCATCATCTAATAGCTTTCTTGACCTTTTAACCCCATAGCCCAGTTAATCTAACATCTTGTTACCTATTTCATATCTTTTATCAGTTTCATCCCTCACAACTTAAAAAACCAAAACCAAAAAACTTACTTCATAACTAGCCCAAAATCATAACACAATCAGCAAACACATAGATATCCCTTACACTTATAGAGAGAGCCCTCTCTGAGTCCAGGAAGGCTAGGTCCTTGGGCTCCAAAGCTTGGTTTGATGTTACACTATCATTTGGCTTGCCAATCATCCAAATCACGGGAACCTAACATAATGGCGATCACGGTGGGACTCTGAGTAATAAACAAACTTAGTTTCCCTAAAACTTTCCAGCAACCTTAAGAATACTATCTAATTGACTTATCCCACCACTCACTAACATAATGGCGATCACGATGGGACCTTCTGAGTTAGTGACAATCTAAGTACTCCTTAGTAACTCCCGAAGTCTCAATCAAATTTAGAAAACTTAAGTGTTGTCCGAAGAGTAGAAAATAGCTCCTTCACCATCTTATCAAAATGATGAGTCAGTCATAGGAAACTCTTCCAAACCTTGTAGGCACATAAAAACTCAGAAAACCCCAAAAAAATCCCTTAGATTGGTTTTTGTCAGTATTGGTGGTGTACCATACACATATACCTCAAAACAACTAAAAATCCACCTGGCGACTCCACTAGCCTCCAGTAGGCCTTACTATTTTACCGAACTCTAGGTTACTATCCGATCAACCTATCCCATCGCTCACTAACATAGCGAGAGATGGTGGGACACTGAGTACATGAAAGTCTAGCGAACTCTTATATACTCTTGGGTCCTTCAAACACTAAACTCAAAACAGCAGTCCATAAGATCATTTAGAGTAAACTCTTTTTGTTATCGAAACCCTAGCAAAGTGTCGAAACAAGTTTAGAATACTTTATA
The DNA here is from genome assembly GCA_034641835.2 of Pinus albicaulis. Taxonomy (NCBI): domain Eukaryota; kingdom Viridiplantae; phylum Streptophyta; class Pinopsida; order Pinales; family Pinaceae; genus Pinus; species Pinus albicaulis. Next base: position 54,950,631 of record CM076573.1, on the reverse strand, counting down.
CAAACCATAGGCTGCACATAAGAACTCATAAAAACCTTAAAAACATTTCCAGATTAGTTACTGGTGGTGGACCATAGCTATATCTTCACGAAAACAACCAAGTTCCACCTGGCGACTCCACTAGCCTCTAGTAGGCCTTTTTCCCCACTAGTCCTTATAAAGACTCCTAGGAATTCATTAAGTAATCCCAATCATGCTGATGGAGGACAGCATGGTTCAAATCCTCCACATGAGGACACAAAGGAGATATGCTCTGATGAGCAGAGAACATATCCCTGGATTCCCACACAAAATGCCTATAGACGTAGATTGGACTAAAAACCTACCTCTCTTTCGAAATGAAAATGTTGATGACCCATTTTTACACCTCATCAAATTTCATATACATGTATGGAAGTTAAAGGTTGAATGGCATGAGGAGTGCCTCATGAAAATGTTCATGGGTACGTTAGAAGAAGAGGCAAGAGAATGGTGTAAGCAGAACCATATTACCTTGTTTTCTTTGAAGGATTTCACAAAGTATTTTCAATAGCTATAGGGCATTGTCCATCTTTATCATTGGCTGAAAATTGTTGTGATCACTCTGAAAACCTCATACAACACATTGTAAACATTGAAGAACACTACGGAAATTGGTATCCCGAGGAGTTTTTAGAGGAGGTCCATAATTTTCTTACCTAAGCTAACAATCAAGATGACCAAGAAGAGTTGATCCTAGATGAAATCCATCAAGAAATAAGAGAGGGTCCACAAGAACTCTTTGAAAAGGTTGAAACAGATAACAATCCATCTGCCCTTTCATATAAAATACAAGAGGACATTCAGCCACAAGATCAACTTCCACAAAAGATGGAAAGAAATTGTTGCCCCATCCAAAGAAAACATAAAATACCTTCTCCCTTAACTTAACAGGAAATAAATCAAATAATAAACATGCAGACAGCCTCTGAAACTTCATGTAACCAAAAATTCGCTGATTTTTCTCTTTTAAACCCTGCATATCATAAATCAGAAAATAGATTTGTAAATCAAGTTGATGAAAAGCAAGCTGATTGTCCAATATACATGGCTGGTGACATTACTTATGTTAATAATTCTCCAATGTATGATCAATATGTTGATGATTATGACTTCCAAACAGAAACTAACTTTGCAGAAGACTCAGTTTTTGATTACCAAGAAGAAGCTCAGTTTCATGAACTTGAAGAAAGTAAGCAGCCATTACAGGTCATCTATAACACTGATAAGGAGAGCCTTGAGAGTTCAGAAGTAAGTGAAGAGTCTCAGACTCTTGACTCTACTTCACTTCAGTCCGTCAAATATAACATTCACATAATTGGAAATCAACAGTTTTTCAGCTTTGATGATGAGGTTGAGGAAGATGGTGAAATTCTTGAGCATATTGTAAATGAGAATCCTTTGCCTGAAATGGTTGAGGAAATCATTTTGGACATAGAATCTTCCTTAACTCCAGATTTGCAGTTACCAAGTTCCATTGAGTTACAAATGGCAGATGATGAAGTAGAGGTTGAGAAACAAATGAGAGTTGTCACACTGTCCTTTCAAGACAATTTACTGTCAAAGTGTATCCCTACTCATCAACCTGGTGACCTTCACACAGTTTTCAGCCCAACCTATCAAAACACATTAGCTTGGCAAGAGAACTACACTGCAATATATGATGAGTCTGATAGTTCAAGTAATCATAAGCAAGGGGAAGAGTGGTTGTACCAAGGGGGTCCCAAATATGGTCAAGTGGGAGAAAGAGTAATCTTCAATGAAACCTATATCTCAAATCCTCTAGATTAGGTATTATTCCAAGATCCAGTTGCTTTTTTCCTTGAAAAGTCTGAAAGAGTAGTGGTTTCTATCATAAACAAGTTGCTACCAAGAATGAGAAAAAGCTTAAGTACTACTGTCCAAAAACCTGCCAAATGGGAGTGGCCTTGTCATTATTTCTGCATCATGAAAGAACTAAACCGGAGTCACCCATGCAATCATCTACTTGACTGGTTACATTGGAAAGAAGAGTTCACCAAATGTGTATGTTGTGTACAGTTTAGATTAGGATAGGTAGACAGTAGTAGAAAATAAGCTCAGCCTTGTGAGCATCTTTTCAGTTTTAGATTTTTTTGAAGAAAAGTGAAAAAGCAGAAAATACAAAAACAGTAAATAGTAGAAAAAGAGGGCAGTTGAAAGAACAGGAAAAGGCCCCATGTTTCAAAAAATAGTCTTTCGGAAAGCGAGCAAGTCTAAATGCCGCTACTAGCACTTCAATGTCTTGTTCAGCTATCTAGCCTAATCATAGCTGAGCATGTTTAAATTTATTTGCTGATAAGTTAGTGAGTGAAAAAGATGGTCAACATTGTGTAATATTGACTTATCACAGAGTATAGATTAGGGAGAGATTCTGGTTCCACATGCCTAAAATAGAACCAAAGAGAGAAGCGAGGGATGAAAAATACATTGTACATCTTAGCCCCACTTGTCTAGTTTTCCTTTCATTGCAGAATAATATTTGTGTGCAGTTTGTACTATCATGCTACAAATACATGACAAATCAGACAGTCTAATCCTGATTTGATCATCTTTTAAATTTCGTGTTTTAGATTAGAGAACAAAATCCTGTCAAACTGCTTAATCTTGACAGTTGATCTAGCATAGGTACAGTAATGAAGGAATTCATCAGTTTAATCTAAACTCCCGACAGATATAAGAGTAGAAATAGATAGGTTCATTTTGCAAAAAGAAAAATATACATTGTCAAAAGGCTGCTAGTTCAAATGCACCAAAGAGAAGAAAAAATGTTAGGAAAGATAGTGGGGTAGGTAGAAGTATCATTGATGTTAACCATGCTGTCACTTTTCAGAAATAGCATCAAAGAAGGGTGAAATTTTGCGCCAATGGGTAAGGCACTGGTCTTCATAAGCCAAAGATCTGAATTCTGGACACCTCCTGACGAGGAGCTTCCCTCCCCAAATGGAGCCACTGTTAGTCATTAGTATTTTTCACTTGTTAGTGATGACTAGATCCATAGCTGAGTTTTCTAGAAGCTGATCTCCATATGTCAATTTGTCATCTAGAAAACCCTCATAAAACTTTTTTCGCCCTCCTACTTTTCAGTCCGCCCATGTCAAGGTGAAACCTCATTATCACTATCCTATCTAGCTTCACGCCTACTAACCGCCTCTGCTCCGCTTCTAAAAAGACAATCCAAGTCCTGCTTTCTGCTTCCTAAGTTAGAAGTGGTGCTTTAAGGAATTTTACCTCGGGCAAAATCCACCAAAAAGGCCAAAACCTCCATCTGCTAAGCGATCGCCAAGGCCGTGACCTCCCCGCTTCTCGCTAATCAAGTTGATCATGCCTCTCTAAAGTCATGCCACTTACACACCCCCAAGTCTCAGTAAGTCTCAATAATGCATAGACCATGGCCTGTTGATTTTAGGTGTTTTACAAAGAAGTTTTTATGGATTGTACAAAGACAGGAAACATGTCATCATCTCAGAAGACTAAATGCTTGACTCCACATTAGAAGAACAGCTGCTTCTCAATGTGAACATGAGCCTGAGATACATCTGCAGGGCCAGGAGTTACTCATCAAACTCTTGCAGCTTCATTCAGCATGATAACACAGTAAAAGAAAGACAGCACTGTCAAACAGACTTGTAATTTTTCATGGCCAAGAACCTCCTTCATCTATAAGCAGAAGGTTAAGGTGCCTCCTTCATCCATAAGCAGAGGGCGATGGCCATGGTTTGACTTGAAGAATTGCAATCTGACTGAAAGGCAAACTTGTCTTTAATAAATAGTGAAACATTAAATAGGGTTTTCTAAAGGAAAATGATGATTGCAGGTAGAGGTGAAAGCAGTGATGTTTTCAAATTTGTTTGCTTGCCATCATACATAAGAAGAACCCTTGTCAAGCATGCTCATCAAATGTCATCAGACATATCGCCAATTAAAAGGCCTCCTTCATTCATAAGTAGAGGGCCAGGGCATTGACTGTCTTCAAGGTGTGATTGATCAAAGATGAGTGCTAAGAAACAGTAAAGGATAACTGAACAGAGAAGCAAGGTAAGAGACCAAAAGGAAAGCAGGGGTGCCACTGCAATCCAAAGAGGTCAAGCTTATCTCTTAACAGCTGTTCTCTCAAAAGACAATTTGCAGTCAAAACAAAACCAAATTGAAGAGTGGTTGATGAGTTGTGTCATTACACAGGCAAAGAAACTAATGATGATTATTTTTTAAGGAATATTGGTCTCTCTACTCATAAAAAGGTGTTTTTCAAATATTCTTATCATGGTTGAACAAAGGAAATCTGAGCTTATCTCCTCAAGAGGCAATTCAACTAAACTCAGTTGTTCATAATATTCAAAAAGGGGACTTTAGCCTACTTTTAGATTCCGCAGAGGATTTCAAAATAGATATAGACCTGTTCATTATTTAAGGGCCAAAGGTACCATATCAGTGCAAGTTGAGCAATCATCATTAGAGAAAGGTTGTGAAAATTGATAGTCAAAATGGTAAAAAGGGGTCTTGATCTCAAAACAAAATCTGCCATCATGGTCAAAAGGAAGCCAAGAATTTGTCAAAAAGGCCATCCCCCACAGTCAAAAAGAGGCTCAAATATCTCATCTCAGCAAATACAAAGGGATAGTCAAATTTGCATGGTTGTTGAATCATAATACCTCTGCCACAATGAAATTAGGGTTAAGGAGCGCCCGGGAAGTTTGATTCAAAATGATTTTCTGACCAAAAAGAGATGAAATTTACAAAATTGAGAGAGGATTTTGTCCCTCATAGGTTCAAGAAGAAAAACCTCCTTCATTTTCTACACAGGTATCATGGTTTGTGAGAAATGTGAAAAATTCAGATGTCACGGGAGAATTTCTGCACCAGGATTCATCATTTTGACCAGTGATGGTACAGTCAGTTTTTGAACACCCAAATGGACACCAAATGAAAAAAATCAAGCATATTTGGAAAGTAGACTTCTCTAAATTTCCAACGAGCCATCTCGGGCCCAATTCCAACACCGGGAAGGCATCCAAAAGTAGCCTGCAATCAACGCTATGTTTTTCTGCACCAGCATTCACCATTTTTTACCATTGATGGGACAGTCAGTTTTTGAACACTCAAATGGACACCAAATGAAACAAATCAAGCATATTTGGAAATTATACTTCTCTATCTTTCCAACTAGCCATCTCAGTCCCAATTCCGACACAGGGAAGGCATCCAAAAGTGGCTTACAAACAGCACTATGCATTTCTGCACCAGGATTCACCAGTTTTGAATAGTGTTGGGAGAATGAATTTTTGAAAAACCTAATGGACTCCAAATGGAAAAATTCAGGTTGTTCTGGAACTTAGACTTCCACACCTTTCCAACGAGCCATCTTGCGCCCAATTCTGACATCGGGAAGGCCTTCAAAATGGGTTTCAAAGTTGCGCGACGCGTTCAGAAAGCTGCACGGCGCGTTTAGGCCGAAAATTTCCAAAGGAATGAACTGATGCGCGGCGCGCCTGTAGCAGCGCGCGGCGTGCCTGTAGCATCAGTAAAAATATCACCAAAAAACCTCTAAAATATCATTCAAAGTGTCTCCAACTCTCAAGCAAATATTGGCATCATGTTTTGAGGTACTGTGTCTTGCTGCCCCTTAAATTCAAGATTGCTAGATGGTGTTTGGGGTAGAGGAAGTCTGGTTTGAAACGAGATATGTTAAGTGGCTGTTTTGAAAGAGGGATAAGGTGCTTGATTTAAAATTTGAGTTTGCAATAACTATATTTGCCTGGCAGTAAGCTTAACCCAATGATGTTTTCCTATTAATGATTCAAAACCTCACAAGTTGCCTCAAACAATATTGGAAGAAGAAACATAGGGTTTTGAAAGGTGCAATTGTGGTCCTATGTTCAAAACAGCAGTGGTCATTATATGAGCATTTCTTGACCTTCAAAAATCTCCTCCGCATTTTAAAAAGATAAAGGCAGTGTTGTCTCCTTTTTTACTCCATAAAACCAACTTTAAGTGTGTGATGCTGTAGATCACCACTTGGAGGTATTATCAAAATCTGAGGTAGGAGAAACAGTAGAGGTATAAAGAGGGCAGTATTTGGTTGAGGAGGAGTTGATGGTTGATTAAAATGCTACAGGGCTCTATCACCTCATCCTATAACATAGTAACCTTTGACTGTGTAGATGCATTTTGTTGGATTGTGTAATGGTGTTGAATATACTTGTTGAAAAGCATACAAAGAAGAGAGTAGTGTCTTGAACTAAGAAGATTGTTGTTCTGCCTTTACCCAAAAAACAAGGCTATCCTATGTCCTCCAAAGTACTAAAAGCTAGATTATGTTACCATAAGCTCAGAATATCATTTGATTATGTTGACAATATGCTTATTCTTGAAACTGCTTGTTGTTTGGCATACAAAAAGAGGACAGTGCTTTGAATAGCAGAGATATTATATCAAATGATACATTTTACACAACATTCAAAACTAATTTTATCTTGATCAAACAGTAAGTTGACAAGGAAGGCATATTTTTGTTTAAAAACACATTTCAATAACTTTTGAGGCAGTAAAAGCCTTGGTGTAAGTCAAGATATGTTGAGTGCAATTTTTGAAGAGGTTTACAGTGGGTTGGTAATGAAGTGTTAATTCAAGTTTCGAGGAGCCCAAAATTGCCCGTAATAGTGCTAAGACATCATACTCCTGTTCTAATGATTTTTTCAAACATCAAGAACATTCTAACTGTTGTAGCACAAAACACAAACTCTGTCAGGTGTGTGCACTAGTGAAGACAGTATTGAGGAGAGTTGATGTTCTTGTTTAAGGATCTAGGCCTGAAATGACTTTGTTTTCTCAACACTGTCATAGTAAAAGTAGTGTATTTTGATGAATGACAAAGGACCAAACAAACTGTCCCCTAAACAATGTTAAAGGGTGAAAATATTGTTTGAAGGCAGAAACACAGTACTGGAGCAAATGAAACAGTGGACCTGTTTTCAATTATGGTAATCATACATATGTTGCTTGGTCACTGTCAAAGGTCATCTCTGTAGGGTAGAAACAAGAAAAAAACCACTGCCACCTATTTGACCTTAAAGCAAGCTGCAGTATGTGAAGCTGTCACTACCATTTGGAGATGTATGTCAAAATCAGTGTGAGGGAAAAGCAAAGACAAGGAGGGTGTTGATTGTGAGGAATGTTTCTGTTTGACTCCTACAGGAATTTTTGTGACCACATCAAAAACACAATAAAATCGGATGACTCTACCTATAAAACAGTCACCTTTGACTTTGTATTTACTTTTTGGTTGACTCTGTGACGATTGTTGAATCTACCTATTGATTGGCATACAAAGAAGAAAGAGAAATATCTTGAATTGAGAAGGTGTTTGTTTTTCTTTTATCTAAAAATACAAGGCTGTCTATTGTCCTCAAAACACCAAAAGCTGGGTGACCTTACTATAAACACAGAATAATCACTTTGACTGTGTATTTTTTATTGAATGGGTTTTTATCCTTAAGTTTACTTGTTGAGTAACATACCAAGTAAAAGGCAGTGTTTTAGGAGGAGCAGAGACCTGATGTCACAGAAAACATTTCACACAGCATTGAGGCAAATGAATCAAATATTAAACAGTGATATCAACAGGAGCAACATGACAGTGATGAACAAGGAGGCTAAAGAGAAGCGCCCAGCACGGAAAGAGAAGAAGGTCACATCAGGACTTGACATTTTGGCTTTAGTTTCAGAGCATGTTGCTGAGAACCCTTGAGGGTCATACACACCAATTCTGGGCGCATTTTGACAACTTTTGGTTTTTTGGCATTTTTGAGTTTTTGGTCAAAGACTCATAAATTCGCCATTTCATTTTTAGGATTCGTTAAAGGAGGATAATGGTATCATCAGATGCCATAATTTCATGAGCACATCCTTAGCGATTTTCAGAACATTTGGAGATCTTTTTCCCCCTCAAAACGGTGAAAAATGCTCACTTTTTGCACACTCTGCCCGGTCTATCAGCAGACTGTAATTTTCTGGCTTTTTTCACACAGGTGCAGATTTGGAGGACTTCCAGGTGTCAGATTGGGAAAATTTTAGTTTTTCCGGAAAGTAGACACACATAGATTTCCAACGAGCTATCATGAGCCTCATTTTGACACCAGGAAGGCTGCCAAATGTTTCCGGCAAGCCAGGGGACCTTTTGCTGATGAAAATTTGAAGTATTTTTGTAATTTTTGAACCTCTAAAATCTGCTTTTTCCAAATGTGCGTTTAGCTATTTTTGCACATGGAAAATGATGCAAAGTCAATTATTTTTCCTTTTTTAGCACTTTTTAGATATTTTATGAGATATTTTTGTGCCTTGGGCCTTGCAAAGCCTCAAGGACAAGTTTAGATATTTTGAGTAGGCCAATAGGAGAGGAGGTTGAAACATGAGGTTTTCCTCACTTGAGCCTATTTATTCCACAAGGCTTTCATTGTAAACAGGGATGAACTTGAGAAGAGAAGCAATATATGGTCATATGAGCTTTGGAGAAAATACTTGTGTTATGCTTTTGGATTGCCTCTTGAATGTTCTTGGATGGATGATGAAGGATTGTTGATGGATTCCATGACATGGTAGAATGGTATAGTGTTTCTTGCTTTTTTGTTGTCTTCTAGTTTTCATTCATGATACATGTTTCTTGCTTGCTATAGATCAGTAGAGAACAAATTTGAGATATGCCCATGGAGGCACCTCAAATTTCCTGAATCTTCATAGCCTTCATGTTTTCTTCTTCCTTAGTTGCATTAAAGAATTCTTAACTGCTCTTTAATAACTTGAGGATATTGTTGCTAGTTTCATTCATAGTTCTATGCATGTTGAGTAGGATGTATGGTGTGCCCTTCTTACCTATGACTGTCCATATTCCCATCCATGAAACTATCTTTTTGACTGATTAGATTATCATTTTGTTTGAACCAAGGAGGCCTAGTTCCGATCTAGCCCTTTGCCTAAAACTATGCAAATATTGTTGTTCAAAGTGCCCAATAACTTGAAGTACTGTGTTTAGGCGTTCCGGCATAGTGTTTTGAGTTGTTAGTCCGTCTTATGTGTTTTCCCCAAAGTCTGATAGCCATTTCCCAAAGTTAGAGGGTCTTATAATTCTATGCATGGCTTGAATGTTTGTTTCTATGTATTGATTAGTTTATAGTTACATTTTTCATGATTAATGGTTTGCCCTACCATGTTTATGTTATCTATTGAACCAGTGATGCTTGAAACTCTTTGTTGTTCACAAACTTGATGTCCATTTACTCCATTTTTCCCTAAGATCCTTTCTACCTTGAATCAAATCGGCCCTTCAACAGCCTTGTATCGTCATCTAATAGCTTTCTTGACCTTTTGACCCCATAGCCCAGTTAATCTAACATCTTGTTATCTATTTTATATCTTTGATCAGTTTCATCCCTCACAACTAAAAAAACAAAAAAACTTACTTCATAACTAGCCTAAAATCAGAACACAATAAGAAAACACACATATATCCCTTACACATATAGAGAGAGCCCTCTCTGAGTCCAGGAAGGCTAGGTCCTTGGGCTCCAAAGCTTGGTTTGATGTTACACTGTCATTTGGCTTGCCAATCAGCCAAATCACGGGACCCTAACATAATGGCGATCACGGTGGGACTTATTGAGTACATGATAGTCTAGCGAACTCTTATAGACTCTTTAGTCCTTCAACATTTAACTTAGACCATCAGCCTTTAGAATCATTTAGAGTAAACTCTCTGTTTCACCATCTTAGCAAAGTGATGAATCAGGTTTATAACACTCTTACATACTAGGCTGCACATAAAGAACTCAGAAAAACCCCAAAAACTCCCTTAGATTGGTTTTTGTAAGTATTGGTGGTGGACCATACACATATACCTCAAAACAACTAAAAATCCACCTGGCGACTCCACTAGCCTCCAGTAGGCCTTACTATTTTACCGAACTCTAGATTACTATCCGATCAACCTATCCCGTCGCTCACTAACATAGCGGGAGATGGTGGGACATTGAGTACATGACAGTCTAGCAAACTCTTATAGACTCTTAGTCCTTTAGATACCATAAATAAGCAAGCAGTCCATAAGATCATTTTAGAGTAAAACTCTTTTTGTTGTCACCACCCTAGCAAAGTGTTGAAACAAAGTTTAGAATACTTTAAAAACATAGGCTGCATATAAAACTCAGAAAATCCAAAATATTTCCAGACTGGCTTTACTTTAGTTACTGGTGGTGGACCATAGCTAAATCTTTTAAAAAACAAACAAGTTCCACCTGGCGACTCCACTAGCCTCCAGTAGGCCTTTTTCCCCACTAGTCCTTATAAAAACTCCTAGGAATGCAGTAAGTAAACCCAAAAATCCTGATGGAGGAAGACATGGTTCAACACCTGAGGACACAAAGGAGATATGCTCCGATGAGCAGAGAACATATCCCTGGTTTCCCACACAAAATGCCCACAGATGTAAATTGGTTCGAAGATCTACCTGTCTTTCGAAATGAAAATATTAACAACCCATTTTTGCACCTCATCAAATTTCATATGCATGTATGGAGCTTAAAGGTTGAATGGCATGAGGACTGCCTCATGAAAATGTTCATGGGTACATTAGAAGAAGAGGCAAGAGAATGGTATGAAAACCTAGAACCTCGCACCTTGTTTTCTTTGAAGGATTTCCACAAAGTATTTTGTAAACGCTATATAGGGCATTGTCCATCTCTATCATTGGCTGAAAATTGTTGTGATCACTTTGAAAACCTCATACAACACATTGTAAACATTGAAGAACACTACGGAAATTGGCATCCTGAGGAGTTTTTAGAGGAGGTCCATAATTTTCTTACCCAAGCTAACAATCAAGATGACCAAGAAGAGTTGATCCTAGATGAAATCCATCAAGAAATAAGAGAGGATCCACAAGAACTCTTTGAAAAGGTTGAAACAGATAACAATCCATCTGCCCTTTCATATAAAATACAAGAGGACATTCAGCCACAAGATCAACTTCCACAAAATATGGAAAGAAATTGTTGCCCCATCCAAAGAAAACAGAAAATACCTTCTCCCTTAACTGAACAGGAAATAGATCAAATAATAAACATGCAGACAGCCTCTGAAACTTCATGTAACCAAAACTTTGCTGATTTTTCTCCTTTAAACCCTGCATGTCATAAATCAGAAAAAATATTTGTAAATCAAGTTGAAGAAAAGCAATCTGATTGTCCAATATACATGGCTGGTGACATTACTTATGTTAATGATTCTCCAATGTTTGATCAATATGTTGATGATTATGACTTCCAAACAGAAACTAACTTTGCAGAAGATTCAGTTTTTGATTGTCGAGAGGAAGCTCAGTTTCATGAACTTGAGAAAAGTAAGCAGCCATTACAGGTCATTTATGACACTGATGAGGAGAGCCTTGAAAGTTCAGAAGTAAGTGAAGAGTCTCGAACTCTTTGCTCTACTTCACTTCAGTCCATCAGAGATAACATTCAAATAATTGGAGATCAACAGTTTTTCAGCTTTGATGATGAGGTTGAGAAAGTCATTTTAGACACGGAATCTTCCTTAACTCCAGATTTGCAGCCACCAAGTTCCATTGAGTTACAAATTGCAGATGAAGAAAAAGAGGTTGATAAACACATGAGAGTTGTCACACTGTCCTTTCAAGATAATTTACTATCAAAGTGTATCCCTGCTCACCAAACTGATAACCTCCACACAGTTTTCAATCCACTTAATCAGAACACATCAGCTTGGAATGAAAACTACACTGCAATATATGATGAGTCTGACAGTTCCAATGATCATGAGCAAGGGGAAGAGTTGCTTTACCAAGGAGGTCCCAAACATAGCCAAGTGGAAGAAAGAGTAGTCCTAAATGAAGCCTATATATCAGATCCTCTAGATCAGGTATTATTCCAAGATCCATTTGCTGTTTTCCTTGAGAAGTCTGAAAGAGTAGTCTTGAATGAATCCTATATCTCAAAACCTCTAGATCAGGCATTATTCCAAGATCCATTTGTTGTTTTCCTTGAGAAGTCTGAAAGAGTAGTCTTGAATGAATCCTATATCTCAAAACCTCTAGATCAGGTATTATTCCAAGATCCATTTTTTGTTTTCCTTAAAAAGTCTGAAAGAGTAGTGGTTTCTATCATGAACAAGTCGCTATCAAGAATGAGAAATAACTTAAACACTATTGTCCAAAAACAAACCAAGTGGGAGTGGCCTTTTCATTATTTTTGCATCATGAAAAAACTAAACCAGAATCCCCCATGTGATCATCTACTTGACTGGTTGCATTGGAAAGAAGAGTTCACCAAATATATGTTGTGTATAGTTTAGATTAAGATAGAAAGACAGTAGTAGAAAATAAGCTCAGCCTTGTGAGCACTTTTTTCATTTGTAGTTTGTTTGAAGAAAAAGAGAAAAAGCAGAAAATACAAAAACAGTGAAAAGCAGAAAAGAGGGCGAGTGAAGATAGAACAAGGCCCCATGTTCCAAAAAATAGTCTTTCAGAAAGCGAGCAAGTCTAAATGCCGCTACTAGTACTTCAATGTCTTGTTCAGCTATCTAGCCTAATCATAGATGAGCATGTTTAAATTTATTTGCTGATAAGTTAGTGAGTGCAAAGATAGTCAACATTGTGTAAGATTGACTTATCACAGAGCTTAGATTAGGGAGAGATTCTGGTTCCACATGCCTAAAACAGAACCAAAGAGAGAAGCGAGGGATGAAAAATACATTGTACATCTTAGCCCCACTTGTCTAGTTTCCCTTTGTTGCAAAATAATATTTGTGTGCAGCTTGTCTTTTATGCCGCAAATGCATGACAAATCAGACTGTCTAATCCTGATTTGATCATTTTGAATTTCATGTTTTAGATTAGAGAACAAAATCCTGTCAAAATGCTTAATCTTGACAGTTGATCTAGCATAGGTAGAGTAATGAAGGAGTTCATCAGTTTAATCTGAACTCCCGGCAGATATAAGAGTAGAAATAGATAGGTTCATTTTGCAAAAAGAAAAATATACATTGTCAAAAGGCTGCTAGTTCAAATGTGCCAAAGAGAAGAAAAAATGTTAGGAAAGATAGTGGGGTAGGTAGAAATATCATTGATGTTAACCATGCTGTCACTTTTCAGAAATAGCATCAAAGAAAGGTGAAATTTTGCGCCAATGGGTAAGGCACTGGTCTTCATAAGCCAAAGATCTGAATTCTAGACACCTCCTGACGAGGAGCTGCCCTCCCCAAATGGAGCCACTGTTAGTCATCAGTATTTTTCACTTGTTGGTGATGACTAAATCCATCGCTGAGTTTTCTAGAAGTTGATCTCCATATGTCAATTTTTCATCTAGAAAACCCCCATAAAAATTTTTTGCCCTCCTACTTTTCAGTCCGCCCATGTCAAGGTGAAACCTCATTATCACTATCCTACCTAGCCTTAGCCATACTAGTCTGCCCATCAGCTCTAAAAAGACAATCCAAATTTGTTCAAAAAGCCTCCCCTAAGTTAGGAAGTGGCGCTTTAAGACATTTCTCCTTTGGCAAACTGTCCAAGAGCCAAAAGCCTTCATCTGCTATAGACCAATCATAACAGACCTCCTACTCTGCTAATCAAGTTAATCACAGCCCTAAGTCGCGCCACTAATACACCCTTAAGTCTCAGCAATGCATAGACCATATTCTCAAGCTGATTTTAGGTGTTTTACAGTGTTTAATGGACTTTTCAAGGACAGGAAACATATCAGCATCTCATAAGACAATTCTTGGCTCCACATGAGAAGACAACTGCTTCTCAATGTGATCCCGAGCCTGAGATGCATCTATAGGGCAAAGAGTTATTCATCAAACTCTTGCGACCTCATTCACAGCCTGAAAGGACAGCAGAAGAAAAAGTAGCACTGTCAAGAGGCTGTTGATAAGTCATGGCTAGGAACCTCCTTCATACTATAAGCAGAGGGTTAAGGCGCCTCCTTCATCCATAAGCAGAGGGCGATGGCCAAAGTTTGACTTGAAGAATTGCAATCTGACTGAAAGGCAAACTTGTCTTTAATAAAAAGTGAAACAATAAATAGGGTTTTCTGAAGGAAAATGATGATTGCAGGTAGAGGTGAAAGCAGTGATGTTTTCAAATTTATTTGCTTGCCATCATACATAAGAAGAGCCCTTGTCAAGCATGCTCATCAAATGTCATCAGACATATCTCCAATTAAAAGGCCTCCTTCATTCATAAGTAGAGGGCCAGGGCATTGAATGTCTTCAAGGTGTGATTGATCAAAGATGAGTGCTAAGAAACAGTAAAGGATAACTGAACAGAGAAGCAAGGTAAGAGACCAAAAGGAAAGCAGGGGTACCACTGCAATCCAAAGAGGTCAAGCTTATCTCTTAACAGTTGTTCTCTCAAAAGACAATTTGCAGTCAAAACAAAACCAAATTGAAGAGTGGTTGATGAGTTGTGTCATTACACAGGAAAAGAAACTAATGATGATTATGTTTTAAGGAATACTGGTCTCTCTACTCATAAAAAGGTTTTTTTCAAATATGCTTATCATGGTTGAACAAAGGAAATCTGAGCTTATCTCCTCAAGAGGCAATTCAACTAAACTCAGTTGTTCATAATATTCAAAAAGGGGACTTTAGCCTACTTTCAGATTCCGCAGAGGATTTCAAAATAGATATAGACCTGTTCATTATTTAAGGGCCAAATTTACCATATCAGTGCAAGTTGAGCAATCATAATTAGAGAAAGGTTGTGAAAACTGATAGTCAAAATGGTAAAAAGGGGTCTTGATCTCAAAACAAACTCTGCCATCATGGTCAAAAGGAAGCCAAGAATTTGTCAAAAAGGCCATCCCCCACAGTCAAAAAGAGGCTCAAATATCTCATCTCAGCAAATACAAAGGGATAGTAAAATTTTCATGGTTGTTGAATCATAATACCTCTGCCACAGTGAAATTAGGGTTAAGGAGCGCCCGGGCAGTTTGATTCAAAATGATTTTCTGACCAAACAAAGATGAAATTTACAAAAGTGAGAGAGGATTTTGTCCCTCATAGGTTCAATAAGAAAAAATTCATTCAGTTTCTGCACAGGTATCATGGTTTGTGAGAAATGTGAAAATTTCAGATGTCACGGGAGAATTTTTGCACCACGATTCATCATTTTGACCAGTGATGGGACAGTCAGTTTTTAAACACTCAAATGGACACCAAATGAAACAAGTCAAGCATATTTGGAAATTATACTTCTCTAGCTTTCCAACGATCCATCTCGGGCCCAATTCCGACACCGGGAAGGCATCCAAAAGTAGCCTGCAATCAACGCTATGTTTTTCTGCACCAGCATTCACCATTTTTTACCAGTGATGGGACAGTCATTTTTTTAACACCGAAATGGACACCAAATGAAACAAATCAAGCATATTTGGAAATCCAACTTCTCTAGCTTTCCAACGAGCCATCTCGGGCCCAATTCTGACACAAGGAAGGCATCCAAAAGTGGCTTACAAACAGCACTATGCATTTCTGCACCAGGATTCACCAGTTTTAACCAGTGTTGGGAGAATGAATTTTTGAACAATAAAATGGACTCAAAATGGAAAAATTCAAGTTTTTCTGGAAAGTAGACTTCCACAGCTTTCCAACGAGCCATCTCACTCCCAATTCCGACACCGGGAAGGCATTTACAATGGGCTGAAAAAATGCGCGACGCGATCAGAAATCTGCGCGGCGCGCTCAGGCAGAAAGTTTCCAAAGGAATGCATTGATGCACAGCACGCCTGTAGAAGCACGCGGCGTGCCTGTAGCATCAGTAAAAATCACACCAAAAAACCTCCAAAAAATCATTCAAAGTGTCTCCAACTCTCAAGCAAAGATTGGCATCATGTTTTGAGGTACTGTGTCTTGCTGCCCCTTAAATTCAAGATTGCTAGATGGTGTTTGGGGTAGAGGAAGTCTGGTTTGAAATGAGATATGTTAAGTGGCTGTTTTGAAAGAGGGATAAGGTGCTTGATTTAAAATTTTAGTTTGCAATAACTATATTTTCCCGGCAGTAAGCTTAACCAAATGATGTTTTCCTATTAATGATTCAAAATCTCACAAGCTGCCCTCAAACAATATTGGAAGAAGAAACATAGGGTTTTGAAAGGTGCAACTGTGGTCCTATGTTCAAAACAGAAGTGGTCATTATATGAGCATTTCTTGACCTTCAAAACTCTCCTTCGTATGTTAAAAATATAAAGGCAGTGTTGTCTCCTTTTTGACTCCATAAAACAAACTTTAAGTGTGTGAAGCTGTAGATCACCACTTGGAGGTATTATCAAAATCTGAGGTAGGAGAAACAGTAGAGGTATAAAGAGGGCAATATTTGGTTGAGGAGGAGTTGATGGTTGATTGAATGCTGCAGGGCTCTATCACCTCATCCTTTAACACAGTAACCTTTGACTGTGTAAATTCATTTTGTTGGATTGTGTAATGGTGTTGAATATACTTGTTGAAAATCATACAAAGAAGAGAGTAGTGTCTTGAACTAAGAAGATTGTTGTTCTTCCTTTACCCAAAAAACAAGACTATCCTATGTCCTCAAAAGTACTAAAAGCTGGATTATGTTACCATAAGCTCAGAATATCATTTGATTATGTTGACAGTATGCTTATTCTTGAAACTGCTTGTTGTTTGGCATACAAAAAGAGGACAGTGCTTTGAATAATGAAATCTTATGTATATCAAAGAGACATTTACAACTGACTAAAGCCAATTTATCTTGATCAAATAGTAAGTTAATGACCGGTGCCGTGGCCATTTCAATACTTCCAAAGTGGTAAAAGCCTTGGTGTAAGTCAAGATATGTTGAGTGCATCTTTTGAAGAGGGTTACAGTGGGTTGATAATGAAGTGTTAATTCAAGTTTCGAAGAGCCCAGAATTGCCCGTAAAAGTGCTAAGACATCATACTCCTGTTCTAGTGAGTTTTTCAAACATCAAGAACATTCTAACTGTTGTAGCATAAAACACAAACTCTGTCAATTGTGTGCACTAGTGAAGACAGTGTTGAGGAGAGTTGATGTTCTTGTTTAAAGATCTGGGCCTGCAATGACTTTGTTTGCTCAACATTGTCATAGTAAAAGTAGTGTATTTTGATGGATGACAAAGGACCAAACTAAAGCTGTCTCTGCCCCTATAATGATGTTAAAGGTGAAAACACTATTTGAAGGCGAAACAAATCTTTGGAGCAAATGAAGCAGTGGGCCTATTTTATTATGGTAATCATACATATGTTGCTTAAAATTATTTGTGAAGATCCTTCATGGGTAGAAACGGAAAAAAAAACCCACTTGCCACCTCTTGTGTAAAGCAAAACACGGTATGAATCATCACTACCATTTGGAGATGTATGTCAAAATCAGTGTGAGGGAAAAGCAAAGACAAGGAGGTTGTTGATTGTGAGGAATGTTTCTGTTTGACTCCTACAAGACTTTTTGTGACCACATCAAAAACACAATAAACTCTGATGACTCTACCTATAACACAGTCACCTTTGACTTTGTATTTACTTTTTGGTTGACTCTGTGATGATTGTTGAATCTACCTATTGATTGGCATACCAAGAAGAAAGAGCAATGTCTTGAATTGAGAAGGTGTTTGTTTTTCCTTTATCTAAAAATACAAGGTTGTCTATTGTCCTCAAAACACCAAAAGCTGGGTGACCTTACTATAAACACAGAATAATCACTTTGACTGTGTATTTTTTATTGATTGGGTTTTTATCCTTAAGTTTACTTGTTGAGTAACATACCAAGTAAAAGGCAGTGTTTTAGGAGGAGCAGAGACACAGTGTCTGACATTTCACCGGCATTGAGGCAAATGACTCAGGAATTCATGAGTGATATCAGCAGATGACACCGAGTGATAAAACAGGAGGCTAAAGGAAGCGCCCGCATGGAAAGAAGATTACGGGACTTGAAATTTTGGCTTCGGTTTCGAGCATGTTCTTTGAGAACAACCCGAGTTCATGCACCAGTGCAGGTGCACATTTTGACATGTTTTGGTTTTTTGGCATTTTTGAGTTTTTGGTCAAAACTCATGAAATTCGCCATTTCATTTTGGGGATTCGACAAAGGAGGAGGATGGTATCATTGGATGCCATAATTTCATGAGCACACCCTCAGTGATTTTCAGACCATTTGGAGATCATTTTCCTCCTCAAAACGGCGAAAAATGCTCACTTTTTGCACACTCTGCCCGGTCTATCAGCAGATTGCAATTTTCTGACTTTTTACACACAGGTGTAGATTTGGAGAACTTCCAGGCATCAGATTGGGAAAATTTTAGTTGCGCCAGAAAGTAGACACATATAGCTTTCCAACGAGCTATCATGAGCCTCGTTTTGACACCGGGAAGGCTGCCAAATGTTTCCGGCAAGTCAGGGGACCTTTTGCTGATGAAAATTTGAAGTATTTTTGTAATTTTTGAACCTCTAAAATCTGCTTTTTCCAAATGTGCGTTTAGCTATTTTTGCACTTGGAAAATGATGCAAAGTCAATTATTTTTCCTTTTTTAGCATTTTCTAGATATTTTATGAGATATTTTTGTGCCTTGGGCTTTGCAAAGCCTCAAGGACAAATTTAGATATTTTGATTAGGCCAATAGGAGAGGAAGTTGAACCAGGAGGTTTTCCTCACTTGAGCCTATATATTCCAAAGGCTTTCATTGTAAAAGGAGGCTGAACTTGAGAAGAGAAATAATTTATTAGTCATATGAGCTTTGAATGAAATACTTGTGTTATGATTTTGGATTGACTCTTGGATTTTCTTGGATAAATGAAGAAGGATTGTTGATTGATTCCATGACTTGGTAGAATGGTATAATGTCTCTTTCTATGTTGTTGTATTCTAGTTTTCATTCATGAATACATGTTTCTTGCTTGCTATAGATCAGTAGAGAACAAATTTGAGACCTACCCTTGGAGGCACCTCAAGTTTCCTGTTTCTTCATAGCTTTCATGTTTTCCTCCTCCTTAGTCATACTAAGGAATTCTTAACTGCTCTTTAGTAACTTGAGGATATTGTTGCTTATTTCATTAATGGTTTTATGCTAGCTAAGTATGACTTACGGTACGCCCTGCTTACCAATGGCCAGCCATAGCTCCATCCATGAAATTTCTCTTTGATTAATTAGATTATCATCTTGTTGAACCAAGGAGGCCTAGTTTCGATCTAGCCCTTTGTCTAAAACTATGAAAGCTTGTTTGTCAAAGTGCCCAATAACTTAAAGACTGTGTTTAGGCGTTCATAGTTTTATGAGTTGTTAGTCCATCTTATGTGTTTTTCCCCAAAGTCTGATAGCCATTTCCCAAAGTTAGAGGGTCTTATACTTCTATGCATGGCTTGAATGTTTATTTCTATGTATTATTTAGCTTGTAGTTACATTTTGCATGATTAATGGTTTGCCATACCATGTTTATGTCTGCTATCAAACTAGTTATGCTTGAAATCCTTCGTCTTTCACAAACTTGATGTCCATTTACTCCATTTTGCCCAAAGATCCTTTCTACCTTGAATCAAATCGGCCCTTCAACAGCCTTGTATCGTCATCTAATAGCTTTCTTGACCTTTTGACCCCATAGCCTAGTTAATCTAACATCTTGTTACCTATTTCATATCTTTGATCAGTTTCATCCCTCACAACTTAAAAAAAACCAAAACCAAAAAACTTACTTCATAACTAGCCTAAAATCATAACACAATCAGAAAACACATAGATATCCCTTACACTTATAGAGAGAGCCCTCTCTGAGTCCAGGAAGGCTAGGTCCTTGGGCTCCAAATCTTGGTTTGATGTTACACTGTCATTTGGCTTGCCAATCAGCCAAATCACGGGACCCTAACATAATGGCGATCACGGTGGGACTCTGAGTATTAAACAAACTTAGATTCCCTAGACCTTAAGAGACCTTAAGAATACTATTTGATTGACTTATCCCACCGCTCACTAACATAATGGCGATCACGGTGGGACTTTGAGTCAAAACATCCTAGGTATCCCTTAGGAACTCTCAAAATCTCAGTCAAACTTAGAAGAGTAGAATCTGGTTGTCTCACCATCCTAGCAAAATGATGACTCAGCTGTAGGACACTCTTCCAAACCTTAGGATTACATAAAACTCAAAAAACCCCAAAACACTCCCTTAGATTGGTTTTTGACAGTATTGGTGGTGGACCATACACATATACCTCAAAAAAACTAAAAATCCACCTGGCGACTCCACTAGCCTCCAGTAGGCCTTACTATTTTACCAAACTCTAGGTTACTATCCGATCAACCTATCCCATCGCTCACTAACATAGCGGGAGATGGTGGGACACTGAGTACATGAAAGTCTAGCAAACTCTTATAGACTCTTTAGTCCTTTAGATACTTAAACAAGCAAGCAGTCCATAAGATCATTTAGAGTAAACTCTTTTTGTTATCACCACCCTAGCAAAGTGATGAAACAAGTTTAGAATACTTTAATAAACCATAGGCTGCACATAAAACTCAGAAAAACTCCAAAACATTCCCAGATTAGTTTTCCCTAGTTATTGGTGGTGGACCATAGCTACATCTTTACAAAAACAAACCAAGTTCCACTTGGCGACTCCACAACTCTCAATAGACCTAAAGACTCCACTGGAGGAAGAACCTAAAACATGACCAGTTATCCTAGAAAGAAAAAGCACTCAGGCCTTAGTTGGATTCAAGAAATTATTGTCTTTATCTATAACTATGTTCTATCCTACTTTGAGCCTGATCAGGAATACACCGTTGAGATCTACATTGATCATTGGAAAGATCTCAAACCTCAAAAAGCTAAGCCTCAAATCTCAGACCATGAGCAGGCTTGTACACCTATGCCTACCCCAGATTCACCTATGGAAAACCTAGCAAAACATGAGCTTCATGCTACCTTTCCCACTCTGTCTGAAACCTCAAATAGTCATAAATCTCTTTTTACACTACCTATATCCACAAAGGTCCTAGAAAGATACAAGCCTCTAGTTTTACCTCCCATCTTCCAAGCCCTCCCTACAAATCTTCAAAATAGATTACCCAGATTTGATGGAGAAAGCTCCAAAGTCACCACTGAAGAGCACGTCCAAAATATTGAGGATTTACTTGACATTTATGAAATAGAAGAAGATGATGTGCGTATTAGAATGTTTGCCTTATGATTACAAGGAAAAATTAAGAGTTGGTTTAAAGACCTTCCAGCTGCAAGCATTACCAATTTTCATCAGTTCACTCAAATATTCCTAGATAGGTGGGTGGTCATGGGTAATAAAGTTCTCATCATAAAAGAATACAATCAGTTGAAAAGACAACCAGGGAAGACAATACAAAAATTTTCAGCCAGGTTCAATAAAGTATACCATGCAATGCCTGCTAACATAAAGCCACCCCTCGGATGTGCTCTCTTGCACTACCCAGATTCTTTTGACCCAGAGATGGTTTTCCGGATAAGAAATAAATATCCTTTGACCCTAGAAGAAATGCAAAGGATAGCAGTTGATGTAGAATTCAACATACTAAATAGGGAGGCACAACTAAGAATAATAGAGAAAGACAAAGCAAATCAAGAGAGACTAATATCTTCAGAGGAAAAGTTGGAAAGATTGGTATATGATTTCAGCAAACTAGAGCATCTACTTGACAAGAAAAGAGAAAGACACAAAGTTAAGGTTAACACTGCTTATTCAAACCAACCTACACTTCTTCCTCAGGATGAACACAGTCAACTATTACAAGACAAGAGTTATAAAAAAAATGTGCCTAATGAGAAAGTTGCAAATAAAAACATAGAGGAATGCTCTAAAGAAACTATCAGCCATTTTGAAATCACAAATTCTGAAATGGAAGAGGAATCAAAACCTTTAGGTTCTCTACCCTTATGCTTTAAATAATTCTAAACTTTAAAAGAAAATTTTCATCCTAAAGATCTCTTAGCAGTTATTTAGGAAGCCCCTGCTCAAGTTAACTCTCGCCTAAATCAAGGAAAGTTGATTGAAGAGGAATTCAAATCTAAGATAGAAGATAAATCAAAACCTGTAGGATCTCTACCTTTATGCTCGGAGTCATTTGAGTTCATAAAAGCAAATTGGCCTCCTAAGAATCCATCAGAGGAAACTCATGAATCCCATGTTTATTATCCCAAGCATCAATAAGAGTTGAGTGAGGATGAATTCAGATATGAAATAGAAGATAAATCAAAACCTGTAGGATCTCTACCTTTATGTTGGGAGTCATTTGAGTTCATAAAATCAAATTGGCCTCCTGAAAATCTATCAGAAAAAACTCATGAATTACATGCTAACTATTCTCAACATCACAAACAATTGGTTGAATATGAAAACAAGCAGAAAATGAAAGATAACCCATAGGATCTCTCTAAAGGCATAAGTGATGATTCCTCATCTCTCATAGGTGAAGCCCAAAAAGACATTCATCCTTCAAATCAAATTTCCCAAGAGAAAGAGGATTATTGTAGTTATATCCAAAGAGAAATGAAAATGCCTCCCTTTTTAACTGAAGAGGAAACAGATCAACTTATAAACATGCAGACAACCTCTGAAACTTCATATAACCAAAAATTTTCTGATCTTTCTCCTGTTAATCTTGCATATCATAAGTCAAAAAATATATTTGTAAATCAATTTGAAGAAAAAAAATCTGATAGTCCAATATGCATGGTTGGTGACATTAATTATAATGATGATTTTCCAAGGTTTGATCAATATGTTGATAATGATGATGATTTCCAAACAGAAGCTAACTTTGCAGAATACTCAGTTTTTGATTTTTGGGAGGAAGCTCAGTTTCATAAACTTGAGAAAAGTGAGCAGCCAATACAGGTCATCTATGACACTGATGAGGAGAGCCTTGAGAGTTTAGAAGTAAGTGAAGAGTCTCAGACTCTTTGCTCTACTTCACTTCAGTCCATCAGAGATAACATTCACATAATTGGAAATCAACAGTTTTTCAGCTTTGATGATGAGGTTGAGGAAGATGGTGAAATTCTTGAGCATATTGTAAATGAGAATCCTTTGCCTGAAATGGTTGAGGAAATCATTTTGGACATAGAATCTTCCTTAACTCCAGATTTGCAGTTACCCAGTTCCATTGAGTTACAAATTGCAGATGAAGAAGTAGAGGTTGATAAACACATGGGAGTTGTCACACTATCCTTTGAAGATAATTTACTGTCAAAGTATATCCCTGCTCATCAACCTGATGACCTTCACACAATTTTCAGCCCTCCCTATCAAAACACATCAGCTTGGCAAGAGAATTACACTGCAATATATGATGAACCTGTCATTTCAAGTAATCATGAGCAAGGGGAAGAGTTGCTGTACCAAGGGGGTCCCAAATATGGTCAAGTGGGAGAAAGAGTAATCCTAAATGAAACCTATATCTCAAATCCTCTAGATCAGGTATTATTCCAAGATCTATTTGTTGTTTTCCTTGAGAAATCTGTAGGGGTAGTGGGTTCTATCATAAACAAGTTGCTACCAAGAATGAGAAAAAACTTAAGCTCTACTGTCCAGAAACAAACCAAATGGGAGTGGCCTTTTCATTATTTCTGCATCATGAAAAAACTAAACCAGAATCCCCCATGTGATCATCTACTTGACTGGTTGCATTGGAAAGAAGAGTTCACCAAATATATGTTGTGTACAGTTTAGATTAAGATAGAAAGACAATAGTAGAAAATAAGCTCAGTCTTGTGAGCACCTTTTAATTTGTAGTTTGTTTGAAGAAAAAGTGAAAAAACAGAAAATACCAAAACAATAAAAGATAGAAAAGAGGGCGAGTGAAGATAGAACAAAGCCCCATGTTCCAAAAAATAGTCCTTCGGAAAGTGAGCAAGTCTAAATGCCGCTACTAGTACTTCAATGTCTTGTTCAGCTATCTAGCCTAATCATAGCTGAGCATGTTTAAATTTATTTGCTGATAAGTTAGTGAGTGCAAAAGATAGTCAACATTGTGTAAGATTGACTTATCACAGAGTATAGATTAGGGAGAGATTCTGGTTCCACATGCCTAAAACAGAACCAAAGAGAGAAGCGAGGGATGAAAAACACATTGTACATCTTAGCCCCGCTTTTCTAAATTTCCTTTTTGCAAAATAATATTTGTGTGCAGTTTGTCTTTCCATGCCGCAAATACATGACAAATCAGATTGTCTAATCCTGATTTGATCATCTTTTAAATTTCGTGTTTTAGATTAGAGAACAAAATCCTGTCAAATTGCTTAATCTTGATAGTTGATCTAGCATAGGTAGAGTAAATAAGGAGTTCATCAGTTTAATCTGAGCTCTTGGCAGATATAAGAGTAGAAATAGATAGGTTCATTTTGCAAAAATAAAAATATACATTGTCAAAAGGCTGCTAGTTCAAATGCGCCAAAGAGAAGAAAAAATGTTAGGAAAAGATAGTGGGGTAGGTAGAAATATCATTGATGTTAACCATGTTGTCACTTTTCAGAAGTAGCATCCAAGAAGGGTGAAATTTTGCGCAAATGGGTAAGGCACTGGTCTTCATAAGCCAAAGATCTGAATTCTAGACACCTCCTGACGAGGAGCTGCCCTCCCCAAATGGAGCCACTGTTAGTCATCAGTATTTTTCACTTGTTGGTGATGACTAAATCCATCGCTGAGTTTTCTAGAAGTTGATCTCCATATGTCAATTTTTCATCTAGAAAACCCCCATAAAAATTTTTTGCCCTCCTACTTTTCAGTCCGCCCATGTCAAGGTGAAACCTCATTATCACTATCCTACCTAGCCTTAGCCATACTAGTCTGCCCATCAGCTCTAAAAAGACAATCCAAATTTGTTCAAAAAGCCTCCCCTAAGTTAGGAAGTGGCGCTTTAAGACATTTCTCCTTTGGCAAACTGTCCAAGAGCCAAAAGCCTTCATCTGCTATAGACCAATCATAACAGACCTCCTACTCTGCTAATCAAGTTAATCACAGCCCTAAGTCGCGCCACTAATACACCCTTAAGTCTCAGCAATGCATAGACCATATTCTCAAGCTGATTTTAGGTGTTTTACAGTGTTTAATGGACTTTTCAAGGACAGGAAACATATCAGCATCTCAGAAGACAATTCTTGGCTCCACATGAGAAGACAACTGCTTCTCAATGTTCAATGGATCTCAGTTCAGATACTTTTTTTGCGGGGCAAGAGTTATTCAAAAAACTTTGACATCTCATTCATACTTGAAAGGATAGTAGGAGAAAAATCAACACCGTCAAGAGGTCATGATAAGTCATAATAGAACCTACTAGTCTCATAAGCAGAGGTTAAGGCGCCTCCTTCATCCATAAGCAGAGGGCGATGGCCATGGTTTGACTTGAAGAATTGCAATCTGACTGAAAGGAAAACTTGTCTTTAATAAATAGTGAAACAATAAATAGGGTTTTCTAAAGGAAAATGATGATTGCAGGTAGAGGTGAAAGCAGTGATGTTTTCAAATTTGTTTGCTTGCCATCATACATAAGAAGAACCCTGTCAAGCATGCTCATCAAATGTCATCAGACATATCACCAATTAAAAGGCCTCCTTAATTCATAACTAGAGGGCCAGGGCATTGACTGTCTTCAAGGTGTGATTAATCAAAGATGAGTGCTAAGAAACAGTAAAGGATAACTGAACAGAGAAGCAAGGTAAGAGACCAAAAGGAAAGCATGGGTACCACTGCAATCCAAAGAGGTCAAGCTTATCTCTTAATAGATGTTCTCTCAAAAGACAGTTTGCAGTCAAAACAAAACCAAATTGAAGAGTGGTTTATGAGTTGTGTCATTACACAGGCAAAGAAACTAATGATGATTATGTTTTAAGGAATACTGGTCTCTCTACTCATAAAAAGGTGTTTTTCAAATATGCTTATCATGGTTGAACAAAGGAAATCTGAGCTTATCTCCTCAAGAGGCAATTCAACTAAACTCAGTTGTTCATAATATTCAAAAAGGGGAATTTAGCCTACTTTCAGATTCCACAGAGGATTTCAAAATAGATATAGACCTGTTCATTATTTAAGGGCCAAAGGTACCATATCAGTGCAAGTTGATCAATCATCATTAGATAAAGGTTGTGAAAACTGATAGTCAAAATGGTAAAAAGGGGTCTTGATCTCAAAACAAACTCTACCATCATGGTCAAAAGGAAGCCAAGAATTTGTCAAAAATGCCATCCCCCATAGTCAAAAAAAGGCTCAAATACCTCATCTCAGCAAATACAAAGGGATAGTAAAATTTGCATGGTTGTTGAATCATAATACCTCTGCCACAGTGAAATTAGGGTTAAGGAGCGCCCGGGCAGTTTGATTCAAAATAATTTTTTGACCAAAAAGAGATGAAATTTACAAAAGTGAGAGAGGATTTTGTCCCTCATAGGTTCAAGAATAAAAACCTCATTCAGTTTCTACACAGGTATCATGGTTTGTGAGAAATGTGAAAAGTTCAGATGTCACGGGAGAATTTCTGCACCACGATTCATCATTTTGACCAGTGATGGGACAGTCAGTTTTTGAACACCCAAATGGACACCAAATGAAAAAAATCAAGAATATTTGGAAATTATACTTCTCTAGCTTTCCAACGAGCCATCTTGGGCCCAATTCTGACACCGGGAAGGCATCCAAAAGTAGCCTGCAATCAACGCTATGTTTTTCTGCACCAGCATTTACCATTTTTTACCAGTGATGGGAAAGTCAGTTTTTGAACACCCAAATGGACACTAAATGAAAAAAATAAAGAATATTTGGAAATTGGACTTCTCTAGCTTTCCAATGAGCCATCTCGAGCCCAATTCCGACACAAGGAAGGCATCCAAAAGTGGCTTACAAACAGCACTATGCATTTCTGCACCAGGATTCACCAGTTTTGACCAGTGTTGGGAGAATGAATTTTTGAACAATAAAATGAACTCCAAATGGAAAAATTCAAGTTGTTCTGGAAATTATACTTCCACATCTTTCCAACAAGCCATCTCGCGCCCAATTCTGACACCGGGAAGGCCTTCAAAATGGGCTTCAAAGTTTGGCGACGCGTTCAGAAATCTGCGCGGCGCGCTCAGGCAGAAAGTTTCCAAAGGAATGCACTGATGCGCGGCGCGCCTGTAGCATCAGTAAAAATCTCACCAAAAAACCTCCAAAAACTCATTCAAAGTGTCTCCAACTCTCAAGCAAAGATTGGCATCATGTTTTGAGGTACTGTGTCTTGCTGCCCCTTAAATTCAAGATTGCTAGATGGTGTTTGGGGTAGAGGAAGTCTGGTTTGAAACGAGATATGTTAAGTGGCTGTTTTGAAAGAGGGATAAGGTGCTTGATTTAAAATTTGAGTTTGCAATAACTATATTTTCCCGGCAGTAAGCTTAACCAAATGATGTTTTCCTATTAATGATTCAAAACCTCACAAGTTGCCCTCAAACAATATTGGAAGAAGAAACATAGGGTTTTGAAAGGTGCAACTGTGGTCCTATGTTCAAAATGGCAGTGGTCATTATATGAGAATTTCTTGACCTTCAAAACTCTCCTTCGTATGTTAAAAAGATAAAGGCAGTGTTGTCTCCTTTTTTACTCCATAAAACCAACTTTAAGTGTGTGAAGCTGTAGATCACCACTTGGAGGTATTATCAAAATCTGAGGTAGGAGAAACAGTAGAGGTATAAAGAGGGCAGTATTTGGTTGAGGAGGAGTTGATGGTTGATTGAATGCTACAGGGCTCTATCACCTCATCCTATAACACAGTAACCTTTGACTGTGTAGATGCATTTTGTTGGATTGTGTAATGGTGTTGAATATACTTGTTGAAAAGCATACAAAGAAGAGAGTAGTGTCTTGAACTAAGAAGATTGTTGTTCTGCCTTTACCCAAAAAACAAGGCTATCCTATGTCCTCCAAAGTACTAAAAGTTGGATGATTTTACCATAAGCTCAGAATATCATTTGATTATGTTGACAGTATGCTTATTCTTGAAACTGCTTGTTGTTTGGCATACAAAAAGAGGACAGTGCTTTGAATATCAGAGATCTTATATCAAAGGAGACATTTTACACAGCATTCAAAGCCAATTTATTCGATCAAAGAAAAGAAATATTGGTGAAGGCAGATTTTTGTTGAAAAACACATTTCAATAACTTTTTGAGGTAGTAAATGCCTTGTGTAAGTCAAGGTGCCGTTTATGCAATTTTTGAAGAGGTTTTACAAAGCACAGTAATGAAGTGTTAATTCAAGTTTCCGAGGAGCCCAAAATTGCCCGTAATAGTGCTAAGACATCATACTCCTGTTCTAATGAGTTTGTCAAACATCAAGAACATTCTAACTGTTGTAGCACAAAACACAAACTCTGTTAGGTGTGTGCACTAGTGAAGACGGTATTGAGGAGAGTTGATGTTCTTGTTTAAGGATCCAGGCCTGAAATGACTTTGTTTGCTCAACACTGTCATAGTAAAAGTAGTGTATTTTGATGAATGACAAAGGACAAAAAAAACTATCCCCTAAACAATGTTAAAGGGTGAAAACACTGTTTGAAGGCAGAAACACAGTACTGGTGTAGTGTTGAATCTGTTGGTAAAGTGCCTACAAGGAAAAATAAAGTTTTGAAGCTAAGAAGATGGTGTTTGGCCTTCTTCTAAAAAGGGACAAGGGTGTCTTATGTCCTCAAAAGATCGCAGGGAAGAGTGACCTTGTCACTATACACAACAAATCCACTTGACTGTCTATCTTCATTTGACAGTGTTTTTCTCCTTAAAAAGTCTGCTTGTGGATATTGGTTAATTGCATATCAAAGGTTGGGAAGGCCACATTTTGGAGAAACATGGGTCTTGTATCAAACAGGGACATTTTAAGCAACATCCAAGATCATTGTTGCCTTACCAAATAGTGTTTACCCTTTCATAAAGCAGATTTAGTGAGGAATATGCCACTATAATTCGAAGGTATTGTCAAAACTGGGTATGATGAACAGTGAAGCATAGGAAAGGCAGTGTGTTTTGATTGAAAGGAGTGTATTATTATTTGATTACTACAGGTATTTTTGTGTTCACATAAAAAACACCAAGGCCTCTGTGACCTTTGTCCAAGCTCAGAAAATCAGTTAACTGTCTATGTATTTTAAAGTAACTGTGGGCTTATCTTTAAAAATTATTTGGTGGAATGGCACACAGAGAAAGGACAAGGTTTGGAGGGAGCAGGAATCTTATACCTAGGGAAGGCATCACACCTAACATTTGAAACTATGGTTACCCTCATCAAAACAGTGATTGACAGAGAAGGTAGAGTTTTTCTTAGTAGCATGAAGATGATCAAACAAGTTAACAGGCTGAGACAAGGTTGTCCAAGAAAAGCTAAAGGAGGCTAAAGGGAAGCGCCCGGCACGGAGAAAGAAAAAGGACACATCAGCACTTGAAATTTTGGCTTCAATTTCGGAGCATGTTTCCAAGGACCCTTGAGGGTCATGCATACCAATTTTGGGCCCATTTTGACATGTTTTGGTTTTTTGGCATTTTTGAGTTTTTGGTCAAAAACTCATAAATTCGCCATTTCATTTTGAGGATCTGTCGTGGAAATAATGATGATGCCAAGTGGATCCCATAATTTAATGATCAGGCCCCCAGTGATTTTCAGGGCATTCTGAGACTATTCGCCCCCTCAAAACTGGCAAAAATGCCCTCTTTTTGCACATTCTGCCCCTCATATCAGCAGTCTGCTATTTCCTGGTTTTTTACACACAGGTACAGTTTTGGAGGACTTCCAGGCCTCAGATTGAGATGATTTCAGTTGCGTCGGAAATTAGACACAAAGAGCTTTCCAACGAGCCATCATGAGCCTCATTTCGACACCGGGAAGGCTGCCATTTGTCTCCAGCATGTCAAGGGACCTTTTTCTGATGTAAATTTGAAGTATTTTTGCAATTTTTGAACTCCAAAAATCTGCTTTTTCCAAATGTGCGTTTAGCTATTTTTGCACTTGGAAAATGTTACAAAGTCAATATAATTTCTGTTTTTAGCATTTTTTTAGATATTTTATGGAATATTTTGTGCCTTGGGCTTTGCAAAGCCTCAAGGACAAGTTTAGATCATTTGACTTTGCCAATGGGATAGCTAGTTGCTCCATGAGGTTTTCCTCCCTCAAGCCTATTTATTCCACAAGGCTTCATTGTAAAACAGTGGCTGAACTTGAGATAAGAATGAATACATTGGTCATATGAGCTTTGAGGAACATACTTATGTTATGATTTTTGGATTGCCTCTTGGATGCTTTTGAGGAATGATGAAGGATTGTTGATGGATTCCATGACATGGTAGAATGGTATATTTTTTCTTGGTTTGTTGTTGTCTTCTAGTTTTCATTCATAATACATGCTTCTTGCTGCTATAGATCAGTAGAGATTAGTTTTGAGATATGCCCATGGAGGCACCTCAAAATTCCTGAATCTTCATAGCTTGATGTTTTCTTCTTCCTTAGTTATGCTAAAGAATTCTTAACCGCTTCTTTAGTAACCTCAGGATAATGTTTCATAGTTTTTATTTACAAGTTCTATGCATGTTGAGTAGGATGTATGGTGCCCCGTCTACCTATAAGCCGCTCCATAGTTCTCGTCCATAAAACTCTCTTTGACCGATTTGTTGATCATCTTGTTGAACCAAGGAGGCCTAGTCCCGATCTAGCCCTTTGCCTAAAACTATGAAAGCTTGTTTGTCAAAGTGCCCAATGACTTAGAGACTATGTTTAGGTGTTCCGGCATAGTTTAATAGTTGTTAGTTTGTCTTATGTGTTTTCCCCAAAGTCTGATAGCCATTTCCCGAAGTTAGAGGATCCTATACCTCTATGTATGGCTGGAATGTTTGATTTCTATGTATTAATTAGCTCATAGTTGCATTTAGCATGATTAATGGCTTTCTATAACATGTTTATGTCTGCTATAAACTAGTTACACTTGAAATCCCTTTTTCTTTCGCCAACTTGTTGTCCATTTAATCCATTTTTCCCAAAGATCCCTTCTACTGTGAATCAAATCGGCCCTATAGCAACCTTACATTATCATCTCATAGCTTCCTTGACCTGTTTGACCCCATAGCCCAATTTATCTACATCTTGTTATCCACTTTATGTCTTTGATCAGTTTTATCCCTCACAAACTTAAAAAACCCCAAAAAATCAAAAACTCACTTCATAACTAGCCTAATATCAGAACACCATAAGCAAACACACCGATATCTTTTGCATATAATAGAGAGAGTTCCCTTGCCCTTCCGAGTCCAGGAAGGCTTAGTCTCGGGCTCCAAAGCTTGGTTTGATGTTACATCGTCATTTGGCTCGCCAATCGGCCAAATCACTACCCTAACATAATGGCGATCACTGTGGGACTTTGAGTCAAAACATCCTAGGTATCCCTTCTCTAGTTGAATAATCTCGCCAAACTTAGAAGGAAGAGTAGAATCAGTTGTCTCATCATCCTAGAAAAAATGATGAATCAAATTGGGGAGATACCTTCCAAACCTCAAGACTACATAAAAACTCAGAAAAACCCCAAAAAACTCCCTTAGATTGGTTTTTTTTAGTACTGGTGGTGGACCATATGCATATATCTCAAAACAACTAAAAATCGACCTAGCGACTCCACTAGCCTCTAGTAGGCCTTACTACTTTACTAAAATCTAGGCTACTATCCGATTTAGCCACCTCATCGCCATCCTAACATAATGGCGATCACGGTGGGACTTATTGAGTTCATGATAGTCTAGCAAACTTTTATAGACTCCTTAGTCCTTAAAATTTTAACTTAAACCATTAGCCTTTAGAATCATTTAGTGTAAACTCTCTGCTTCACCATCTTAGCAAAGTGATGAATCAGGTTTATAACACTTTTACATCCTAGGCTGCACATAAAACTCAGAAACAAAAACCACAAAAAAAATCCCTTAGATTGGTTTTTGACAAACATTGGTGGTGGACCATACATATATACCCCTTTTAAAACCAACTAAAAATCCACCGGCGACTCCACTAGCCTCCGTAGGCCTTACAAACTTATATGATTTAGAATTCCATCCGGATGAAGCCACCTCATCGCCACCTCACTATAATGGCTTTATCACTGTAACCGAGTAAAAAAGCTTAGATTCCCTAGACCTTAAGAGACCTTAAAGAATACTATTTGATTGACTTATCCCACTGCTCACTAACATAGTGACACTCACAGTAGGACCTTCTGATTTAGTGACAATCTAAGTACTCCTTAGTAACTCTTGAAGTCTCAATCAAGCTTAGTAAATTTAGATATTGTCTGAAGGGTAGAAAATAGCTCTTTCACCATCTTAGCAAAATGATGAGTCAGTTATAGAAAACTCTTCCAAACCTTGTAGGCACATAAAACTCAAAAAACCCCAAAACAATCCCTTAGATTGGCTTTTGACAGTATTGGTGGTGGACCATACAAGTATATCTCAAAACAACTGATATTCCACCTGGCGACTCCACTAACCTCTAGTAGCCCTTACTATTTTTACCGAACTCTAGGTTACTATCCGATAGACCTATCCCATCGCTCACTAACATAGCAGGAGATGGTGGGACACTGAGTACATGACAGTTTGGAAAACTCTTATAAACTCTTTAGTCCTTTAGATACCTTAAACAAGCAAGCAGCCCATAGACCCATTTAGAGTAAACTCTTGTTGTTCTCATCACCCTAGCGAAGTGTTGAAACAAGTCTAGGATACTTTGAATCATAGGCTACACATAAACTCAGAAAATCCAAAAACATTCCGAGATTAGTTACTGGTGGTGGACCATAGCTATCTTCACAAAAACAACCCAGTTCCACCTGGCGACTCCACTAGTTCATTTTGACCATCCTTCACCTTAGTAGAACTATAGAGAAACCACTCATCCAAAACATTCACCAATACCATTCTCTTTAAACTCTGGATCTAAAATCTGGCTTCACGAAGAATCAATACCAGAGCTCATCCAGACCCAAATCCCCCTATCATAGTAGATGACCCAGAGAAGATTCTGTGGCAAGCTTCCGAAACTGATCATCTAGCTACTGGTAGATCCATCCGAAAAACAAGATCTGTACCTAAACATCTCACTATCCTAACAGATTCACCTTTTGAATTAGAGTCATCACAAACTCTTCCCAGAAGCAAATCATATAGTAAGATAAACTTTGACGATCTTGAACCCCTAAACCCACCACAGAGTCCTAGTAGAGAAGCTTCACCTACCACTCCTCCTGACTTCCAGCTTCTCTATCAGTTTGGCTCCTATCATCCCAGATCTGCTCAAAACCAGATCACTAGTCCAAGTTCATTCGCCACACCTGGTCAAACCACCACTGTTCAAACCACCTCATCTTAGCCTACTAGTCCTCATCTTGTACATCATCCATTAGCTCCCGTCATGGCAGCCTGGTACGCACCTTTGGTGTTGCCACCGCCCTTGGCTCCTCTCCCAAATAAATATCAAGACAAAATCCCACACTTTACCGGAGAAGACACCACCACAGCTCAACAGCATGTAAGTAGGATTAGCGATGCTTTTGAATACATGGAAGTACAAGACGAGACCATCAGAATGAGAATATTCGCACAAAGTCTTGGTGGTGAACCCAAAACATGGTTCAAAAGCTTAACTCCAAACAGCATCCACAATATCCCAGAACTATATCAAGTCTTCAGAAATAGGTGGGAAATCCGAAGAAACCCCATTAAGATCCTGTCAGAATATAACAACCTAAAACGGGAAAATGGGGAAAGTGTCCAGGCTTACTGCACTAGGTTCAACAGTGTATATAACTCCCTCCCACCTCATTTCAAACCCCCACTTGGTTTAATCTTGGCAAAATTCCCCGAGGGTTTTGATCCAGACATGACATATCATCTGAGAGACAAGGATCCCCCTACCCTAGAGGAAATGCAACAAATAGCCATAAAAATAGAAGCCAACTTAGCAGAAAAAAGAGCGAGGACTAGATTAGAAGGAAAAGTCCCATATAGAGATAAGGTCTCCACTTCATCTCCTTCCCTAGATCCTAGAATAGATGTCCTGATCAAATCCATGACAAAGATGTGGGAAAAAATGAGTGAAAAAGTGCCTCCTAGGGACAACCAACTAAACCCTCAAAACCGGAAACAAGGCTTTAGAAAAGATCAGTCTCAAAATAAACCAAGAGGAAATGATCAGCAGATTAGACCATCCTTCAGTGAGAATTATGTTGATGAAGAGAATAAGGATACTGCACCCATTGATGAAAATCATTGGAAACTCATAGGTTCTGATAACGAGAGTAAGGTTTACCTCACAGCAGAAGAGCAAGAGTTGTGCTCCCCAAGTCAGGACGAAACCGACTATGAAGATCTCGAAGATCCTGCCATAGATTTTCATAATGCCATTATAGAAGCTCATAGGCAGTATAACCTTAGAAGCAGAAAAAACCAAGACCACTCCAAGAAGAGTAGCCCTGACACTGCTAAAACCTCTGACACCATCTTTAAAAAAGCCATGGATAGCAACAAAATTATGGCTAAGAAAATCGACCAAAAAAAAGATAAAGCTATTCAAACAAGTCTTAGCTCGGATACTCCTAGTACCTCCACAAAGACTCCCGAGGCGACTGTGTCAAACAAGGTCTCAAACCAGAATCGACAAATTAAAAGCATAGAAAAGGTCATGTCCGAAAAAGCTGAAACAAATCTGCCCAAACTACAAACTTCTTTTAGTTTCGAAGGGGAAGTTTCCGAAATAAAAATTACCATACCCCTTACTGAGCTAATAACTGTAGATAGGTATAGATCTCAAATTTTCAAAGTTTTTGACATAGGGAATGAGGCAGATACTTTAAATCTAACTGACGACAAACCCGAGCTCTTGTTCGGCCCGAAAATAGAAGGTCAATACCAAGAAGGATCTGTTTCTCCTTTCTATGTAAGCCCGAACATACGGGACAAGACATTACATAATGCCATGTTAGATTCTGGTGCCTCCCATAACCTCATGCCTAAAGCAGTCATGGAAAACCTAAGACTAGAAGTAACTCAACCCTACAAAAACCTGTATTCCTTTGACTCAAGTCAGGTCAAATGTTTAGGCCTAATAAAGAACCTAGAGGAATGCTCTAAAGACACTATCAGCCATTTTGAAATCACAGATTCTGAAATGGAAGAAGAATCAAAACCTTTAGGATTTATACCCTTATGCTTTAAATCATTCCAGACTTTGAAAGAAAATTTGCATCCTAAAGATCTCTCAGCAATTATTCAGGAAAACCCTGCTCAAGTTAACTCTCACCTAAATCAAGCAGAGCTAACTGAAGAGGAAATAGATCAACTTATAAACATACAGACAGCCTCTGAATATTCCCATAACCACAACTTTTCTAATCTTTCTCCTGTTTATCTTGCATATCATAAGTCAAAAAGTAAATTTGTAAATCAATTTGAAGAAAAGAAATCTGATAGTCCAATATGCATGGTTGATGAGATTAATTATAATGATGATTTTCCAAGGTTTGATCAATATTTTGATTATGATGATGATTTCCAAACAGAAGCTAACTTTGCAGAAAACTCATTTTTTGATTTTTGGGAGGAAGCTCAGTTTCATAAATTTGAGAAAAGTAAGCAGCCATTACCGGTCATCTATGACACTCATGAGGAGAACCTTGAGAGTTTAGAAGTAAGTGAAGAGTCTCGGACTCTTTGCTCTACTTCACTTCAGCTCGTCAGAGATAACATGCACATGATTGGAAATCAACAGTTTTTCAGCTTTGATGATGAGTTTGAGGAAGATGATGAAATCCTCGAGCAGGTTGTAAATGAGAAGCCTTTTCCTGAAATAGTTGAAGAAATCATTTTGGACATGGAATCTTCCTTAACTCCAGATTTGCAACCACCAAGTTCCATTGAGTTACAAATTGCAGATGAAGAAGTAGAGGTTAATAAACACATGGGAGTTGTCACACTGTCCTTTCAAGATAATTTATTGTCAAAGTGTATCCTTGTTCATCAACCTGATGACCTTCACACAGTTCTCAGTCCACTTAATCAGAACACATCAGCTTGGAAAGAAAACTACACTGCAATACATGATGAGTCTGACAGTTCGAGTGATCATGAGGAAGAGTTGCTTTACCAGGGGGGTCCCAAATATAGCCAAGTGGAAGAAAGAGTAGTCCTGAATGAAGCCTATATCTCAAAACCTCTAGATCAGGTATTATTCCAAGATCCTTTTGTTGTTTTCCTTGAGAAGTCTGAAAGAGTAGTCTTGAATAAATCCTATGTATCAAATCCTCTAGATCAGGTATTATTCCAAGATCTATTTGTTGTTTTCCTTGAGAAATCTGTAGGGGTAGTGGGTTCTATCATAAACAAGTTGCTACCAAGAATGAGAAAAAACTTAAGCTCTACTATCCAGAAACAAACCAAATTGGAGTGGCCTTTTCATTATTTCCGCATCATGAAAGAACTAAACCAGAATCACCCATGTGAGCATCTACTTGACTGGTTGCATTGGAAAACAGAGTTCACCAAACAAATGTCTAGTGTGCACAGATTAGATCAGGATAGAAAGACAACAATAGAAAATAAGCTTAGCCTGTGAGCACCTTTTCATTTGTAGTTTGTTTGAAGAAAAAGTGAAAAAATAGAAAAGTCAAAAACAGTAAAAAGCAGAAAAAAGGGCAAGTGAAGATAGAACAAAAGCCCCATGTTCCAAAAAAAAAAAGTTTTTCGGAAAGCGAGCAAGTCTAAATGCCGCTACTAGTGCTTCAATGTCTTGTTCAACTATCTAGCCTAATCATAGCTGAGCATGTTTAAATTTATTTGCTGATAAGTTAGTGAGTGCCAAGATAGTCAACATTGTGTAAGATTGACTTATCACAGAGCTTAGATTAGGGAGAGATTCTGGTTCCACATGCCTAAAATAGAACCAAAGAGAGAAGCGAGGGATGAAAAACACATTGTACATCTTAGCCCCGCTTGTCTAGTTTCCTTTGTTGCAAAATAACATTTGTGTGCAGCTTGTCTTTTATGCCGCAAATGCATGACAAATCAGACTGCCTAATCCTGATTTGATCATTTTTTGAATTTCATGTTGTAGATTAGAGAATGAAATCCTGTCAAACTGCTTAATCTTGACAGTTGATCTAGCATAGGTAGATTAATGAAGGAGTTCATCAGTTTAATCTGAACTCCCGACAGATATAAGAGTAGAAATAGATAGGTTCATTTTGCAAAAAGAAAAATATACATTGTCAAAAGGCTGCTAGTTCAAATGCGCCAAAGAGAAGAAAAAATGTTAGGAAAGATAGTGGGGTAGGTAGAAATATCATTGATGTTAACCATGCTGTCATTTTTCAGAAATAACATCAAGAAAAGGGTAAATTTTGCGCCAATGGATAAGGCACTAGTCTTCATAAGCCAAAAATCTGAATTCTGGACACCTCCTGATGAGGAGCTGCCCTCCCCAAATGGAGCCACTGTTAGCCATCAGTATTTTTTACATGTTAGTGATGACTATATCTATAGCTGAGTTTTCTAGAAGCTGATTTCCTTATGTCAATTTTTCATCCAGAAAACCCTCCTAAAAAACTTTTTTCGCCTTTCTACTTTTCAGTCCACCCATGTCAAAATCAAAACCTCATTATCACTATCCTACCTAGCTTCAGCCCTATTGGTTTGCCCATCAGCTTTAAAAGAAAAATCCAAATCTGTTTCAAAAGTCTCCCCTATGTTAGGAAGTGGCGCTTTAAGACATTTTACCCTTGGCAATCATCAAAAAGCCAAAAAGCCTCCATCTGTAACAGACCCACCATGACTGACCTCCCACTTTGCAAATGAACTTGACAAACAACTCTAAGTCGCGCCACTCACATCCCCTAGATCTCAGCACTGCATAAACCCCAATCTCAAGCTGACTATTAGGTGTTTCACAGTGTTCTATGGTTTCTACAAAGGCAAGAAATATAATTTCATCTCAGGAGTAAATTCTTGAATCTACAGTTAGAGGAACAACTGCTTCTAAATGTATCATAAGCCTGAGATACGTCTGCAAAACAGAAAGTCACTCATCAAGACCCTGCTGTTTTCCTTCCAGTATGAAAGCCAAAGTAAGAAAAGGACACCACTATCACAGCAAACTGGTAAATTGTCATGGCCCAGAACCTCCTTCATTTACAAGCAAAGGGTTAGGGCACCTCCTTCATTTACAAGCAGAGGGCGCTGGCCAGTATTGACTTTAAAGGTTGCAGAAGTCCAGGTTTTCCTTTTACTGAACAAATGAAACAGAGACTCCAGGTTTTTCTGAGTGTGAATGATGATCATAACAGAGAATAGAGTCTGCAGTATGCAAGTTCAAAGGAAAACAAAGTTTGGTCTGATAAAGGAGGTCATTTGAAGTTTTCAACTCATATCAATTGATAAACTTTAGAAAGGCATGTCATTAGTAAAAATTCCAATCATAAGCAGCCTGCTTGTCCACAAGATCAAATTGAAGGGATGCTGACAGATCATGTCATCACCTAGGCAGAAAGAAAGTTCTTTGTTTTTCAAAAGGCACTGACCTCTATAGTCACAGAGACTATCCTTCAAATAATTTGTCATGAGATGACCAAAACAAACGGTGACATTTCAGTCACCTCGTAGCAAGATGAAGACAAGACACTTTGATTAGGGTTTTTCCTAAGCATATGGGTGATTGCAAAGGAGGTGCTGTTGATGTTTCTTTTTAAGTCAATACCTATCATCATAATCCAAGCAAAACTTTGTCACACAAATTTTAGCAAATAATCTTCTCTCTTAATTACTTTGTTCTTAAGGAAGGGCCTCCTCCATTTATGAGCAGATGGCCAAAGCACTGGATGTTGTTAAAAACTGATTGGTCTAAGAGACAGGGAAAGAGACAAAGGAAGAAAGCCAAAAGGACTTTACACTGTGTAAATGATAGTGTTTATGATTCAAAGGTATTGGTTTTCCGTTCAAATGAAAATGTCTCACAACCGTACTCTATAGTGGGAAAGGAGACAATATTGAATATATACATGCATTGATACCAAAAAGGGCGCAGTTTTTAAAGGAAAAGGTCAAGCACACCTGACCACAAGCTCTAAGAGTATAAGGGAACTCCTCTTAAGTAAACAGAGAAATCTAGTTTGAATGGATGCAACCAAAAATGACACTTACAATCCAAAGAGAAGCCTATAAATCACCAAGAAGGTAAAACAGTGAACAGAGTTGAGCTATGGAATGGTTCTATTACAAAAAAGGTCAATACACTGGTCAAAGAAAATGATAACTGTGTATCAAAGAACCCTATTTTTCTTGCTTCACAAGCTTATCCTTTCAGATATACACCCAAGATGGACATGGTGAACAGGTATACAATTTTATGAATAGGCAAAAGGAGTTTGTTTTGACAAACTGTCACTGTTTAAATGATTTAAAACAAACACAATTTTTCATCATTCCGAAGGACAGTTATAGAGTAGATGATACACCTACAGGCAGGGAAGTATTTTGAAAAAGAGGCGCCTTTCTCAAATCAGAGGGCCATGATCAAAGTCCAAATAGGGTCAGCAAACTTGGCATCCACAGCAAAATTAGGGTTAAGGAGCGCTCGGGCAGTTTGTTTCAAAATACTTTTCTGATCAAAAAGAGATGAAATTTACAAAATTGAGAGAGGTTTTTGTCCCTCATAGGTTCAAAAATAAAAACCACCTTCATTTTCTGCACAGGTATCATGGTTTGTGAGAAACGTGAAAAATTCAGATGTCACGGGAGAATTTCTGCACCAGGATTCATCATTTTGACCAGTGATGGGACAGTCACATTTTGAACAACCAAATTGACTCCAAATGAAAAAATTAAAATTTTTATGGAAAATATACTTACATATATTTCCGATGAGCCATCTCGGGCCAAATTCCGACAAAAGGAAGGCATCCAAAAGTAGCCTGCAATCAACGCTATGTTTTTCTGCACCAGCATACACCTTTTTTGACCAGTGATGGGACAGTCAGTTTTTGAAGGATCAAATGGACACCAAATGACAAAATTCAAGTTTTTATGGAAATTATACCTCCACATATTTCCAACGAGCCATCTCGTGCCCAATTATGACACCGGGAAGGCATTCAAAAATGGCCTACAAACAGCTCGATGCATTTATGCACCAGGATTCACCAGTTTTGACCAGTGTTGGGAAAATCAATTTTTGAAGGATCAAATGGACACCAAATGAAAAAATTCAAGTTTTTATGGAAAGTATACTTCCACAGCTTTCCAAAAAGCCATCTCATGCCCAATTCTGACACCGGGAAGGCCTTCAAAATGGACTGTAAACTTGCGCGACACTCTTGGAAAGGTGCGCGACGCGCCTGTGCACAAAATTTACAAAGGAATGCACTGCTGCACGACGCGCCTGTAGCAGCCCGCGGCACTCCTGTAGAAATGGTCAAGAAAATCACTTAAAAACCTCATTCAAAGTGTCTCCAACTCTCAAGCAAATATTGGCATCATGTTCTGAGGCACTATGTCTTGCTGCCCCTTAAATTCAAGATTGCTAGATGGTGTTTGGGGTAGAGGAAGTCTGATTTGAAACGAGATATGTTAAGTGGTTGTTTTGAAAGAGGGATAAGGTGCTTGATTTAAAATTTGAGTTTGCAATAAATATATTTGCCCGGTAGTAAGCTTAACCCAATGATGTTTTCCTATTAATGATTCAAAACCTCACAAGCTGCCCTCAAACAATATTGGAAGAAGAAAC
Organism: Pinus albicaulis; assembly: GCA_034641835.2. NCBI lineage: Eukaryota > Viridiplantae > Streptophyta > Pinopsida > Pinales > Pinaceae > Pinus > Pinus albicaulis. The sequence goes on along the minus strand of CM076573.1, from coordinate 54,909,774 downwards.
ATAGGGTTTTGAAAGGTGCATTTGTGGTCCTATGTTCAAAACAGCAGTTGACAAGAAGGCAAGGTTGTATGCTTGAAAAGAAATTTCCACAGGCTATTGGAGGCAGGGCAGCAAGGTAAAGAAGAAAACATTAATAATATGCAGCACAGTGTGAAGAGCAGTAGAGTTTAAGAAGGACAGTTTTCTATTTTGAGGAGTGTTGATGTTCTTGTTTAAAGATCCGGGCCTGCATGAATTTGTTTGCTCAAACACTGTCATAGTAGGGTAGTGTATTTGATGAATGATAAAGGACCAAGACAACTGTCCCCCCAAACAATGTTAAAGGATGAAAGGCACTATTTGAAGGCAGAAACACAATATTTGAAGAAGAAGCCCAGGGTTTTGAAAATTGCAAATATAGGTCTATGTTCAAACAAGTAATAGTCATCCTATGAACATGTTTTATTTTTCAAAAGGTTTCCTCTGTGGGTTAAAAGGGAAATACTGTGTCTATGAATTTCTATTCCATAAAGCACAAACCAGCAAGTAAAACTACCATTTGCATGCAGGGGTGTTGTCAAACAGAAATATGAGGGACATTAGAGTTCAAAGAAGGTAGTATTGATTGTGAGGAGATTTTTGTTGAAAGCTACAGGATTTTTGTTACCACACCAAAAACACACCATGCTCTGTCACATTATCCTTTAACACAGTGACTGCTGATTGTGTAAATCCACTGTGGTTGACTGTATTTATGGTGTTAAATTGGTCCAGTTGCCCGACAAGAAGAAAGCAATATTTTGTTGAAAGGGGGTCTATATGGTTGAAGTGCTACAGGATTCTATATGACCAATCAAAAGCAAAATAAACTGTCCTTTAAGCACAAGTAACCTTGGACTGTGTTTCGCCTTTTGATTAACTATGTTTACATGGATAAACATATATTGGTGAGCTGCATACGAGGGGGTTAATCTTTAGACCAAAGAGGAGCTTATTGACATTGGACTACTACAGGTTTTTGTTACCACATCATAAAAACATTTCAAACTCTGTCACCATATCTACAAACAGTGATTTTTGCTGTGTGGATATCCTTTGTTTAAAACTGAGGTAGTGTTGAATCTGCTGATGAAGTGCCTACAAGGAAAAAGAAAGTTTTGAAGCTAAGAAGATGGTGTTTGGCCTTCTTATAAAAAGGGACAAGGGTGTCTTATGTCCTCAAAACATCGCAGGGAAGGGTGACCTTGTCACTATACACAACAAATCCACTTGACTGTCTATCTTCATTTGATTGTATTTTTCTCCTTAAAAGTCTGCTTGTGGATATTGGCTGATTGCATATCAAAGGTTGGGAAGGCCACATTTTGAAGAAACATGGGTCTTGTATCAAACAAGGACATTTTAAGCAACATCCAAGATCCTTTTTGCCTTACCAAACAATGTTTAACCTTTCATAAAGCAGAGTTAGTGAGGAATATGCCACTATAATTCGAAGGTATTGTCAAAATTGGGTATGATGAACAATGACGCATAGGAAAGGCAGTGTGTTTTGATTGAAAGGAGTGTATTATTATTTGATTACTACAGGTCTTTTTGTGTTCACATCAAAAACACCAAGGCCTCCGTGACCTTTGTCCAAGCTCAGAAAATCAGTTAACTGTCTATGTATTTTAAACTAACTGTGGGCTTATCTTTAAAAATTATTTGGTGGAATGGCACACAGAGAAAGGACAAGGTTTGGAGGGAGCAGGAATCTTATACCCAGGGAAGGCATCACACCCAACATTTGAAACCATGGTTACCTTCATCAAAACAGTGATTGACAGAGAAGGTAGAGTTTTTCTTAGCAGCATGAAGATGATCAAACAAGTTAACAGGCTGAGAAAAAGCAGCACAAGAGAAATTGAAGAAGGTAAAGGGGAAGCGCCCGACACGAAAAGAGAAGAAAGACATATCAGCCCTTGATATTTTGGCATCAGATTCGGAGCATGTTGCTATGGACCCTTGAGGGTCATGCATGCCAATTTTGGGCCTATTTCAGCAACTTTTGGTTTTTCGGCATTTTTTGGGTTTTTAGTCAAAAACTCATAATTGTGCCGTTTCAGTTCGAGGATTTTTCAAGGGAGGAGGATGATACCGATGGATGCCATAATTCCATGAGCAGGTCTCCAGCGATTTTCAGGGCATTTGAAGATCATTCGCCCCCTCAAATTGGCGAAAAACGCCCTCTTTTTGCACATTCTGCCCGCCATATCAGCAGTCTGCTATTTTCTGGGGTTTTGCACATAGGTACAGTTTTGAGGGACTTCTAGAGATCAGATTGAGGTGATTTCAGTTGTGCCAGAAAGCAGACACAGAGAGATTTCCAACGGGCCATCATGAGCCTCATTTCGACACCGGGAAGGCTGCCATTTTCCTTCAGCAAGTCAGGGGACCTTTTTCAGGCATAAATATGAAGTATTTTTGTAATTTTTGAACCTCAAAAATCTGCTTTTCCCAAATGTGCGTTTAGCTATTTTTACACTTGGGAAATGATGTAAAGTCAATATAATTTCCATTTTTAGCAGTTTTTAGATATTTTATGGGATATTTTGTGCCTTGGGCTTTGCAAAGCCTCAAGGACAAGTTTAGATATTTTGACTTGGCCAATGGGATAGCTAGTTGCTCCATGAGGTTTTCCTCCCTCAAGCCTATTTATTCCATGGTTTTCATTGTAAATCAGAGGCTGAACTTGAGAGAAGAATTAACACATTGGTCATATGAGCTTTGAAGAATACACTTGTGTTATGATTTTTGGATTGCCTCTTGGATGCTTTTAATTAATGATGAAGGATTGGTGATGGATTCCATGACATGGTAGAATGGTATAGTGTTTCTTGCTATGTTTTTGTCTTCTAGTTTTCATCCATAATACATGCTTCTTGCTGCTATAGATCGGTAGAGATTAGTTTTGAGATATGCCCATGGAGGCACCTCAAAATTCCTGAATCTTCATAGCTTGATGTTTTCTTCTTCCTTTGTTATGCTAAAGAATTCTTAACTGCTCTTTAGTAACCTAAGGATAATGTTTGCTAGTTTTATTCACAAGTTCTATGTATGTTGAGTAGGATGTATGGTGTGCCCTACCTACCTATAAGCTGTCCATAGTTCTGTCCATAAAACTTTCTCTTTGACTGATCAGTTGATCATCTTGTTGAACCAAGGAGGCCTAGTCCCGATCTAGCCCTTTGCCTAAAACTATGAAAGCTTGTTTGTCAAAGTGCCCAATGACTTAGAGACTATGTTTAGGCATTCCGGCGTAGTTTATGAGTTGTTAGTTTGTCTTATGTGTTTTCCCCAAAGTCTGATAGCCATTTCCCGAAGTTAGAGAGTCTTATACCTCTATGTATGGCTGGAATGTTTGATTTCTATGTATTAATTAGCTCATAGTTGCATTTAGCATGATTAATGGCTTTCTATAACATGTTTATGTCTGCTATAAACTAGTTACACCTGAAATCCCTTGTCTTTCACCAACTTGTTGTCCATTTAATCCATTTTGCCCAAAGATCCCTTCTACCGTGAATCAAATCGGCCCTACAGCAGCTTTACATCATCACCTCATAGCTTCCTTGACCCGTTTGACCCCATAGCCCAATTTATCTACATCTTGTTATCCAGTTTATGTATTTGATCAGTTTCATCCCTCACAAACTTAAAAAACCAAAAAACTAAAAACATACTTCATAACTAGCCTAATATCAGAACACCATAAGAAAACACACCGATATCTTTTGCATATAATAGAGAGAGCCCTCTCTGAGTCCAGGAAGGCTAGGTCCTCGGGCTCCAAAGCTTGGTTTGATGTTACATCGTCATTTGGCTCGCCAATCGGCCAAATCACGGGACCCTAACATAATGGCGATCACGGTGGACTTTGAGTCAAAACATCCTAGGTATCCCTTAGGAACTCTCAAAATCTCAGTCAAACTTAGAAGAGTAGAATCTGGTTGTCTCACCATCCTAGCAAAATGATGAATCAGCTGTAGGACACTCTTCCAAACCTCAGGACTACATAAAACTCAGAAAAACCCCAAAAAAATCCCTTAGATTGGTTTTTGTTAGTATTGGTGGTGGACCATACACATATACCTCAAAACAACTAAAAATCCACCTGGCGACTCCACTAGCCTCCGGTAGGCCTTACTACCTTGCTAAAATTTAGAATACCATCTAATTTTGCCACCTCATCGCCAACCTAACATAATGGCGATCACGGTGGGACTTATTGAGTTCATAACAGTCTAGCAAACTTTATAGACTCCTTAGTCCTTCAAAATTTTAACTTAAACCATCATCCTTTAGAATCATTCAGAGTAAACTCTCTGTTTCACCATCTTAGCAAAGTGATGAATCAGGTTCATAACACTCTTACATCCTAGGCTGCACATAAAACTCATAAAAAACCACAAAAAACTCCCTTAGATTGGTTTTTGATAGTATTGGTGGTGGACCATACATATATACCTCAAAAACAACTAAAAATCCACCCGGCGACTCCACTAGCCTCCAGTAGGCCTTACAACCTTGCAAGATTTTAGAATTCCATCCGATTTAGCCACCTCATCGCCACCCTAACATAATGGCGATCACGGTGGGAATCTGAGTAACAAAAGCTTAGATTCCCTAGACCTTAAGAGACCCTAAAGAATACTATCTGATTGACTTATCCCACTGCTCACTAACATAGTGACACTCACAGTAGGACCTTCTGAGTTAGTGACAATCTAAGTACACCTTAGTAACTTTTGAAGTCTCAATCAAGCTTAGTAAACTTAGATATTGTCTGAAGGGTAGAAAATAGCTCTTTCACCATCTTAGCAAAATGATGAGTCAGTTATAGAAAACTCTTCCAAACCTTGTAGGCACATAAAACTCAAAAAACCCCAAAACAATCCCTTAGATTGGATTTTGACAGTATTGGTGGTGGACCATACAAGTATATCTCAAAACAACTGATATTCCACCTGGCGACTCCACTAACCTCTAGTAGCCCTTACTATTTTTACCGAACTCTAGGTTACTATCCGATAGACCTATCCCATCGCTCACTAACATAGCAGGAGATGGTGGGACACTGAGTACATGACAGTTTGGAAAACTCTTATAAACTCTTTAGTCCTTTAGATACCTTAAACAAGCAAGCAGCCCATAGACCCATTTAGAGTAAACTCTTGTTGTTCTCATCACCCTAGCGAAGTGTTGAAACAAGTCTAGGATACTTTGAATCATAGGCTGCACATAAACTCAGAAAATCCAAAAACATTCCCAGATTAGTTACTGGTGGTGGACCATAGCTATCTTCACAAAAACAACCCAGTTCCACCTGGCGACTCCACTAGTTCATCTCTATTGTTTTGACCACCCTTCACCTTAGTAGAACTTTAGAGAAAACACTCATCCAAAACATTCACCAATACCATTCCCTTTAAACTCTGGATCTAAAATCTGGCTTCACGAAGAATCAATACCAGAGCTCATCCAGACCCAAATCCCCCTATCATAGTAGATGACCCAGAGAAGATTCTGTGGCAAGCTTCCGAAACTGATCATCCAACTACTGGTAGACCTATCCGTAAAACAAGATCTGTACCTAAACATCTCACTATCCCAACTGATTCACCTTTTGAATTAGAGTCGTCACAAACTCTTCCCAGAAGAAAATCATATAGTAAGATAAACTTTGACGATCTTGAAACCCTAGACCCACCACAGAGTCCTATTAGAGAAGCTTCACCCACTACTCCCCCTGATTCCCAGCTTCTTTATCAATTTGGCTCCTATCATCCCAGATCTGCTCAAAACCAGATCACTAGTCCAAGTTCATCCGCCACACCTGGTCAAACCACCACCGTTCAAACCACCTCATCTCAGCCTACTAGTCCTCATCTTGTACATCATCCATTAGCTCCCGTCATGGCAGCCTGGTACGCACCTTTGGTGTTGCCACCGCCTTTGGCTCCTCTCCCAAATAAATATCAAGACAAAATCCCACACTTTACCGGAGAAGACACCACCACACCTCAACAGCATATAAGTAGGATGACTGATGCTTATGAATACCTGGAAGTACAAGACGAGACCGTCAGAATGAGAATATTCGCCCAAAGTCTTGGTGGTGAACCCAAAACATGGTTCAAAAGCTTAACTCCAAACAACATCCACAATATCCCAGAACTACATCAAGTCTTCAGAAATAGGTGGGAAATCCGAAGAAACCCTATTCAAATCCTGTCAGAATATAACAATCTAAAACGGGAAAATGGGGAAAGTGTCCAAGCTTACTTCACTAGGTTCAACAGTGTATATAACTCCCTCCCACCTCATTTCAAACCCCCACTTGGTTTAATCTTGGAAAAATTCCCCGAGGGTTTTGATCCAGACATGACATATCATCTGAGAGACAAGGACCCCCCTACCCTAGAGGAAATGCAAAAAATAGCCATAAAAACAGAAGCCAACTTAGCAGAAAAAAGAGCCAGGACTAGATTAGAAGGAAAAGTCCCATATAGAGATAAGGTCTCCACTTCATCTCCTTCCCTAGATCCTAGAATAGATGGCCTGATCAAATCCATGACAAAGATGTGGGAAAAAATGAGTGAAAAAGTGCCTCCTAGGGAAAACCAACTAAACCCTCAAAACCAAAAACAAGGCTTTAGAAAAGATCAGTCTCAAAATAAACCAAGAGGAAATGATCAGCAGATCAGACCATCCTTCAGTGAGAATTATGTTGATGAAGAGAATAAGGATACTGCACCCATTGATGAAAATCATTGGAAACTCATAGGTTCTGATAACGAGAGTAAGGTTTACCCCACAGCAGAAGAGCAAGAGTTATGCTCCCCAAGTCAGGACAAAACCGACTATGAAGATCTCGAAGATCCTGCCATAGATTTTCAGAATGCCATTATAGAAGCTCATAGGCAGTATAACCTTAGAAGCAGAAAAAACCAAGACCACTCCAAGAAGAGTAGCCCTGACACTGCTAAAACCTCTGACACCATCCTTAAAAAAGCCACGGATAACAACAAAATTATGGCTAAGAAAATTGACCAAAACAAAGATAAAGCTATTCAAACAAGTCTTAGCTCGGATACTCCTAGTACCTCCACAAAGACTCCCGAGGCGACTGTGTCAAACAAGGTCTCAAACCAGAATCAACAAATTAAGAGCATAGAAAAGGTCATGTCTGAAAAAGCTAAAACAAATCTGCCCAAACTACAAACTCCTTTTAGTTTCGAAGAGGAAGTTTCCAAAATAAAAATTACCATACCCCTTACTGAGCTAATAACTATAGATAGATATAGATCTCAAATCTTCAAAGTTTTTGACATAAGGAGCGAGGCAGATATTTTAAATCTAACTGACGACAAACCCGAGCTCTTATTCAGCTCGAAAATAGAAGGTCAATACCAAGAAGGATATGTTTCTCCTTTCTATGTGAGCCTTAACATACGGGACAAGATATTACATAATGCCATGTTAGATTCTGGTGCCTCCCATAACCTCATGCCTAAAGCAGTCATGGAAAACCTGGGACTAGAAGTAAGTCAACCCTACAAAAACCTGTATTCCTTTGACTCAAGTTAGGTCAAATGTTTAGGCCTAATAAAGAACCTAGATTTTTCTCTAACACAACTACCAGCGAAAAACTTAGTCATGGATGTAGTAGTGGCCGATATCCCTTCTAAGTACAGAATGCTACTATCAAGGGCATGGGCTACCAAAATACAAGGTAATCTTCAAATGGATATGTCATTCGCTACCATCCTCGTTTTCAACCAGACTAGAAGATTATACCGAGAGACTCACATGAAATACATGGTTAGCAACCAGGATAAGCCAAACAATACTCCCATTTATTCCACTCATTCCAATTTAGATTCTTTTATCTTATACAATGAAAGTGATATAAACAAGAAGATAATGGAAAAGGAAGAAGTTCTCAAACCATCAGAAACGCATTTTCCGTTACTGGATGCGGAAACTAATAACCAAAACTTCTCTGATCTTTCTCCTGTTAATCATGCATATCATAGGTCAAAAAATAGACTTGCAAATCAATTTGAAGAAAAGCAATCTGTTAGTCCAATATGCATGGCTAGTGACATTAATTATGTTAATGATTCTCCAATGTTTGATCAATATGTTGATGATTATGATTTCCAAACAGAAGCTAACTTTGCAGAAGACTCAATTTTTTATTTTTGGGAGGAAGCTCAGTTTCATGAACTTGAGAAAGGTGAGCAGCCATTACAGGTCATCTATGACACTGATGAGGAGAGCCTTGAGAGTTTAGAAGTAAGTGAAGAGTCTTGGACTCTTTTCTCTACTTCACTTCAGTCCATCAGAGATAACATTCACATAATTGGAGATCAACAGTTTTTCAGCTTTGATGATGAGTTTGAGGAAGATGATGAATTTCTTGAGCATGTTGTAAATGAGAAGCATTTTCCTGAAATGGTTGGGGAAGTCATTTTGGACCCGGAATCTTCCTTAACTCCGAATTTGCAACCACCAAGTTCCATTGAGTTACAAATTGCAGATGAAGAAAAAAAGGCTGATAAACACACGAGAGTTGTCACACTGTCCTTTCAAGATAATTTACTATCAAAGTGTATCCTTACTCATCAACCTGATGACCTTTACACAGTTTCCAGTCCACTTAATCAGAACACATCAGCTTGGCACGAAAACTACAATACAATATATGATGAGTCTGATAGTTCAAGTGAACATGAGCAAGGGGAAGAGTTTCTTTACCAGGAGAGTCCCAAATATAGTCAAGTGGAAGACAGAGTAGTCCTGAATGAAGCCTATATCTCAAATCCTCTAGATCAGGTATTATTCCAAGATCCAATTTTTGTTTTCCTTGAGAAGTATGAAAGAGTAGTTTTGAATAAAGCCTATATCTCAAATCCTCTAGATCAGGTATTATTCCAAGATCCAATTTCTGTTTTCCTTGAGAAGTCTGAAAGAGTAGTGGGTTCTATCATGAGCAAGTTGCTACCTAGGATGAGAAAAAACTTAAGCACTACTATCCGGAAACAAACCAAATGGGAGTGGCCTTTTCATTATTTCTGCATCATGAAAGAACTAAACCAGAGTTACTCATGTAATCATCTACTTGACTGGTTACATTGGAAAGAAGAGTTCACCAAAAAATGTATGTTGTGTATAGTTTAGGCTAGGATAGATAGATAGCTGTGGAAAATAAGCTCAGCCTTGTGAGCACCTTTTCAGTTGTAGTTTTAAAAAAATCAAAAACAGTAAAAGATAGAAATGTCAAAAAACAGTAAAAACAGAAAAGAGGGCAAGTGAAGATAAGACAAAGGCCCCATGTTCCAAAAAACAGTCTTTCAGAAAGCGAGCAAGTCTAAATGCCGCTACTAGTACTTCAATGTCTTGTTCAGCTATCTAGCCTAATCATAGCTGAGCATGTTTAAATTTATTTGTTGATAAGTTAGTGAGTGCCAAGATAGTCAACATTGTGTAAGATTGACTTATCACAGAGCTTAGATTAGGGAGAGATTCTGGTTCCACATGCCTAAAACAGAACCAAAGAGAGAAGTGAGGGATAAAAAACACATTGTACATCTTAGCCCCGCTTGTCTAGTTTCCTTTTGTTGCAAAATAACATTTGTGTGCAGCTTGTTTTTTGTGCCGCAAATGCATGACAAATCAGACTGCCTAATCCTGATTTGATCATTTTTGAATTTCATGTTGTAGATTAGAGAATGAAATCCTGTCAAACTGCTTAATCTTGACAGTCGATCTAGTTTTTAGGTAGAGAAATGAAGGAGTTCATCAGCTTAATCTGAACTCCCGGCAGATATAAGAGTAGAAATAGATAGGTTCATTTTGCAAAAAGAAAAATATACATTGTCAAAAGGCTGCTAGTTCAAATGCGCCAAAGAGAAGAAAAAATGTTAGAAAAGATAGTGGGGTAGGTAGAAGTATCATTGATGTTAACCATGCTGTCACTTTTCAGAAATAACATCAAAGAAGGGTGAATTTTTGCACCAATGGATAAGGCACTGGTCTTCATAAGCCAAAAATCTGAATTCTGGACACCTCCTGACGAGGAGCTGCCCTCCCCAAATGGAGCCACTGTTAGCCATCAGTATTTTTTACATGTTAGTGATGACTATATCTACAGCTGATTTTCTAGAAACTAATTTCCTTATGTCAATATGTCATCTAGAAAACCCTCCTAAAACTTTTTTCGCCTTTCTACTTTTCAGTACACCCATGTCAAAATCAAAACCTCATTATCCCTTTCCTACCTGGCTTCAGCCCCCTGATCTGCCCATCAGCTTTAAAAGGAAAATCCAAATCTGTTTCAAAAGTCTCCCCTATGTTAGGAAGTGGCGTTTTAAGGCATTTTTACCCTTGGCGATCATCACTCAGCCAAAAAGCCTCCATCTATTACAGACCAACCATAACTGACTTCCCTCTCTGCAAATGAAATTGACAAACAGCTCTAAGTCGCGCCACTTATATCCCTAGGTCTCAGCACTGCATAAACCCCAATCTCAAGCTGACTATTAGGTGTTTCACAGTGTTTTGTGGATTCTGCAAAGAACAGGAAATATAACTTCATCTCAGGATTAAATGCTTGGATCTACAGTTAGAGGAACAACTGCTTCTAAATGTATTATGAGCCTGAGATGAAGCTACAAAACAAAGGGTCACTCATTGAGACCTTACAGCTCTTTCCAGCATGAAAATCACAGTAAGAAAAAGACATCACTGTCACAGCAAACTGGTAAATTGTCATGGCCCAGAACCTCCTTCATTTACAAGCAGAGGGTTAGGGCGCCTCCTTCATCTACAAGCAGAGGGTGCTGGCCAGTATTGACTTGGAAGATTGCAAAATCCCAGGTTTGCCTTTTACTAAACAAGTGAAACAATATCTCCAGGTTTTATGAATGTGAGTAAAGGTCATAACAGGGATAGAGTTTGAAATATGCTAGCTCAAAGGAAAAAAGAGTCTGGTATAATAAAGGAGGTCATTTGAAGCTCTCAAATCATGTGAATTGTTGAACTTTAGAAAGGCCTGTCATTAGTAAAAATTCCAATCATAAGAAGCATGTTTTTCCACAAGATCAAATGGAATAGATGCTGACAACAAATGCCATTACACAGGCAGAAAGAAAGTTCTTGGTTTCTCAAAAGGCACTGACCTCCATAGTCACAGAGACTATTTTTCAATTAATTTGTCATGAGATGACCAAAGCAAATGATGATATTTCAGTCACCCTCAGAGCTGTGCAGGGAGACAGTGTCACTTTGGCTAGGGTTTCTTATGAAACACAGTGATGATCGCAAGTAAAGATGCTAGTATTGATGTCTTTCAATGTGGTTTATTTTCCATCACATCCAGGGAAAAGCTGTGTCAAACAGATTTGTCAAGCAACCTTCAGATACCTTACCTGATGAAGAGCCTCCTCCATGTATGAGCAGATGGCCAAAGCCTTGGATATTGTTGAAGACTGATTAGTCAGAAAGATGCAGTGGAAGGATGCAAAGGAAGAGAGAAAAAGTCTTTTACACAGGTAAAAGATGGTGGTTATGTTTCAAAATGCATTGCCCATAGTAAAATATCTTTCAAAATATACATCATGATGGACTGGGAACATTATGAATATGTATGCCATTGATACCAAAAAAGGGGCAGTTTCCTTAAAAGAAAGGATCAAATAACAATCCACTGTCACATGCCAAAAGTCCAAAGGGGCGCTTTTCAAGAAAACAAAGAATTATGATATGAAGGGAAGCAGCCAAAAGATGGCACTTACAGTCCAGGGAGAAGCCTATAAATCACCTAAGAGCAGAAATTATTAAACAAGTTGAAAGAGTACAGGCCATCTCCTGTTAAATGACAAAACAGTCGCCAAGGTTTGTCAAAATGCTCTTTGTCACATTCTGATTGATTTTCTTTAGATTATCACTAAGAAGGTAAAACAGTGGACAAAGTTGAGCTATAGAATGCATGATGAATAGGTATATAATGCTATAAATGGACAAAGAAGAGGTTTGATAAATTGTCAGTTTTGGAGTTTGGAACAAATGCATCTTTCTCATCATTCAAAGGACAGATACATCATAGGAAATGTACCTATAAGCAGGAAATTATTTTGGAAAAAAGGGGCACCTTCTTGAAATCGAGAAACCATAACCAAATTCAAGTTATGTCAGTAAACTTGGCACCTGTTGTATTTAAAGATTGGAGAAGCTGTCAAAGACCAGAGACTGTCAAGACAGGTTTACAAAACCATGTCCTTCAGAAACAACTCGGTATTCGAGTGTTCATTTACGGTTTACAAGGGAGTTTGTTGTTATACATCATAAATATTACCGGCATCTTTAAAACAATGACGGAGATGATATGAAGGTTGTGGAGATTTTTTTCAAAGTTTAAAAGTTCGGTGTAAATACACCAAGGTGTTGTTAAAAGGATCAAAAAGGCTGAAAACTTCGCAAAAAAGCCAAACATGATCTTCACTCTACATTCAAAGGCTAAGGTGACCGTTGAAAAGATTTGAAATGACATAAGGTTGAAGTATGAGAGTGAGAGTTTCATTTTCAAAATTTAAAACAGAGCTCCATGCCTCCCTAGCACCAAAGCAACAAATTTCTGGTCGGTTTGCAGAGTGTGGCACTGTGAAAGGCCGAGCGACGCGCCTGCAAACCCGCGCGACGCGCCTGGAGGCGATTTTACAAAGACACCGCGTGTACGCGCGCGCCTGTACGATGGCGCGGCCGCGCTGCCCGCCGGCGGCCAGGCCAGACGGGCCACCGGGCGGTTTCTCTTGCGCGACATTCTATCTTCGGGGAGAGTGCGCGCGGTTTTCGAATCTCCGAGACCTGCTCCAAGCTTTCCTTGAGTTTCTTGACAATTTCAAGAGGTATTTCGAAATTTCATCCACATTTCCGAAATTGCCAAATGATAAAAGTTAGTTTTTTTTGCATGGGCATATCTGTTGAAAAAACATGTATGGTTGAAGGTCTTCTCCCCAAAGATGGATATTCCGCATTAAAAAGGGTCTTGATTATTGTAAAAAAGGGAATCTTTACAGCTTTTTGCTCAAAGTTTTTGAGCCTTTAAAACCCTGATACCTCTGCTTTAAATATAAATCTGACTGTATACTCACACCAAGGTTAATGAGCATGTTTTTGTTTAAAAAGTGACATGCATAAAGAAACAGTGAAGTTTAGTATGAGAGAAGTTTCTTGATCAGGCAGAAGTTTACAGTTTGAAGCTGCAGAGGAAGACTTTGTTATAGAAAGACAGGGTTCTGGTCTTAAAAAAGAAACTTTTCACACAGTCCTCCAAACATTGCCACATTATCAAATGAGTGAAGTGCACTCAGTAAGAGGGGTTTTGACATCCTTTTTGTTTGAAAAAGAAAACTCACACATTTTCTGCCTAAAGGCTTGATAGTCTTCTAAAGCTCTGTCATTTTGCTCCAGTCCTGTTTTTTTACTGTCTAGACATATTTATGATGGTTTGTAATAGATGCAAGATCAGTGGAAAGTTGGCACACTTGTACAAGGCAAAGTTGTAAATGACTGGAATTCTCCTTGAACAAGAAATAAGGTGTATTGGTTGACATCTAAAAGTTTCAAGAAACAGGGTAATCAAAGCACTTCTCACAGCAAGCTCCTTCTAGTAATCTGCCCCTTTTTTTCACCACTGTAAATTTGTTGACAGAGTTTTTCCAAAGATGAACAGGACACTTTCTGAAGGGCAAGTTTTTTGATGAGAATTTAACATTGGAGACAGAGGTACAGGTGTGGTGGTTGACCTTTGAAATTCACAAGTAAAGAGGTGTTTTTCTAAAACATTGTGCAACGATATTTCACCTAACCTAGGTACGCCCCCTTCTTTTCACTATATTATATCATTTTGAAGAGTTGTTGACTGTGATATTTTTAAAGTGGAAGACAATTTCTGAAGAACAGGGTTTTTATGATTAAGATTTGTCTTGGAGACACAAATACAGGTGTGTTGATTGGCCTCTAAAAAATCCACAAGGAAAAGTGATTTTTTCAATACTATATACAGGAAATTTACACAGCAGTTTGCTCTTATCTTCACTATGTTATTTCCTACAGAGAAATCTGCTGACAGAGATATTCTAAAGGTGAAACAAGACTTTTTCTTAAGAGAACAGGAGGTTGTGTATTACAAAGACACTTGTTGCAAACCATCCACCTCACATTGTCTATCTGTCCAAGCAGCATAGTGACACAGTTTGTTTCCAGCAGGGCATTTTTACACACAGTAAGGGCAGTTTGCATCTTCCAAAGCATATTCAGGTTAAAATGCCTCCAAGGCAAGACCACAGGAGTGGTTCACATAAAATATATGAGCCCATCTATACAGAAGAGATTAATGCTCATCCATCAGTACTTTTCAACTTCCATGAAGTAGGCTGCCTTGATTTTTGCCAGAAGATAGAAGAAGTCAAGAGTTTTTCGCCATTAACACACTTGTGCACCCTGAGATTTAAAAAAAAACACTTCCAAGTGGCGGGTCTTGATTTCAAAATTTCTCCAAGGTATGTGTCCAAGGCCTCCAAGATCCCGTATCATGGCGAAAAATGGTTTAAACAAGCTCATCTTGACTTAGAGGATTACAAACCTTTCATCAAGCCTGAACATAGAGAGGTTGTCTTGCTATCTTCCCTTTTTCATATCTCCTTGTGACTATGCGCAACGATGAAAGCCATAATGAAATATTTCACTTGTGAAGGGAGGTTTAATCGAATTTATGCCTACCATGTCCGCTTATTGATGCATTTTACCAGAAGCAGGCAACTAAACCTTCCTTACTTTTTGTCCAAAAGCATAGAGAAAATGGCATCTATTGTCCAAAAGAAGGATCCACCTCAGCAAATCCCTTCTCTTTTTCATCATTCCTTGATCAAGACTATCTTCCTACACCAGCTAGAGAAGAAAGAGGTTTCATGGGACTTATTCATCAGCCATCCAGATTTTGCCACTGTTCCTCCTGCCCATATTTCTCCTACTCAACCTGTCCATCGTCCAGTGCCTTTGTCCAGTAGGCCTACACCTAGAAGGCTCAGAATGACTACTGGACAGCCAAGTCGACGACGGGAAGGCATTGAACAACGAGGAGAAGGAGAAAGCGATCGAACGGCGGCGGTTGGATGTTGAGGACGACGGCCGGTTGGATGTTGAGGGACCAGCAGCGGTTGGATATTGAGGGACGGCGGCGGATACGGGATGAGGGACGGCGGCGGACGCGGTTGAGGGATATGGAACAAGTTGGGCAGAAAATTGAAACACCTTTTGAGCCACAAACTGGACAAGATATTGAGGAAGAACAGCAAGCTAAATCTACCACCTTAACAGTCACCAAGATTGTTCCTAGTAAGAGGAAATTGCCCAAAAAGACACCTTCTAGCATGCCAAGGAGGAAAAGCGCCAGATTAGCTTTCAAAGGAAAAAGTAAAATTGGAGAAAATACAAAGCATGGAGATGAATTAGCTATTATCCCTATCCCAAGCGATGATAGTGACAATGAGGCCCGCCTCCTTGAAAACCTCCTCATTCACAAAGAGGGGCAAATTGAGGTATTACAGGAAGATCTTCAAAGGGTGAGGAATTTCAACCACTTCTTGGAGGTTGAAAACAAACAGATGAAGTTTCATGCAACTATTCATGAGGCAAGGGCAATTAAGTATAAGAAAGAGGCGGAAAAGGCACAAGCAAGAATTGAGGAACTCATTGGTGAGTTTGATGATGAAGAGGAGGAAGACCAGCCTAGGCGGAAGAGACCTAGGACCATCGGGCTTAGAAAAGCCTTGGAACGGTGAGCAGCCCATTTAAGCCTTTCCTCTCACTGCATTCCTTGAGCAGGAAATTGAAGAAAACAAAGAGGCTTGGCTTGAAAGAGCTAACAAGCATTTGGAAATGAAGCTTGAGAAGGAAACCAGGGATCTTGAGGTGCAAGAGGACTCATCACTTTGAAGCTAAATCGGTTTGCACGTATGAGCAAAAGGCAGCACAAGAGAAATTGAAGAAGGTAAAGGGGAAGCGCCTAGCACGGAAAGAAGGGAAAAGCATATCCGCCCTTGATATTTTGGCCTCAGCTTCGGAGCATGTTGCTATGGACCCTTGAGGGTCATGCATGCCAATTTTGGGCCTTTTTCGGCAACTTTTTGTTTTTGGCATTTTTTTGGGTTTTTGGTCGAAAACTCATAATTTCGCCATTTCAGTTTGATGAGTTTTCAAAGGAGGAGGATGATACCGATGGATTCCATAATTCTATGAGCAGGTCTCCAGCGATTTTCAGGGCATTTGGAGATCATTCCCCCCCTCAAATTGGCGAAAAACACCCTCTTTTTGCACATTCTGCCCGCCATATCAACAGTCTGCTATTTTAAGGGTTTTTATACACAGATAAAGTTTTGGATGACTTCTAGGCCTCGGATTGAGATGGTTTCAGTTGCGCCGGAAAATAGACACAGGGAGCTTTCCAGCAAGCCCTCATGAGCCCCATTTCGACATCGAGAAGGCTTCCAATTGCATCCAGCAAGTCAGGGGACCTTTTCAGGCATAAATATGAAGTATTTTTGTAATTTTTGAACTTCAAGAATCTGCTTTTCCCAAATGTGCGTTAAGCTATTTTTATCCTTGGGAAATGATGTTAAGTCAATATAATTTGCGTTTTTAGCGATTTTTGATGCACATGGGATATTTTGTGCCTTGGGCTTTGCAAAGCCTCAAGGACAAGTTTAGATATTTTGACTTGGCCAATGGGATAGCTAGTTGCTCCATGAGGTTTTCCTCCCCCTCAAGCCTATTTATTCCATGGGTTTCATTGTAAATAAGAAATTTGAACTTGAGAGAAAGAATTAATACATTGGTCATATAAGCTTTGATGAATACACTTGAGTTATGATTTTTGGACTGCCTCTTGGGTGCTTTTGAGGAATGATGAAGGATTGGTGATGGATTCCATGACATGGTAGAATGGTATAGTTTTTCTTACTATGTTTTTTGTCTTCTAGTTTTCATTCATAATCCATGCTTCTTGCTGCTATAGATCACTAGAGATTAGTTTTGAGATATGCCCATGGAGGCACCTCAAAATTCCTGAATCTTCATAGCTCGATGTTTTCTTCTTCCTTTGTTATGCTAAAGAATTCTTAACTGCTCTTTAGTAACCTAAGGATAATGTTTGCTAGTTTATTTACAGTTCTTTGCATCATCGAGTAGGATGTATGGTGTGCCACCTTGTCTATGGCATAGTTACGTCCATAGCTCTCTTTGTGATTTTTGATCATCTTGTTGAACCAAGGAGGCCTAGTCCCGATCTAGCCGTTTGCCTAAAACTATGAAAGCTTGTATGTCAAAGTGCCCAATGACTTAAATACTATGTTTAGGCATTCCGGCATGGTTTTATGAGTTGTTATTTTGTCTTATGTGTTTTCCCCAAATTCTGATAGCCATTTCCCAAAGTTAGAGGGTCTTATACCTCTATGTATGGTTGGAATGTTTGATTTCTATGTCTTAATTAGCTCATAGTTACATTTAGCATGATTAATGGCTTGCTATAACATGTTTATGTCTGCTATCAACTAGTTACACTTGAAATACCTTGTCTTTCACAAGCTTGATGTTCATTTACTCCATTTTTCCCAAAGATCCCTTCTACCGTGAATCAAATCGGCCCTACAGCAGCCTTACATCATCATCTGATAGCGTCCTTGACCTTTTTGACCCCATAGCCCAGTTTATCTACATCTTGTTACCCATTTTATATCTTTGATCAGTTTTATCCCTCCTGAGCACCAAAACTAAAACCAAAAACACATATAGCAGCCTAATATCGAATACCTAAGCAAACACCTGAGTATCTTTTGCATATAATAGAGAGAGCCCTCTACGAGGTCAAGGTCCCCAGGCTCCAAAGCTTGGTTTGATGTACATCGTCATTTGGCTCCTTTGTCGGCCAAATCACGGGACCCCTAACAACGACACCTAAAATTCTTAGGATGGGTTATATTCTTAGGATGGGTTATTATTGGCCCTCACTCTTTAAATATGCAAAGAAATATGTTCGGCTTGTGATAGTTGTCAAAGAATGGGTCAACCTAATCATAGAGATGAATTTCCATTAAACCCCCAGGTAATACTTGAACCATTTGAAAGACGGGCCTTAGAATTTATAGGACCCATTAATTCTCCATCCAACCAAAGAGTATATATATTAGTCTACAGAAATTACATGACTAAATGGGTGGAGGCTAAAGCACTCCTTAGAGCTAATGAAGAAGTTGTCCTAGATTTTCTATTTGAAGAAATATCTGTTAGATTTGGAGTCCCTAGAGAGCTAGTTACAGATGGAGGACCACCTTTCACTTCTCATGGTTTCAAAGCCACCCTTCAGAAATATCACATTCATCATAGAATGACTACACCATACCACCCCCAAACCAATGGGCAGGTGGAGAGTACAAACAAAGTAATAGAAGCCATTCTAACAAAAACGGTGAAGGACAACCGGAAGGATTGGTCTCAAAGGCTCCCTGAAGCGCTATGGGCTTATAGAACTACTTGGAGAAATATTACAAGATTTCCCCCCTACGAATTGGTTTATGATAAAAGAGTTGTTTTTCCTGTTGAATTTGAAATTAAAACCTTAAGGACTGCTTTAGTTGTTAACCTTGATTTGACTGATGCACAGGCAGCTAGGTTGCAGGAGCTTCATGAATTGGATGAAAAAATATTAGATGTCATTCATCATACACATATGATCCAACAACAAAGAACAAAGTGGCATGATAAACTCATCAAGCATAAGCAGTTCCAAAAAGGTAATTGGGCCTTATTGTATGATTCTCGGTTTGAAAATTTTCAAGGGAAACTATGTACAATATGGCTGGGACCTTACGAAATAGATACTGTTTTTCCCAATGGAACAGTAAGGCTCTTAACAATTGATGACTCTAAAACACCACTATTAGTAAATGGTCATCGGCTTCGTCGGTACCAGCGCCCTATTTCCAAAAAAGATTTTAAGGCCACTTTTATGGCAGATGCACACTATCTCTTTTTAGGGAGCCTTCTGCTCCTCACTGCATTTGATTTTTTTTCTACATTTTATTTTTAGTATTAGATTAGATTTCTTAAACTAATAACCCCTGTCAAGGGCTGGCATGTTATAAATGATTATTTTTCAGATTCTTGATTAAGGAAAGGCTTACCAAGGAAGGACAATTTCACCACAAGAAGATCCAAGCTTCATTTTGAGAAGCATTGCTTCCCTCACTTCAACTCATTTTCCCATCTTCCAGTAACATTTCATCATTCATGCCCTTCATTCCTTTTTCCCTTTTCATATCATTTTCCCTATTTTTCCCATTGCTGAAACACCATTCTTCAGCAAATATCTTCCTCATTTTTCATATTGCTGAAACACCATTCCTCAGCAAATATTTTCCCCATTTTCCCACTGCTAAAACATCACTCCTCAGCAACACTTTCCCTATTTTTCCATTGCTAATACACCACTTTTCAGTAGCATTTCATCCATTTTTCCCGTTGTTGAAACACCATTTCTTTCTCCAAAGACATGACTATGTAACATTTTCTATCATCAAATAATCTTCTTCAGTTCGTTCATTTCCACTTCTCCTTTTTCTTATGCTACTCCTGTCCTTTCACTGTCTTCTCCTATGATAAAACAGATCTATAATATAATCTCCCTTATGTTTCAAAAAGCTTCTAAAGTTCTTCCATGACTACTGAGCCATTATAAGCAAGCACTATATTTTTCGAACTACAAATCAAAGGTAAACATGAGGTATGTAAATTTTATATGTAAGTATAATTAAACTATGGTTTAAAGAGAAGATTTCGTTTATTATGACCACAATCTCCACACACTTAAAGACATCATTTTAGTCGTAGTTGGGGGGGAATATCGAAATTATATGCCATCATTTCAAAGCATGCCAATTACCGTCATTTTTCCTACCCATTACTTCGCCTCTTCACCGTTACTCCATGTTCTCATTCAAAAAGTTTACTCTGTTCGAAGTCCGATAACTTCACTATTTGCCTCTTCATTTTACCAAAGCTGGTTAACTATGGGAGGACTGGATATTCGACATGAGCCTGACTCGATAGCTCTGCTTGAATTGTTCCCAGACACATATCAAATTTTTCAGCAGGCAGGCTGGGTGGGATATTTTGAGAGACTTCAAGATTTCGATCTACAGTAGGTCTTGGAATTTGCACAAAATCTTCAGGAAGACCATTCTACTATCCAGGGAGTCTGAATTTTGGTTTCAGAGGGCGACATAGCACAACGTTCAGGTCTGTCGGTCACTGGTACTTGATGGTTTAGTCGGAAGCACATCATTTTGAATGCACAACATGACTTTCTTTTTCCAGGAGAACACGTCGAGCTTAAAGGACAGGGTTTTGGACTTCACTCATTGCCTCATCCTTGGCTGAAAGTTGCTGAATTCGTGAAACATTATCTCACTTGTGAAGGTCGCTATCAGGTAGTCTATCAGCACTAATTTGTTTTAATGAGTCATTTACGACACGGTAGACTAGTGAACATTCCTTACTATTTACTTGGATGCATTAGAAATATGTCATATTATTGTAGACGGGTAAAATTCCCACTCCTTTCCCTCACCCATCACCGCCTTGTTCAGCTACTGATTCAGAGGGGTTTTGCTCAACAAAACCCTCATCTAAAAAAATTACCTCTACCTCATGAGCAAGCTGCCTAAATTCCTCAAGAAGCTGCTGAAAGTCCCCAAGAAATCCCTAAAATTTCCCATGAGCAGCAACCGGAGAATATCCCTGACCCTCCATCAATTCCATCCACGAAACTAGCTAATCCAGTTAACCTGTCTTCAAGTCCATCTCACCACTTACAGAATCATCTGATCCTACCATCCATATTCCTAGTGATGACCCTCAGGTCAATACACCACCATCTTCCTCTATTCATAAAATAAAAAGGCGAATCACAACCGCCTCTCTATCAAAAAGACAAACAAGTGCCGCAACTAAAGCAGCTACCTCCTCTGATAGCCCTTCTCCTAGGGAAAAACCTTCTCATAAAAAGAAAAAGAAAACTACTGCTTTTTCTGCTTTCTTACCTAGGAGACGAATGAGGATGTCTATTGAATCAGAAACCATTCCTATTACCCCTAATCCAGCAGACATTTTGTTAAAACTCCATTCATCACCACCCTTCCAAACCCCGGAATTATTACCTGTCTCACCCTGTGGCACTGAAACACAAGAACCAGATGCCCAGGGTAATATGACATAATTTTCTACAGAACAAGTAGTTGTCCCACAAGAACCAGCTACTCAGTCAGTAGCTGCTCCAAAAGAACCAGCTACTCAGTCATTAGCTGCTCCACAAGAACCAGCTACTCAGTCAGCAGTTGAAACACAAGAACCAGCTGTTGATGTGCAAAAACTAGACATCCAAGATGCTACTCATTCAGTAGCTGCCACAAAGGAACCAGCTCTAGCTATTACACAAGAACTAGCTACAGCTGAAACACATCAATCAACTCCATAGAAAGCAACTAATACATAATGCCCAGTCACCATGGCCTCCCCTTTACGGGAAAATGAGTTTTTAAAATCAGAATTAGAAGCTTATAAGTGAGAATTGGTAATGGAAATGGAAGCCTTTGACATGGAGCTAAATTTTTATACCCTGGCCCATACAACATCCATGGCAGATAAACATACATAAAATGATCCATATAAAGAATATATGTGCCACCAATGTGGAAACATCTATCAACAAGTAGGATATAAGTTAGCTCAAGTTCCAATGCCGGGAGCATCTATATCTTTTGCAATCAAAGAAGAATTCCCTACTGTTACACAAGAACCAGTAGGGCCTTCAAAAATTTCAGAAAAAAAAGTCAAGGTACAAGTATCCTACCCTACTGTAACTGATTCTGCTACTCAGACTATACCTCAGCCTACCACTTGCAATGTCGGAACACAAACTGAACCATGGAAAGAGATGGAAATAATGAACAAGTGGAGGAAACAGTATGCTATGTCCCAAGATAAAACCTTACAACAACAAAAATTGGTTTGGCAGAATCATATATATTCTAATTGGGAGACCTCGGAGCAGACACTCCAACAATTTAGAGTTTACAAGAAAGAGAATAAATAACTAAAAGGAAAACTACTCTTAATGTTTCAACTGGTACAAAAATTATTGGCCACTAGGAAACCATCTCTAAACTATTCTTTATTTCTGTCAGAACGCCTTGTTTATTTTCAGTTGAAAGCAGTCAAAGATGGAAGACCCCATGAGGTGCTTACATCTGAACAGTTTGTGAAAACATTTGCAGAAGCTTCCACTAGTGATCAACACCTACTCTGTGAGTTGTACCTTCACAATGAAGCTATCCCTGAAAACATAAAGATTAATCTCAACACTCTTGTTGGTGATATTCAGGTCAGGGCATTTTCCTCCTTCCTTGATAATTAGATCACATGGTAGACTAATTTTCTTGCAACTAGGCACAATGAAGACAACTGCCTTCTCTGGATAAGGCCAAAACCTCAGAAACCTTCCATTTTTGTGGTATAATATCATCAATTTTTGCATAAGCCAAGGATGATTGAACACATACAACAATTACAGGCTTCAGTACTCCATGATTGTCACCAATTCATCAGGGCCAAAGAAACTGTTTCTCTAAGAGCAAACAATATGTTGTGGCAACAATCCTCTAAGGAGAGGCAAGAGTATAATCCTTTTAGCCCTACTAACCTTGAAACTGCATTGTCTAGAGTACCCAATTACATTGGATGTGTTCAGTAATGTGCTGAAAAGTGGATAGGGTACCACTTTCATTTTCCTATTTTATGGATGCCAGCAGAAGAATATCATGCCCATTATAGGTTGGCTAACAAGGATGAAGCAGCAGCATGGCAAATATTGAAAAATATGCAAGGATTCAGAGCTTTAATAGATAGCACCTTCCATAGCTATTGCCTAAGTAATTTGCATGCCAAAAGCCAGTATCCGGACTCTGACTCAGACTAAAGTTGCCTGAGGACATGCAACCCTTTCAGTTGGGGGGGATGTTAGGACCCCATAATGTACCATTTTGACCATACATTTTGTTATCATTCCACTCTTTTCCAGTGCATATTTAAAGCTTACACTATCACTTTCATCCATTTTTCCAAAGGTATATAATATTCTTCTCTTTACTATATGTTTAACTTGTTTTACATATAATTTTACATTACTTTCATATTTAATCATTAATCAAAGATATATAGTTGCTAAGACAGTTTGAAGACCACAGATAATATATTATGGCTGTCTGAAGACCGCGTTGCTGAAACAGTCAACCTGGTACGCAAATCTCGTTGCAGAACAACCCATGATTTGCGATTTTGAAGCAGCATTTCAAGCATGACGACAACAAGGAAAGACAAGTAAGGAAGCTGTTACATGGGCCATTCTGAAGCCAGTACCATTGTCACCATTGTAACAACATTTTGCTATGGAAGAACAAAAAGGTCCTATTTTAGTATAGAAGATCAAATTGGGTTAAAAATAGGATTTCTATAATGTAAATCAATTGTAATAGATGTATCCTCTTTAAAAAGAGGAGACATCAACATTAGAAGATAGTTAGAGACTACGAGAGGTTCATTTCAAACAGAGAAGGAACGTGACTCTTTTGTAATATGTTTCTTTCGACAGATGAATAAAAGTTTGTTCTAAGCATCTCATTTTAATTCCTTCTTCTGGGGAATCTTGTGAGAAGGAAAGGGCCTGCCTTCCTCACAAGATTCACCCATTTTTTCCTGTAGCTTGTTAATTGTTATTTTCATTCATGCCTTGGTTAAACTCTGTTTATTGAAGTTATTTATGTAGTATCGGAATTCTGTTGTTTATTGCTGAAGCTCTGTTTCCATTACTTGTTGCATTGATTTCATATAATTAATTCTTGAGAAGTTGTGGATTATTTTAATTAGCAGTCTTGTTTATGGAATGAGTTTGTGGAAGCTTGGTAATTAGAAAAAGGTGTTGAAGATTCCTACTTGGGGAATAGGGTCCTGTTCTCTATTATAGCATAATTGGTCTTCCTTTTTTCAGATTGATTTCCTTTCCTAGATCATTTTCTTTTTAATGTAATCCAAGATTCTTTTAATGATTGTCTGCAATAGAAAGATTGTCTTTGCTGTAACTCAAGTA
Organism: Pinus albicaulis; assembly: GCA_034641835.2. NCBI lineage: Eukaryota > Viridiplantae > Streptophyta > Pinopsida > Pinales > Pinaceae > Pinus > Pinus albicaulis. The sequence continues at coordinate 54,885,494 of CM076573.1, read as the reverse complement.
GGCTTTAGTTTTGTTAAAGCAAGGTGTGATTAGCATAATTTTTGCCACAACATTTCATTTCTTTTGAAATTGAGCATATACAGTGTGTGATTTCCTTTGAAATAAACAGACTTCCCTGGGTTGACAATTTATGAAGCACTTGAATTGTTTAAATTAATAAACAATTAAAGTGACCAACAATATCTTCGATCTAGCGTGTGAGGAGCAGTGTGGCCACATCGAGCTATTGCTGCGCGTTCCGGTCGCGATGATGGATCTCTTGCAGGACGACGGTGTGTAAACCTTGTAACGCCTCGTGAGGTAGCTGCACCAAGTCCATTGTAGTTTTGTAGCTGTTGGGAGGTGGTCACCGACCAAGACAGTGCTAGGTAGTGAACAAGTATGGATTTCGTTGGCAGGTAGCCTGGAACTGTGGAGAAGTCGCAACATATCTCTATACCGCTTCGTACCCCGGGGGGATGGAGTATCCTTGTTAGTCAGCCCTTTCATGTGCAAGACTAGCTGCGACTTGACTGTGTCAGTTCTCATAGCGAGCTGAGGCAGTTGTGTATCATCCTTCATGGCATCTTCGAAGCCCATCCAGCTGGGGCTTGCGATCATCCCAGGTTTGGAAAGGTCGTGAACTTCCATCGTGTAGATTTGGAACCATTATGCACAAGGTTCAAAGTCAATTTTCCCTATAGGAAGCCAGAGGACAATCAGCTTATCAATCGCGGCATCCCCAGACCCTCTCAAAATAATTTCTGCAAGCGTTGGACTGGTAGGTGCCAAAGTGTTTGGAAGGTTAGGGGCTGCCATAGTAATAAAAGGATAGGCTTCCAAATTTGGAAACTCGCAGACAGAGGAAGTTGGTTGATTGGGTATGAACAAAATGCTGAAGGTCCAGACAATCAAGCGGTAGAATAATACATACATATTACAGAGATGAGATGGAGTCGCAATCGGAGTTATCCTTTCTTCCTTATAGTGCCCGTGGCTATCCAACGATAGGGTGAATCTAACTTGAAACTTACCATAAAGAAAACAGTAAAAACTCCCAATAAATTGCCGCATTAATTGCCAGCCGCCTGTTTTCCATAATGGTAATATTTCCTTGCTATCAAAGTGTAGTGTTCTGACTATCATCGCTCGCACCCGATAGCCTTCCCATAGATCTACTGACCTGAGGAAGTATTCATGCTACTTGCGCATCCTGAATTATAGCCGATGTTGGTTGTGTGGTAGTGCGAGGCAGGTATAGCCTAACCAAGCTAGCAATCGTGCACATCCTGTTCAAGCCGCGGTTGGGATAGTTCGGGGATCATTCATTCCGTCCGTGTGGCTGAGGCTGCAGTATTCAATCTTGTGTGGTACCTACGTTCCCCATGATTTAGATGCACTGTACAGGCATGGTCTAGCCTAAGTCAAGGCGTCAGTGTGCTGCAGAGCTGCGTCGAGCACTCCTATGCCTTCCACCATCCTAAATGTTCACAGAAACCTGTCCTGCAAAGTCTCCCAGTGGCAAGTGTGTTGATGTAGCTCCACGTCTACGTACCATGCAGCTGGACGTAGTCCCAGAGCATGGATAAATAGGTGGACCCATTCTTTTGGGGTTCTGTTGTACCACTGCGTTTCCCATGTGAGCAAATATCTATGTGGGACTTCTGACCCAAGGAACTTCTTGAGCTGTTTCCTAGCTGGAGCTTCAAATTGGAGGATCATCTTATCCCAACATTCCTCCCAATTGAAAAATTCCTTCCCATGCATATCCCACCAGTGTGCAAGTGTTCTGCGCAGGGCTAGCTTAAGGGCCCATAGCCTATGGCCCTTAGGGACTTCAGCTTCGAGTGCACGTAAAAATTCCCTAATGTCACCCGAATCCCAAAAGTAGGGCAAGTCTCTTACCTTGGAGGACATGCAATGGAATTTTCTGGTGACCCGCAGACATCACAGCGCCGAGACCTCATGGAATTGGCCTTGCCAATTCTCTAGTTCCCCATCAGAGTCGAAAAATAATTCACTATCTTTTTCCCAGCAGAGCACTCCTTCCGCTGTGGGGTTAATCCAATCCTCATCCTACGTAGTCAACTTGTAAATGTGATCTAATTCCTCCTCATTGCGCGCTGGCTCTATATACCGTGCACCTTCCGCGGGATCCAATGGTACTATTACTCGCGTACCGTTATTTTCAAACACCATGCTTCGCTTTTTGAGATTGATAACACCCCCCATATCTATAGCCCAGTCTAGTCTGAGGAGCACAGGGTAGGGGTCCGCATCTTCTACAATCTCTATTACCTCAAAGTCAGCTTGTGCCCTTACGCCCGCGATGTCTACCGTGATTTTGGGAAGCCTTCCCAAAGGGATGATCTTCTGTTCATTTTCCATGCGCAACTAGATGGTGGACCACTCCAAATTAGGCTCTCCCATTCATTGCCATGTTTTTTTAGGTAACATGTTTGCATCGGATCCAAGTTCCAAGATGACCTAATCCATTTCGTAGTCACCAATCTACGCAGTCAACCGTATCTCTCTTCCAGTGCGTTTTTTATACCAGTATAACTTACGTACATCCTTGGTCCCTGGGATCAGATCAGGACACGCTGTGCAGTTATTCATTAATTCCTAAAGGTTCTCCATAGTCTTTCGGTTATGTAGCAGCTTCATACATGCCTGCAGGAAGGGCTCAACCCCCTCATCCGTCTTGGGGTGTGTCGGTGCCGGCGCAGTAGCTGCTTCTTCCTGAGCGAATTCTGGGTTAGCTACGACCATTTTTTCTTGTCCCTTTTTCATATTTGATCCTCCTCGATAGGTCGAAGGATCCCTGGTAGCCTCTTCTTGTGGTCCCCGAGTGACCATCCCACTGTGCGTTATAACTTTGGCACTTGGGTCTACGTTCCTTAGATCGGCTTTAACTCTCTACACATTTTGTGTAGGGGTGGGCTACTTTTCCTACATTTTTGCTACTAAGATTGGGTAATCTTTGACCACATGGTCCAGATGTCTGCAATATTTGAAGGATTGCCTTGTGGGATTCGGGAAGTCCCTTGCAAAGTGTTTGATTTCCCTGGAGTTATAGAAGATTAGCTATCCGCGTCCTCGACCTGCACTTCCTCTCTGACCTCCCCTGCCCCTAGCTGGAGAGCCACCGAAGTTGGCGAGGGACCTGGGCGATGCAGGGTCTGATTTCACCCTATACAAGTTTCCACAATATATCATTAGATCATAAGTACGACAGTTCTGCCCATCATGTCCCACCGACCAGCAGAATATACACCATTGTTGCTTTAGTTCCGAGACATACACACCTAGCCGAGGGCAATGGTTTGTATCATGTATCCCTACTACACAGCAGTCATCGCACCACAATGTAGATCCGCTTGAGCCTGGCCGTCATAGGTTGGGTTCCCCATTTTCTCCTGGATGCACCAGACTAGGGCCTCTTGCCTGCGTGTAATCTGCCAGTAGCAGGCACTGGTCCTTTGTATGTCCAAATGCTCGACATCGTATGCACCATAGGACTATGCTAGCTCCTTTTCCTCGTTCCCGTTGCAGGTTTTGAATCTCCATGTGCATAGCTCTCAGCTACTCCTCAATTTTCTATACTCCTAGTGAAGTATATTCTCTCGACGCAGCTTCTAGTTTCATAGTGACTTCCACAGCTTTTTCCTACAGCTCGAAGGTCTGATGACTCATTGGTATGTGTAGGAGAGGCAAAAACATAGCGATGAACCATTCTATATGTTTTCAATCGTCGTACTCAAATCCTCCTTCACTGATTGATCTCTTTAATCGCTGGTCTGCTTCCCATACCAACTCAGATGCTCCTTGCTTAAAGTCCTTCACGTCTGTTACTAGATGAGAGTAAGATTTTGGCTTTTGGAACTATTGCTTCAGCACATCCTTTATATCTTGAATAGATGCATTCCCGTTCTGAGATATGTATCGCATATACCATTCCAAAGCTCTTTCTTCGAATGCCAGGGACAGCTGCGCCCTCTTCACCGTATCGCTTTCCACATTCTGTGCAGTCCATAAGGAATCTGCAACAAACCAAAATCGATCCATATCCTCATCTCCTACCCCCTTGAAGGCAGGTAGTTTCAGATGCACAGCCATATCACTTTCCAACAGAGGTGGGTGTATGGGCGAGTTCGAGTTCTTACCTTTGCGTGGCCTATACGGCGGTGTAGCTGGGGGGCTCTGTGCAGCTGTTTCTCGCAGAGGGCTATAGGCAGATCTTCCTCCTTCAAGGTTGTTCCGATAGTACTTACCACTTCGTGTCGCACTCTCACTTAGATTCGAGGTCATTCACTCGGTGTGACTACATAGAATACCCTTCTCATACAGTAATATCTTAATCAGCAGGGGTAATGTCTTCAGGAACTTGCCCCAGAAACCTTTAAATAATCTCCACTCTTCTTCAGAGTATGAGACTGATAAATGGAAAATTCTATCACAAATCCTCCTAGCACACTATCCACCAAGTGATCCACTATGCGAGTGATGGTGTTGTCAGTCCTTTCTAGTTGCTGGATCAGCCCTGGAGTCCACTGAGTGACTCGTTCGTCCTTCCAACACTTCTGGAACTCTACGAGCCTCGCCAGCCACTCCTGAAGCTTGACTGCAAATGTCACAAAGAAAAGTTCGTAGCTTTCTGTAAATATGTACCTGGTTGTCCAATTTTTCGTTGTTAACCTCGTACTATAATTATCTTTTATCAAAAATTCCTAAATCTTCTTTTCAAACCACTCTTCAATTTCCTTTCTCTCAGGCTTCCAACACTCTCTTGTCATTACCTAATCCCTCTCAAAATTCTCACGGTCCTAGCAACGGAACCATTTTGTTGGCTCGAGGGGTCCTGACCCAGGTTCAGAGTTAAGGTTTGCCAACAAACCCCTATACTACTGGCCCTTTCGGCAGTGACCTGCTTGCGCGGGTCAAAGTATCACCCGAAGCAATATGGGTGGGTGTCAGAACCAGGTTTCCGCACCCTGAGAGAGGATGGGTAAGCCAAGCTGAGCTGTGTTCGGCTTGATAATGACCAGATTACATATCCTAGAACCGGATCTATAGATCCCCTTCGCATCCACGTGTGCAAGGTTAGCTATACTTACTGTACTAAACAAATCATATTTATTTAACCTCGCAGTGCAGTATTACAGTCATTCTCATAAAACAGAACAGACTAAATGAAGAAGAAAGACTTAGAACAGTACTTTCACAACTAACACATAATATTCATAACGCAGTAATTATCAAAGATTCACATCAGCAATACAAATACATTTAGCTACGCAACAACCTTACTCATTCATTAATCCTGCAATTCTTTCTTACAATACCCAAACCTGACCTGCGCACACAGCAGCAGTCACACAGCTGGACGTGGGATCTCTGCGCACACAGCCAGCAGGAGTCCTCTCCCCAAAAACCCAAAGAGATATACTAAGCCACAGTTCGCATCAATATCTCCTTATTTTCCTACCTTACAATTCAAAATGTTCCTCTATTTATACCAATCTAGCCTAATCTTTCCTATTGTCTGCAAACCATGGTTTGTGGATTCTAGGTCTACCCTTTGACCCATTACAATGCTTTCGGGGCTTTGAACCACCCCGAAACCCCTGCGCTAGACTAAATATAATAAAAAATATACAAAATGGGACCAGTTTTGTAGCTCGTAGGAGACCCTGTTCCAACAGAACTATTAATTTTATTGAACATTAGATGTTTGTTTGACTGAACAACAATTTTTCACTCTATTAAACAACAACTGTTCATTTTTGTTGAACAAAATTTGTTTTTTTAACAAAACAGTAGCTTTTCATTTTACTGAACAACAGCTGTTCATTCTTTTGAAAAATAGTTGTTCATTTTTTGAAAAGGAACAACAATGGTGAAATACTCAAGCCAAAGAAAGGAACGAAATGGAAAATTTTCAATTCAAAGGGAACAGTAGTTGTCCAAAGAACTAAACAACAACATAAAAAAAAATGACATGAAGCAGCGAACAAGGAATGGTAGTTACTTTGTTTGTAAGAAATTGTTTCAAAGAAAAAATCCACACATTTATTTAATAATGTTTTATTCTAAAAAGACAGAGAAACAGAACATTATAAACTAGCTATGTAAAGAATATATATACATTGTTTACAGCAAAAAAAAAAAATGATTTTCATGAAAGTAAAGTTGTCGGGTCATTACTCCCTGTAGCTTAAATTTTCATAGTGGGATCATTGCATACCTGTTGGAAAAAAGACTCTATGGTGAGTGGTTTGTGATAAAGACATACCCGGTGTCCATTCACCCTGAAAGAAGAGTCAGACCCATCGATGGTAGTCAGAGTTATAGTGCCATTGTTGTGCACTTTTTGAATTTCATATGGGCTAAGTCATCTTGTCTGCAATCTACCTGAAAAGTCTTGAAATCTAGAATCATAGAGGAGTGCCCAGTCTCCTTCCTAAAGTGTCTTATTTTTTATAATATGGTCATACCACTTAGCTCGTTGCTATTGAATAATTGTTGTGGGTTGTAGGGAAACTAAATGTGCTTGATATAATTCATTTATTTGTTGAATTCTTTTAGTTTGGGCTTCCATGAGGTCCAGTCCCACTTCCTGGGTTGTTTTGAGAGTATTTATTTCAAATTTGATAGGAAATATATGTTCTTTTCCAAACATAATTTGGTATGGGGAATAACCAGTAGTATTTTTCCAAGTTATGCAATAGGCCCACAAGGCCTCTAGCATTTTAGCTGCCCAGTATCACCGATGTGTTGAAAATGTTTTTGTCAAAATTGCTTCAATGACCTTGTTGGTGCTCTCAACCTGCATATTTTCCTATGGATGATATGGAGAAGTGACTCTGTGTGTGATATGGTGGTTCTGTAGAGTGGATGTAATCTTATGTCTTAAAAATTGTGGCCCCCCATCTGTTATCACTTCCCTGGGTAAACCATACCACACAAATAAATCAGAAAGGAAATTAATTACAGTTTCTTCTATAGCTCTTGGAAAGGCTATTGTTTCTACCCACTTTGTTACATAGTCTATAGTAACTAGTATGTAGGCCTTTTGGTTTTATGGCAGATTAAATGGGCCAACAAAATCCAACACCTACCATTTGAAATGTTATATTACCAATTGTGACTACAATGACATTTCCTCAGATTGACCAAGACGGCCCATCCTTTGACAGCTATCAAAATCATGGACATACTTCTTGGCGTCTTTAAAGATAGTGAGCTAGTAATAGCCCATATGTAGTATTTGATGTCCAGTTTTGCGATATGTGAAGTGTCTGCCACAAGGATCGTCATGGCAAGCCTTAAGGATGTCGTAAATCTCATATTCATGGATGCACCTATGTATTTTCATATCAGACCCTGTGTGAAAAAGGTATCCACCAATCCAAGAAAATTGGGCACTGCATTGGACAATCAGCTTCCTTTCTTTATTTTTTATATGCTTTGGTAGTTTTCCTACCGCTAGATAGTTTTCTACATCTCCATACGATGGTGCCTTAACCATTTGGAAAACAAATTTTCATCTGGGAACTGATCATCTACGGCCAACGGATCGTTATTTTTCGGAACTCGTGACAGAAAACCTGCGACTGGGTTTTCCTTCCCTGGATGATCTTTAATGGTAATATCAAACTATTGCAAAAGTAACAACCAATGATTCACCCGCCCATTAGTAATTAGTTTATTGGCTAAGTATCTAATGGCATAATGATCAGTGTACAAAAAAATTTGATAGGTTGTTATATAATTTCTAAATTTATTTATGGCATAAATAAAAGCTAAAAATTCCTTTTCTATTACGGTATAATTGAGTTCAACAGAAGTAAGATTTTAGCTGATATAATAAATAGCATCGGATTTTTTGTCCTCCTCTTGCCTGAGGACATCAACTATTTTTGTGTCTGGCGCATCTGTAGAGATATGAAAAGGTAGCTCCCAATTTGGTCCATGCCATACTGAAGCAGTCAAGACCAATTTCTTCAAATATGTAAGAGCAATGTCACATTTATCAGACCATTTAAATTCAACATTCCCTATTAAAGCATACAAAGGTGTAGCAATTCGTGAAAAAATATTTACAAATATGCAATAGTATCCTGCATATCCAAGGAAGCTACCTACCTCAGTTGAGTGCAAGGTGTAGGTAGTAGGAGAATTACCTTTATTTTTGATGGGTCTACCTGTATTCCAGCTGCAGAGATGTAGTTTACTAGGATTACGCCTTTTGTAATCATCATGTGACATTTCGCATTACTTAAACATAGCTTGGAAGCGATGCATCGTTCCAGAAGATTCTCTATATTTTTTAGTGCTTGTTCAAAATCGTTCCCGTATGGGGTGAGGTTATCCATGTAAACTTCAAGTCCCTCATATATAAGATCAGAGAAAATGCTGAGTATGGCCCTCTGAAATGTAGTTGGGGCGTTGCATAAACCAAAAGGTAACACTCTATAGGAAAACATACCCCATGGGCAGGTAAAGGTATTTTTGCCTTAGATTTCCGGGAAAATTTGGATCTGGTTGTAGCTGCTGAAGCCATAAAGAAAGGAAAATAATCATTTTCCTGCAAGCGTATCAAGATATTGATCAATAAATGGAAGAGGGAAGTGTTCTTTTTGCGTTGTCTTGTTCAATTCCATGTAGTCTGTTATTGTTACACCATTTTTTGGTCATCTAACTTATTATCATTAGATGGACCCAAGTACACCATGTAAGACCAGTTTTACCCTAAGTAAAACTGCTTTCACTATGTTAAAACAGGAAACCCCAAAAGGAAATATTAAACAAACCCATATTTGTTTGATTTTCCTCGTGGAATAATTAATTAAACCATAATTTAATTATTATTCCCAGTCATGTTTAACCCAAAATCAAAGAAATTAATTAGATAAACCTTTATTTATCTTATTATTTTCTAGGAATAATCATTTAAACCTTATTTAGATTATATTCCTTGTTAAATATGACCAAATCACCCACAAATAATTAAATAAATCACTATTTATTTAATTATCTTTCAACCACCTCCTTAAATAATTAAATAAATCATTATTTATTTGATTATCTTCTAACCGCTTCTTTAAAAAGATAAATAAATCATTTATTTATTTATTTTTGACAAATTAAGGGATTTGACCCAAGTCAAATACCTTTTCCCTCCAACAAATATAATAAAATATTCCATAAAAAGTGGATCTAGATCCGGTTAACCCATGCACCAAGATCTAGAATGACCCAATATTTTGTTATAAATAGGAGGGTTTTTCCTACCATTCTTCACCTTTTGTTGCCTATTAGATCACTCTGGATCTATACACTTGGTCACCATTTTCTGCCATTTGCTCCCATTGAGATCTACTCTTTGCATTGGGTTTTCTACATCAACTAGAGAGAGAAATCTTAGATCTGAAGTGCTGAGGACTTCCAAGAACCCATCCCACTGAGGGGAATTGGATACTCCTTCTGGTTTTCCTCCCAGGTGCCCCATTAATACAAAAATTCTTTCAAAAATTGTTCTTGTCTTGTCTATTGGTATATGGAGCAAACTCTTATTTTTACTGCTTAATGTCTTTCCATGCATAGATCTGGTTTTTTGCAGCTCTTTTCTTGATCAACTAACTGCAGATCTGAAGATATTGGCAGCCACTTTTGTTGTTAGGGCTATTAGTTATGCGTAGCTAAAGTGGTCCTTTTTCGTACACTTCGACAAAGGATTCATACTAACAAATGGCGACTCCACACGGGTTTTAAATTACGACCGCCGTCGTTTTTCATATTCCTGCATATCCAGCTACTTCAGGCCCTAGGGCTTCTTTTTTAGCTGCTTAGTTTTTCTCTTTTCATGTCATTTTTCTCACATAAAACCCTAAAAACCTAAAATTTCTAACTTCCGTGTGTGTCTGGCCCTATTGCGCAGGTAAGCGACACCAGCCGCAACTGAGACGGCAACTTTTCCGAAAATCTGCTGCCGAGACAACCGGAATGGGAGGTCGCACTTTTTAGCCAAAAAAATGTGACCTGGACCTCCAGGTCGCACTTTTCTGGCCATTTTCTGCGACCTGCACTGAAAACAGGTCAGAACCTGCGACCTGCCAATTTTTCAGTGGTTTTTCTGCAATTTTTCCGGGTTCGGATACTCTTCTATCGTGTTTTTCCGCCCGTCCTTACCCGCCTGACCAAGTTCTGATCTGTTTTTACTCATCTAAGTGGGAACCTAGCCCCCTAGGGCTTTAGTACCCTCCACTTTTGTGGAAGATTTTTAGCTGTTTCAGCCGTCTGTGTTTCAGAGCTTCAGCCTCCTTTTTTCCAGATCTGTTACCTCCCTTTCAGATCCATTGAAATCAACTCTTCTACCTCTCAAATCACCTCCTGAAGATTTGCTTGGATCTACTTTTAGGGCCTCCACCTTGCCCCCTCCGTTTTTTGCTGATTTCCTTCCTTTTTCCAGCCACCTTGCCTCTGTCTTTTGGCTGTGATCTGCACCTCTTTTCAGCAGCTTTATCCTTTAGATCCCTGTCCCTTTTGACCTTAGATCTATTGGCCTCTTTTCCGTGTGTTTTTCCTAGATTTTTCCCTTTCTTTTCAGATTAGTTTTGAGAGACCCGCCTTCTTGGGTTAGATAGATGCACAAGTAGCTGTTATTTTTCTGTTATTTCAGCATTATATACTGTTCTCTGTAGGTTTATTTTCAGCTACGCAACACACTTTTTTCTTTCTCTCAAAACGGAAAGGGTTTAAAAATTAAAATTAACGCACGCCACACACTGACCCTAAGCGAAGAAGCGCCTGGTTAACACCGCCTGGCAAAGACTCTAAAATCAATTGTCACTGCACCTTTTCTGCCCTTGACCTTAATTGATTCTGTCCCTTTCTGCCCCTGTCGGTTTCCTTCTTCCTGTCATCATTGCACCCCCAAGGCGCCTTTCCCGGAGACTTCTTGGCCTTCATCCTCAGTTTCCGGTCGATCGACCTGCTCCGCCCCGCCGTCATCGAGCCAGTCCACCTTCGAATCCGCACTCCGACTCCTCTCCCGATTCATCGGGTCCTCCTTCTCCTCTTGGTTCTCCCCTTGTCACCTTCACTATGTCTGGTCCAGGGCCTAACACTAGCGGTTCTCCCAGCCCTAATGCCGGCCCTACTACTAGCGGAACCGCCACAGGAACTACCCTGGCCACCCCTGTGCTGCCGTACATTGCAGGCCTCAGCCTCCCCGATTTCCATCAGTTGATCAATGACCCCATTCACCACAATGCTAATTGGCCTGCTATGCCAACCAAGCTCCCCTTCGACATCCCTAAGTTTGAGGGCCTTAATGGCGAAGATCCAACCAATCATGTCTGATCTTTCCACATGTGGTGTTCCTCCAATTCCATCACCGATGACTCCATCCGTCTTCGTTTGTTCCAACGCACGCTCACCGGCGAAGCTTCTAAATGGTATGTCGAACAAGCCACCTCTACCCATACCACCTTTGAGACTCTTGCCCAAGCCTTTTTGTCGTACTTCCAGCTCCCTCTCCGATACGATACTGGCACGGAGCTCTTGACTTCCTTCAAGAAATCCTCTTCAACACGCCTTTCCGCCCATGTTCAGGAATGGCGAAGAAGACGGAGCTTATGTCGAGCCCCTCCCTTCGAAGATCGGGTTTACATGGACCGGTTCCTTCGCACCCTTCCCGCTCCCATCGGCAAAGATGTCGCCTCTCATTTTCCTCAAACTGAAGAAGCCGCCCTCCAAATAGCCTTGAAATATGACCTGATCTACGCTCAATCTGGTTATGTTTATACCGTTCTTCCTGACCTCCCCAGGCTCGGTGGCGCTAACGCCCCGGGGGCATCTCATTCCGCCGACGGTATCGTTGGAGCCCTTTCCCATCCATACGCTCAACCTCCTATGGGCTATGGTCTCCCTCAGGGAGGGGCCAGCTCCTCCAGCACTCTCCCCCCTCCCGGTAGCATGTATCCAGGATACGGCATGCCCCCTCCTTTTGCCCAACCTCCTGCTTACCTCAATGTTGCCCAACCTACCCATTACCCTTATCCGCAGCCTGGTGCGCCAGCTCCTCCAGCATATGCGCTTCCTCCTCCCTTTCCTCCTCAACCCCAGCACCAACACCTACAGCCCCCTCCAGGGCAATTATTTGCACAGCAGGGCGCGACCAATCCCCCTTCTTCTCAAAGAAGGCGGAGAGGCAATCCAAACCAATCTGCCCCCGGTACCCGTGGAACCAATCCTGGTGTGGACCCTAGCACTGCCAACCAGCAACAGGGCACTCAGCCCAAGCCGGACAAGCCGCTTCGCACAAGCAAGCCTTGTTCGTGTTGCGGTGTTTACGGCCATTACACCCACGATTGTCCCCTATTACCCCAGATGCGGCAGATGTGGGAGTCTCAAGCCACATTGCGCGGACAACACGCCTCCCCTCATGCTCCTCCTAATGTGGCCACTACCCAGCCAGCTGTGTTTACTGATCCTTTCCCTCAGCAAGGATTCGTGGCTACCCAACCGCCCGACAGCCCGGTAGTCACCCCCCCTTCTCTTTCTGGTTCCTCTGATTACCAGATCCTTATGATGCACTCCGATCCTAACCCGTCCGTCGATCTTCACCTTCAAACTCGGTCTCGCCAGTACTCCAAGCCTCCTGCTCAGTCTGCTCTCGAGCCTCCTTCTTCAGGTTCTCCAGAGCCTCTTTCGTCACCCAGTGGACCCTTACATATCCCTCAACCAAAAGTTGAGGTTCATACCAAGATACCTAAGGGCCCACTACGTCGAAACGCTGCTCCCAGTCGAGCTGCCCATTCGTATAACATAGTAGATGATTTGGCGCAATCTCCTGCCGCCATTTCCACACTAGAACTCCTCCAGTCATGCCCTTCCCAAAAGAAGGCTCTACTATCTGCCTTGGGCGCTGTAGATCCTGCTGACGACCAAATGATTGTTTTCGACGCCACTCAATCGGACCATCCTCCTCTCCCTCCTTCCGTCGCCTTCCAAATCCCAGTCAAAATCCGGCATGCCAACGTGTCCCGGTGTATCATTGATGAGGGGGAATCCACCTGCGTGATGTCCGCTTCGGTTTGGAAGCAACTCGGATCCCCTGAACTGGCCCCTTCCACGATCACCCTTCGAGCGTGGGACGGTCATGCCTCCCAGCCCATTGGCCTGTTTCGTAATTTTCCTATCACCCTCGCCGGTAAGACTGTTTGCGTTGACGTCGAAGTCATCGACGCCCCGCTAGATTACAACATTCTATTGGGGCGAAGCTACACCTATGCTATGTCTGCTGTCCCATCCGTGGTCTTTCGCAAGATGTCTTTCCCCCATAATGGAAAGATAGTCACCATTGACCAATTGACATATCATGAGCCAAAATCTCAGACCTCCCCTGAGACGACCATCTCTTCTGTAGCCAACAAGAAAACCGTTGATTCCTTGACCAGTGTCTCCCCCGGTGTTTACAAAGATTCCTCCCTGCTTGGAACTTTCCCTAACCTTCCCCCCCCTCCTGTCACCGATCCCAGCTCATCGAATGTTTGCATGATGCAATCGTCTCAAGCTGCCCGTAAGCAGCCTGCCTCGGCTAGTTAGCAACCTCCTCTTTGCCCTCCGCAACCCGCTCCTAGCCATTCATCTCAGCCAGCCGGACCTCCTCCTTCTGGCCCTACCCCTACAGCTGGTATCCCTAAACCCCTTTATCCTCCTGGATCGGTTCCTCCTAGCCTTAACCATCTCGAAGCCGTCCCTCCTAGTCACTACCCTGCTGGGAAGATCCCTTTCCTAGCTCCCCCTCCCAAAGTATATTCTTTCCCCATCATGGCCAACCTCTCTCTCCCTAACTTGACCTTGGGCATACCGGTCTGGTACCTTGATCCCCCAGCCGCCACCCCTCCTGGTCATCCCAAGCCCTATATGGCTTTGACACCGGTTCAACCGGTCCCCCTAGCTTCCTCCGTTGCCTCTGTGCCCCCAGCACCTCCACAGGACCCTTCTCCTATCGTGACGGCACCCGGGAAGAAAGGCAAAGCCCGCAAGGGGGCACCCAAAGACAAGACTACCACGACTGACCCGGCCCCTCCGCCGCCCGCGAAGCCTTGCGCTTTATGTGATGTCACCGGTCATGCCACCCATGCTTGTCCCGAGTTGCCCCGTATTCAGCCCATGGTTAAAGTCGCGTTCCCCGAGTCTACGGTCCCTGAAGCCCCCATTCCTTCTCCGTCCGTAACCAAGAACCCCAAGATTCTCCGCACCAACAAGCCCTGTTCTTTGTGCGGCGTTCATGGCCATTACTCCCACCATTGTCCTCACCTGACGCACTACCGCGCCTCTTTAGAGGTCTTCCGAGAGTATGAGGTTGAACAAAATCAATCCGCCTCTCCTATCCTCGCGCAGTACGCTTCAGGTCAGCCTGAGGATCCCCCCGCTCCCATCGACATTCCCCCCCCTGATGTTCAGATGACGGAGTCTACTGTAACCATTCTTTACCTATCCTCCTCTGCGAGACACTCGGAGCCTAGCCCGTCTGCATCCTCCCCTGTTGTGTCCCTTGATCACCCTTTTCCTCCCCATACACGAGATCACTCCACCCGTGTCTCTGTTGACCTCCGCAGCCCGAGTCCTCACCATGCTTCCGATAGCCCTCATATACCACCCTGTATGAGTCATGGTCATCTTGCCCCTTGCACTCCCTCCTGCGGTTGCCGCCCGATGACTTCTGTACACTCACGCTGCCGTCATTACCTTTCCTCCCCTCATTTGTTGTCTTGTCACACCATTCTGCAGGACCCCCCGTCCACACCCTTTATCGGTTACGCCGATGGTGCAAGTCGCTACTCCAGGAATCTAGCCTCGGCAGGTTGGGCCATCTTCACCCCTTTGCATGCCCTTGTTCTTTCTAATGGGGTATGCATTGGTTCTGCCACCAAAAATCAGGCCGAATATGATGCAGTGCGTGGTCTCTTAGCCGATGCCCTCTTTCATCGCATCCTCCATCTGCACGTTCGTTTGGATTCCCTACTTCTTGTAATGCAACTAAATGGTGTTTATCGTGTGCATAACCCTGTGCTGTTTAGACACTATTTACGAGTGAAAATCTTGATACGTGCATTTGAAACCATAACTTTCAACCATGTACCTCGAGAACAGAATCACTATGTAGATAGTATTGCAAACCATGTTCTAGATTGGCATTTATCACACACATTTCATACAAGACAATAACATTAATAACCATAAAAAAACGATGCATATCCATAATATGTGTCGCAAAACATGTGTTTAGAGTCCATTTACTCTGATACATACCACATGCCCATAGCATGTTACAAACAAAACCCAAAACTAGGGGCACCACCCGCCCCTACATACATCATAGGGGGCACCACATGCCCCACCCCTAATCACTATCTGGAGGCTCCCGGGCCAAAGGCTCTGCCCCTGCAGCATGTAGATCGCGCATAGCCTGACCGGCCATCGCCATGCGCCGCATGACACCTCGCCACTCCGAGGGTAGACCAACACATGGCTCTATGAACTGGTCGTCTAAGTCCCGCCACCCGCGCTCTGATACTCCGGTCAACAACCTTTTGCATCTACTGCGGATGTCCTCCAACAGGGCGGCTGCATCCTCATTCTGCGCCACTCTCGACCCACTCAGACCTGTAGCTCCAGACGCTACCAGTCGTCCCATATATCCGGCCGGTTTTACCGGTGCTATATCTGCATACCAAAAGTACATGAATCAGTACCATCAATTACTATTCAAAAAACTTTAACATGCCCACACAAGAATAGCAATCTGTCACTTACCATCGGGCCCCCAGACTCGACCAGGCGGAAGTGGCAGATCCGGATCTCCACAGTAGCTCATCCCACTATAGGGATAGTCATCTATGTACAATGGCATCTGATCCCAATGGGCAAAAAACTCCGGTCGAAACACCCGCCCGACCGCCCCTCCTCCTCCTCTGCACAGTAGCCGTCCCCAACGGCGCATCCTGGGCTCCCTCGGGCCCCCATCTGGAAGCTGTACACGAGGCCTCAAGGTCGGGATCTTCTCAAAGAAGAAGGCGCACAACAAAGTCCCATATGAGCAGTCATGATTCACCTGCCGCCTGCATAGCGACAACTGTCGCTTTAGCGACACCAATAACATCTGGGCCCACCCATAGTAGGTCCCACCCAACACACTTTCCACTATCATCATCTGCCCCCCAGTGATGTGATGGAACGCCTGGATGCCCAGGATTCGCAGCACAGCTGTGGCCACTGCATGGGTTTCTAGCCTCTCTAGATCCCCGATCGGTATTCGAGTCCCCTTGACTTGGAGACCCGGTCGACAATGACGTTCCACGAACTCCATGATTTACCGCCCCCGCGGCAACACTAGCTGTGTGTTTCCCACCATCCCCAGTGGCGGGAGACCAGTCAGGAAGTACACGTCCTAGACCATCAGTTCGATCCTGTGCCCCTGCACTACAAAGATCTCCTGATCTAGATCCCAGTAACTGATAATCCGGGCCAGTAACGGTTCCCCTGCTCTCATCAAAGGGTTCTCCAAAAACTTGAGAACCCCAAATCTGGCCAATACACGGCGGACGCCCTGATCCGCCTGGATCTCTGTCCGTAGTGTCCCCAGATCTCTCTCTCTCCAGTTGACCCGTAACTCTACCATACCTGCACAAACACATCATTTTTGTCAGCGTACAGATCGGGAAAACCATAACCAAACACCAAAACCCAACTTCCAGCCATAAAACAACACCAAAACCCCCTCATCTCCCAGGTCGCAGTTTTCTGCTCTTTTTTGGACCAGGTCGCAATTTTTTCCCTGATACCTGCATGCTAGGTCGCACTTTTTGCCCCAAAAAGTGCGACCCGACCGTAGAGATGAAGGAGGGGCTGTTCCTGGATTTCTGGGCCCTAAACTGAAAATGTAATCCATCAAAATGCAAGAGAAAAGTTAGACCTCTTACCTGCAACTGACGGATCGCGATTCCAATGGTCGGTTTGTCCACTACGTTCACCGCAAGATTTAGGGCCTTCTCTCCTCTCTACATTCACCACAGCAACAATAGCAAATGAGTGATTTTGGAGGGAAAACTGCCTTATTAAAAGAGAACCCCTGTTTCTTCTTTCGACTGCTGCGACCACACCATAGCCCCATTTGACGAACCATCTACACCTTTGGAAAGCTCTCACCGAACTCTCAAATGGGTATCTGTTAGTTTTTTGTGATCTGATACTTCACCAGGACACATTTTGTCCAAGAAGGGTCACTTCACCTCTCCTTAAAATCGAATTTCCTCACTTACGACACTTGTACTTGGGGCACCATCTTTCCTCCTTAATTTTCTTCGTTCGTGTTGATTTTCGTCATGAGTTCCCATCATGTACTCATGTTTCCACGGTCCCCCATTTGGGCCTTTACTGTGTGGCAGCACCATCGAGTCGCCCTTGTTTAGAGCATCCAAGTTGAGTCATCATTCCCTCCATGGAGTCTATACCGAGTCCCTTTGTACCCCACTATAGCCCTCCATCCATCATTGATTGGTCTCTCTCTTGTGTCACACATTATGACCTTCAGTTTCACTGTCCCCCATCCCTGATGATGTTGTGTCAGTCGCTGCCATGTCATTCATGCCCTTTATGCTCTAGCAAGGGAAGTCGTCCATTAGCTACTCAGTCCTTTCCACTTCACTATCATCATTAGTGTCAGTCTGTCCGTCGCTCTACTCTTTTCTCTCATGCCTTAGTTGAGGGTCTCTCATTGCCTCAACTATGGCGGACCTCCTTCTATCGACATCAGCTCATTTATTCCAGAAGCCAGGTCTAGAGGGCGGTGTACCTTGGTTCCAGCTTCCACTCTTGTTCGGTGCCTCGGATCAGGCAAAGGGATATCTCCTTTCCCTTTGGCTTGATTGTTTCTCCAGCTCCTTTCAGCATGATCGAGATTCGTATACTTGATGATCCAGTGATCCAGCAGCAGCTCTTGATGATTCCCGGGTGTGTGTGAGATGTTTCAACCCTCATGAGGGGGTGGCCCTGCAGGTAGCCCCCCACATGCCCAGATGACCTCTTCTTTGCAGCCTTCGATGCAGCTCCAGATATTTGATGATGTTGGCCATAACCACTTGTAGCGCCTCTTCGATTTGCATGTATCAGTCAGATTTTGTGAGCCCTTCCCCATTTGCAGGGGGCATTTGGGTTGTATTTGTATCTCATGTACTCAGATATTATTGTACAAGTCCTGGCTGTTATCCCAGGCACAGCATGTATGTGGGACTCCTCATTGTATTTTTATTTGGCTCATGATTATGCCAGCTGTATTTTATGGTTCGGTCCCTTGTTTACTGCACACACTATTCTTTTGTACTTTGTCTCGGCGGGCATAGGTATGCCTCCCCCGCCGCCTTCAGCACAGGTACCCTCTCATAAAAAGAGACTTGTTGCACCTGCGAGTCTCGTCTCCTCAGGGTCTAGTCCTTCAGCACACTATCTACCTCACATTTCTCTCTTTGACACCCCTTTTGTTGTCTCGTGATTGTGTTCTTACAACGTACTTCGGTCATACGATTTGCTCCTGACACTCGCACGCTGGGGGGCAATCTGTTACACCATTTTTTGGTCATCTAACTTATTATCATCAGATGGACCCAAGTACACCATGTAAGACCAGTTTTACCCTAAGTAAAATTGTTTTCACTATGTTAAAACAGGAAACCCCAAAAGGAAATATTAAACAAACCCATAATTGTTTGATTTTCCTCATGGAATACTTAATTAAACCATAATTTAATTATTATTCCCAGTCATGTTTAACCCAAAATCAAAGAAATTAATTAGATAAACCTTTATTTATCTTATTATTTTCTAGGAATAATCATTTAAACCTTATTTAGATGATATTCCTTGTTAAATATGACCAAATCACCCATAAATAATTAAATAAATCACTATTTATTTAATTATCTTTCAACCACTTCCTTAAATAATTAAATAAACCATTATTTATTTAATTATATTCCCATCATTCCCCTAAAATGATAAATAAATCATTTATTTATTTATTATTTATAAATAAAGGAATTGACCCAAGTCAAGAATCCTTTTCCCTTCAACAAATATAATAAAATATTCCTAAAAGGTGCTTCTAGAATTCGATTAATAATATTTTATTCATGCACCGAGTTCTAGACCGCCCCAATATTTTGTTATAAATAGGGGAGTTTTCCCCATTCATTAGTCACCTCCATTGCATTGGATCACACTAGATCTACTCTTGGTCACATCTCCATCATTGCTCCCCATTGAGCTCTATTCTTTAGGTGGGTTTTCTACATCAACTAGAGAAATCTTAGATGCGAAGTGCTAAGGACTTCGAAGAACCCACCTCCCATTGAGGGTGGATACTAATTCTAGTTTTCTGGTGCCTGATAATACAAAAATTCTTTCAAAAATTGTTTCTTGTCTTGTCTATTGGTATATGGAGCAAACCCTTGTGTTTTGCGCTAATGTCTTTCCATGCATAGATCTGGTATTTTGCAGCTATTTTCTTGTCTAACTAACCGCAGATCTGAAGATATTGGCAGCCACTTTTGTTGTTAGGGCTATTAGTTATGCGTAGCTAAAGTGGTCATTTTTCGTACACTTCGACAAAGGATTCATACTAACAGTTATCACCCTAGTAATTCTCAGGTTGTGGGATGAGGATTTATAGTTGAAGAAAACCAGGGGTAACCAAGAACCTCTTTTGAAATTTAGGATCTAGCATTCCTAAATTCCGGAGAGGGATATCTCCTCAAGATTTAGCTTGATTTTGTTATAAGATTTTAGGCTAGGTATGATTGGACAATTTTTTTGGTTTGAATGTTTGGTGGGAATAAATGTTACTTCAAGGTAAACCATAGAGGGATCTACCAGACCATTGGGCTATGGAGTCAGCTTCTTGGCAAGCAAAGCTGGGAAATAAGGTCAAAAGAGCAAATGTACTAAGGGCAGGGTAGATGACCTTTAAAGGGTTTAGAAATAGTATTTTTGATGAAATGGTAAGTTATGAACAAAAGGGCAATGAAGTATCCTTAAGTTAAAGAAAATAAGATGAAAGAAAGGGATCAAAAGGGACTAAGAGCAATTAAGGATTCTTAAGTCCGAATATCAACATAAAACATATCAATGAATAACTAGTAAAAATAGGGAGCTTTTGACACTAATCCTGTATAAACCTTCCTAGTCAAACATTTAAGACAGAAAACATGTAAATGTATGTATGGAACTTTAGAAATATAAACAGTGAAAATAGGAAAATACTTGACTTATCTGATCAGCATAAGAATCCTGAGTTATGATGTTTTTTTGACTTAGTTCTAGTCTGCTGCTCTACAAATCAATTCACACAACTCCCATTGTATTCAGCAAAAATGTCTATAGTAGTCTTGAAAATTTTTATTCCACCCTAAATACTTCGAAGAGTGAAGTATTTAAACAAAATTGTTACAAAATATCTAAGAGACATGTAGGAATATCTCTAGGAGAAAATAAAGATTATTACATAAAAAAGAGGGACAAATGCAAAACAAACTGGCAAGTTGTCCTCTTATTAAGAAAAAATAGAACTAATCTGTCTTAATCAAAACTGATTGTTGCATTGTTGTAGATGCTTGCAGGCACTTGAAAAAATATCTTTTTTAGAAGATAGCTTGGAAGACAATCTTTCTAATTACACTCTTCAACTTGTGCTTCACCTGTGATACTCTTTCACGTTGTCCATTTATTATTCTACTACTGTAAAACATAGAATTACAAAAGTAAAAATTTAGTTGACTGTTTTACTCCTGGGTACTCTTTGACTCTGCTTTTTCACCTGATACACTTTCACTGCAAATTTTACCCTTTGATAATTGTAAATATGAAAAAATTGACTGTACTTGTTATGCTCTGTTTGCATGTTGTTATATCAAATCAGTGAATTCTTGCCATTGTTGATCACTTGGTATCTTCAGGATTTTCAATTTTCTGTAGCTTTCATCAGCCTCGGTGTACTTTGCAAAGTTTGGCTTGACAATGAAGATGTCCTTAATTTCATTTTGTAGAAAAAATAAGTTTTCAAAGTATTCTAAGATAACTTTTCTAGTTGGGGAACCTTGTGGCAGAGGCTTTTTTACCTGTTCTTTGGCATATGCTCTGAGCTTCTTATCATAATCTGTCTAAAACATTAATTTTTCGTTAAAGCAATGAATGTCTGGAAGGCCTGCTTGTGTTAATGTAGTGTATTTGGCCAAGAAATTTGTTATTGACAAGTTCATGTCTTTACATCTTTCCTCCAAACTGTTCATTATATTCTTTTTACTTAGGACCTTTTTGATTTGTAGTATGGTTTCAGTCCTATCCTGAATTTTCAGTTCTTCAAGCTCTTCTCTATTTTTACTATTTAGAAATGTGATAAGCCTTAAAGCTTGAGATGGCTTATTGGCAAGCTCTTCTTTTTTTTTCTGAATTTATACTTGTGCTACCTTGAGTAGATCTCTCTGTTCATTAATGATGAATGGAAGGCCATTGTAGATGTATGCCTTGAATTATGTTATTCCAAAGATAGTTTTTGATATGTTTTACCTGTTCACTGAAGTTTACTTCTTTCTGTAAACTCTTCACTTGTTCTTCTAAGGCCTTTGTTATTTGTTCATGTCCCTTGGATGTGATTAAAGCATTCTTGTATGAGGATTCAACATCTTTATTTGCTTTCTTTAAATTATTGATCTCAGTGTTCTTAAGGAACATTTCTTCCATAGATTTAACTATGTATGTTGTACTTGTTGCTTGTTGTACCTGTGATGAAGATGATCCAGTGGTAGAGGTATCTTTAGATGTTATTGACACTGGAGTTGTCAATACTTCTTTTGGTGCCACATGCTCTGCCAGTATAGAAGGAACAACAACAGTTGCCATTGGGATGATTGTAGGAATGGAGACTTCATTTTCCTTTTTTAATGTTTCATTTTCTTTCATCAGAGTCTCTGTCTGATTCTCCATTTATTTGATTTGAGCAGTCATATTTAGTACTAACTGCATTAGTTCATCCTTTTCTGTTGTCTGTTGAAGAATCTCCTTTGCTTGTGAATGCTCACTATGTGGAAGTTTTAGTAGTTTTCTTAAGGCCAAAATATCTTCATTCTTTTGCTTTATGAGTGCTTTAGCAACTTCAATATTGGAAGGATCCACTCCAGTTTCTATAACCAAATATTCTAAGGACTTGATCCTTAAATCCTTAGCATGTAATGATGCTTTTTCTAATTTCATCTGCTTCTGTAAATTAGACACAGTCTTTTGTAGCATAGTAGCACTCATAGTTTTGTTAACCACTTTTGAATAAAGAATTTCAGTGGTACTTCTGTGGAATTCCATTTGATCTAATTCATGTATTGTATCAGTGTCCACCTCCACATATGTTTTAGTATAATCTACAATTGATTTTGGATTTGTAATTGTGGGTTTGATAAATGACATGATCATGTTTTTTGTGGAGTAATCAAAAGTAGTCAGCAACCTGTCTTTGTTCCCTGGCTTTTATTCGAGGAACTGAGAATAAACTTCATTTTTAATCTCCTCATTTCTTTCTCTGATTTGTTTGTATTTATTTTGAATGTCAGAATATTTCTCTTCTGCTGCTTTGGAAGAGGATGGAGATTCTGAATTTATCTGCATTTCCACTATTTCTCTATCATGTTCCTGTGTTAACACCTGCTCTTTCTGAATTTCTGCTAGAATCTCATTCACAATTATAGTGGCTTCATCATCAATCTATTGATCATTATTGATTTCTTGATCATCAGTGCCATCTATTTCTATTATCTTTTCTTTCTCAACAACAGTTAATTTTGCCTTCTTGTTGTAAATAATCTTGAATTTATTTTCTGCAATGGTCTCTGTTGTATAGCCTTCTTCCTTTCTGGTCCTTTTGTTTGAAGTTTTTGTCTATTGGGAGACTGTTATTGCCTGTGAATTATCTGTTTGTTTCCCCTTCTCAGTATTTTCAGTAGGATCAATCAATGTATTTTCTTCCCATTCCATTTGATTTGCATATTTTTCAATTTCTGGTCTGGACTCATGAGGATCATGGTTCCAATTTTTCAATTTTTTAATTTACATTTGACCCTTATGTTACTCAAAATTCCTTGAGGATCATGGTTCCAATAAAAGCTTTCTTGGAACTTGAATTCTGACAATTTGCTGACTATTTCTTTCAAGGCATCTTTGTTATTTACTATGAAAGGACCTATTTGATTTTTGAGCTTAAACTGTGTCTTCTTTCTGGAAGCCATAAAATTCACTGCATCTACATTTATAATTTTCTTCAAGTACTCCAAAGCAAAAACCATGATAGTTAGAAATTTGGGAAATTTATAAGGGGCCAGGTTTGCTCCAAATATCCTCAGTTCTGTATAATTTTCATAAAGGTACCAGTCACCTACTTTACAGTGTTCAGCTAACTGTAAAATTCTTTTTATTTCATCACTGATTCTTGGCTGTTATGTCTTGTTCAATAAACTCATGGCTCGTCTGACAAAAAAATATCTAAAGTCCTTATAGCTGAATTCATTTCCATCTCTTCTGAGCAATGAAGTCTAGAAAACTACTGAGAGAGGACTTCCTTCAACATCCATTTTCTGTAAGGCCATTAGAAACTTTCTTGCTTGGAAAAATAAAAAGAGGTGAAATAGATATGATGAATATCTAAACACTCCTTCTTCAGGCAGCTTGGTTAACTGATAGTGCATGTTGTCAGCAATGAACCTAGAAAAGTTAAATATCATTGCAAGAGGTTGCTCTGGGGATAAAGTAGAAAGGAAATCTAGGATTGGTGCATCAGTGAACTCATCATTGGAGTAACCAAGAATTAAGAAAAGCATAGAGATGATTTGTCTGGAAGATTCAGGAAAATCAGAGGTGGAATAGGGTGGATTCACTTTTGGAAAATAAACATGGGTAGGCATGAAGTTTTGTAGAATCATAAACTTCCTAGGGAAATCTAAGTCTAGGTACATTTGAGTCAAATCTTCAATGGATAATGAGACTACTCTTGGATCATGGTTCAGCTGGAGCATCTGATTAATGGATTCTGTAGTTATGGAAAACAAGACCTCTCTATCTTTGTTTACAATACATCTCTGGTCAGGGACATAGTGTAATTGGCATAGTCTAATCAGGTCTTGAGCTGGATGAGTGATTGGGACCACATACTTAGGCAAATTTGACTCCCATATAAGTATGTCATTTTCAATTTTCTTCACAAATTTCTCACAACACCAATTATGGACTTCCAACATATTGAACTATAATGTAGCATTAGTAATTCTGTAGTCTAAATCAATTAAGGAATGGTTGTCTTCAGAAGTAACAGGTGGTTGCAAAGGTCTAACGACTTCAGTAGAATCTGTTGTTAGGGCTGGGGTAGGCTTATTTATCTTAGCAGATTTAGGTAGTGGAAGCTTGCTTGAAGCATATTTTTGGGCTTTAGGACCTCCAGTCTTAGGGATGACCTATTTTCTTGTCATTTTGGGGAAAACTAAGCAATATTAGACTGTTTTATTAGTTAATTTTGAAAACAGGGGCCAATTGAGCGGATCTGGGAGAAATTTGGGAATCTGGGCAAGGGTTTTGGGATGAAAACATAGGTTTTCAAGGTTCAGAGGACTGAAAAAGGGACTCAATGGCTCTTAGTGTAATTTAAATCAATTTGAACTGTGGAAATTACCTTTGGATGACCGAAAACACTTAAAAACTATGTTTGGAGGAAATGGCAAATTCTGAGAAAATTTTGCCGGGGTTCGCCCTGTTTAATCAAGGTTTGGGTATTTTCAGATTTGGAAATTACTAATTTTGTTCGATAAAACATGTACACAAGTTTAATTTTTCTATTTGAATGTATAAATTGGTGAGTTTTTATAACACAGAGAAATACCTTTTGCAGGTATTATGGTGGTCAATGAGGGTTTGCAGGTGGCATCAGTCTTCAAACTGGTCGCAGTGGCTTCTATGGCGAAATTCTATGGTGAAATCTACTTCAGGGGGGGAATTTAAATAGCAAAGCTTTCGAACTGGGATCTGAGCATAGTTTTTCAATGGGCGAGGGGAGAAAGGATATGAGGAACAGTGAAAAACTATGGTTTAAACCTTTACTTTTGTTAACAAGCAATGCATTAATGGCAAGTTGCAGTCAATGGCAGGAGTGGTTTTCATTTTGAATGCGAAAACCATCAGTTGTTATCGCGCTGCTCTTAAGTAGTAAGTTGTTTTTCACTTTTGTAATGTGATCCAATTAAAATTGAAGACGTAGCAGATGGCGGTATATTGAAACAACTTTTAACGCATAAATATTTGCAAACTGCGCCCGTTCACTTTTGGCGCGCAATATGAGATCCGCACTGTTGGATTGGGATGGATGAAGCGAACGGTCAGGATGTCTCGGGAAGCTGTGGGGGAAAGGTAAGGTGGGACCGGGCTTTTAATATGGGCCATTTGTCTGATAGTAGAGATCGACGATCATAATGCGATAGGGAATGGTGAGATATGAGACCAAGTAATCGCGGTCAGTGCGAACCGTTGGATTAAAAAGAGTTTGCGGATCGGACGGTTATGAATGAACGTGAGGGCCTTTTTATTGAATGATGGATTATATATAAACCAAGTTTATATATAAGGTTAAAGTGCATCGGGCCGGTTATTTCTTATGCGGAAAAGGTAAGTATATGTGCTATGGTGACATAGAAAGACTTCATGTTTTAAACCTTGGTTTAAACCAATATTTAGAACAAGGATCGAAAAGATGTTTATTTTTCAAATATACTTTGTATTTCTGAAAGCTTCATTAGTATTTTTATTATATATTTATTTAAGCCAAATAAGCTTAATAACTATAGGGGAGCGGGATAATTGTTTATTGGTAGTTTTATGTCAAAGGGATAATTTCGGGATGTAATTTTCAACATGTGAGTAATATCTTTGACATAAAAAGCATATAATAAGGGGTTTTTTGGGATAATTAAGTAGAAAGGAGTTATATTAATAGGACTAGGATTTTCTTATAGGGAGTTAATAAAATAAGTTAGGTGTTAATATGAAAAGGGAAAGTGAATACTCAAAACATACAATTATAACCAAGAACAGTGAAGATTAAAGGCAAGATTTCATTATAATAATTTCATCACTTCAACTTAGGATAAAATGCCATTTTGAGGGTTTTATGCTTCATGAGGTGTAGGAAGTTAATAAAATGAGGATTTTAAGCATCATTAAGTAAAACTGAGGTGTTTACTTATGATTTTTCATGGTAATGAATGCATGAATGGAAAATGATGTGATTTCTAGGATTAATATAGGAACTTAACACTTTCAACTAATCAGTAATTGAGCCTTGGGTCTAGTCCCAACAGAAGTCAGGGAAATTCCCTGAGCCTCTCAGACTGATAGTCTAGAATGTTAAATAGCTATGGGGAAGGGAAATTAGTTATTGTAGCCTGGTGAAAAATATTTACAATGGATTTCCCGCCTTTCTTCTACCTACCCAGTCATATCTTCTAACATTTTTTCTTCTATTTTAATCAGGTGCATTTGAGCTAGCAACCTTCAAAACATTTATTCTTTTTTAAAGTAGTAAAACAATCTAATTCCAACTTATTTCCTCCAAGAATCCAGATTAAACTGGTGGATTCTTTTTATTCTCGACCTATCTACTGAATTGTCAGGATTAAACTGTCTGACAGCTCTTTATTCTCTATCTAAAACAAGTAAATTGAAACATGACAAGTCAAGATTAAACAGTTTAACTCATCATGGACTATGGCATTTATTGACACTCTTCCATAATCAGCTGCAAAAAGTAAAAATTAGTGACATTTAGACTTGCACACTTTCATGTTTTATTCATCTTTTTTATTTTGGGGTATATTATTTTTTCTAAGTCCTTTGATTTTTCTTTTAGGACTTTTTACCCTCTTTTTGATTTTTTTATTTTTTATTTTTTTACAAAATATGGGAAAATAACTTGCAGAAAGCAAAGTTCTTACATATTTACAAGACTACCATTAGTCAATTCAAAATTATGAATCATATATTTATAGGTTACTAACATCGGCTTCACTTAGGGATGGCATTTCCTCGTGGAATGTCAAGAACTCTGAGATCAGTAGCCTTCAACTTTAACCTTGATGATCCTGTAATTTTCCTCTGATTTCTGAAACAATTTATGCTTATGATATTTTATACTGCAAAGCTTAGGGCCTTCTCTTCGGGCTTCAACTTTGTAGATAAAATCTCCAATCCAATCTACACACTTGCAATTAATATTTACAATGATAAAGTCAATGAATCTAACTGGTGATTAACTCAGAAGAATAGTAATGTTTTAACATCTTACCATTCACTGGTCCTTCCTGAAGTTCAGTTCCATCTAAATTATTAATGAAAAAAGAATTGTTACCTCTGTAACCATATATCACATAAGGTCCTTGCCATATAAATTCAAACTTTCCATGTTTACCTTTGTCCTCTCTTCTTGAATCCCATCTCAAAACTTGATCTCCAACGAAAAAATCATCTTCCTTAATCCTTTTGTCAAAAATCCTTTTAATTTTATCATGTAAAAATTGTGATATTTCATAAAATTCTTCCCTTGTTTGTTGGAGATGTATGGTTTCATTAATTCTTCGTTTAATATCATTTGTTTCCACCTGTGATTCCTGAATGATGCTCATGACTGGTACACCCAGGGAAGAGGGGAAAACTGCATCCATTCCATAGACAATATGATAAGGTGAAGTTCCAATAGACTTCTTTGTGTTAAGTCTATCAGCCCATAAGGCATAGACTAGCTTTCTATTCCAGGTCTTTTTGTTATCTTGAAGTAATTTTTTAATGATATTGATTAAGATTTTGTTTGATGACTTGGCTAAACCATTACCCTGGGGATAATAAGCAGTGGAATGACCTAAGGTAATATGGTATTTATGACAGAAATAAATCATTTTCTTGGATTTGAATGCAGCTGCATTGTCAGTAATAATCTTATGTGGGCATCCAAATCTTGAAAAAATATTACTTTCTATAAATGAGATTATAATTGAATCAGTGGCTTGCCTAGTGGGAACAGCTTCTATCCACTTGGTAAAATAATATGTAGCAGTTAAAATCCATTTATGTTGGCCTGAAGATGGGGGGTGGATTTCACCAACAAAGTCTAACGCCCATTGTTGAAATGGCTTTTCAGTAGATATAGGCTTAAGAGGTAAGGGCAATATTTTCCTTTTCCCTTCAAAAATCTGGCATTTGTGACAGGAGGTAACAAATTTCTTGACATCAGAAAATAAAGTTGGCCAGTAGAAACCAACTCTCAGTATTTTGTCTGATGTACTCTTCCAGTATAAGTGGCCTCCACAGTCACCTGCATGAAATTCCTCGAGAATTTTTTCAGCCTCCGATTTTAATAAACAATTTAGTAGAATCCCACAACTTCCTTTCCAATAAAGTGCATTATTTAATATACAATACCTCATTTCTTTTTGTTTTATGAATCTAGCTTTGGTTTTAGTTAACACAGGGGGAGCTTGTAAATGTCTGAGTAAAAAGATAATATCTGAGTACCATGGTGAGTCTAGATAGGCTTCACTGATCAATGGAGTCACCATATCCTCCTGGTCATCTATCTGTGCAATGAAATTTATATCTAAAGCATGACAATTAGATTCAGCCATCAATCTGGCTAAACCATGTCCTTTAATGATCTTTTTTGGTTTGATTTCCAGATCATATTCAAGGATAGTGGCAATCCACTTTCCTCTCCTACCATCAGGTCCATCTTGTGTAAGAATATTTTTGACTACTGCATTTGGGACATATGCAATGATGTGGGAATGAAGTATGCAAACTCTGAAATCCTTTATGGATTTAACCAAGGCTAAAGCTTGTTTTTCCATTATTTTTTATTTCAGAGGTGCATCTCTAAGGGCTTTACTAAAAAATGCTAATGGCTGTTCAAAACGTTGATTGTTTTTCTATAGTAGAACTGCAGCTATGGTATGTTCTGAGGAAAATGAAAAGATTATGAAATCCTTTGTATAATCTGGGTTGATTAAGACTGGTGCTTTTGTCAAGCCCTGTTTAATGGATTCAAAACATTGTTTGGCTTTAACATTCCATTTTATTGCAGAGTCTTTTTTAAGCATATTGTTGAGTTGTTTTATGATTTCAGCCAGGTTAGAGATAAATCTTCTCAAAAAATTGATTTTACCCAAGAATGCTTGAAGTTCTTTTATGTTCCTTGGTGGTTGAATGTTCAAAATAGCTTCAATTCTTGCAGGTTCTATTCTAATGCCTTCCTTGGAGATTATGTGTCCTAACAGTTTTCCTTCTTCTAGTCCGAAAAGAGTTTTTTTGGGATTTAAGGATATACCATATTTTCTACACTTGATAAAGACTTGTCTTAGGTGATCCAAGTGTTCATCATTTTTTTTTTGAAAATACAGTAATATCATCAATATAGATAACTAAAAATTCATGGATTTCCTTAACAAAGGCAATATCCATGGCCCTCTGAAATGTAGCTCCTGCATTTCTCCATCCAAAAGGCATTTTCACATACATGAAAGTGCCCCATGGAGTGGTAAATGCAGTTTTAGTTTGATCATCTTTATGAACTAGAATTTGATTATAACCAGAGAAACCATCTAGTAAAGAAATTCTTGAAGAACCTGCCACCCTCTGCAAAATATGGTCCATTTTAGGCAAGGGGTAATTTTCTTTCAAAGAAGCTTTACTGAGATTTCTAAAGTCTATACACAGTTGAATTTCCCCTGTTTTCTTTCTGGTGGGAACTAAATTAGAAATCCAATCAGAATACCTAACTGGTGCAATTATTTATGCATCAAACATTCTTTTAACCTCTTTTTCAATTAAAGGTAACAAAATTGAATTAATCCTTCTTAATTTTTGTTGAAAAGGTTTTTGATTTTCTTTCAAAGGAATCTTATGCTGAATTATGTCTTTGTTGTAAGTTTTTAGATCTGCGTAACCCCATGCAAAGACATTTTGATATTCTTTGAAAATTTCTATATATTTAACCTTTTCTTCTGATGGTAAGGATTTTGACATTTTGATCATTTTTGGTTTTTCGTTTGTTCCTATGTTACACACTTCAATATCAGACCTGACTGGTTCCATTTTTGGCCTTTTGGGCACATCATTGGAATCAAACAAGTTTTCTAAGGGAGTCAAACCTCTGGGTAAAATATTATGTTTTAAATATATCAAATCTGGTTCATCTTCAATCATTTCCTCTGTATCTACTTTTTCTAAGTCATCTATGTCACTCTGAGTAAATATAGTGGGTCTATCAAAAGTATGTACATCTAAATCATCTATTTGACAAAAAATTGAATCTATATTACAATCATTATCAATTTGGAAATTTTGAAACTCTCCTTCATTGTTCCAAAAGTGATAGATCTGTTCATCTTCTGAGGAAATTTGCCAGTATTTTACATTATCTGGGACAATAGGTCTGTGTTTGAATTCACCATTGTATTTTTGGATTGGTGAAAATGATAGATTACAAGTGCTGGAAAAGGTCGCTAAACAATGAGCTTGTAAATTATGTTTTCTAGGAATAATGGCAAACTTTATTTCTAACAAATATTCTACCAAATCAAGGTCTGTGGAGGCGGTGTAGTGGTAAGGTCGCTCTCGTAAAGACGGACAGGTCCTGTGCTCAATCCTGAGCGAGGGCGTGGCTCGCCGCGAGAGATTAACCGTTCCGGGCCAAGCCCACGACCTTTTATAACTCACAGATTTAGCTGCGCGCGCGCCCATGGTAGCTCTGCAGCTGCCCTAGATGCTCATGGTCGGCGTCCCTCCTTCGTGCGGCCACCTCTATCATGGATCCTGGAGGTGGCCCTGCGGCCTCCCCCCCTCCGCCTCCTGAGCTCGCAGCCTTCATTTCCCTTGTTGCAGCATCGGGCAACCGACCCTCATCCGGTTCTCAGCAGAAGTTCGTGAAGAAATTGGCCAACATCCCCACGGTGTCTTTTCCGGTGGAAGAAACGTGCAAATCTGCTCTGAATCTGGTAGAAAGGGGACTTATCGGCCAGTTCACAGGGCTTTGGCCTTCCCCGAAGGCAGTCGACGAATGGGTAAAAAGGAACTGGATTCCTCTGGTTAAGGAAAGCATCAAGAGCCATTTTGTAGGGAAAGGTTTTTTTGTTTTCGTCTTTGACAATGTGGAAGATAGAAGCTTGATCTTCTGAAACGGGCCATATTTTATGGGCCCTCAAGGTCTTTACCTGAATAAATGGTCACCAGATTTCGACCCTGCTCAGGATGTGCCCACGGCGGTGCCGGTATGGGTGCGACTTCCCCATCTTCCCCTTCATTGCTGGAATTAGAGATCTCTGCAGTCTATTGGTAACGCCCTAGGAAGATACATAGATCAAGTGCCGAGGAAGGACCAGTTTTCCTGTGCTCGCATTTTTGTTGAAGTTGATCTAGAAGTTGGGCTGCCTGAAGCCATCAAACTCACGGTAGCGGATTGGTCACACATCCAGGAGCTAGATTACGAGCAGCTCCCTTTCAAATGTCGACACTGCCATGAATACGGGCACTTTGCAAGATACTGCAAGAGAAAAAATGAAGAGCTAACAGAGAAAGAAAAAGGAGAACATTGGAATCAAGTAAAGAAACCCTCAAACAGTAGACAGAATAAAAAAAACAAAGGCAAAGGAGTGGAGAACAAAGCAGGGCATGAAAATGCAAACTCCCAAACCGCAGGAAGTAAGGACAATGCCAGTATAGAAGCGGATAAAAACCCCTTCGAATCTCTAAATCTTCAGTCAGACCCTCCAGAAGCAGAGCCGGATGGTCTAACCTCGATGAACAACATCGCCGTCCCAGATCCAGGCATCATCTTAATCCCCTCCCAAGGTAATACCTCTTCCCCTTCTTACGCAGATATTACCAAGTCTAAAAAGAAGAATACAGAAATTATGGGATCCTCGGATGATGAGACCTTCGAGAGGCCATCAAAGAGAGCTGGTAGGAAATCAAATAAAGAAAATAGGGAAGAAGAATCAGAAAGACAAAAAACCCTAGGCAGCCAAACCACCATCGAGATGACCCTCGCAAGGAATACCAGATTAAGGACCCCCAAGGGAGGTGGACCTACCCCTTCTAGTTTTAAATGATGCAGATGGTCTCTTGGAACTGTAGGGGTCTAGGGAATCCCACTAAGGCAGAAGCAATTAAAGATCTACTGAAAATGGAATCCGCAGACATTCTTATGCTCCAAGAGACAAAAATAGAGGGGGAGCACCTTCTGAACACAAGAAACATCAAGTGGAAATTTGACTCAGGCAAGGCAATCAGTGCAAGAGGCACATCAGGGGGAATAGGTACTTTCTGGTCTCAAAAACTCTTTTCACTAGAAATATCTCATGAATCTCAACATTGGATTTTTACTTAACTTCGACATAAAGCAAGCAATCTAGTTCTGGCTTTGTTTAATTTATATGTTCCTGTACATTATGATGAAAAGAAAGAGTGTTGGAAGTCACTCTCAGATTACCTAGAGCTGCACAATCCTCAGAATTTAATTTTAGGAGGTGACTTGAACATCGTGCTGGATCCTAAAGAGAAGAGAGGCGGGAGCTCTTCGAGGGATCCCTTCCTTTCCATTGTGGAAGATCTTATTCTACAGTGGGACCTTGTAGACTTCAAGCCAGTTAAAGGAGAATATACGTGGACGAACAACAGAACAGGGGGAGACCATATCTCAGCTATATTGGACAGGTTCCTCATCAGCAGCTCCATTATGCTGGATAACAGAATTGTGTTAACCAAGATCCTCCCAAAACTCACATCAGACCATAAACCAATTCTTCTATGTATAAAGGATGAAGAAGATTTAGGCCCTTTTCCATTTCGTTTTAACCCTCTCTGGGCAGAAATAGAAGGGTTCTACGAAACAGTTCAAACTGCTTGGAGAATAGAGGTCACGGGCTCTCCAAGTTATGTGTGGGAGCAAAAGATAAAAAACACAAAAAAGGCCTTAAAATATTGGATTAAGAAAGCCATTAAAACTCCCACCAGCCAGAGGAAATATGTTGTTCTTCAGTTGGCAGATCTACAATTTGAATTGGAAAAAAAAGATATCTGCCCAACAGACCTAATAGAGGAAAACGCTGCACAAAGGAGAACATACAATTCCTTTAGAAATGAAGAGGAGCACTGGCGACTGAAGTCTCGCAGCCTTTGGCTTAAAGCTGGAGATAGGAACACTGCTGATTTCCACAGACAGTACAGGGCCAGATTATCAAAAAATAATATCGATGAAATTACCTTAGCCAGTGGTCAGGTGTGTAAAGGCTTTGAACAAGTTAAGGTTGCTGCCGAGGGACACTTCCATAATCTCCTCACTGCTGAAAGGAATGGGAGCGAGGAGGACACTAATGAATTCCTGTCAAACATTCCGAAGCTTGTTAACCCTGAAGACAATTCTTCCCTTTTGAATCCGGTCTCGGAGGAAGAAATCTACAAGATCATGTGGTCCATGGAGCCGGATAAAGCACCAGGCCCAGATGGATTTTCAATCCATTTTTACAAAATTTGCTGGGCGTTAATCAAATCTGATCTTCTCAAAATGATTCAAGGTGTCATGAGAAAGGCTAAGGTGGGTGATGGAATTAACTCCACATTTCTTGCACTAATCCCCAAGGAAGCAAATCCTGGTTCTTTTGACAGATAAAGGCCAATTTCACTATGTAATGCCTCCTACAAGATAATGGCCAAACTTCTGGCGAACAGACTAAAACCTCTTCTGCAAAAATTGATCTCTCCAGCTCAAGGAGGATTTGTGAAAGGCCGTCACATTCTGGACAATGTCATTCAAGTCCAGGAAGCTCTACACTCCAGTCACGCCCGCAAAGAACAAGGTATGCTTATTAAATTGGACATGTGTAATGCTTTCGATAGAGTTAATAGATCCTTCCTGTACAGGGTTCTCTTCTCCTTCGGGTTCAGTCAAGACTTTATAAATCTTATCAAAGCCTGTCTAGAAAAGACATGGATTGCTCCATTGGTCAATGGCAGACCGGCGAACTTCTTTCTGGCCACCAGAGGGTTGAGACAGGGATGCCCTCTCTCCCCATTTCTCTATATTATCATGGCGGACTCCTTGAGCAGAAAGCTAACCAAAGAAAAAAATAATGGAAATATCCCTGGTATTAGAATTGCGAACGGCATCGATCCAGTGAATCATGCCTTCTTCGCCGACGATTCAATTCTGCTTGGGGGTGCCTCTGCTAGAGTGGCACAAACTCCTTCAGAAACACTCTTCAGAAGTTTTGTAGTGTTTCAGGAGTGCTCATAAGCGAGAGGAAGAGTGCAGTTTATGGTTGGAACACTGACCAATACACTATTGAGAAAATTGCCAATGATTTGGGTTTTACAGGCTTTGCAGATTGGGACAAGTTGAAATATCTGGGGCTCCCAATTATGCTAAGATCCAACAGGAATCATCTCTGGGAGGACGTCATTTCAAAATTCAAGAAGAAGATAGGTGTGTGGGGAGGATTCTGGCTCACCACTGGGGGAAAACTCACGCTCATCAAGGCTGTCCTCTCTGCTCTGCCCACATATCAGGCAACTCTGATGCTGGCCCCAAAAGCAATCACTGATCAGATCTCCAGACTTATGCGAAAATTCTTGTGGAAGGGCGGACGTGGAAATCACAGCAAATTTCATTTAATCAATTCGGAAACCGTGAAATGCCCTCTTGTGAAAGGTGGATTGCAAATTCGCGATCCCCCAGCACGCCAATCTGGCACTGGGCTGCAAACTTCTGTGGAAACTAATCAACAATCCCCTTCACCCTGTCAGTCAAATCTTCAAGATAAAATATCTCAAGAATCGGCCTCTTTCCTCATACTGAGTGGACAAATACCCAAAAGGCACGCAAGTATGGAAGCTATGCAGCAGAGGTATTAACTTTTTTAGATCTCACCTGTATAGAGTACCAGGAAACGGGAAAAGCATCAGGCTCTGGAGAGACAGTATTATGGGTCACTCTCCCCTCAACGAACCCAACAACTTCACAGAGTTAAGAGACTAGCTTAAAGAGAAAGGAATAAGGAAAATTTATGATATTTTGGAATGGGATACCAATGGCAACTGGTTGCAATGGAATTTACCCAGGCCTCCAGTGCATTTACATACCCAGCTAGCTTCTTTTAAAAGCGCCATCTTTGACTATGCCCCGGTGCACAAAGACGAAGAAAACCATTGGGGCTGGGGGAAAACATGGGTCTACACAGCAAAACAAGGATATCTCCAAATACAAAGCAAAAAAGACTCGCCTCATCCGGTGGCTGTTTGGAAGTTGATTTGGGACAGCTTTAGCATACCCAAAATTAACTTTTTCTTCTGGATTTTGTTCCAAAACAAAATATTGACAGGAGAAAACTTGAGCAAGAGGAATATTGCTGGCCCCCATCGCTGTGCTCTATGCAAAGCAGCGCTGGAAACTTCAGGTCATTTGTTTCTGGAATGTGAATTCGCGAAGGAGGTTTGGTCATTTTTTCTAGTTGGACTGAACGTGCACCCACCTTCTCAATGCGCGATAGACTCCATGTTTCTCTCTTGGAATTCAGCTTACCCTCATAAAACTGCTAGCAAATATTTATGGCATAAGGTGTGGACAGCCGCTCCCAAATATGTTTGTTGGAAGATCTGGCTGGCCCGGAACGAAATCATCTTCAGCAATAAAGAAATGACAGCAGCTAAAGTGGCGGATCAGGCCAAATCCCTCCTAACAGAGACCTTGATTCACTCTCAGAACAAAGAGGATAACACTCTTCGATCTGATGAAAGGAAGTGGCTGGCTCCTTTCACCGGCAAGATCATCTCTCCAGCAAAATTTCGCCCTGTCTACAAGGAAAATTGGCAGATTCGTATTCCGGAGGACAGATTCCACCAGTGGTGGAAATCTCAAGGCAAGTGTTTTGTCTTCTTTGATGGTGCCTCAAAAGGCAACCCGGGAAGATCCGGTGCTGGTGGGGTGATTTACTATCCAAATGGGAATAAAGAAGAATTCAGCTGGGGCTTGGGTCTAAAAACCAATAATCAAGTAGAAATTCTAAGTTTATTGAAAGCATGTTAAATTGTCAGAAAAGAAAATCCAAGCGAAATAGCAGTCTTTGGAGACTCAGAGGTGTTGATAAAAGCAATAGCCAGCAAGAAGGGGCTTAAGAACCCGGTGCTCAACAAACAATTAGTAAGAGTCAATAGAATGCTGGGGAATTTCCCCTCAGTAAATGTCTTCCACATACTCAGAGATCTTAACAAGGAAGCAGATAGATTGGCCAACATAGGCTGCACGCTACAAGAAGGAATGATAAGCCTAAATGCATAAGCACCGTTTATGACCATTATCCCCTAAAAGGCTAATGGTGGTTTTGATGTATTGGCTGTTCTGACAGAGATTTTGATTGTATTGGTTGTATAGGCACTGCCCTATCAGCGTTTTTTTTCCATAATATAACCGTTCTAGTTTTAAAAAAAAAATTATTCTACCAAATCAGTTGCTGTGTCCCTGTATCTGGCTAATCTGGGATTGTGGACATAGTATTTTGCGTTTATTTTTTTGATATCTAACTCCGAAACTCCCATTATCAATATTCTTTGACCTCCCAATTTTCTAATGATTTGGAGACCTAATATTAAAGCCTCATATTCAGCCATGTTATTGGTGCATTTGAAATTCAATCTAAAGGCATGCCCTTGGGAATGGCTAGTTTCAATGTTAGTGATCCACACACTAGCTCCAGCTCCTGATTTATTTACTGAACCATCAAAATATGAGTGCCATAAAGCTTCATGACCAATGTAATCCTCCATTATTTTAGGCTTTATATGAGTGAGTTCAATTTGGATATTATTATGACCAGAGTTACAAAGAATAAAGGAATCAAGATCAATGGGAGTTGAATATATTGGGTAATTGATAGGTCTTTCGACATTGCTGATCATAAACTTCATTAAGGTTTCTCTGTAAAGATTTTTGGGTTGTCCAAATACCGAGATAGTGGCATAACTCATGTCAAGTTGTAGAGATCCCTGCAACTTTGCTCCCCATGAGTGAGAAAGAAGCACACCATACTTTGGCGGGATATCAGCTACCACAACATCCATGATCATGCTTTTACCAGGATATTGGACCAAGTTCGCACATAAATCCTTAATCAAACCTATGCATTGGACTTTACTTGAATCAAAAGAGAATAAATCTTTGTATGGCCGGGTTATGTCTAGATTCAGAGTTTCCATTATTGCTTTGGGCATTAGATTATGTGAAGCTCCAGTATCTAGCATTGCATTATGTAATATCTGATCATGGATAGTAAGACTTAAGTAAAATAGAGGTACTAACCCATCTGAATGCTTACCATCTACATTTGGACCAAAGATTAATTCAGGTCTATCATCACTCATATTAATTGTATCCTCATTTTCATTTACATTCAATGTTTCAGCAATAGTATATCTATACAAGTCATTTTTAGCCAATTCAGTTAAAGGAATGGCTATCTTCAACTTAGATATTTTTGATTGAAAATTAAATTTTGACTGAGATTTGATAGCTTGAATTAATTCATCTTTTGGAATTATTGTTTGGGATGATTTTTCTTGAATTTCAGCAGTTTTACCTTTAGCTTGAGATTTCCTTTTATCTTTTGTTTGAGTTTCCTGATTTCTATTGTCTTTGATTATTTTTTCAGGAACATTTTGAGTGGCAATATATGCTTTGTCAGATCTAGAATTTTCAGCAAAAGATTTAGGATTTGATGATTTTGAGTCAGTTGGATTCTTTTTTGGATCAGTAACTGTTGTTTTTGCTGAATTAGTGGCGTTTGAAGTATTAGCCTTTTGGGCATCTTTGGAGGATTGAGCCACCTCATCAGTGATATCTACAATCTTTGGACTAGGCTACTTTTTAGGACTAGGTGGGTTTGAATTTTGTTTGTTCTCTCTTGGAAGAATTTTCAGAATTTTTGTTTTGGGAGTCTTTACATTCTTTCTATTTTGATTTTGTTGATTTGAAGCATTGTTTTTAGTAGAAGGCTCATTTGTTTTCTTGCTCCTAAGGTTATAATGGCTGTGAATTTCATTGATTGCGAAGTCATAACCTTGCTTATAGTCAAAGGATTCACCATATTCTACTTTGAACTGTTGAAGCTCAAAGAGTTCTTGATCCTCCTGAGTGAGGAAAATTGTATTATTCTCATCTATGCCCATAACTATTTTGATGTCTTCCTCATCCTCAACATTGTTTTGAGAACTTTCAGCAAATTTCTCTTGAAATGGGGGCCTAATGTTTTGATCTAGGGAAGGTTCTTAACCTTTCCCAGGATTGTTTTTTTTTTCCGTAGTTGGGATTCCTGATTTGGGATTGGTTATCCCATTGCGGTTTTTTCTCAATGTGGTCTAATCTCTAAACTAATTTTTCTAAAGTTTTAGTAATAAGATCAAATTTACCATCTAAACTTGAATTCTCTTCTTTGATGGTGACCCTACTTTCATTTCTAAGTCTGGATTTTTTGGCTAGGATATTGATTTCTACATCAACAGCATCTAGTTGCATCTGTTCTAAAGTTTCAGCATTTGTTTCTCTTAATTGATATGCCATGTCTGGATCAAATCCATTAGGAAATTTTAGAAGTACTGAATAGGGGGTAGGTTTAAGATCAACAGGGATGGAATTATAGACACTGTTATATCTAGTGCAATAATCCTAGACAGATTCATTAGGAGCTCTTTTTAAGGAATCAAATTCAGATAAAATTTGCAGGGGATTCTTTTTATTTTCCCATTTATTTATGAATGCTCTATGAAATGCAGATAAATATGCTATACTACCAGCACCTAAATTTATAAACCATGTTTTTACTTCTCTAGTTAGGCTTTGTGCAAACAACCTCATTTGGACATCAGATTCATCTATCTCATAAATTTCACAAAAATCATTCATTCTAGTGATATTTTTTTGTGCAGTTATTTGTGAAAAATTATCAAATAATGGGATATAATTTTGGTAATTTTGGGGCATGCCATGGAGGTTTTCGGGTAAAACTAGAGGAGCATATCTCGCAGCCATGATTTGAAGTTTTCCTAAACTAGGAGGTATAACAGTGATTATAGGAGCAGTGCTGGTTATGACAGCTGATGTACTGAAAGATAGATTTGAAGAACTTGGAAAAGGTTTTGATATATGAATGGAACTAGATGGAAAAAATGTGGTGCTCAAAAAATTGGTGGATGTAATGGGCTGAGTGAATGATGGAAAAACTATCCTAGCCTACAAAGGCAACTCAGGAATGAATGGTTCTGTGGATGAACTTGCAGTGGATTAAGGGTATGATGAATATATAATCCTAGGCTGCAAAGGCAACTCAGGACTAACAGGTTTTGTGGGTGAACTGACAGTGGATTCTATAAATGAAGTGGCAGCATACAGAGTTGAATCTGCTGCTGGAAACACTGTAGTGTAAAATTGAGAAACTGGAGGTTTAAATTGAGACAAAAAATTGGATAATTTAATAGCTTCATCAACGTCTTTAATTCGTGTAACATTAACCCTTTCTACTGGACTTTGAATTTTAGTTTTGTCTAACTTTAATGGTGCTGAAATAATTTTTTGTTTATCATTCACAAAAGAAGTAAAAACAGGATCTATAACAGTTTCCTTTAAATCAGTTTCATATTTATTTCTAAATAATGAATTTTCAAATTTGAAATCAAAGTCAATATCGGTTAAACTTACTAATTATTTTGGTAAGGAATTAGTTCTTTTCAAAGGCACTTCAGTTTCTAAACTATCACTTTGTTTTTTCTTTTTATTTTTACCAATCTGTTTTGGGTTATCTACTATTACAGCCAGTTTAGGATCCGGGTTGGACCTGGTATAGTAGGTTTTCCTAGAAGCCAAACTGTATAACTATGAAACTTTTAAAGTTAATCTTAAAGTAGAAAAGATAGATTTAAAAATATTCATTCAAGATTAAATTTAAAACTAGAGAGTGGTTAATTCCCCAGTATGGTCGCCAGTATGTTATCACCCTAGTAATTCTCAGGTTGTGGGATGAGGATTTATAGTTGAAAAAAACCAGGGGTAACCAAGAACCTCTTTTGAAATTTAGGATCTAGCCTTCCTAAATTTCGGAGAGGGATCTGTCCTCAAGAATTAGCTTGATTTTATTATAAGATTTTAGGTTAGGTATGATTGGACAATTGTTTTGGTTTGAATGTTTGGTGGGAATAAAAGGTACTTCAAGGTAAACCATTGAGGGATCTACCAGACCATTGGGCTATGGAGTCAACTTCTTGGCAAGAAAAGCTAGGAAATAAGGTCAAAAGAGCCCCTAAGGGCAAGGTAGATGACCTTCAAAGGGTTTGGAAATAGGCTTTTTGATGAAATGGTAAGATCTGAAAAAAAGGGCAATGAAGGATCCTTAAGTTATAGAAAAGAAGAGTAAAGAAAGGGATCAAAAGGGACTAAGAGAAATTAAGGATTCTTAAGTCCGGATATCAGCAGAAAACATATCAATGAATAACTAGTAAAAAACAGGGAGCTTTTGACACGAATCATGTAGAAACCTTCCTAGTCAATCATTTAAGACAAAAAACATGTAAATGTATGTATGGAACTCTATAAATATAAACAGTGAAAACAGGAAAATACTTGACTTATCTGATCAGCACAAGAATCCTGAGTTATGATGTCTGTTTGACTTAGTTCCAGTCTGCTGCTTTACAAATCGACTCACACAAATCCCAATGAATTTAGCAAAAATGTCTATAGTAGTCTTGAAAAATTTTATTCCACCCTAAATACTTCGAAGAGTGAAGTATTTATACAAAATTATTACAAAATATCTTAGAGACATGTAGGAATATCTCTAGGAGAAAATAAATATTATTACATAAAAAAGAGGGATAGCTGCAAAACAAATTGGCAAGTTGCCCTCTTATTAAGAAAAAATAGAACTAATCTATCTTAATCAAAAATGATTTTGCATTGTTGTAGATGCTTGTTGGCACTTGAAAAAATATCTATTTTAGAAGATAGCTTGGAAGACAATCTTTCTAATTACACTCTTCAACCTGTGCTTCACCTTTAATACTCTTTCACATTGTCCATTTATTACTCGACTGCTATAAAACATAGAATTACAACTGTAAAAATTTAGTTGACTTTTTTACTCCTGGATACTCTTTGACTGTGTGTTTTCACCTGATATACTTTCACTGCAAATTTTACCCTTTGATAACTATAAAGATGAAAAACTTGACTGTACTTGTTCTGCTCTGTTTGCATGATGTTATATCAAATCAGTGAATTCTTGCCATTGCTGATCACTTGGTATCTTCAAGCTTTTCAATTTTCTGTAGCTTTCATCAG
Organism: Pinus albicaulis; assembly: GCA_034641835.2. Lineage (NCBI taxonomy): Eukaryota > Viridiplantae > Streptophyta > Pinopsida > Pinales > Pinaceae > Pinus > Pinus albicaulis. Next base: position 54,844,000 of record CM076573.1, on the reverse strand, counting down.
CCTCAGTGTACTTTGCAAAGTTTGGCTTGACTATGAAGATGTGCTTAATTTCATTTTGTAGAAAAAATAAGTTCTCAAAGTATTCTAAGATAACTTTGCCAGTTGGGGAACCTTGTGGCAGAGGCTTGTTTACCTATTCTTTTGCATATGCTCTGATATTCTTATCATAATCTGTCTGAACCATTAATTTTTCGTTAAGGCCATGAATGTCTAGAAGGCCAGCTTGTGTTAATATAGTGTATTTGGAAAATAAATTTGTTATTGACAAGTTCATGTCTTTACATCTTTCCTCCAAATTGTTCATTATATTCTTTTTACTTAGGACCTTTTTGATTTGTAGTATGGTTTCAGTCCTATCCTGAATTTTCAGTTCTTCAAGCACTTCTCTATTTTTACTGTTTAGAAATGTAGTAAGCCTTAAATATTGAGATGGATTATTGGCAAGCTCTTCTTTTGTTTGCTGAATTTATACTTCTGCTGCCTTGAGTATATCTCTCTGTTCATAAATGATCTGAATGGAAGGCCACTGTAGATGTATGCCTTGAATTATGTTATTCCAAAGATAGTTTTTGATATATTTTACCTATTCACTGAAGATTACTTATTTCTGTAAACTCTTCACTTGTTCTTCTAAGGCCTTTGTTCTCTGTTCATGTCCCTTGGATGTGATTAAAGAATTATTCTATGAGGATTCGAGATCTTTATTTGCTTTCTTTAAATTATTGATCTCAGTGTTCTTAAGGGACATTTCTTCCATAGATTTAACTATGTCTGCTATACCTGTTACTTGTTGTACCTGTGATGAAGATGATACAGTGGCAGAGGTATCTTTAGGTGTTATTGACACTGCAGTTTTCAATACTCCTTTTGGTGCCAAATGCTCAGCCAGTGTAGAAGGAACAGTAGTAGTTGCCATTGGGATGATTGTAGGAATGGAGACTTCATTTGCCTTTTTTAATGTTTCAATTTCTTTCATCAAAGTCTCTGTCTGATTCTCCATTTGTTTGATTTGAGCAGTCATATTTAGTACTAACTGCATTATTTCATCCTTTTTTGTTGTCTGCTAAAGAATCTCCTTTGCTTGTGGATGCTCACTCTGTGGAAGTTTTAGTTGTTTTCTTAAGGCCAAAATATCTTCATTCTTTTGCTTTATGAGTGCTTTAGCAACTTCAATATTGGAAGGATCCACTCCAGTTTCTATAACCAAATCTTCTAAGGACTTGATCCTTAAATCCTTAGCATGTAATGATTCTTTGTCTAATTTCATCTGCTTCTGTAAATTAGACACAGTATTTTGTAGCAGAGTAGCACTCATAGTTTTGTTAACCACTTTTGAATAAAGCATTTCAGTGGTACTTCTATGGAATTCTATCTGATCTAATTCATGTATTGTATCAGTGTCCACCTCCACATCTGTTTTAGTATATTCTGCAATTGATTTGGATCTGTAATTGTGGGTTTGAGAAATGACATGATCATCTTCTTGGTGGAGTAATCAAAAGCAGTCAGCAACCTGTCTTTGTTCCCTGGATTTTCTTTGAGGAACTTATTTTTAAACTCCTCATTTCTTTCTCTGATTTGTTTGTATTTCTTTTGAATGTCAGAATTTGTCTCTTCTGCTACTTCAGAAGAGAAGGGAGCTTTTGAATTTATCTGCATTTCCATTATTTCTCTATCCTGTTCCTTTGTTAACACCTGCTCTTTCTGAATTTCTGCTAGAGTCTCATTCAAAATTATAGTGGCTTCATCATCAGTCTGTTGATCATTATTGGTTTTTTGATCATCAGTGCCATCTATTTCTATTATATTCTCTTTCTCAGCAACAATTATTTTTTCCTTCTTGTTGTAAATAATCTTGAATTTATTTTCTGCAATGGTCTCTGTTGTATAGCCTTCTTCATTTTTGGTCCTTTTTTCTGAAGTTTCTATCTACTAGGTGACTTTTATTGCCTATGAATTATCTATTTGTTCCCCTTCTCAGTATTGTCAGTGGGATCAATCAATGTATTTTCTTCCCATTCCATTTTATTTGCATATTTTTCAATTTCTGGTCTGGACTCATGAAAGAATGGTGTTAATTTACATTTGACCCTTATGTTACTCAAAATTCCTTGAGGATCATAGTTCCAATAAAAGCTTTCTTGGAACTTGAATTCTGACAATTTGCTGACTATTTCTTTCAAGGCATCTCTTTTATTTACTATGAAGGGACCTATTTGATTTTTGAGCTTAAACTGTGTCTTCTTTTTGAAATCCATAAATTCACTGCATCTGCATTCAGAATTTGCTTCAAGTACTCCAAAGAAAAACCATGATAGTTAGAAATTTGGGCAATTTATAAGGGGCCAGGTTTTCTCCAAATATCCTCAGTTCTGTGTAATTTTCATAAAGGTACCAGTCACCTACTTTACAGTGTTCATATAACTATAGAATTTTTTTTATTTCATCACTGATTCTTGGCTGTTTTGTCTTGTTCAATAAACTCATGGCTCGTCTGATAAACAAATCTGTGAAGTCCTTATAGCTGAATTCATTTCCATCTCTTCTGAGCAATGAAGTCCAAAGAACTACTGAGAGAGGATTTCCTTCAACATTCATTTTCTATAAGGCCATTGGGAACTTTCTTGCTTGGAAAAATAAAAAGAAGTGAAATAGATACGATGAATATCTAAACTCTCCTTCTTCAGGAAACTTGGTTAACTGATAGTGCATGTTGTTAGCAACAAACCTAACAAAGTTAAATATCATTGCAGGAGGTTGCTCTGGGGATAAAGTAGAAAGGAAACCTAGGATTGATGCATCAGTGAACTCATCATTGGAGTAACCTAGAATGAAGGAAAGCATAGAGATGATTTGTCTAGAAGATTCAGGAAAATCAGAGATGGAATAGGGTGGATTCACTTTTGGAAAATCAACATGGGTAGGCATGAAGTTTTGTAGAATCATAAACTTCCTAGGGAAATCTAAGTCTAGGTACTTCTGAGTCAAATCTTCAATGGATAATGAGACTACTCTTGGATCATGGTTCAGCTGGAGCATCTGATTAATGGATTCTGCAGTTATGGAAAACAAGACCTCTCTATCTTTGTTTACAATACATCTCTGGTCAGGGACATAGTGTAATTGGCATAGTTTAATCAAGTCTTGAGCTGGATGAGTGATTGGGACTACATACTTAGGAAAATTTGACTCCCGTATAGGTATGTCATTTTAAATTTTCTTCACAAATTTCTCACAACACCAATGATGGACTTCCAGCATATTGAACTCTAATGTAGCATCAGTAATTCTGTAGTCCAAATCAATTAAGGAACTGCTATCTTCAGAAGTAATAGTTGGTTGCAAAGGTATGACCACTTCAGTAGAATCTGTTGTTAGGGCTGGGGTAGGCTTATTTATCTTAGCAGATTTAGGTAGTGAAAGCTTGCTTGAAGCGGGATTTGGGCTTTAGGACCTCCAGTCTTAGGGGTGACCTGTTTTCTTGTCATTTTGGGGAAAAATAAGCAAGATTAGACTATTTTCTTAGTTAATTTTGAAAACAAGGGCCAATTGAGCGAATCTGGGAGAAATTTGGGAATTTGTGCAAGGGTTTTGGGATGAAAACATAGGTTTTCAAGGTTAAGAGGACTGAAAAAGCGACTCGATGGCTCTTAGTGTAATTTAAATCAAGTTGAACCGTGGAAATTAACTTTGGATGACTGGAAACACTTAAAAACTGAGTTTGGAGGAAATGGAAAATTTTGAGAAAATTTTGCCAGGGTTCGTCCTGTTTAATCAAGGTTTTGGTATTTTCAGATTTGGAAATTACTAATTGTGTTCAATAAAACAGGTACACAGGTTTAATTTTTCTCTTTGAATATATAAATTGGTGAGTTTTTAGAACACAGATAAATACCTTTTGCAGGTATTGTGGTGGTCGAGGAGGGTTTGTAGGTGGTATCAGTCTTCAAACTAGTCGCAGTGGCTTCTATGGCAAAATTTTGTGGTGAAAGCTGCTTCAGGGGGGGGAATTTAAACAGCAAAGGTTTCGAATTGGGATCTGAGCGTAGTTTTTCAATGGGCGAGGGGAGAAAATATATGAGGAACAATGAAAAACTATGGTTTAAACCTTTAATTTTATTAAAAAGCAATGCATTAATGGTAGGTTGCAGACAATGGCTGGAGCGGTTTTCATTTTGAATGTGAAAACCATCAGTGGTTATCGCGCTGCTCTTAGGTAGTAAGTTGTTTTTTCAGTTTTGTAACGCAATCCAATTAAAATTGGACACATAGCAGATGGCAGTATAGCGAAACAACTTTTATCACGTAAATTTTTTCAAACTGCACCCGTTCACTTTTGGCGCGCGATATGAGATCTGCACCATTGGATCGGGATGGATGAAGCAAATGGTCAGGATGTCTCGGGAAGCTGCAGGGGAAAGGTAAGGTGGGACCAGGCTTTTAATATGGGTCGTTGATCTGATATTAGAGATCGACGATCATAATGCGATAGGAAATGGTGAGATATGAGACCAGGAAATCGCGCTCAGTGTGAACCGTTGGATTAAAAAGAGTTTGCGGATCAGACGGTTATGAATGAACGTGGGGGCCTTTTTATTGAATGATGGATTATATATAGACCAATTTTATATGTAAGGTTAAAGTGCATGGGGCAGGTTATTTCTTATGCGGAAAAGGTAAGTATATGTGGTATGGTGACATATAAAGACTTTATGTTTTAAACCTTGGTTTAAACCAATATTTAGAACAAGGATAGGAAAGATGTTTATTTTTCAAATATACTGTGTATTTCCGAAAGCTTCATTAGTATTTTTATTATATAGTTATTTAAGCCAAATAAGATTAATAACTATAGGGGGTGGGATAATTTTTTATTGGTAGTTTTATGTCAAAGGGATAATTTCGGGATGTAATTTTCAACATGTGAGTAATATCTTTGAAATAAAAAGCATATAATAAGGGGTTTTTTGGGATAATTAGTAGAAAGGAGTTATATTAATAGGACTAGGATTTTCTTATAGGGAGTTAATAAAATAATCTAGGTGTTTCAGATGTCAAACTCGGATTATCCACAGTCGTCATTTTTTGGTCTACGTTACGAGTCTAAATCAAGACTCATCTTCAGGACAACCTGCAAAGAAGAGAACAAATCATAGGTCAATAAATAGTGGAAAAAAGGTAGATGAAAAGGGCCGACCAATTTTTTTTTTTTCTTCTTAATTAATTTATTTCTATTAATGTTACTTTATTGTTTGACTAAAATCCTACTTAGATTAGAAGTAATGATATTTTTAAAAGGAAACTTTAATCTAAAGGTTTATAGAAGTAGATAAGTATGAGAGGATGAGAGTATAATGTATTAATGTAAGATATTTATAATTTTATTTAATATAATAATTATTAATATAATATTCATTTTATTGTAATATTTATATAATATTCATTTATAATATTTGTTAATATAATATTCAATTTGTTATTATGTTGTAAAATTAAAATAATATTATTTCATTAAAATTTATTAATTTATATATTATTTGAATTAGTTATAAAAGTGAGGGTTATCCAACTATAAGGAAGGTTGATATTAACCCTAAGGGACAATACTAGGTATATTATTAATTAAATTAGAAATAAAGAGAAGGGGAGCCTAACATAATAAAGGGTCATGAAAATGTTCCTAAATGGGTAGAAATTAAGTAGATTATTATAGTTATTCTTATTAGGATTTAAAAGGGGCATATAATTAGGTAATGCAGCTCCTCTTAATAAGATGAAATAAACCAAGACACAGAGACAAGAGGGAGGGGTTAAAGGGGGATGAGGAGGTTTAAGAGATATGAAAAGAACTATGGAAAGGCAAAAGGTTGACAAGAGGAATGCCTAGAACAGAAAAAGGAGAAAGGAAGGAGAGTGGAAGGGGAAAGGAGAGAGGAGGGAGAAAATGAAAAGGCCATGTCAGGGAAGCGAGAAAGGGCAAAGATGAGAGAGAGGAAAGACCAGGACATGACAACCAAAACAAAGTAGACGAAGTTTTTAATTACGGGAAAGGATGTGAATCCAATTCCTGCTAATATCTAAGCCTCCATCTCTATTGAGGTTGTTAGGGTGTTTAATGATTTCCAGGGCTTCCCTTACTTTACGCTTAAACTGATGCTTTTCATTGAAAATGACTACGACATCCTCCAGGCATATGTGGTGACATGTCCTATTAGAGTGTTCTGCTAAAACCAAGGTTTTGGTTCTTCCTAGTCTAACCCAATATTGCATGGGAATTTTGACCTACCAAATTACTATATTCTAGTTCAAGAATGTTTTTTTGGTTTCTACTTGTCGAGATGTTTCCGTTGATATATGGCACACCATGTAATTCTTCACGGTTTGAGAGATATTCATGTTTGAAGTTTATACCCCCAGTTAGTGGGCTAAAACCCCATAGGGTTGTGGCATGGGTCATTGAAAAGTCATAATTAATATTTTCTAAGCTCCTAAAATCCCTCCCATGTTCACTTGTTGAAGCACCTTGTTAGTATGAATCTTTTGTCGAAGTGTACGAAAAAAGACCACTTTAGCTACGCATAACTTATAGCCCTAACATCAAATATGGCTGCCAATATCTTCAGATTTGTAGTTAGTAGATCAAGACAAATGCTGCACAAATCCAGATCTATGCATAAAAAGACATTAAGCAGTGAAATTAAGGTTTTACTCCATACATCCAATAGACAAGACAAGAACAATATTTTTGAAAGAATTTTATATTAAGGGCGCCTAGGAGGAAAACAAGAAAGGTGTTTCCAATTCTCCTCAATGGGATGGGTTCTTGAAAGTCCTCAGCGCTTCAGATCTAGCATTTCTCTCTCTTGTTGGTGTAGAAAACCCAGACAAACATAGAACTCAAAGGGAGCTCACAAAGTGAAATAATGGAAAATTTGACAATGATAATGGCTCAAAGTCAAACCAAGAGTATAGATCGAGAGTGATATAATAGGCAAAAAAAGGTGACAAATGAATGGGAAAAACCTTCTATTTATAACAAAATATTAGGTCATTCTAGATCGTGGTACATGATTAAAATAATATTAACCAAATCTAGATCCACCTTTTATGGAATATTTTATTATATTTGTTGGAGGGAAAAGGCATTTGACTCGGGTCAAATCCCTTTATTTGTAAATAATAAATAAATAAATGATTTATTTATCATTTTAAGGAAGTGGTTGAATGATAATTAAATAAATAATTATTTATTTAATTATTTATAAATGATTTAGTCATATTTAACAAGGAATATTATTTAAATAAGATTTAAATAATTATTCCTAGAAAATAATAAGATAAATAAGGATTTACCTAATTGATTTCCTTGTTTTGGGTTAAATATGACCAGTAATAATAATTAAATTATTGTTTAATTAATTATTCCATGAGGAAAATCAAACAATATAGATTTGTTTAATATTTCCCCTTGGGGTTTCCTGTTTAGACCATAAACAACCTAATAAATGTGTCTTAATAAGTTATTTTACATAGTGAAAGCAATTTTACTATGAATAAGTTATTTTACCTATGCCCGCCGAGACAAAGTACAAAAGAATAGTGCGTCCAGTAAACAAGGGACCAAACTGTAAAGTACATGTTGGCATAAACATGAGCTAGATAAAAGATATCATGATGAATCCCATATACATGTTGTGCCTGGGAGAACAACCAGGACTTATACAATAATATTTGAGTACATGAGATAAAAAATACAACCCAAATGCCCCTAGAAACGGGGAAGGGCTCACAAAATCTGACTGATACATGAAAACCAAAAAGGTGCTGCAAGCGGCTAAGGTTGACATCATCAAATACATGGAGCTGCATCGAAGGTTGCAATGAAGAGGTCATCCGGGCATGTGGGGGGCTACCTGTAGGGCCACCCCCTCATGAGGGTTGGGACATCTCACACACGCCCGGGAATCACCAATATCTATTGCTACGTCACTGAACCATCAAGTATATGAATATCGATCATGATGAAAGGAGCTGGAGCTGAGAAATAATCAAGTCAAAGGGTAATGATAAATCCCTTTGGCTGATACGAGGCACCGAACAAGAGTGGAAGCTAGAACCAAGGTACACCGCCCTCTAGACCTGTCTTCTAGAATGACTGAGCTGATGTCGATAGAAGGAGGTCTGCCATAGGTGAGGCAATAAAGGATCCTCAACTAAGGCACAAGATAAAATAGTAGAGCGACTGACAGACAGACATTAATGATGGTGATGAAGTGGGGGATACTGAGTAACGAATGGAGGACTTCCCTTGTTAGAACATAAAGGGAATGGATGAGTTGGCAACGACTGACACAATATCATGAGGGATAGGGGGCAGTGGGGCTGAAGGACATAATGCGCGACACAAGAGAGGGACCAAGCAATGAAGGATGGAGGACTATGGCGGGATACAAAGGGACTCGGGATAGACTCCATGAATGTGATGATGACTCAACTCGGATGCTCTAAACAAGGGAAACTCGATGGTGCTGCCACACAGTAAAGGTCCAATGGGGGACCATAAAAATATGAGTACAATAGGGTATCTCATGAAGAAAATCAACACGAACAAGGACAAGTAAGGAGGCAAAGTGGTGCCCCAAGTACAAGTGTTGTAAGTGAGGAAATTCGATTTGGAGGAGAGGTGAATAGACCCTTCGTGGAAAAAATGTGTCCTGGTGAAGTATCAAATTACTAAAAACTAACAGGTACCCAGAGCTGATGAACAGGCCAGGTCGCACTTTTTGGGGTCTATTATGCGACCTGGGTAGCAGGTACTGGGAAAAAAACTATGACCTGTCCCAGGAAATGACCTGAAAAGTGCGACTTGTCAGAGAAAGGGGGTTTCAGTGATGTTTTGGCTGAGATCTGGTATTTTTATGATTGAGGGGCGTAGGTGCCCCCAAGCATGTTGTGGTCATGCCAAAATGTATTTAGAAAAAAGGGGAATCTAAACACATTTTAATGATGTGGTGCACCATTTGTTTTCGGTATGGTTATGCAGTTTGAGAAAGGAAATGGAGGATTACCAATCTCTTTTAGTACTTCATATATGAATCAAATGGACTTTAAGTTTCCGGGTTGGCGTACCTGGTGTCACTATCCCAAAAAGAGGATTTGGAGATAATGTACTGATGCTCTCCTAGAAAACCTATAGGTTGGTCAAAAATAATGTCTAAGAGATTGGGTTTCTGATGTAAGATGAAGGAAAAATAAGGGGTAGCGTCCCTAGAGTGATCGGAAGTGATATGGGACTGTAGAGGTTCTTCTAAATGTGGAAAAATAATGGTACTAAAGTTGACATGACCAGATACACTAAGAGAGTTGTGGAGAATTTCTTCTCCTGGTCTCTCAAATATGGGTGCCCCCTTACCCAAACATTGGGTTTCAATGTAATGGCCACAAGGTGTATGTGGTTTGAATGCATGGGTTCGATGTAAGGGGGAATAGATAAAGTCAGAGGTGGTGATTCCTTCCATAATTTCGTCATCGTGATAGAAGATGGGGTGACTGGTGGAGGAAATACCACCTGACGTGGCAAAGCTACCTGACTCATCATCATGAGAAGAGAGGGTTACATGCGCATCGTCATAAGGGGTGACAGAAGAGTAAGCAGATAAAGGATCTACCGATGTTGAGCCCAGGGTGATCACTGAAGGGAGGTCAAGCGAAACATCAGGAGAAGTCTCCAAAGGGACTTCCACCTAGGGTCTCATGGATGGTGATAGGTAGAGGATGGTGGTAGTAGGATCCGTCATTTTGACATCAGGAGGAGGAATTTCAATGGGGGTGGGTAAAGCTTCGAGCTTGCCTAATGCATACTGCGCAAGTATGGGAGAGGTAGATTGATTTTGTTCAATCTCATACTCTCGAACAACCTCTAAAGAGGCACGATAATGTGTTAGGTGAGGGAAATGGTGGGAATAATGGCCATGGACACCACACAGAGCACAAGGCTTGTTGGTGCGAATAGTCTTTGGGTTATTGGCTGCAGTTGAGGAAGAAGCAGAGGGTTCAGGGACCGTAGACTCAGGGAACACGACTTTAACCATGGGTTTGAAATGGGGCAATTCGGGACAAGTATGGGTGGCATGACCATTGACATCACACAAGGCACAAGGCTTTGCGAGCGGAGGAGGGGTAGGGTCAGTCGGGGTAACCTTATCTTTGGATGCCCCCTTGCGAGCTTTGCCTTTATTTCCCGGAGCTGTCACAATAGGAGAAGGGTCCTGTTGAGGTGCTGGTGGAATTGTAGCAACGGAAGAAGCTAGGGGAACCAGTTGAACCGGTGTCAAAGCAAGGTAAGGTTTGGGGTGACCAGGCGGGGTAGTGGCTGGAGGGTCAAGGTACTAGATGGGTATACCCAAGGTCAAATTAGGGAGGGAGAGGGTGGCCATGATGGGAACTGAATAAAGTCCAGGAGGGGGAGCAAGGAAAGGTATCTGACCAGCGGAGTAATGGCCAGGAGGGATGGCTCCAAGATGGTTGAGGCCTGGTGGAGCCAACCCAGGAGGATAGAGGGGCTCATGGGTACTAGCTGTAGGAGAAGGGACAGAAGGAGGAGGTTCGGTTGTTTGAGAAGAAGGGCTAGGAGCAGGTTGCGGTGGGCGAGGTTGAGGTTGAGGTTGCTGACTAGCCGAAGAGGGCCACTTAAGGTCAGCCCGAGACGATTGCATCATGCAAACATTCGCTAAGCTGGGATCAGAGACAGGAGGAGGAGGAAGGCCAGGGAATGTTCCAAGCAAGGAGGAGTCTTTGTAGATGCTGGGAGAGACACTGGTCAAAGAATCGACGGTTTGCTTATTGGCTACAGAAGAGATGGTCGACTCGGGGGAGGTTTGAGATTTTGGCTCATGATATGTCAACTGGTCAATGGTGACTATTTTTCCATTATGAGGGAAAAAAATCTTGTGGTGGACCGCGGAAAGGACACTAGACATGGCATAGGTGTAGATACGCCCCAAAAGAATGTTATAATCAAGAGGGGCATCGATAACTTCAATGTTAACGCAAACAACCTTTCTCGCAAGAGTGATAGGACAATTACGGAAGAGGCTAATGGGCTGGGAGGCGTGGCCATCCCACGCACGAAGGGTGATTGTGGAAGGGGCCAACTCAGGAGATCCGAGTTGTTTCCAAATCGAAGTAGACATCACACAGGTGGATGCCCCCTCATCAATAATACACCAAGACATGTTAGCGTTCTGGATTTTGACTGGGATTTGGAAAGCGACGGAAGTAGGAAGGGGAGGATGGTCTGATTGGCGGGCGTTGAAAACAATAAATTGGTCATCAACAGGATCTACAACACCCATGGTGGATAGTAGAGCCTTCCTTTGGGAAGCGCACGACTGAAGGAGTTCCAGTGTGGAAATGGCAGCAGGAGACTACGCCAAATCATCTGCTATGCTATACGAATGAGAAACTTGACCAGAAGCAGCATTTCGGCATAATGGGCCCTTAGGAATCTTGGTATGAGCCTCAAATTTGGGCTGAGGGATGTGCAAGGGACCATTGGGTGTCGAAAGAGGCTCTGTAGGACCTGAAGAAGGTGACTCGGGGATAGACGGAGCAGGAGGCATGGGGTACTGACAAGACCAATTTTGAAGGTTAAGGTCGACAGTTAGAGGTTTATCAGAGTTCATCATGAGAATATGGTAATCGGAGGAACCGGAAGGTGAAGGTTGAGTGGCCCCTTGTCCATTAGGTGGTTTGGTAGCCACTAATCCTTGTTGGGGAAAGGGATTGGTAAACACAGCTGGTTGAGTAGAGGCCACATTGGGGGGGTCAGTAGGGGAGGCATGCTTTCCAAGCAATGTGGCTTGAGACTCCCACATCTGCTGCATCTGTGGTAAGAGGGGACAATCGTGAGTGTAATGACCGTAAACACCGTAGCATGAACAAGGCTTATTTGTACGAAGAGGCCTATCTGGCTTGGGCTGAGTGCCCTGCTTCTGGTTAGCATTGTTAGAGTAAATACCTGAAGGATTGGGTCCACAATTACCAGGGGCAGATTGATTTTGATTGCCTTTCCTCTTTCTTTGAGAAGAAGGAGGATTAGTCGCGCCCTGCTGTGCAAATACTTTCCCCAGAGGGGGTGGTAGTTGTTGTTGCTGGGGTTGAGAAGGCAAGGGAGGTGGAGGTGAAAATGCTGGAGGAGCTGGGGCACCAGGCTGTGGATAAGGATAATTGTTAGGTTGGGCAACATTGAGGTAATCAGGGGGTTGGGAAAAAGGAGGAGGCATGCTGTATCCTAGATACATGATACCTGGAGAGGGAAAAGCGCTGGAGGTGCTGGCCCCTCCCGGAGGGAGACCATAGCCCATAGGAGGTTGAGCATACAGATGTGAAAGAGCGCTAGCGATACCGTCGGCAGAATGAGATGCCCCCGGGGTGTTAGCGCCACCGGGTCTGGGGAGGTCAGGAAGGACGGTATAAACATAACCAGACTGAGCATAGATGAGGTCATATTTCAAAGCTATTTCGAGGGCGGCTTCTTCGGTTTGAGGGAACTGGGACGCGACATCTTTGCCGATAGCAGGTAAGAGATATCTAAGGAACCAGTCTATGTAGACCCAATCTTCAAAAGTAGGAGCTCGACATAAGCTCTTTCTTCTCCGCCATTCCTGGACATGATCGAAAAGGCAGGTCGCAGATAATTGACGGAAAGAAGTCAAGAGTTCGGTACGAGTGTCGTATCGGAGAGGAAGCTGGAAATAATATAAGAAGGCTCGGGCAATGGCCGCAAAGGTGGTATGAGAAGAGGCGGTCTAATCAACATACCATTTAGAAGCTTCACCTATAAGCGTGCGTTGGAACAATCTAAGACTGATGGAATCATCAGTAATGGAGTTGGATGAACACAACTTGTGGAAAGATCGGATATGGTTGGAGGGATCTTCTCCAGCAAGGCCTTCAAACTTGGGAATGTCGGAGGGGAGCTTGGTTGGTGTTAGCCACCTATAATATTTTGCTATACCAAAAGGTGGCTAAAACTTTTGGGAGCCTCCTAGAAACAAAATTTTACCATTAAAACTTGTTGGCTCTTGAAGTCTCTGTAAGGCCTCCCGCCTTTTTCCCTCTATACAAACCCTTCACTATTGTTTCACACTTCAAAAGCCTCTGAAATCATATAAAACCCACAGTTCAATACTTCTGCAAAGGACCCTTTTCGTTTTCCTTCTTTCCACCACTAAACCTCATTTTCTATTCTCCATTTCCCATGAAAATCCCACAATTTCATGTTCCTTCCTTTCCATTTCATTAAAATCCCTTTCATAAGGTTAAAAACCCACTTTCTGACCTTACCAGAACCTTCATTTCCCTTTAAAAACCATAGGAAATGCATATTTTCTATGCGTTGGACTTAAGCCCCCTCGGGCTAAGTCTCCTCCTCTTTTTCCTCCATGCACCCGAGTGCCAGAACCAAATGCTACAAGTATCGGGTGCTTATCCTTTCTCTTTAATTTTCTCCGCCCGAAACACCAAAAACCTTTGTAAACTATGGAAATTAAATTTAAATCAAATTTCAAAGGTTTTCCGCCCACGTGATTTTCAAAACAATCTTGGCCATCGATTTTCTCCGCAGATCGGATGGTGCGGCACGTGACCTGCCTTGTGGACCCCGCCATACCCCGCGCTATTTTCCAAAACCCAGGTTTATTCCACACTGCTCTTCAGCAGAAGGTGGTTTCAACCCGACGGCTAGCGATTCCATACGCTGGCTGCCACGCGTCCTCTGTACTTTTCGAAAACCGCCGCTTAACCTTATTCCCCGCGCATTAACTTCCAGACCATGGCCGCCCAGCGGAATTAATAACCACCGTTCAATCTGATCCTTCTCATCCAATGGCTGCCCTTCATTAAAGTCACTCGCTGTTTAACCAAGTTGTAGGTGTTTTAGCTGGGCTCCGGCGCGTCCGAAGATCGATCTCCGCCGTCGATCTTTGCAGATCGACAGTCCCCATTCAATTTCCCGATTCCATTCCCTGGTCAACTATTCCCCGCCGCTGACCCTCAAACTGCTCCCGACCGTTGATCACAGCGCGATCAATGGCTCCGATCGCCCCATTCCCCCGCACGCCCTCCGATGCAGATTTACCCATATAAAGGCAAGATTTCCTCATTTTGTTTGTATTGTGCAGGTTTAAGGTTTTTTCCGGTCTCAATGGAGAAATTTCGTGGGACGAGGATGACGATCCTCTGCCTTTCGAATGCCTCAAAGAAATTATCCACAGGGTGCAGAACTTTGTTGTCAACGAGGTTTCATGAGACTTTGTTGCTATGCTCCCCTGTTAAACCTGGAAAACAGCAAAGAAATCGCAGAGAAAGAGTATCATATTGCAGAAGGCCAAAGATGAACCAGGGCAGAGAGTTAACGATCAGATGAGTGGGGATTACGGCTAAGACAGTTATCAAAAGCCTAATCCCCGACTCAAAACACAGTTTAAAAGAGAAAACCTAAAAGTGTTTATCAGACATATTGCCTCCACCGCCATATCAGAGGCTAATTGATTCCTCAACCACCGCAGTGCCACCTATTGTATCAAAACACTCAATCAGAGGCCGAACTTATTGAACAAGATCAGATTTTTTGCCTCGAAACAGCCAAAGAAGTTAATTCTGCCTCAGATTTAATGACCGAATGTTTGCAGAGTAACCCTAATAGTACGCAGAGCCTCAAAGGTCAACAAAGCTCCCACCGAGCTAAAATCATAAGTGTAAGTCAGTTAATACAGCGGAACACCTGTATAGTTTCTTCGTTGATCCCCTCATGGGCCAAGAAGACATTAATGCCTGTATTAATTAATTTTGAGATCTTTTATCAGATCTCACCTCCTCATCCTTCTATAAATACTTCAGTAGAAGATGAGTGAGGGGTTGGTTGGTTGCTATGTAATTGCCGAGCATTGTATTGTAATTGAGCTGGAGACTTCTGTTTGTAAATAGTTTTCATTGGCCCTTGGAGCTCTGCTTGTGATAGATAATTTAGGCTGAATAGTGAAGATGATTGCTGAACTAAAACATTGGACTTGAAGATTGTAACTGGTTTGACATCAATATAAAAGATGTTTCTTGGGATCCTGGTCTATATTACTGGTGAAGTGCTTCTTTCTTTGTTAATTGTTTTCTTTCTATGTATGCCATATTGTCCATGTTTCCTCTGTAAAGAATAGTTTAAACAGGGTTAGGATCTGCTGTATATCAGTAACCTTCTCTGGCTGAGAAATCTTTATATTAATGTTTTCCTTGAACTTGTTTATTTAAGAATGATTCAATACAGTTTAAATAGTTAGGAATGTTGGCGTTCCCTCGTCCTTCTGTTTGCTTAAACATTGTTCTTGAATGTGATTTCCATTATTTGCTATTAAAGTTAGACTAGAGAAGTTATGGTTTTCCCTGATTCCTAGATTTTTTTCTCCAAAAGCAGATTCTGAAAGTTTCCCTTGGTGTTGACTGAAAGCAGACTAGGTTTAAAAGTACTTTATCTGATCTTAAGTTACACTTTGTTTCTCTTATATGTTTTCATACTTTCTGAAGGTAATTATGTGGATTACTGGATTGTTTGTCAATTAAGCTACTTTAATACAAACTTTCCCAAGAAGTTTATGGTTAGCCCTATCCTTGGTTGGTTTCAAACAGTTACTTAAGAGGATTTTCTTGTTTGGACTGACTATAAATCCTCTGAGAAATTATTATCAGTTTCCACCCCTCCAACACTTTAATGTTTCCATTCCATCATTTTAATCTCAATAATCTTCTGGTATAGATGACTTGCGCCTTGGATCACACTTGATGTTATTGTTCAATTAAAGCCCAGATATGACTCCATAGCCCAATGGACTAAAAACCAACGTTATATCTATATGTTACCCTAAGCTATCCTATTTTCTTGCAACTTCTCACCTTTGAAACTCTTTGCATATAGATCTTTCCGCCTCAAACAGCAAATCATGGCCAACCATCCAAAAACAAAACAAAACCCTTGGACTTCATAGCTAGCCTAATATCATTATCTCAAACTTCAAAGACAATATCCATCTTTGTACATATTGGAGAGATCCCTCTCCGGATTCAGGAGGGCTAGATCCTAGAATCCCAAAGTTGGTTGAAATGATGTTAACTCTGTGATCGGACTTTTGCCAATCTTGCTTACTACAGAGACCTAACATTTCTGGCGACTCCGCTGGGGAACGAACCCAGAACCTTATAAAATCTAGTGAGTAAAAAGCATCCTTTCCAAGCACTACCAATAAATGGTAATCATGATGAAACTTGTTTGAATCAGTGACAAGCTAGGTGAACCCTAGGATTATTATAAGCTTTTATCTAACCTTGAAAATCAGCTAACTTATCCATAAGAGTAGACTGTCTTTGTCTCGCAACCGTAGCTAAGTTTTGAAGAAAAGGTAGCTTATTCTTAAGAACCACAAAATAAAAATAACTCAGAAAATACCAAAAATATTTCAGATTGGTGGTAAAACACTTACTCCTACATATCATTTATCCTTTGATGTGTTCTACCTTATACTCTTAGACAGAGTCTGGAAAGGGCCAGGTAGCCTCCAGATCTCATCCTCTTTTAGAGGTGAAATATCTGGTGAATGCCCTCCCAGTCAATCTCTGGTTAGAGTTTGTTGTGTTTCGAGATATCCTTGAAAAGGGATGTCTCACAAGCACTGTGGTGGACATTGTACTTCTTTGAACACACTCTAAACTTTCCACCTGGCGACTCCACAATCCTGAACAGACCTTAAGACTCCACTGGGAAGAACCTTTATCATTATAATATCATTCAAATCCAGTTAGAGGACTGTAGGATTAAAATTGTCAAAACAAATTAGTTAACCTCTCAAAGATTGTCATATCTGGTTGAACTTTTCTGGTTTATTTGGGTCTAAAAACACAGCATAGTGGCTTCTAGAAAGATCCACACTAGAGCCCATCCTGACCCCAACCCACCTGAGATAGTTGATGACCCAGAAAGTATCCTTTGGAAATCTCCTAAGATTAAATTATCAATTGTTTCCAGATCACCCTTGAGAGATAAATCGGTTCCTGAAAATCTTTCAGCTCTACAACAATCGCACGCTGATTTAGTTAATCCATTCAAGACTAGGTCATTTGGTGAGTTAGAACAACTAGATTCTGAGTCTCCACTACCATCCCCTGAAACAAGTGAACATCTTAGAAATAGAGAAACAACACCTCCTGGTTTATCGAAAACAAAGGCAAGGTTCTTGAAGCTAAAAGTTGTAAACTATTGCATTATTGATAAATGTCTTTATTGGAAAAATGCAAGTGGTATATTGCTTAAATGTTTGCCTGAGTTTGATGCAGAAAAGATTAAGCAGGAATTCCATGAAGGAGAGTGTGGGGGTCATTTGTACTAGAAGTCAACAGCCAACAAAATTTTGAGGGCGAGTTTCTATTGGCCTACTCTTTTTTCTGATGTACACAAAATGACCACTACTTGCCATAAATGCCAGCTATTTGAGGGCAAAAGAAAGATGCTACCCCTTCCTCTGCACCCAATCACTGTTGAAGCTCCTTTTCAACAGTATGGACTTGACTTCATAGGGGAGATCCATCCACCATCTTCTACCCAGCATAGGTGGATTCTTACTGCCACAGACTATTTCACTAAGTGGATAGAAGCCATTCCTTGTAGGCAGGCCAATGATTCAGTTATCATAAAATTTATGGAGACTAACATTCTCTCCAGATTTGGCTTTCCTACCAAGATCATCACAGATAATGCAGCAGCATTTGGATCAAAGAAAATGATTGACTTCTGTCATAAATACCAAATAACATTGGGGCATTCCACAGCCTATTACCCTCAGGGTAATGGACTTGCAGAATCTTCCAACAAAAGCTTAGTAAACATAATCAAGAAACTATTGGAGGACAACAAAAAGTCTTGGCACACAAAGCTGGTCCATGCACTTTGGGCTGACAGATTAACTTTGAAGAAATCTATTGGTATGTCACCTTTCCAGCTTGTGTACGGTACAGATGCAATTTTTCCTAGCAGCCTTGGGGTACCAGTTATGAAGTTGATCCAAGAGTTGCAGACTGAAGAAAATGACATGACCAGAAGAATAAATCAGACCATTCATCTTCAGCAAATCAGAGAGGAGGTTTATAACAAAGCATTGCAGAAACAAGACAATATCAAGAAGATCTTTGACAGAATAACAAAGGCCAGCAATTTCAAGATTGGGGACAAAGTTTTGAAGTGGGACTCAAGGAGGGAAGAAAAGGGCAAGCATGGAAAATTTGACAACTTATGGCTTGGCCCTTACTCTGTTCATTCAGTCGCTGGTAATAATGCATTTTTCTTACAGGAACTGGATGGAACAGAATTGCTTGGGGGTCCTGTCAATGGCAGGATGATTAAGCATTACTTCTCTTGATCCATTTTATGTTTTGAAGCCTTTTTCCCATTAAGAATATTCCATCCATCATTGCATTCAAAGTTATGAAAAATCAAAAAATACAAAAAAACAAAGATAAGGAAGAAAAGAGGGCAGAAATGAAAACAAGAAAGGCAAAGCCCCATGCAAAAAAAGAGAAACAAATCTGAAAGTGTGCAAGCTCAAATGCCACTCCTCAAAAACACACTTCTAGTTAGTCAAACTGTTTAATCTTGACTAATTACCTTTAAATTTTTCTGCTGATAGGATAGTGAATTCGATTTGCCAAACTGTTTAATATTGGCTTATCAGTAGATAGATTAGGATAGAAATCGAAGGTTCAAACAAACTCAAAATCTGAACCAAAGGTTTCAAAAAGAGATGACTCAAATCCGTTTCAAATTCTAAGTCAGAAGATGTAAAAATCTGGTTCTAATTAACTCAAAATCTAAACCAGAGAAAAAGGAAGAACAACCCAAACAAAGTCAAAAACAGAGCTGTAAAAAGAGAAGGCAGTGCTTCAAAATTTTCAGATCTTAAGCCTTCCATTTTGTTTCTATTTTTCTGCAAATAATAATCTATGTGCAGCTTGTTTTTATGCCATAGATCATAGAAAGTCAAACAACTTAATCTTGACTTGACTGTTTTTAAATTTCTGTTGTAGAAATTAGAGAATGAAAGTCTGTTGGACAGTTTAATCCCAACAGACAATAGATTAGGTAGAGAATAATTTGAGCTCAACCGTTTAATCTGAGTTCAGGGAGAAATAAGAAGTAGAATTAGATTAGTTTTTATGCTTTCAAAAGAATAAAATGTTGTGAAAAGAGTTTTCCAGTCCAAGTGCACTCTCATGAAGAAAAAAATGTTAGATCAGTAGGACTGGGTAGGTAGAAAATTGTATTGATGAGGTTCATTTTTTTTCATGACTAATATCACTTTCCAGAGAAAAGCTAGATCACCCAGCGAAAAGAAGAGCAATCCAGTGGATCAGGCACAAGTCAGCATCCCAGAGAAATCAATTCTGAATTCTTGATGCCTTCAAGAAGGCACCATCCCTAAGTGGAGCCACTATTAGCCACCTATAATATTTTGTTATGCCAAAAGGTGGCTAAAACTTTTGGGAGCCTCCAAGGAACAAAATTTTTCCATTAAAACTTGTTGGCTCTTGAAGTCTCTATAAGGCCTCCTGCCTTTTTCCCTCTATACAAACCCTTCACTATTGTTTCACACTTCAAAAGCCTCTGAAATCCTATAAAACCCACAGTTCAATACTTCTGCAAAGGACCCTTTTCCTTTTCCTTCTTTCCACCACTAAACCTCATTTTCTATTCTCCATTTCCCATGAAAATCCCACAATTTCATGTTCCTTCCTTTCCATTTCATTAAAATCCCTTTCATAAGGTTACAAACCCACTTTCTGACCTTACCAGAACCTTCATTTCCCTTTAAAAACCATAGGAAATGCATATTTTCTATGCGCTGGACTTAAGCCCCCTCGAGCTAAGTCTCCTCCTCTTTTTCCTCCATGTGCCTAAGTGCCAGAACCAAATGCTACAAGTATCGGGTGCTTATCCTTTCTCTTTAATTTTCTCCGCCCGAAACACCAAAAACCTTTGTAAACTATGGAAATTAAATTTAAATCAAATTTCAAAGGTTTTCCGCCCACGTGATTTTCAAAACAATCTTGGCCGTCGATCTGCTCCGTAGATCGGACGGTGCAGCACGCGACCTGCCTTGTGGACCCCACGATACCCTGCGTTGTTTTCCAAAACCCCAGTTTATTCTGCACCACTCTTCAGCGGAAGGTGGTTTCAACCCGACGGCCAGCGATTCCATACGCTGGCTGCCACGCGTCCTCTGTACTTTTCGAAAATCGTCGCTTAACCTCATTCCCCGCGCATTAACTTCCAGACCATGGCCGCCCAGCAGAATTAATAACCACCATTCGATCTGATCCTTCTCATCCAACGGCTGCCCTTCATTAAAGTCGCTCGCTGTTTAACCAAGTTGTAGGTGTTTTAGCTGGGCTCCAGCGCGTCCGAAGATAAATCTTCGTCATCGATCTTTGCAGATCAACAGTCCCCATTAAATTTCCCGATTCCATTCCCCGGTCAACTATTCTCCGCCGCTGACCCTCCAAGTGCTCCCGACCATTAATCACAGCGCGATCAACGGCTCTGATAGCCCCATTCCCCCGCACGCCCTCCGATGCATATTTACCCATATAAACACAGGATTTCCTCATTTTTTTTGTATTGTGCAGGTTTAAGGTTTTTTCCGGTCTCAATGGAGAAATTTCGTGGGACGAGGATGACGATCCTCTGCCTTTCGAATGCCTCAGAGAAATTATCCACAAGGTGCAGAACTTTTTTGTCAACGAGGTTTCATGAGACTTTGTTGCTATGATCCCCTGTTAAACCTGGAAAACAACAAAGAAATCGCAGAGAAAGAGTATCATATTGCAGAAGGCCAAAGATGAACCAGGGCAAAGAGTTAACGATCAGATGAGTGGGGATTACGGCTAAGATAGTTATCAAAAGCCTAATCCCCGACTCAAAACACAGTTTAAAGGAGAAAACCTAAAAGTTTTTATCATACATATTGCCTCCACCGCCATATCGGAGGCTAATTGATTCCTCAACCACCGCAGTGCCACCTATTGTCTCAAAACACTCAATCAAAGGCCAAACTTATTGAACAAGATCAGATTTTTTGCCTCGAAACAGCCAAAGAAGTTACTTCTTCCTCAGATTTAATGACCGAATGTTTGCAGAGTAACCCTAATAGAACACAGAGCCTCAAAGGTCAACAAAGCTCCCACCGAGCTAAAATCATAAGTGTAAGTCAGTTAATACAGCGGAACACCTGTATAGTTTCTTCGTTGAGCCCCTCAAGGGCCAAGAAGACATTAATGCCGGTATTAATTAATTTTGAGATCTTTTATCAGATCTCACCTCCTCATCCTTCTATAAATACTTCAGTAGAAGATGAGTGAGGGGTTGGTTGGTTGCTATGTAATTGCCGAGCATTGTATTGTAATTGAGCTGGAGACTTCTATTTGTAAATAGTGTTCACTGGCCCTTGGAGCTCTGCTTGTGATAGATAATTTAGGCTAAATAGTGAAGATGATTGTTGAACTGAAACATTGGACTTGAAGATTGTAACTGGTTTGACATCAATATAAAAGCTGTTTCTTGGGATCCTGGTCTATATTACTGGTGAAGTGCTTCTTTCTTTGTTAATTGTTTTCTTTCTATGTATGCCATATTGTCCATGTTTCCTCTGTAAAGAATAGTTTAAACAGGGTTAGGATCTGATGTATATCAGTAACCTTCTCTGGCTGAGAAATATTTATATTAATGTTTTCCTTGAACTTGTTTATTTAAGAATGATTCAATACAGTTTAAACAGTTAGGAATGTTGGCATTCCCTCGTCCTTCTGTTTGCTTAAACATTGTTCTTGAATGTGATTTCCATTATTTGCTATTAAAGTTAGACTAGAGAAGTTATGGTTTGCCCTGATTCCTAGATTCTTTTCTCCAAAAGCAGATTCTGAAAGTTTCCCTTGGTGTTGACTGAAAGCAGACTAGGTTTAAAAGTACTTTATCTGATCTTAAGTTACACTTTGTTTCTCTTATATGTTTTCATACTTTCTGAAGGTAATTATGTGGATTACTGGATTGTTTGTCAATTAAGCTACTTTAATACAAACTTGCCCAAGAAGTTTATGGCTAGCCCTGTCCTTGGTTGGTTTCAAACAGTTACTTAAGAGGCTTTTCTTGTTTGGACTGACTATAAATCCTCTGAGAAATTATTATCAGTTTCCACCCGTCCAACACTTTATTGTTTCCATTCCATCACTTTAATCTCATTAATCTTGTGATATGGATGACTTGCCCCTTGGATCACACTTGATGTTGTTGCTCAATTAAAGCCCAGATATGACTCCATAGCCCAATGGACTAAAAACCAGCGTTATATCTATCTGTTACCCTAAGCTGTCCTATTTGCTTGCAACTTCTCACCTTTGAAACTATTTGCATATAGATCTTTCCACCTCAAACAACAAATCATGCCCAACCATCCAAAAACAAAACAAAACCCTTGGACTTCATAACTAGCCTAATATCATTATCTCAAACTTCAAAGACAATATCCATCTTTGTATATATTGGAGAGATCCCTCTCCGGATTCAGGAGGGCTAGATCCTAGAATCCCAAAGTTGGTTGAAATGATGTTAACTCTGTGATCGGACTTCTGCCAATCTTGCTTATTACAGAGACCTAACAGTTGGCATAGCAAGCCAACCAACATCATGGCGGATAGGATCATTGATCAACTGATTGAAATCAGGGAGATTGAGACCTGCCATATAGGGGAGCAAAGGGACAGTCGAGGTAGTTCCCGTGGCGGTTCCGCTAGTAACATTCCCAGCATTAGGGCCGGGATTGCCGCTAGTGTTAGGCCCTGGACCAGACATGGTGAAGGTAACAGGGGGAGAACCAGAAGTAGGGGGAGAACCCAAAGAATCAGAAGAGGATTCGGAGTGCGGACTCAGGGGAGGACTAACTCAACAACGGCGAGAAGGAGCAAGTCGACCAACCGGAAACTGAGGGTGAAGGCCAAGAAGTCTCCAGGATATACGCCTTGGGGGCGCAATGATGACGGCACAAAGGGAAGAAGAATGACCAACAAGGGAAAGGAGGTGCAGAGTCAAATGATTACAATGTCGAAACAAGGGCAGAGAGGTGGAGTGTGAATTGATTTTAAAGTCTTTGCCTGGCCGTTTTAACCAGACTCTTCTTCGCTTAGGTTCAGTGTGTGGCGTGTGTTAATTTTAATTTTTAAACCTAGGCGTTTTGAGAGTAAAAGAAAAAAGTGTGTTTTGTAACTGAAAATAAATCTGCAGATAACAGTATTTAAAATTGAAATAACAGAAAATTAACAGCTAACAATGCATTGATCTAACCCAAGAAGGCGGGTCTCTCAAAACTAGTCTAAAAGAGGGAAAAAATCTAGTCAAAACACACTAAAAAGGGGCCAATAGATCGAAGGTCGGGAGGGACAGGGATCTAAAGGAGAAATCTGTTGGAAAGAGGTGCAGAAAACAACAAAGAGACAGAGGCAAGGTTGCTGTAAAAAAAGGATGAAATCAGCTAAAGGCAAAAGGGACAAGGAGGTGACCCTAGAGGAAAACCCAAAAAAAACTATAGGAGGTGATTTGAAAGGGATAAGAGCTGATCTAAAAGGAATCTGAAGAGGAGGGATCAGATCTGGAAAAGGGGTGGCTGAAACTCTGAAAATTTAGACACCTGCTACAGCTAAAAACTCTTCCACAAAAAGTGGAGGGTACTAAAGCCCTAGGGGACTAGATTCCCACTTAGATGAGTAAAAAAGATCAGAAACAGGTCTAAATGGGCAGAGACAGAGGTTGGAAAACCCTGACAGAAGCTTCAGACAAACCCAAAAAAATTGCTGAAAATTTGTAGAAAAAAGGGCAGGTCGCAGGTTCTGACCTGTTTTCTATCCAAGTCGCAGATTCTGGGCTGAAAAGTGTTACCTGTAGTCTAGGTCGCAGGTTTCGGGCCAAAAAGTGCGACCTTCAGCTCCGAGTGTCTCGACAGCAGATTTCAGAAAAAGTTGTCGTCTCAGTTGCGGCTGATCTCTGTTACCTGCGCAATAGGGCCAGAAACACACGGAAGTTAGAAATTTTAATGTTTGAGGGTTTTATAGGTGAAAAAAAACATGAAAATAGGAAAAAAAAAAGCTGAAAAGAAACCCTAGGGTCTGAAGTCGCTGGATATGCAGGAATATGAAAAACGACAGCGGTCGTAATTGAAAACCCGTGTGGAGTCGCCAGTTGTTAGTATGAATCTTTTGTCGAAGTGTACGAAAAAATACCACTTTAGCTACGCATAAATTATAGCCCTAACATCAAATATGGCTGCCAATATCTTCAGATCTGCAGTTAGTTGATCAAGACAAATGCTGCAAAAATCCAGATCTATGCATAAAAAGACATTAAGCAGTAAAAATAAGGTTTTGCTCCATACATCCAATAGATAAGACAAGAACAATATTTTTGAAAGAATTTTATATTAAGGGCACCTGGGAGGAAAACAAGAAAGGTGTTTCCAATTCTCCTCAATGGGATGGGTTCTTGAAAGTCCTCAGCACTTCAGATCTAGAATTTCTCTCTCTTGTTGGTGTAGAAAACCCAGACAAACATAGAAATCAAAGGGAGCTCACAAAGTGAAATAATGGAAAATTTGACAATGATAATGGCTCAAAGTTAGACCAAGAGTATAGATCCAGAGTGATCTAATAGGCAACAAAAGGTGAAGAATGGTAGGAAAAACCCTCCTATTTATAACAAAATATTGGGTCATTCTAGATCTTGGTGCATGATTAAAATAATATTAACCAAATCTAGATTCACCTTTTATGGAATATTTTATTATATTTGTTGGAGGGAAAAGGTATTTGACTTGGGTCAAATCCCTTTATTTGTAAATAATAAATAAATAAATGATTTATTTATTATTTTAAGGAAGTGGTTGAATGATAATTAAAAAAATAATGATTTATTTAATTATTTATAAATGATTTAGTCATATTTAACAAGGAATATTATTTAAATAAGATTTAAATAATTATTCCTAGAAAATAATAAGATAAATAAGGATTTATCTAATTGATTTCCTTGTTTTGGGTTAAATATGACCAGGAATAATAATTAAATTATTGTTTAATTAATTATTCCATGAGGAAAATAAAAAAAATATAGATTTGTTTAATATTTCCCCCTGGGGTTTCCTGTGTAGACCATAAACAACCTAATAAATGTGTTTTACTAAGTTATTTTACATAGTGAAAGCAATTTTACTTAGGGTAAAATTGGTCTGACATGGTGTACTTGGGTCCGTCTAATGATAATAGGTTAGATGACCAAAAAATGGTGTAACACGCCTCTCAACCTAAGCATTTATATAAATTGTGATCCTCATTTCCTCCTTATGCAAGGGATTTCACCATCTGAAACAGGTCATCATGGAATTTTCACTCTAAATTTTTTTCTACGAAGTTTCTAAAGCTGAACGTTTTATGAGGTGAAGCCGAAATCCTGAGGAAGCTGCTGTGAAAATTTCAAATCACAATGCGCAATATTTTCGGAGATATGATCTGTGGAAGTCAATGTTTTTGCAGGCACCTGAAATTCATCCCAAAGAAGTGGCCTTGGGAAAATCGTCATAACTCTCGCTCTGAGTATCAGATTGGAATTTTGTAAAAAGTGGCAGATAGTGCATAGTCTTTAGTTTTTTCTCTATCAATTTCAGAGCCAAATGGAGAAACAATGACACATGGCATGTCGTACAAGTTAACTCTACTGAAAAAATCCAAAATTAGGGCATTGTGAGAGATTGGGTATAACTCTCCCTTGAAAAATCCAAATTGGGTTAGGCCTGTGGCATTGGAAGATGACTCAGAGGACTACTGCATTACCAAAAATAAGATATTAGGGATCTGAAATACAGAGATACACCAGATTCAATATCGAGCTCCTAGAAGGCAAAGAAAAAGCTAGATCATGTGTTGTCAAGGGCTGTAAAGGACTAGACTTTCTAGGGTAGCAAAGCAAAGCAAGGTGCAGTAGAGGGTAGCATGACAAGAGCAGCAACCAAGGTGTGGAACAGCAACAAGAAGCTCATCACATGAAGTCTTCAAGTGGGCAGCACTACATACAATGATTGTAAAGGTATCATTGTACTTAGTCATTGTAAATACATTATTGTACAAATTGTACTAGTGTCTATCTGCCAAGAGTTGAAGAGGCGGTGTCGGGTGGTCTTGGATCATCATTAGGTGGTTGTGTCAAAGTTGGGGTTATGATCTAGTGTATATTCTTCTTCTACATCATTCTATATCATTATAAAGTAGACCATTTTCCCTGGTACGAGAGTCCATTCTTCTTTTATTCTTCTACAGGGTGGTAGGGTGGTGCTAGGGTGAGTTGTAGCTCATTGGGTGTTGGGGCATCCGTTCAATTGACTACTGAAGAATCACGGGCATTGGAGCATCCATCTAGTGGGAGCTGGAGAAGAATGCTTTTCTAGATTCTAGGAAGTTGGAGCATTATTTTCAATTGGAGTTGAATATTAAAGAATTCTTAGAAAAGCATTAGGTGGTTTTTGTCCTAGAGTGGGTTTCCACCTTAAAAACTGTGTGCATTTGTGTTACTTTTTTTTACTGCTATCATTTTACAAACATTGATAATAATTGACGATTAACTAATGCTCTAATTGAAAGGAATATTGATTCACCCCCCCTCTCATTATTTCCATCAAGTTCAACCAAAAACTCCAAGGAGACCAAGAAGTGATAATTATTGGTCATCAAAAGATTGTGCAAATGCCTCAAGCTAAAAGTCAGGACCCATTCACTGCTAGGCCCGAAGACAAATTAGTTAACACAGAGCAAGTCAAATTCATCTTGGCCTTCCCCACTATAGAAATTGTACTCCAGATTGAGGAAATACCTCCTCTAGATATATTATATAACCCTAAACATAAATCAGTTATGAGCAGACAACGGAAATTAAGGAGAACAGAGCATGTAATATTACAAAATGGAAAAGACAGGAATATAGAAAAAATGCAACATTCCAAATAAATCAAAACATGAACATAACACTAAAATCTGGAAAATGCCAGAAATATGCTACAACTGGAAATTACATTAAGAAATAATAATCTATGAGCAGAAACATATGGGTCATATCATTATAATAAAAATCAAAATAAATTACACAATGCTCCAAAAGGAATGCACTCAAGCCACAAGATGGCTGAAATACACTAAAGAAAACTAGCATTGGAAATGTGTGCTGATAGTGCTGTTGCTGGTGGAAACTACTGTTAGTGGGAAGAAGAACCATGTGCGGGAGGCTGTTGGAGTTCTTTGAGTTATCTGGGATTTTAACCACGGATTTTACTAAAAATCCCCAGAAAAACCCAGAAATAGTTTGGCCAGATTTCAACTTTGGGTTTTCGGCCCTTTTTGGGTTCCACACCGCACCGCTGCTGGCTGAGTTACGCACTCCTTGGAGAAAATTGCTGATATGGGGCTGAAATAATGATCTATAAACTGCAACATCACCCAATCAACTCAATACATGAAGGGTTGGTCCCTTATCTTGATCTCCAAGCTCGAAGCTTGAGATCTATCTCCTCCTTCCTTTGCTTAAGTTACAGTTGCACAGTGCACAACTGTTGGAAGGAACTGTGATGTCAAGAGGGCTGAAGTTGTAGCCTAATGCTAGATGATGTAATATAGCTCACAACTAATGGAAATGATCTCTCCAAATTTATGGAAATACCTCTCACAAGACTCCAAGGTGAAATACTTGGAACTTCCTTCCTCCCTTAGATCTGCCTGACTGGATTGTGCAATTCCTAAAGGAATTGCTGCTGCATGGAAGTGTAGAAATGATAACATGATGCCGAATGTAGAAATTTTTATCTCGGAAGATTTAAATGAGGCACAAGATTAAAGGGATGATCCCTCCACCGTTTCCTTAGCTGAAATGCTAAGAACTACCTCCTCCTCTCAAACCCTAAGACAAGAATGCATAATTCCTAAAGTTTTATGTGTTGTAGAGAGGGGTTGGATGTGGCACCAATGTCAGATGATGATTTATTGCTCAAACAAACCTTCCCAGATTAGGCACTTGAAGTCCCCCATGGGTAAGGGTGGGATTCCCACTCAAGAACACCCGTGAGTTAAACAACACAACAGACTTATTTGATTTGTTTCCCTCACCTTCCTTACATGGTTGTGAGCCTTCCCTAGCCTTGAGCCACCTAATAACTGTGTTGCACATGTGGCCACTAGTCTCCATGAAGCTTGTGATGTCTCTCCATGATCTCCATGATCTCTGCATTTACTTTCCACTCCTCCATCATGTGTGCATTTAATGCACCACTCCCTCCATCATTTATCATTATTATTCTATGATCTTACTTTGACTCCTCCACTATCTCCATGATCTTACTTTGACTCCTCCACTATCTCCATGATCTTACTTTGACTCCTCCATTGTCTCCATGATCTTCCTTATTAATGCTACATGATCTCCACTCCTTCGTAATTAATAATTTTCTCCACTATTCCATAATGTTGATCTACTATCTAATTAGCCCACATTCACACAACAAAAGTGGATTTTATTCATCTCTGGGGTTTATGGGTCCCTCCACCCTTTTATTTACTTAACTAAGCAATAAAATTAAGAACTCTAATATTCCAATTAACTGATGGAAAATTGGGAATATTACAGAGAAATCTCAACTCCTTGTCCTAGGAGAGGTTTCAATGGAAGTTGTCTGGAAAGATTAAAAAGTAGATCCTTCATAGGATCTAACTCGTGTGACCCAATTCATAGGAGCTTATGAATCTGTAACTATAGATAAATCTTATGAGGTTCAAAAATTGATGAAAGAAAAGGATGAAAGAATCATCCAATTAGAACATGAGCTACAAGCAGAGAAGCAAACTGTCAACCAACAACTACAGGTATAGGAGGTAACACAGCTCCGAGAGAGCATGGACCAACTGAAGATTCAAAGGACACTCAAATTCATCAATTGTAGTTTATTGTAGAGAAATTGAATATAATTCAATGATAGATGAATTTAGAAAAGAAGAATTGGAACTAATACCCTATTGGTACAATAGAAATTTATTTTTTGTCAAAAGTTATAAAAAATTCTTGAATTATGTGAGAAAATCGATTCATTGATGAATCGAATACCAGAACAGAGGATCAATTTCGATGAGGTTGATGATAAAGTTTCATAGTATGTCAGCTAGTAGGATTCTGCTGATGGCTGAAAGGCCAACCTGCCCAGGATTTAGACTCTAAAAAGGAAATATGACTCGGACATACAGTTGAAACATGTTGAAAGAGCCATTTGCAGAGCAAAAGATGTGGCTAATAAAATTGTGGAAACTGTGAGTCAAAATCTCATCGCTACAAATCTAATTGATAGATTCCCTCCTGGTTCACTTCCTATTGTGAAAGAGTTGATAAGGCAATGGTAATAAGTTTCGAAGCTGAAAGAGGAAAACATCAAAAAGTTGGAAAAACTTATTGGGATAAGTATTGGAGATACTTGGTAAATCCACATAGCTAATGCCTTATGCTACGTTGTCTTACAGATACATCCTCGACCTACATGTTACCTCCACTTTGAGATGTGGTTTTCACTGGACAGTTGCATATCAGGCCAGGCCAACCTCCCAAGGTTAATCGTTTGCTTAACATCCTTCAAATGAAGGAACGAATGGATGATGAGACAATAGGAAAATCATCAAGAAAGTCACCCCTTTAAATTATATTTTTGTTTAATATTCACTTTGTTTAAGGAGAGTTGTTTAAACCTCCTCAAATTTTATTGTAATTACTGTTTTTAAGACTTTTATTTTATTATATAAATTCCTTCATTTATTTTAAGAAGAGGTCCTGAAATTTTGAAAGGAATACTTTAAAAAATTCACACTTTTGTACTCGTAATTTTTTCTTAATAGAAAGGGTTGGAACACATATTGTTTCTCAAATGAGCAAAGTTAGCATATACATGGCACTTTTATCCTATATGTTATATTTTTGTTCCAAATGAGAAATGGTTAATTTTCTTATGATATTTTGTTTCATGTATCTATTTGAAAACATATAGGCATTAATTCACTTTTGAACATGTTAGATTGTTATATTTTGGTACATATTAAATACATGAAGTAACCAATTGCGATATAGCCTTATCCAATTGATTTAATTTACTATTTAATTACAACAATTATTTCAAATATTTTTCATATCTCTAAGTGTTTGTATAATCTTTATTTGCATTTGCTGAAAGGTCATCTTTATAAATCACGCAGAAAATATATTTCATCTCGGGATACATATAGATACATATATTATTTACTTCAATCTTGCTATTACTTCCATCTACCAAGCTACAAACAGTTATAATCCCATCTATTCATCCAATTATATTTCACTGGGAAACTAGTCCATAAATCCAATCAGAGCCACCATACCAAACAAAAAAGGGACGGTTTTTAAGTCCCTGACCGGGTGGTTTTCCAAGATGTTGTTGCACAGATTTTTTGGGCCTCAACAGGTTGAAGATATAATTTATTTGTTTTAAGAAAGATAGAGGCATTCATGATTTCAGTTTGAAAATGGAATGAAAGATGAATCAAGGAGGTCAAACAAGTGGAGGCCTGCAGATTAGGAGTAGTAGCTCCTTCTAGTAGTGGTTTCTAACCAATGAGGGGTAGGATATCCTTTCAGACTGATAAATCAGGGGTTGTATCTCCTTTAACTGGCACTTGATAAACTAGGGAGCAATAGATTCCTTTTGGTTGGAGATAAAGAAGTTTGTAACATCAAGTTGAAGCTTACCTTTTTGAAAGTAATTGAAGAAATGATTGAATATTTGTATCTAGTATGTGTTTCTTTTGTTTATTCTTGTTATGATTATATAAATGGTTTTTGAAGTGTTGGTGTTTTAGTATTCTTTGCTTTGTGAAATTTTTTTTTTAAATTCAATGAATACTGATTCATCCCCTCTCAGGTCTTATTTTCTAACACCTCATGTGCCTTGGTGTAGTGAATGCAAAAGTAAATGCGTCCAACTACATGCAAAAGAAATTAATTAAATAAGGGGTAAAGTAATGAGAAAGGATTCCATCATAGAGAGGTGATGCAAGAAAGTTCGTTGGGGATATGGATTCTCACTTGTAGCAAAGAAATGCTTGTGGTTTCTTGAGTAACTCCATTGGAGCTATGGACACTCATTGTAATTAGATCAATGCCAAAAAGTATCTTTAAAAATATGAATATAATAATCCCTCTATCATGTTATCTATGTCATTGTCGAAGACTTGCAGTGTGACTATTAACTTAGTATCTCTATACTAACAGGACCTTCCTGCAGGATATATGAATGGTACATCTATAAATGGTTAGGTAACTCAAATGTGGTACCCATAATCCCTAGTTCAGTACTTTATTACATTATTAATAAGACTCTAGATGTTTAAAGGGACTAAGGTAGATATGTTTGATTTTACTAGTGGTTCACCAATTGTTGTAGGCGCTACAACACCCCCAATATTTTTGTCTAGTCTACCTAATTTTTTGGTCCCCCTTTGTTTTCAAGGTTTTAACAGTACACATATGGTTTAAACCCTATAATTACCTAATTATTATTGGAAGATACAATTGTGTATACTTTCATGAGACACATGTCTTTTGCTTGCTTACCTTGCTTCATCCTAATTTTTAGGGTTTATGGCGTTTGGAATCAATTAATTAAAATATTTATCAACCCTCTTCCTCCATTCATGGTTTTTATAGGTGATAAGTATTATTTTTCTACGAAAACATTAGTGAGACGTTGTTAGACCTTCAACAACCCGCTTTATTTTTAAATTTAAAAAAAAATAGGGACCCTTTGATTTTCTTTAATTTATTGTTTTATTTTAAAAATACCTCAAAAGAACATATTTACCATTGTTAAAAAAATTTAAAATCAATAATAAATCGTTTAAGTCAAAAGTAGGAGGTTATCAGCACTAAAACCTTTTTGAAATTTATCCTAACCCTAAACTCCAAACCATCCGACTATCATGATTGTCTCGAATTTCAAATCACATGATTTGTATATTGATTTGCGATAATATCGACCTCCTGACTATTTTGATATCCTCGACTCCCGACCTTCCAACTAGTTTATGCATTTATTTTATTTTTATGTGATTTTTTCGTTATTTCGTCTTTTTGTTTTGTTTTACATAAATAACACTAGAGGTTTTTAGTACACAATTGAACCGTGACCTTGCGACTACTTTAGTTGGACCTCGGTTTGCGAGCAGTTTAATGATTGGCTTTCATTAACATTTAATGGGCATTAAAGATTCAATACACTATTTATTTCTCCCGAGAAGCTTCTAAATACCCAAATTTGGGTTTTCTGTGTTAAGATTATCAAAATCCTCAAGAACAAAACTATTATTTTTCTGCAGAAATGATAGTTAACTTCCATAAATTCTACTCTCTACTGGTTAGTATCAAGTTTTTTTTTACTATATTTTAAAATTTTCTCAGCTATTTTGTTAAAATTATGTTTCTTAATAATTGTTTTACTCTATTATAAATTATCTAAAAATGTGTAAAAAGGGAAAAACACAGCCTTCCAAACATGTAGTTCAGGAAATCAAAATGATATTGAAAGTTGTGGAAGCCCATAAATTCAAAATACCAATTTGAATCCTTCACTCATTTCAAAAAATACCTATAGAACTGAAGTTGTAGGTAAGTGCTCATGGGAAGAAATAGTTAATTTCTTTGAAGCGAGAAAATGGGTAGAATCATAAAATTCAGATGATGTGTTCTCCTGAGATTATGAAGAAATTATAAAAAAAAAAATTGTATAAAATTATCCCTACTTCGATATGATTATTTGTATTCTGATGCACACTCATATTCCAATTTGTTCAATCTTTGGTCATAATCAAAATGTGATTTCCTCCTAGAAACATGAACTCCTTAGTAATATTTGAACGTTAAATCCTCCTGAATTTTTTCTGAACAAATCATTTTTAGATGAATTCAATGATATTGTTTTAAAGAATAAAAGTAATGATTATAAATTAATTATTAAAGAATGGCTCCTTGACGCTGAAATATGCAAATTGAAAATAAGAAAGGATCATGTGATAGCAGTCCTCAAATCCCCTTTTAAATATATAGTCAGGATTTTGTCTATATTATATCTAGAAGCTAATATGGAACATTGTAAGCTTGAATGGATTCCTTCTATATATGGCATTCATAAAAATTCAAAGAGATTCAATTGGGAATATATTTTGTCTCAAAATATATCTGAAGCCATTAAAATATCTATAACTTCTCTTTTTGGATTTGAACAGGGTTTTTATATGTACTCTTATCTTATGGATGTTTTCATGTCCTTGGTTCCATTTCCTTTAATGGAATTAAGCTATTCTTTCAATCATCAATAAACCATACAGGATTATACAACTATCTTATGGGAAAGTCATTTTAAACAACACTTCTATGATATTTGTAACAATATCAGGATTCCTTTTCATGAAGTTTTATTTGGAAAAACTCCCCCTCAAGTTAGTAAGGATTTTCAAGAAACTTTGTTTGAAAAAATAGATTTGTTTATTGAAGAAATGTTCCCTTTCATCCTAATTTATGGAAGTGAGGTAGGCCCTCATGTTTTGCCAAGGTATATACTCAATAGGCTTGTTATCAATCAAACAACACTCCATGGTCAAGCTAGGATGTTGTATATAATACAAAGTAGGTATGGCCTAAATTTCCTATTAAAGTTTGTCAAATGGTACAAAAGGATAGAGGTCATGCTGTGGTTGAAGCAGAATAATTTTACAAAATTTGGATGCATTATTTTCCCTTTTTTAGATATGACCCTAAAAACATTATCATAAACCATTATAAATCAGTAACATTGTCAAAGGATTTTCGAGATAAAAAACCTTTGTATGATTATGTTTTTATTCGTGTTGGTCACTTTAACCAAGTTTATCAAAGAGTATAATTCATGGATATAATGAGAAGGAGAAAGTTAAAAAATTTATGGAGGATGATTTTGATTTTTATCTTAAGCAAAGGAGTATATATACTTCAACTCTTTTTCAAAAATTAAAATTATTTGAAAATATGACTTTCCAATTTACTGATATTCCTACAAAAACTTCTTCTCCATTAATGTCACAGAAATATGTTCAAGTACCAAAGTCTCTAATTTCATTTGATATTTCCTCATTATTATCATATTATATTTCATTTGGTCTAATTGAAAAAGAAAAAAAAGTGTTTTACAACAACAAGTATAAAGGCCTCCAGAACAGAGAAAGAAGTATCTCAAGAGAAAGTTATTTCTATGACAAATAAAATGGTAATTGATTTCGAGTCTCCTCACCAAACAAGACAACTGAAGACTTCTACAAGTATGTATATTTCAGAAGAAGAAATTGTTCAGAAATTAGTAGAAGCACAACAAACCATTCAAATAGTGGTTTAATATATTAATTGAGAATTTCAGCAAAGTGAAATGGAAATCACCCAAAAGAATTAGATGATTCATAAGGATACAGTTATATTTGTTTCACATACTCCAAGATCATCTTTGAAAGTTTCAAAATATTTATCTTCAGAAATTTCACTGCCCCTATTTCATCAAACATTCTAGTTATTTATTCTATTTTCAGACCATTATCTGAGGATGAACCAGCCACTGAAACAATTCCTTCCTTGAGTGAGTATTATTTCAATTCACAAAGTAACTCAATGGTTAAAAGGACCAAAAAAGGAAGCATGATGATTCTACTAAAGTTGTTATACAATTGATTTGGTAAGCTTCAGGAATAGGAAAATGTTAAAGAGTTAACTAGAGTCCTTGGAGCATTCATGAATTATACTCAACATTATATTGATAATATTTTTTATATGTATGTTGAAATTTTGGATCAAAATTAAAGAAATAGAAGAAAAAATGGGAAGAAAAAATTATTATAACAAGGAATAATGGAAAAAACATTCCATAGAACTTAGAGAAGGTTTTTCTCGAACTCTTCAACATTTAGAGAAAAAACAAAATTTTGATAAGTCACATTTGGAATAATTGTGGCAAAAAAGTTGAAGGATTTGACTAATCAACATACTAAAGAGATGAAAGATTTGAAAATATCTCAAGAAAATCAAACTTTAGCTTTCAAGAATGAGTATGAATCCTTTACAAGAAATAAAACAAAGCCAAGAATTTGTTGCAAGTATTGTTTTTCCGAAAGAACAAGTTTTATAAGTAAATAACAGATTAAGGAAATTCCAGCTGAAATTTTACAAACCGGTGGATATAATTTACAATTTTCTTAGGGAGTTATTGTCCCTCACTAGAAAAATTGATTCAATAATGGAGGAAGATAAAATAATAAATAATAAATTTGGGTATATTGCTCATTGGGAAAATCAATTTAGTCTAAAAAAAATGTTGTGAAATTATCAAAGAAAGACAAAAACCTTATGATTGCTTCATTAAAACAAAGGGATTCAAACTGTAAACAAATTAAAAAACGGATTGAAGATGAAATTTAATCTTTATGAATTTATTTGTGATTCAGGATTAGATATAACATATGAATTTGATATGCCTCACCCAAAACCTCTCAGGGAAGCAATTCCATTAACACTCGATCAACAAGAGGTTGAAGATAAAATAACATAATATGAAAACAAGATCAATGAAATTGATACATGGAATGAAAATAAATTTCATAACTTCTTACAACTTCCTCTTGATCAAATGAAATTTATTTCCCAATTTTCAACGAGATATAACCGAAGAAATAGGTACATTGAAAATTTCTTATCCACTTAGTTAATTCTATGTTGATAAATTTGTACCAATCTATCTTCAACATATTGATTTGAAGTATTTGGAATGGGGTGCATACATCCAAACACATGCTCCTAAAAGGATGTTAGTCAAGTCAACTTCAACTTCTCAAATTTAGGAAGAAGATTAAAACTGCCTACTAAATTCAAGGAAGATAATATTTTTATTTGATAATATTTTTATTTTTAGAATTTCCTTTAGGGGAGAAAATATTTAAATATTATTTATCTTTAACAGAAATCATATCTTATCTTATTTAATTTT
Organism: Pinus albicaulis; assembly: GCA_034641835.2. Classification (NCBI taxonomy): domain Eukaryota; kingdom Viridiplantae; phylum Streptophyta; class Pinopsida; order Pinales; family Pinaceae; genus Pinus; species Pinus albicaulis. The sequence goes on along the minus strand of CM076573.1, from coordinate 54,807,764 downwards.
CTTATTTATACAACCCATTATGTTGGAGTATGGGTTGCAAATTGTTGAAACCTAAGAATTTGATTTTATAATCAACACTTTGTTATTCAAGTTTTGGATACCATTTCATATTTTTATGAGTTCTTGGAGTTATGATATTGATATCTTGTGATCTATTTAATTACTTAATAGACAAGTCTTTGGGAATTTTTGTTCTTCTTCCATTTATGTATCAAATAAATTAGTGTACATTATTGTCAAAATTGCTTATTTCATGTTTATTACCTGTTCTTCATTCATCAACATAAAATTATGTTATTCAAAATATAGTTGTATGAATTTTTCTCATTTACGAGATATATTTATTTCTGTTATTTAATTTCAGTCAAATTTCATGTAATAAAAATATTAAATATAAAAAAGATATAAGCCAACTCTTCATAATCATTTGAAAACGAGCCAAAAAATTGTTTTGTGTCGCTGACTAGACCCATATTTTATTCAAAGTCAAACATTCATAGTATTTTTCTTAAAATTATGTTTGAATGATTCCCTATCCTCCCACCCATCCTGTTGTTAAATTGCTCAGGCAACTTCCACACACACACAATAATTTATATTTTTTTTGAGTTAATTGTAATTATTAACTTACGTTATATATTTTCCCTAATTTAATTTTAATTTTAGAATTTATTTAGTTTATTTTTAGAGTAGTGTAGGAAATTAGGCTTTTGTTTCGGAGACTAAACATCCAAACCAAATGAATAGGGGTCTAATTGGGACTCTAATTGGGCCAATACTGAATTATTGTAGATATGAATGTTTCCTCCTGTCAACATGATATTATACTTTTGTGTGCCTTTTGTATATCGAGGGTTTGGATGAGGTTGTTGTTAGTCATCAATATTTTTTACCTATTGTTGATGACTAGTTTCCTTAGCTGAGTTTTCTAGAAGCTAATCTCAAACTGTCAATTTGTCATCTAGAAAACACCCCAAAACAATTTTTGTCCTCCTACCCCTTCTTGTCAATCTATGATGAGAACAATCTCCAGTTTTCAAGACCTATCTCGCTTCAGCAAAGTATCCCTGTCTATAGCTGTCATAGTTGTGATTTATTTGCTATCATTTACCCCTGTTTCTCATGCCATTCACTATCCAAAGGTTGAAAAAGTTTATGCTACTCTATCCCTGATCATCTTGTCATATGACAATCTGATCATGCCTAAGAAAACACTCAGAATCTGTCAAAATTGTCCCTAAGTTAGATAGTGGTGTTTAGGGAGTTTTTCCTTAGCTAAGATATCTTAAGCCAAAAAGCATGTGCCTAGTACCAGTCAGCCTTAGATCTGTTTCCTATTCTGCAAAAAAAGCATTGGTCTATCCATCGGTTGCACACCACTAAGAGGCCACTTTGTCTCATTTCAGAAGAAGTTCAACAAAGATTCAAATCAGGAAAAGATGAAGATGTTCACTGTCTGAAGAAATATGCTTATATCAGGCATAATCTCTATGAAACACCAAAGGAGCTCTCCAAGGTTCAAAAGCATCTGTTTTTACATCTCTGCAAGGGTGTAATTGAATGATGATCAGTGTACAAATGAGGGAAATAGGACAAATTTAAAACAGATCCTTCATGCTAAATTACTTTTCCATCAAAAATCAGTTGGAGAGCAGTAAGTACAGAACAACAAGTGTACATGGTTTAAATCCAAAGTTGCATGAAGAAAATGGTCATCCATCAAGACCAATGAATACAAAGAAATTAAGAAATGCTCATCATTAGCACTTTAGGATCAACTCCAAAGGTAGCGCTACCCAAGTTCTCTGAAGGGTGACCTAGGCTTACAAGTTTCTCTATTTCAAAGAGAAGGACAATCTTTGACAAAAATATCACCAAAGCAAGTTAGGCAACCAGGATGAAAATATAAGAAGGAAAGCTGCTTCTTGTACCTTATCATGAACTAAGCTTTGAAAGGCTATCAACAAAAAGTTCACTGCCCCTTAAAACACAGTCAAAGGAAAGAGTTTGTTCAAAGGTGTCTAATAGTGAGCACTTTCTATATGCCAATCACATTTTTTTCTCCCTAAAAACTTCACAAATGATATGGAAAATCAAAGGCATATATTACAAAGCAAGGTACAGTGTTGAGATGGATGAAATTTCATGTGTTTGATGGAACCTCCTTCAAAAAGCAGAGGGTTAGAAACACAATGATGGAACCTCCTTAAAAAAGCAGAGGGTTAGAAACACATTGATAAGAACTCCTTCACAAATAATCATAGGGTCAAACATGTTTTTGAGTAACTTCAGTGGCTGCTTGGCGCTACTTCCTCCAAAGGATGAACAACACTATGCATTTCTGCACCAGGATTCACCATTTTTGACCAGTTTTGGGACAGTCAAATTTTGAACCAAAAAATGGACACAAAATGAAAAAAATCAAGCATATTTGGAAATTATACATCCATATATTTAAAAATATCCATCTTGGGCCCAATTCCGACACCGGGAAGGCATCCAAAAGTAGCCTGCAAATAGTACTATGTATTTCTGCACCAGCATTCACCATTTTTGACCAGTGTTGGGACAGTCAATTTTTGAACAACCAAATGGACACCAAATGAAACAAATCAAGAATATTTAGAAATTAGACTTCCAAAACGTTCCAACGAGCCATCTTGGGCCCAATTCTGACATAGGGAAGGCAACCAAAAGTGGCCTGCAAGCAGCACTATGCATTTCTGCACCAGGATTCACCATTTTTTACTAGTGTTGGGACAATCAATTTTTGTACAACCAAATGGACACCCAATGAAAAAAATCAAGCATATTTTGAAAGTAGACTTCCATATATTTCCAACGAGCCATCGCAATCCCAATTCTGACACCGGGAAGGCTTCCAAAATTGGCTGCAAAAAGACACGACACTCCTGGAATGTTGCGCGGCGCGCCTGTAGGTTTCTACAGTGCAGTTTTCTAAGCAGCGCATCACGCCTATGTTTTTGCGCAGCGCGCCTGTGCAGCACTATGAGTTACTTTTTCAGATCATTTAAAAGACAGTGGGCACATTGTTAAGATAGGTGAACTTTCACAATTTGGAGACTTTGCTTCATCATACAAACAGAAGACCAAGTCATAGTTTAAGGACCTTTTCCACTTCATAAAACACTGGAGTTGCATTATGTTTTTAAGAAGCTGCAGTAGTGTTTTTATGGTAACCTCCTTGTAAAAAAATAGATATAAAACACATGGTTTAAGATTTCCTTGACTTCATAAAAATAGAGGATGCATTATGGTGTTGAGAGGCTGCATGTAGTGGTTTTAAAAGGATGACCTCCTTGGTAAAAATAAAGGGATCAAATCATGATTTGGAGGCCTCCTTCATCATACAAACAGAAGAACAAATCATAATGAAAAGACCCTCATAACCTCAAAAACAAGGGATTTACACGGTGATTTTGAGAAGCTGCAGTAGTAATTTTCATATAAGACCTCCTTCAGAATGATAAGAGACTAATGTCTGGATGGACACAAACAAATTTTTTTTTAAGGTATTCTGAGTCAGATGATAAGTTCGAATCTCAAGTTTTGAGGGACATATTTCAAAGGGGAAATGAAAGGCACAATGCCAAAAAGGTGAGTTTCCTATGTCTCAAGAGGATAACCTTAAAAGCTAAACCAACAGAGCAGTAAGGATCGAAAAAGCACATTTTGATAACCTCCTTTGTGACAAACAAGGGTCAAGAAATCCTCAGGGTTAATACAATTTTTTGAGAAGAAATTTGCAGTGACATCCGAGTTGAAGACATCAGTTATTTTTCAAAAGTTTTCTTTCAAGCAAGAAAAAGAAAAGACTTTGTTCAAACCCAAATACCAAAGCAACAAAGTCATTTTGTTTAAGAAAAAAAAACAAATGCAAAGGCAAACAAAGGGGTAAATTCGTTTTGCTTTTAAAATTTGGGAAAGGATGGAAGGAGGTTTTAAACTCTCCTAAACTGAAAAGCTCAAAACAAATGTTCATCATCATTGTGCCAAAAAAAATTACAGAGGAGAAAAACGATTTCAAGTGATTGTTTGCAGCCTTTTGAAAGTGCGGCGCACCTGTATCCTTGCGCGGCGTGCTTGTAGGAGGCCGTAGAAGGAATTTACACACATCACGACGCGCCTGTGTTGGTGCGTGGTGCACCTGCGCTCCGACCATCTTTGAATGGCCCAGTGCCCATTTCTAAATGTGGCGCCCATGCTCTTTTGTCATTCATCCAAGCATCCGAGCCTTTGATTGAACTCCTCCTGCCTGCTGTGTATCCTTGTCATCACCATCTTCCATTTTTCGCCCTTACCCTTATCATTTTTACCTTCGGCAGGACCTATCTCTGAACGGCCCGGACCATTTCTGAATGGCCCAGTGCCCATTTCTGAATGCGGCACCCTTGCAACTTTTGCTTTCAAACAAGCACCCAGGCCATGGAAAGAGCTCCTCTCACTTGCCTTGTGTCCTCACCATACTCATCTTTCATCTCTAGCCTTTAAACTTGCCATTTTCACTATTTGCACAACCCATTTTTGACCCGCCCGGGCCACTTCTGAACAATGGTTTGCCTGCCCGGGCCAGTACTAAAAGGAGTAGAAGCAAAAATCAAGGAGCCTCAAAAGTTGTTAAAGATCAGATTTCACTTAATGGACTCATCTCCAAACACAGCAAAACCATATTTTGAAGGTATTTACATCTCTTAGGCCAAAATCTTGTTTTAAAGAAGGATTTGAAAACAAAGTTCTAAGGAAAGGATCAGTAGTTTCAAAAAGCTATAAGGTTTTTGTTTGAAGAGGCCTGTTTGTCGAAAAAGAAGCTAAAACATAGCGCTTATAGAAAAACATAGTTACTCTTAAGATTATCATGTTTATTTAGATACAAAGGAACAGTGATTTCAAAAGGAGAAACCTAGTTGGTTTTCAAAAGTGCCCTCTTTACTTAGAGACAAAGGAAGATATTAATTAAGGGAGGAAAGGCTTGTTATCAGTTTAAAAGGGTCTCTTAAACAGTGATTTCAAAGAAGCAGTGATGAGGAAGAGCAAAGTGATGAAGGGCAAAGTGAAAATTCTAAACATGACAGTGAGGAAGAAGGAAATGATGGTGAGCATGAACAAAATGATAGTGATCATAACAGTCAGGAAGAAAGAAGTGACAGAGATGAACAAAAAATTCCTAAGGGAAGCCAAGACCAAAACATAGAGCATGAAGAGAATTCTCCAAATCATGTGCTAGCTACCTATCCTAGGCAAGGAGCCATGACTTCTTCGCCAAAGCTAAAAATGCCAAAACAACAAGGAAGAAAAACTCAAAACTGCCCAAAGAGGGCGCTTGGTGAGAAAAGGAGGAAAAGACACATCTAGGCTTGGAATTTTGGCCCGAGCTTCCAGGCATGTTTCTAAAAACCCTTAAGGGGTTTTCTCACCAAAATTGAGCAAATTTTAACATGATCTTGTTTTTTGACGTTTTTGGGCCTAATTGCATAAATTCATGGGCACCGCCATTTTTGTTTGGAGTACCCTCAACTATTGAGAGTGGTATAATTGGATGCATTAAATTCAAGGGCATCTACTCAGAAAATTTTAGATCAAAATAAGGTGTTTTGGTCCCCCCAAAAGGCAAAAAACAGTGATTTTTTAGTTTTCTGCCTCACATATCAGCAAGGCCTATTTTCTGGTTGTTTTCACTCAGTTCTGTTTTTGACAGACTTCCTAACATTCATTTGGGAAAAATAAAGTATTTCCAGAAGCTAGACATCTATGGCTTTCCAACGAGCCATCACAGGCCTCGTTTTGACATTGGGAGGTCCCTCAAAAGTTGTCTATAATACAGGGAATTTTCTGCTGCTACGTTCCTGTAGCATTTTGGCAAAAAAGGCAGTTTTTTGATGTGGCTTATCCAAATGTGCGTTAAGCCTTTTTTGGCCATTGTCAGTTAGGAAAAGTCAATTTTATTTCCTTTTTTAGCATTTTAAGATATTTTTAAAGATATTTTGTGCCTTCAGCTTTGCAAAGCCTTAAGGACAAAATCAGATATTTGTAATAGGCCAATGGCCTTCTAGATGCTCTTGGATAGTCTATTTCTCTTTAGCCTATATATTCCAAGAGATTTCATTGTATCAAGAGGCTAAACTTGATGATATAGAGCAATACATGATATTACAAGCTTTGAAGAAACACTTTGTTTCATGATGTGGATGATTTCTTGTTTGTCTTGGATGGTGGAAGAGGACTGTTTGTTGGATTCCTTGGCTTGGTAAATGGTATAGTGTTCCTATCTGTATGTTTTCCTTAATTTTTCATACATGTTTTCATGTTTCTTGCTTGCTGTAGGTCAGTAAAGAATAGATTTGACACATGCCCATGGAGGCACCTCAAGTTTCCTGATTTCATTACAGCCTCTACGTTTTTCTCCTTTCTTAATTATGTCAAAGAATTCTTAACTGCTCTTTGATACCCTAAGAATTTGTTATTAATTTCATTAATGGTTATTATGTATGCTATCAAGTATGATTCAAGGTATGCCCTGCTTACTCATAGCTACTCAAAACCCCATCACTGAAACCTTTCTATGAATATTTGATTGTCCTAGTTGAACCAAAGAGGTCTTGTTTCGATCTTGCCCTTTGCCTATGCTCTGCAATCTTAGTTCAAAATTCCCGATAGCTCAAAATATTATGTCTAGGAGTTCCCTCTTCGTAGATTGAGTTGTTTGTATCTCTTGTGTGTTTTCCCCAAAGTCTGAAGACGATTTTCCCAAAGTTAGAAGGTCTTATACTTCTATTTATCGCCTGAATGTTTATTTTATGTATCTATCAGTTTGAAGTTTCATTTATCGTGATTAATGGTTAGCCCTACCACATGGATGTCTGCTGTAAAACTATTTATGCTTAAACCTCTTTGTCCTTTCACAAATTTATTATCCATCTCATTTCACTCCACCTAAAGAATCCATTTTACCTCGACCAAATTGGCCCTGCAATATACCTTGTCCACCTTTTGAGGCAGTCTCGACCTTATCGAACCCATAGCCCAGTTGATCTGACAATATTTTTATCTATCTAGCCTTTGATCAATTCTCCCTCAAAAAACCTAAAACAAACCAAAACACACTTAACAACTAGCCTAAAATAAAAAACATAAGAAGCAAGCAAATCTACATCCCTTACATAATAGAGAGAGCCCTCTTTGAGTCCAGGAAGGCTAGGTCCTTGGGCTCCAAAGTTGGTTTGATGTTACCCTGTCACTTGGATTTCCAATCTACCAAATCACGGGACCCTAACATAATGGCGATCACGGTGGGACCTCTGAGTGAATAAACAAACTTAGACTTCCCTAAACATTTCAGCATACCTTAAGAAGCTTATCTAGTCTACTTACCCCACCACTCACGCTTAATGGTGATCATGGTGGGACTCTGAGTTAGTGAAAATCTAAGTATACCTTAGGACTTCAGAATGCCCCAATTAAAGAATAGCCAGTGATTTTCAGCCACCTCATCACCACACTAACATAATGGCGATCACGGTGGGACCTTGAGTCAAAACATCCTAGGTATCCCTTAGGACCTCTCAAGATCTCATTCAAACTTAGAAAACTTAAGTGTTGTCTGAAGAGTAGAAACTAGCTCTTTCACCATCTTAGAAAAATGATGATTTAGCTATAGAACACTCTTACAAATCTTAGGGCTACATAGAAACTCAGAAAACCCCAAAAAACATCCCTAGATTGGTTTTTTATTAGTTATTGGTGGTGGACCATAAACACATATCTCTAAAAACAACAAAAAATTCCACCTGGCGACTCCACAACTCTCAATAGACCTAAAGAATCCACTGGAGGAAGAACCTGAAACATGACCAGTCTTCCTAGAAAGAAAAAGCACTTAGGCCTTAGTTGGATTCAAGAAATTATTGTCTTTATCTATAACTATGTTCTATCCTACTTTGAGCCTGATCAAGAATACACTGATCAGATCTACATTGATCATTGGAAAGATCTCAAACCTCGAAAAGCTAAGCCTCAAATTTCAGACCATGAGCAGACTTATACACATGTGCTTACCCCAGATTCACCTATGGAAAACCTAGTGAAACATGAACCTCATGATACCTTTCCCACTCTGGATGAAACCTCAAGCAGTCATAAATCTCTTTTTACACTACCTATATCCACAAAGGTCCCAGAAAGATACAATCCTCTGAGTTTACCTCCCATATTCCGAGCCCTCCCTCCAAATCTTCAAAATAAATTACCCAGATTTGATGGAGAAAGCTCAAAATTCACTGTTGAAGATCACATCCAAAATATTGAGAATTTACTTGACCTTTTTGAAATAGAATAAGATGATGTGCATATTAGAATGTTTGCCTTATCATTACAAGGAAAAATTAAGAGTTGGTTTAAGGACCTTCCAGCTGCAAGCATTACCAATTTTCATCAATTCACTCAAATCTTCCTAGATAGGTGGGTGGTCATGGGTAGTAAAGTTCTCATCATAGAGGAATACAATCATTTAAAAAGAAAACCAGGGGAGGAAATACAAAACTTTTCAGCCAGGTTCAATAAAGTATACCATGCAATGCCTGCTAACATAAAGCCACCCAGATTCATCCTCTTGCACTACCCAGATTCTTTTGACCCAAAGATGGTTTTCCGAATAAGAGAAATAGATCCTTTGACCCTGGAAGAAATGCAAAGGATAGCAGTTGATGTGGAAGTCAACATACTAAATAGGGAAGCACAACTAAGAATAATAGAAAAGACAAAGTAAATCAAGAGACACTAATCTCTTCAGAGGCAAAGTTGGAAATAGTGATAGATATATTCAACAAACTGATGCTTCTATTTGACAGGAAAAGAGAAAGACACAAAGTTAAGGTTGATGTTGCTTATTCAAACCAACCTACACTTTTTCCTCAGGAAGAACATACTCAACCATTACAAGACAAGAGTAACAAAAAAAATATGCCCAATGATGAAATTGCAAATAAAAACATAGAGGAGTGCTCTAAAGAATCTATCAACCATCTTGAAATCGCAGAATCTGAAATGGAAGAAAAAACAAAACTTGTAGGATCTCTACCTTTATGCTTTGAGTCATTTCAGTTCATACAAGCAAATTGGCCTCCTGAAAATCTATCAGAAGCAACTCATGAATTACATGCTAACTATCCCGAACATCACGAAGAGTTGGTTGAAGATGAAAACAATCAAGAAATGAAAGAGAACCCACAGGATCTCTCTAAAGGCACAAGTGATGATTCATCATCTCTCATAGGTGAGGCCCAAAAAGACATTTATCCCCTTTGTTGTAGTTATATCCAAAGGGAGATAAAATTGCCTCCCTTTTTAACTTAAGAAGAGATAGATCAACTCATAAACATACAGTCAGCGTGTCTTGATTTTCCTCCTGATCTTAACTATCACATAGCAGAAAATAGATTTGTAAATCAATTTGAAGAGAAACAATCTGATACTCCAATATGTATGGTTGGTGACATTAATTTTATTGATGATTCTCCAAAATTTGATCAATATGTTGATAATGATGATGCTTTCCAAACAGAAGCTAATTTTGTAGAGTATTCAGCACTTGGTTTTTGGGAGGAAACTCAATTTCCTCAACTTAAGAAAGGTAACCAACCAATGCATAGCAGCTATGACAGTGATGAGGAAAGCTTAGAAAATTTGGAAGCGAATGAAGGCTTGAAAATTGATGATCACAAGAAAGTTTCTGCTCTTCTTTCTCAAGAAGATTTGTTGCCAAAGAGTATCCCTACTCATCAACATGATGACCTTCACACAGTTTTTAGTCCACTTAATCAGAACACATCAGCTTGGGAAGGGGACTACACTACAATGTATGATGAGTGTGATAGTTCAAGTGATGATGAAGAAGAGGACAAGTATCTTCCCCAAAAGAGCCTCAAGCATAGCCAAGTGGAAGAAAGAGTAGTCCTGGATGAAGCTTATGTCTCAAGTCCTCAAGATCAGGTATCATTCCAAGATCCATTTGTTGTTTTCCTTGAGAAATGTAAAGGAGGAGTGTGTTATACCATGAAAAATTTGTTGCAATGTGTGAGAAAAAAATTAAGCACTACTGTCCGAAACAAGTGAGGTGGAAGTGGCCTTTTGATTTCTCCAACATCATCAAATAGATGAACCAAGATCAACCATGCAATCATCTACTTGACTGGTTATATTGGAAAGAAGATTTCACCAAATAAATGTCTATCATATCTAGGTTAGAGTAGAATAGATAGGCATGAAAAATGAGCTCAGCCCCATGAGCATATTTCTTTCAGTTTGTTTTAGAAATAAATCAAAAAATACAAAAACAACAGAAAAGCCCCATGTTCAAAAAATAGTCATGCTGAAAGTGTGCAAGTCTAAATTCCACTACTAGTGCTCAAAATATGTCTTGTTCAGTTATCTAGCCTAATCATAATTGGACATGTTTTAAATTTATTGCTAATAAGTTAGTGAAAGAAGTGATAGTCAAATTGTGTAAGCTTGACTTGTCAAAGAAACTAGATTAGGAAAAGATACGGGTTCCACACGCTCAAAACAGAACCAAAGAGGAAAACAGGGATGAAAAACAAACTATGTATCCTAGCCTTGATTTTTCTAAATCTTATTTTCATGCAAAATAATATTTGTGTGTAGCTTGTCTTTTATGCCACAAACACATGACAAATCAGACTGTCTAATCCTAATTTGGTCATTTTTCAATTTCATGTTTTAGTTTAGTGAATGAAATCCTGTCGAACAGCTTAATCTTGACAATCGATCTAGCATAGGTAGAGAAACAAAGGAGTTCATCAGTTTAATATGAACTCCCGGAAGATATAAGTGTAGAATTAGATAGCTTTCTTTTTCAAAAATATCATGTCAAAGGGTTGCTGGTCCAATGCACCTAAAGAAGAAAAAATGTTAGGAAATATAGATGGGTAGGTAGAGATGACTTTGATACTAATCATGTTGTCAATTTTCAAAAATAGCATCAAGAAAGAAATAAATTTGCGCCAATGGATGAGGCACTGGTTTTCACAAGCTAGAGATCTGAAATTCTGGACACCTCCTAAAAAGGAGCTGCCCTCCCCAAATGGAGCCACTATTAGTCATCAATATTTTTTACCTGTTGTTGATGACTAGTTTCCTTATCTGAGTTTTCTAGAAGCTAATATCAAACTATCAATTTGTCATCTAGAAAACACCACAAAACATTTTTTGTCCTCCTACCCCTTCCTGTCAGTCTATGATGAGAACAATCTCCAGTTTCAAGACCTATCTCGCTTCAGCAAAGTATCCCTGTCTATATATGTCATAGTTGTGATTTATTTGCTATCATTTACCCTTGTTTCTCATGCCATTCACTATCCAAAGGTTGACAAATTGTCTGCTACTCTATCCCTGATCATCTTGTCATGTGACAATCTAATCATGCCTAAGAAAACACTCAGAATCTGTCAAAATTATCCCTAAGTTAGATAGTGGTGTTTAGGGATTTTTTCCTTGGCTAAGACATCTTAAGCCAAAAAGCATGTGCCTAGTACCAGTTAGCCTTAAATCTATTTCCTATTATGCAAAACAAGCATTAGTCTATCCATAGGTCACACATCACTAAGAGGTCACTTTGTCTCATTTCAGAAGAAGTTCAACAAAGATTCAAATCAGGAAAATATGAAGATGTTCACTATCTGAAGAAATATGCTTGGATCAGGCATAATCTCTATGAAACACCAAAGGAGCTCTCCAAGTTTAAAAGCATCTGTTTTTACATCTTTGCAGGGGTGTAATTGAATGATGATCAGTGTACAAATGAGGGAAATAGGACAAATTTCAAACAGATCCTTCATGCTGAATTAATTTTCCATCAAAAATCAGTTGGAGAGTAGTAAGTACAGAACAACAAGTGTACATGGTTTAAATCCAAATCTGCATGAAGAAAATGGTCATCCATCAAGACCAATGAATACAAAGAAATTAAGAAATGCTCATCATCAACACTTCAGGATCAACTCCAAAGGTAGCGTTGCCCAAGTTATCTAAAGGGTGACCTAGCCTTACAAGTTTCTCTGTTTCAAAGAGAAGGACGGTCTTTGAAAAAAATATCACCAAAGCAAGTTAGGCAACCAGGATGAAAGTATAAGAAGGAAAGCTGCTTCTTGTACCTTATCATGAACTAAGATTTGAAAGGCTGTCACAAAAAGTTCACTGTCGCTTAAAAAACAATCAAAGGAAAGATTTTGTTCAAATGTGTCTAACAGTGAGCACTTTCCATATGCCAATCACATTTTTTTCTCCCTAAAAACTTCACAAATTATATGGCAAAGCAAAGGCATATATTACAAAGCAAGGTACAGTGTTGAGATGGATGAAATCTCATGTGTTTGATGGAACCTCCTTCAAAAAGAAGAGGGTTAGAAACAAATTTATAATACCTCCTTCGCAAATAATGATAGGTTCAAACATGTTCTTGAGTAACTTCAGTGGCTGCTTGGCGCTACTTCCTCCAAAGGATGAACAACACTATGCATTTCTGCACCAGGATTCACCATTTTTTACCACTGTTGGGACAGTAAATTTTTGAACACAAAAATTTACAAAAATGAAAAAAATCAAGAATATTTGAAAATTATACATCCATATATTTCCATCTCGGGCCCAATTCCGACACCGGGAAGGCATCCAAAAGTAGCCTGCAAATAGCGCTATGTATTTCTGCACTAGCATTCACCATTTTTTACCAGTGTTAGGAAAGTCAATTTTGGAACAACCAAATGGACCCAAAATGAAACAAATCAAGCATATTGGGAAAGTAGACTTCCATATCTTTCCAACGAGCCATCTCGGGTCCAAGTCTGACACCGGGAAGGCATCCAAAAGTGGCATGCAAACAACACTATGCATTTCTGCACCAGGATTCACCATTTTTGACCAGTGTTGGGACAGTCAATTTGTGAACAACCAAATGGACACCAAATGAAGAAAATAAAGCATATTTGGAAATTATACTTCTATAGCTTTCCAACACGCCATCTCGGGCCCAATTCCGACACTGGGAAGGCTTCCAAAACTAGCTGCCAAAAGATGCGATGCTCCTGGAATGTTGCATGGCACGCCTGTAGGTTTATACAGTGTAGTTTTCTAAGCAGCGCGGCGCGCCTGTGTAGCACTATGAGTTACTTTTTCAGATAATTTAAAAGACAATGGGCACATGGTTCAGATAAATGAACTTTCACAGTTTGGAGGCTTTCCTTCATTATACAAACAAAAGACAAAGTCATAGTTTAAGGACCTTTTCCACTTCATAAAACACTGGAGTTGCATTATGTTTTTAAGAAGTTGCAGTAGTGTTATTATGGTAACCTCCTTGTAAACAAACAAAGAGAAAACACATGGTTTAAGATCTCCTTCACTTCATAAAAACAGAGGATGCATTATGGTGTTGAGAGGATGCATGTAGTGGTTTTAAAAGGATGACCTCCTTGGTAAAAATCAAGGGATCAAACCATGATTTGGAGGCCTCCTTCATCATACAAAAAAAAGAAAAAATCATGATGAAAAGACCCTCATAACCTCAAAAACAGTGGATTTACATTGTGATTTTGAAAAGCTGCAGTAGTAATTTTCATATAAAACCTCCTTCAGAATGATAAGAGACTAATGTCTGGAGGGACACAAATAGTTTTTTTTTAAAGTTATTCTGAATCAGATGATAAGTTCTAATCACAAGTTTTGAGGGACAAATTTCAAAGGGGAAATGAAAGGTGCAATGCCAAAAAGGTGAGTTTCCTATGTCTCAAGAGGATATCCTTAAAAGCTAAACTAGCAGTGCAGTAAGGATCGAAAAAGCACATTTTGATAACCTCCTTTGTGACAAAAAAGGGTCAAGAAATCCTCAGGGTTAATACAATTTTTTGAGAAGAAATTTGCAGTGACATCCGAGTTGAAGACATCAGTTATTTTTCAAAAATTTTCTTTCAAGCAAGCAAAAGAAAAGACTTTGTTCAAACCCAAATACCAAAGCAAAAAATTCATTTTGTTTAGAAAAAAAAAACAAATGCAAAGGCAAACAAAGGGGTAAATTCATTTTCCTTTTCAAATTTGGTAAAGGATGGAAGGAGGTTTTAAACTCTCCTAAACTGAAAAGCTCGAAACAAATGTTCACCATCGTTGTGCCAAACAAAGTCACAGAGGAGAAAAATGATTTCAAGTGATTGTTTGCAGCCTTTTGAAAGCGCGGCGCGCTTGTAGGAGGCCGCAGAAAGAATTTACACACAGCGGGATGCTCCTGTGTTGGTGCATGGCGCACCTGCACCCGGGCCATCTCTGAACGGCCCGGTGCCCATTTCTGAACGCAGCGCCCATGCTCTTTTGTCATTCATCCAAGCACCCAAGCCTTTGATTGAACTCCTCCCGCCTGCTGTGTATCCTTGTCATCACCATCTTCCATTTTCTGCCCTTACCCTTATCATTTTGACCTTTGACACGGCCTATCTCTGAACAGCTCGGACCATTTCTGAATGGCTCGGCGCCCGGGCCATCCCTGAATGGCCAAGTGCCCATTTCTGAACGCGGCGCCCTTGCAACTTTTTCTTTCAAACAAACGCCTGAGCCGTGGAAAGAGATCCTCTCACCTGCATTGTGCCCTCACCATACTCATCTTTCATCTCTAGCCTTTAAACTTGCAATTTTCACTATCTGCACAACCCATTTTTGACCCGCCCGAGCCACTTTTTAATGATGGTTTTCCTGCCCGAGCCAGTACTAAAAGGAGTAGCAACAAAAAGAAAGGAGCCTCAAAAGTTGTTAAAGATCAGATTTCACTTAATGAACTCATCTCCAAACACAACAAAACCATATTTTGAAGGTATTTACATCTCTTAGGCCAAAATCTTGTTTTAAAGAGGGGTTTGAAAACAAAGTTCTACGAAAAGGATCAGTAGTTTCAAAAATCTATAAGGATATTGTTTGAAGAGGCCTGTTTGTCGAAAAAGAAGCTAAAACATAGCGCTTATAGAAAAACACAGTTACTCTTAAGATTATCATGTTTATTTAGATACAAAGGAACAATGATTTCAAAAGGAGAAACCTAGTTGGTTTTCAAGAGTGCCCTCTTTACTTAGAGACAAAGGAAGATAGTAATTAAGGGAGGAAAGGCTTGTTATCAATTTAAAAGGGTCTCTTAAACAGTGATTTCAAAGAAGAAGTGATGAGGAAGAGCAAAGTGATGAAGGGCAAAGTGAAAAGTCTAAACATGACAGTGAGGAAGAAGGAAATGATGGTGAGCATGAACAAAATGATAGTGAGCATAACAGTCATGAAGAAAGCAGTGACAGAGATGAACAAAACAGTCCTAAGGGTAGCCAAGACCAAAACATAGAGCATGAAGAGAATTCTCCAAAGCATGTGCTAGCTGCCTCTCCTAGGAAAGGAGCCATGACTTCTTTGCCAAAGCTAAAAATGCCAAAACAACAAGGAATAAAACCAAGAAAAACTCAAAATTGCCCAAAGAGGGCACCCGGTGAGAAAAGGAGGAAAAGACACATCTAGGCTTGGAATTTTGGCCCGATCTTCCAGGCATGTTTCTAAAAACCCTTAAGGGGTTTTCTGACCAAAATTGAGAAAATTTTGACATGATCTTGTTTTTTGACGTTTTTGGGCCTAATTGCATAAATTCATGGGCACCGCCATTTTTGTTTGGAGCATCCTCAGTTGTTGAGAGTGGTATCATTGGATGCATTAAATTCAAGGGCATCTATTCAGAAAATTTCAGATCAAAAGAAGGTGTTTTGGTTCCCCAAAAAGGCAAAAAACAATGATTTTTTAGCTTTCTGCCTCACATATCAGCAAGGCGTACTTTCTGGTTTTTTTCACTCAGTTCAGTTTTTAACAAACTTCCTAGAATAATTTTTGGAAAAATAAAGTAGTTCCAGAAACTAGACATCTAGTTCTTTCCAACGAGCCATCACGGGCCTCGTTTCGACATCAGGAGGTCCCTCAAAAGGGTTCTACAAGACAGGGAATTTTCTGCTGCTACGTTCTTGTAGCATTTTGGCAAAAAAGGTAGCTTTCTGAAGTGGCTTATCCAAATGTGCGTTAAGCCTTTTTTGGACATTTTCAGTTAGGAAAAGTCAATTTTATTTCATTTTTTAGAATTTTAAGATATTTTTAAAGATATTTTGTGCCTTGGGCTTTGCAAAGCCCCAAGGACAAAATCAGATATTTGTAATAGGCCAATGGCCTTCTAGATGCTCTTGGATAGTCTATTTCTCTTTAGCCTATATATTCCAAGAGATTTCATTGTATCAAGAGGCTGAACTTGATGATATAGAGAAATACATGATATTACAAGCTTTGAAGAAACACTTTGTCTCATGATGTGGATGATTTCTTATTTGTCTTGGATGGTGGAAGAGGACTGTTTGTTGGATTCCTTGGCTTGGTAAATGGTATAGTGTTTCTATCTGTATGTTTTCCTTAGTTTATCATACATGTTTCCATGTTTCTTGCTTGCTGTAGGTCAGTAAAGAATATATTTGAGACATGCCCATGGAGGCACCTCAAGTTTCCTGATTTTATTACAGCTTCTATGTTTTTCTTCTTTCTTAGTTATGTCAAAGAATTCTTAATTGCTCTTTGATACCCTAAGAATTTGTTATCAATTTCATTAATGGTTATTATGTATGCTATCAAGTATGATTCAAGGTATGCCCTGCTTACTCATAGCTACCCAAAACCCCATCACTGAAACCTTTCTCTGAATATTTGATTGTCCTAGTTGAACCAAAGAGGTCTTGTTTCGATCTTGCCCTTTGCCTATGCTCTGCAATCTTAGTTCAAAATTCCCGATAGCTCAAAATATGATGTCTAGGAGTTCTCTCTTCGTAGATTGAGTTATTTTTCTCTCTTGTGTGTTTTCCCCAAAGTCTGAAGGCGATTTTCCCAAAGTTAGAGGGTCTTATACTTCTATGTATCGCCTGAATGTTTATTTTATGCATATATCAGTTTGAAGTTTCATTTATCGTGATTAATGGTTAGCCCTACCACATGGATGTCTGCTGTAAAAATATTTATGCTTAAACCTCTTTGTCCTTTCACAAATTTAGTGTCCATCTCATTTCACTCCACCTAAAGAATCCATTTTACCTCGACCAAATTGGCCCTGCAATATACCTTGTCCACCCTTTGAGGCAGTCTCAACCTTATCGATCCCATAGCCCAGTTGATCTGACAATATTTTTATCTATCCATCCTTTGATCAGTTCTCCCTCAAAAAACCTAAAACAAACCAAAACACACTTAACAACTAGCCTAAAATAAAAAACATAAGAAGGAAACAAATCTACATCCCTTACATAATAGCAAGAGCCCTCTCTGAGTCCAGGAAGGCTAGGTCCTCGGGCTCCAAAGTTGGTTTGATGTTACCCTGTCACTTGGCTTGCCAATCTGCCAAATCACGTGACCCTAACAGCTGTAACCAAGCCAGAGGGATTACTACTACTGGAATTAGATCTTAACGGGAAGCATAAGCTGTTATTTCAGCGGGATTATATGATATATAATGGACCACTAGTGCTTCATTGATGATATATTTCTTCAGAGATCAACTTGGCTTCATCAATACTTGAGTTTAGAGGTGGAAATAATTTTATGATTACATGCGACAACAAGTTTGGAGTCCCCTCCACTTGAAATTTTATTATGTTTCTTCCCCTATGACCTACTAAATATTTCACTTCTCCTTTGACTTGACATTAATCACATTTCACCTTTGTAGGTTTAGATTTAATCCTTGAAATTTGTGGGAATTTTTTGTCCTTGTTTCAAGTAACAAGGGAAACTTGGACTGCTACCCTATCTGCTCTCTAAAAATGAATTTTGTGACTTAGATTATAGGGTCGATATCCAAAGTTTCAAATCACTAACACAATCCTTAATGATCAATCTATTGGCCTTTAGAACCTGTTGTAGTATTACAACACCTCCCCATTATCCTAGATAGTAACTTAGAAAGAATAAAGGGACCCTTTAAAATTTTAGAATTACTATTCAAATATTGGAAATAAAACCTAAATTACCAATTTCTTAGGTTAAGATTTTAATTTTCTTTTTAATAAAATCACTAAAAAACGCTTAAAACTAAAAAAACTTCAAAGTGAAAGCATATAACAGGAAAATGTTTCGATAAAGTGAATGGTGAAGTACTGAATAACGAAGTGTTGAATGGAAAACACGTGAATAGACGAAATGATGAAACACCGAATTACAAAGTAAGCAAATTCCTGTGGTGCCGAAACACCGAAATCTGTTATCTAACAGATACCCATATCATATCCTTCCAATTAACATATACCGATATCGCATTCTGTTTAAAACCATCGCATAATCGCAGTTTCACATTTCACATTTAGAAAATTTCTTAAATCACTAAAGCATGTCAACTATTAAATCATTGATGTAACGTCCCGATATAATGCCACTTGTTAGAATCACGTGGACTCATAATTTCGAATTTAATGTTCGTTCATGTGAGTTTGTAATTTCGAGGTTTTCAATTGATTTTTAGATTCAAAATTATATACCAAAGTATTCCCATTACGCATGAATTCAATTGATAATATTGGTAACAACGTTTCGAAGTGACTTGGGCTTATAATCTCTAGTTTGTTTGAACATCATAATTCTAAAATGCAAGGCATAAAATTATTTCACAATTTATTAAAGCACGAAGGAAATCTGCCACCCCACCACAGTTAGTTATGTAGTAAGAGGAGAACAACGAAATGGCTCCCTTAATCTCAGATACCACATGCAATCCAGACATTGTTTCTTCAGGTTGGGAAGGGATCTACCAACTCTTTGAGAATGAGAAACCTCAAGTAATTCCAGACGGGAAAGTCCTATCTAATGATACTTCTTCCAATGATTCAGAATCCTAGAGATATGTGGCTAACTCCTTTCTTCATAAAATTGCTACACGTCCAAAAATACTCCCATACACTGACTTAGTGAGATGGGTGTTAGAAAATGTGGATATAAGGGATAGACAATTCGCTACCAAGAATAGAACTGTCATTGGTTCTCTTAGGCCAACAAATTTAAGGAATATGTACAAATTACCAAAGCCTCAGAAGAGATATGACTCATAATTCGTTCAAAAGTTCATGCAAGAGAAAGAAAATCATGCAACAGTAATTAAAGAGTGGAGAAGTGACCCTAACCGGCATAAGCGTGATGATAAGGGTACATACTTAGTCACTTCTCTTAAACTTCTTGACTCTCAAATAGCTGCAATGATGTTTCAACTGTTTGGGTCTGTAAATACTAGTAAGTTTAAAGAGAATTGGATACCCTTCATAAAAGCAACTTCTGATGGTTATATTCTAAATTGGGAAACCATTCTTTCTGATAATTTGATAAGACTCATCACAACCTATAGGTAAAATCATAATGTTAAATCCGATACATTCCCTCCTTTTTACATTAGCTCATATATCATGGATGATGTCTGTTTTTCTTGTGAATTCCCCTCCTTTGGAAGGAAATGGAACGAGGAAGTAGATTCCCCCATCTTTGTCCAGTTAAATTTCTTGTGGGAATCAAAATACTACTCCCATATTTTCAAAATCTGTAATGAAATAATGCTCCCTGTCTACCAAGTCATTTTTGAAGTTAAAATCCCTATAATTACCCCTGAAGTTGATAAAAGTCTTAAGTATATAGGTAGGTGGTTTGGTAAAGAATACTTTACGTACATCTGTGTTTTTGGAAGCTACACCCCTCCACATATCCGACCTTTGTACATACCAGACAAATTCGGCTAAATAAATTTCCTATCAAATTATTGGCAACTGTTTGACAAAAGTCTTGAAATATGCTAAAAATATCATTTGGCCAACTTTACCTTGTTCATGTGGATCATACACTTTAAACAATTTCAAGCATGCATGTCTTGAAATTGATCGATTAAAATAATTTAAATTCCCATTTTTTCCCAATAGAAATTATGATGATTATGGTGTTGCTATAGAAATAACAAATTAGGTTAAGCTTCGAGCATTTCCAAGCGAGCCTAATAGGTTTGATGATATGTTTGAGTTAGTTTTTGAATTTTCCAGAGTCTAGAAAATAACAGAGGAAAGACTCAGTCTTGAAGACCTTCTGAGGTTCAAATAATATTGAGAACAATGAAATTCTCAGCTGGTGAAATTTTTGTTCCAAATACCAGCACCAAAAAATAGAACAGATTGTAGATTCAATGTCTTCATCTCAGATACCAATTGCAGAGACAGGAATTGAAAATATTGAGCAAAATGAAAAACTCACCCAAGACTACGACGAGTTTGAGAAAGTAATATCTACAGTTGACATTCTGACCACTCATGATATTATTCAATTAGATGTTGCACTTATTCTTGGCACTATAAATTCAATAGCTTCTATAGGAGAGCGAAGTTCATAGCACATGCCTACTGATAATGATAATTTGAAAACTCAAGAAGAAATAAAAGAAACCTCATTCACTGCAAAGGTTCCTATAAAAGGTGTTAAGGAAAGTGAAATCAAAATAAATAATGATATGGAAGAGAATAGAGAAGCTACATATGCCCAAGATATTGAAATCATCCCAGGTTTTCCCATTGATGAAATAATCCTCAACATTGAGGAAGTACCTCCATTGGACGTAATCTATAGTCCAAAACATAAATTTGTCATGACCAGATCAAAGAAGAGGCGAAGGATGGAGAAATATCCAGAAATAACTCCAAATGTAACACCAATACAAATCCTTTGGAAATAAACTCAATCATCTCTAGAGGAAGAACTTCATAAACTGTCTCAATTTGCAGGTGCTTATGATGATGCAACTATTCATAAAGAAGCAAAAATTTGATCAATAATTAGAGAAAAGGACCATGTTACACTAAAAATTGTCACCATGACATTAATCTGTCTATACGGGTTCATCATTACCTATTTTAAGCTCCCTTGGAGGTCCAAAATTATAAAGTTCCTAAACCAAGTCTTGGAATTGGAGAAAAGCTCATTAAAACCTTAAAAATCCTAACTCTGCACTTTTCCTAGTCATTGCCCGCGATACCGCAATTTCTTTCTCTATAACCTGAAGCACATCCTGCACATTCCGCTTACTAAAACTGCGGACCCCCGTAAAAGGAAAAATAAAAGAAAAAGTGAGTTCTAGAAGCCCAGCTGGTTGAATATTCTCCTAGCTTGAAGCTTCTAGAAGCGTAATCTGGTCGAAGCTTCGCCCCTTCATTCACGAACCTCTATCCCTTCATTGATGGATATTATACCTTGGTATTTGGAGCTAAAATCCCTTTTTGAGAGGAATTTATACCCCTTTCTTTGGAACTGAAACCTCCTCCCTTCTGATATAAATTGAGATCATGTTTTAGTCTCAAGGGTACTTTGAAATTGGTTGTTTTGAGGTGAATTTCTGAAGAAATTATACTCTCTATCCTTGGCATCAATGGTATGATAACGATTACATACTCATATCCATAGCCTTATGCTAGTCCAAAGAGTGTAAGGCTTGTCGAACTGATGGAAAACGGTTTTTCAGGACCTCGGAAGAACTTGTATGGCATCAAGGCAATAAGGTTGTAAGGTTACTTCATATCATACAAGTTAATACAAATGGATTCTATTTTCTCATTAAGTTGTTCATGTATCTATTCGAATAATTTAATTTTTGGATTCCTTGATCACTGAGATAGATTAGTGCTTCTGAATTATTATATCTTGCAGGTGCTTTTAATCCTTTATCCTATCTTTGGATGTAGGTCTTACATGCTAAATTGACCTCTTTTGGAGTGACTGGATTGAATATTACAGCAAGCATTGGACTTCAAGTACGAGCATGTCCTCATACTTTGTTATTTAGTAATTTCGAATCACAAATGACTAGAGAGAATGGTTTTCATTTGGATGTTTGTTTCTAGATATCCTTAGGATACTAGGGAGATCACTCTTGTCCGCAAGAGGGATTAATCCGCCTAACAGACTATAAAATTGCTCATATGGAGAAATTTTTCTTGAATGAAAAGCAAAAGATTGAGTAGGAGCTGGAATTAAATATCACTACTCTTCAATAGAGTTTGAGGGTATTAAACTCAAACTCGGGAGTGAGCTTAACGAAAAGGATCAATTGATTCATGTTACAGCATATAATTGAGAAGTTCCAGGAAAATCTTGAAGTCAATACAGTCAAGAAGGAAGCAGCAGAGTTAGAGACATTACTATCAAAGAAAAAAATAACTTTCTATCATAGGCTAAACCAAGTTCAAGAGCTAGTTAAAACCAGTGATCAATTAGTCATTCGAGTATCTAATCTGAGGACTTATTATGATGAGATTGATGATAAAATGTCTAAGTATATTGATTAGCAGGACACTGCATAGGGTAGAGCAGTTGATCTCCCTCATCTTTAAGAATCAATCAAAGACACAATATTTGGAGACTGGTACATTAAAATGAAAAGTGTTGAATTAGCTATTATCAGAGTTAAGAATCTATCTTCCAGCATTTATGACTACATAAAAGATTCTCTTTTGCAAGCCAACCTAATTTAGGATTCTCCAAAAGAAACTTTGCTAGATAACAAATTCCTAAAGAAATATTGGAAAGAAACATCTAGAAGAAAAGCTCTTGGCATTCAAAGCCTAAAAAAATCAAATATGGAAAGTTACCAGTACTTGTTGATTAAACTACATAGCCAATGGCTAATGTTGAAATGTCTCTCCAATGCAGCAGATCAACTTCTTCCAGCATTAAAGGATGCAGTATTCACGGGGTAGATGCGAATGCAACCAATTCCTCCTCCCCAGCTCGAAAAAATGGTGAAATCTTGCCAGCTCAGGGATCAATTAGAGAATGAATCTAGGAAGCAATCATGAGACTGTTCCTACCGATGCAATTTATTTTCCTAGTTTTTAGTTATATAGTTTTAGAATAATATTTTTTAGAGACTTGTTTCACAAGTCTACTATTTTTGTAATATAAATTAGTATTTAAACCCCTTTCATGCATTTAGAAAGGGGTCCAGAATTTTGAGAAGACTTCCTTTGGAACTTGCACTATTGTTGGAACAGAAGCTTATCATTAGAAATCTGAACCCTGAAGCTATCGTTTTCAGATATAAAGCTATGATGCAACATGTACTATTATCTGTGTATTAATTTTTTTATGTTTCTGTGATTTATAGCAAACTTATTTTTTCTACTTGTTTCATTCTGATAAGCATTGAAGTGATATATGTTCGTATCACTATTGATATAATATATTGAACGATATGTTGTTAGATGTGAAACAAAGAAGTATTTTATGTGATTGATGTTCTTCACCAACTAAATCAATTAAATTGATTTTTTTTCTTACATGCACTTATATTCATTAATTATGCAATGATCTATATTATTTCATGCTTGTGAAATTTTTCTATATAATCATATAAAAGAGTCTGATCCTAGGAAGTAGTTAGACTTAGTTTATGTTATCATTAGAAATAAATCATTCTTCTTGTGTTTATTCTATTCCTTTTTTATTTTCATATAAACTATTTTTATACAGGAAACTAATCCATATATCTCCAGTCGAACCCACCATTTCAACGGAAAAGGAGTTTCTTTAAGCTCCCGACCGGGTAGAATCCTCAATGTTGAGGCAGCCACCTTCCAGCCTTCAACATTTTTGGTGATAGAAGGAGGGCCATCCAACTATGTATGGCATATAAGGTGACGTCTCAATCAAAAATCCATCATAAGACTCAATCCCCCTCCAAAACTCCTACAGCTTTTAGATCTCGTTCATTATCTCCAAGTCAAAATTCTAAAGTTGTAGAACCACCTTTCTCATCTCCTGAAGTATTACCTCTCATACATTCTTCAGATCATATTCTTGAATCTCCTGAAGTACCAAATTTGATTGAGAGATTGGATCAAATAACCATATCTCTAGATAAGCATGTTAATCCTGAAACTTCTGAAGAAAGTGTTACATCCTTATTTAGGGGTACTGGTATATTAACCCGATCACAAGTGAAAAACTTGGGATAAATCCTATTGAGTTTTCTATTCATTCACATCGCAGAAAAGCTACTACATCAGAATCTCAATCAGATATCAATGAGATCACATCATCTTCACCTCCATTCGCTTCTACATTCTTCTCTTCTCAACCCATACCTTCTTACATATCCATTTATACTCAAACAATTAGTGTTGCTATAAGTAGCACTAATACAGTAGTAAGTTCTTATCCAACCACATCTTCTTTTGCACATGTTATCTTATCCTCACAAAAAATAAGTCAAGTAATGGTGAACATACCATGGAATAATCCTTCTACTTTTCAAGTGGAAAATCTAAATCCTATCCTAGTGCATCCATAAAAATGGCTACCTAAATATAACCCTGATGATGGTCTTCCCACTAAGCAAAATATCAATAATTTTATGTTAGCCATGAATCTCAACGGTTTTTTTGTTAAGCAGGTAAATCCTCTCTACGGACAGAGAAAATCCCTCTAGCCCTAGAGTGGGTCTAGAAACAAAGATAATTGCTAGAGTGTTGGTTCCTAATTACTGAATGAAAAGAGGACATGGTAGATCAACCTATCTAGAATCCAACGCTATCGTCATGGCTGCAATGGTGCTGGCCTCTCCCTCCTGCCTTGGAAAGTCACAATCCTTTCACAGTCATGCTAGGATACATGTACATAGAACAACAAACAAGAGTAGCATATGACATAATAACTTCCTTCATAACTACTAGCCAGTCAAATAGGGCTAATCATATTGCATTAAACATCTAACATAATACAAAATGGGAACCAAACAATAGTCACATATATGTATTGATAGAAGGAAGAGTTACAACCAATGCTTTGACGTAGCAATGTCCTCCAGCGGGGTTCAACCGAAGCGCGTCTCAGATGCTTGTCAGGGAATTCGGACAAGATGAAGGCATGGACTCAAGCTCTCTCAACGTAGTTCCTTCTTATTATATCTCTTCAATAATTCAGCTATAGTATGTTCAATTCTCCATTTTCAACTAGCTTATGCAAAGATAGGTAACTTCTTTTTATAGAGGAAAAGGAGGAGGTTAGGATCCCTACAAAGGTGGGAGAGAGGCCTATCTTTTAGGAAGTTCCCATAAGAGGTGGAAACTATAAACTAAAGGAGGGATTCTATGCTTTATTCAGTTCAACCAATCCCAATGACTCATCCTCGAAGTTGTTGGAGTGGAATCTCCGCCTCTATTTTTAAAAAACATTCCATAAAAAGCTCGGCGCGGGTGGCTAACTGAGACAAAGCTCCAATTAGCGCGGATCCCAGTGTTAATCTTCCTCTTAGGCACGAGGCATAACTGACTACTCACGCCAAGGCAAAAACAAGGGTTTTTGAATCTCTACTCAGGGAATTGTCAACAGAAGTAATATTACTCTCATGTAAAGGGAAATAATGATGGTTTTTTCAAGGCATGACACTACTTATTGATCACGATAATGACCCTCCAATGGGAGAGATGGGGATTGCAGGGATAGTGAAAAAATGCTCTGTAACAGATGCCCCCTAAAGCATGAGGTCCGAGGGAGAGGGAGGGGAAAAATTATTTATGAGAACGTGTGCGAACCAAACACCACTATTGGAAAACCTGCAATTACAAATACAACTGATATCTCTGATACATGAACATCTGGTATGGGCACTGTTGGGGTTCCCATGTTTTGGCTAGATTGGCAAGACCAAAAGATGAGACAACATCAGAACCACTTTCAGACCTCAGGATCTAGCCCTCCTGGGTCCAGAGAGGGATCTCTCCAGCTCGAGCAAAGGTTTATATCTATGAAGCTCAAAGTTTAAGATGTTAGGCTAGTTATAAAGCTCGGGGTTTGTTTTTTTGATTGTTTGTTTTGGTTGCTGGTTATCAGGAATGAAGGATTCAATGTAAGACCAAGATGAGCAAAGAGGGATTTCACCAGGAAATATTCAAAACCATTGGGAAATGGAGTCAGGAAAGGATTTGCTTGCTACTCAATAGGCAGGCTCTCAATTGGGCTAGTCATCTGAAACATAGGATCTTTCAAGATGATTATGTGATATGGAAAATAGGAGGGAGGAGATACCACAGATTTCAGAGCACAAAGTTATAGACCAGCAGGTCGTACAAGGATCCTAGTGGACAGGGCTAACACTAATCCCCAGTGTTCCCAAATCTTCCAACTAAATCTATAACAAGAAGCATCTAAGAATTGAATTCATTTAATTCATACATTAGAGAGCAGGAAATAACATCCACTACACTGGTTAAACCAACTGAAAACATTCCTTAGATAATACATTCAGAAGAGAAACATAAATGGCAAGGAGAGCAGAAACATAGGGTACCTAACAAGGGTAAATCCTATGCCAATATTCTGATGCAAGCCAGTAGAAACGAAATGAAATGAATTTAAACACAGAGATAGGAAAACATCATCGCTGCTTCAGATCAGGATCCAAAGAAATGCACTTGTCATATTAAATAACAATACCAATCAAGTACAAAATTGCCAATAGCTAAATACTCAGTCCGAAAACATATCCTTCAACCTATCTTACAATATTTACACAGAGACTGTGTCTCAAAAGAAACTACTTGCAGTTCTCTGATAACTGATCAACAACCACTACAATGAGTTTCTTCATGGATTTATAGCTCCGGAGGAGCAGAGGAGGTAGGTGGAGAACTAAATGCAGTATTAAACTTCTGAAAAGAAAGAGGGCTGAAGCCCATTCTGTATAGAGCTTGTGCATTAATCTCTGGTGTTCTTTGGGTGAACGAATGATCCTTTTCAGACTGCGGATTACTCTGATATGACTCCAATGTGTTTTGACTGCATTACTGTGTGGTGCTATTGGTGAATAAACAATAGGTAAAGAAATGATAAAGAAATCTGCCATACTGATGAAGTAAATGCTCTGATAGTACGGGGGCTGTTTCAGGGTAGGAAATCTCTCCAGAACACGGCATAGATTGAATACTGCATGGGCGCTCTGTCCTTCATGGAGGGAAAAACATTCTGCTACTGTATAAACCCCTGATATGCATTGATTTCTGCGTGCTGTACCTTTTCATGATCTGTGGGATCATTGATCTGGTGCTTTGCCTCTAAACTGCTATATTAAACTCAAGACACTCAATGTCGAATGCTGAAATCCTTGATCGTAAGCTGGTTTTTCTCCACGGCTTCATAAACATCTCGATTCTGTAAGATCTGAGCTTTAATGGCACGGGATAGAGTCTGCGAAGTTTCGAACTTCGTCCTTCGATGGAATTTATACTGCCGCCACCTTTCTTGACATTTCCCTACAGTACCAGCTTCAGTTTTAATTCTTCCTGCTCAATGTGCCGCTTACAATGATTCCTGTGAATCATGGAAGTTTTTCGCCTTTCTGAAAACCCTACGAAAACACGCAACTTGTTAAGAAAGAAATGGGGGTGGTGGACGCAACGGGGGTGGCTAGACTAATGATGCAGACTGTTTTGATGGCGAAACTATCGTGGATGGCCTGTAGTGAGGTGGAAACGATGAATGCTACAGTCAAAAGGTGGCGCGGAAGGAAAAATGAACGAAAACCTTTGAATCTCCGACCTTTGAACAGATATACGAAACAGGAGGGCGGATGTACGGCGGGACACGTGGAGGTGACATGGCGGAACCGGTTGACAGCAGAATAGTCAACAGTGGGGAGAAGACCAATCTGAACCGTTAGATCTCAAAGGAGATCGACGGTGGGAAACACAGTGGAGGACGACGAACAATGGGCCCGAGGTGCGGAGACTATGGGTTAAACCCCGCGTAGCTTCGTCGATCGATGATCGTCAGATGAGGCTCCCAAGATCTAACGGCTGACGTGAATATCGCTGTGTGTCCTGTACTGAACGAAAACGCGTAATGGAATAGTGGTTTTGAAATCGTACAGGAGTCACGCGTCAAGAGGTGTATGGAATCGCTGGACAATGAGGAAAAACCGCCGACCGCCCAAAGGCGGTGCGATGGAAACCACCGGGTTTTGACATAGTGCGCTGCGGGGACCACTGGCGGGTAAACTCCGGACCATTGATCTGGTGGCGAATGGATGGCGATGGCGCGGTCAATGGTTTGAATGGGTGAATCGCGAGCGCTGTGGGTTTAAACGATCGTCGTTCGATCTATATGGATCAACGGTCGAGACAACGCCCGATAATCATATGGGAAAAACGCCTTCGGGGCTAGTGCTTTGGTCACATCGTTGGGTTCTGTGGAGAGAAAGGTCATGGGGCTAGCAGAGAAAGGGCTAAGGCCTATTATATGGTCTGAAAGTGGGTTTTTAGCCATTTTTAATGAATTTTGAGGCCTGAGGGGGGTAACGATAGAGAGACAGAGGGGAATTTATCAAAGGCACAGGCATAGGAGACCTCAAGGATGATGTGTCTTCAGGGAGATGCATTCCTTGAGGGCTCAAAAACAAATTTAGCCCCCTGCTTTGCTTTGTCAAAAATTCATAGGGGGGCTAACAGTGGCTCCACATGGGGATGGCTTCTTCTTGAAGGAGTCAAGAATTCAGAGAATAGATCTTTGGAGTAGGCCAGTGGCCTGCTGCTTGGCACATCCCTTTATTACTTTGATCAACTGCCACACTATGAAGACATTACATCAGCAGAAAAACTTTCCTACCAAACTGCCTACCCATCCTACAATCCTAGCATTTTTTCTTCTAGGGTGCATTTGAACTAGCAGACCCTTTACATCATTTATTTTTATAACAAAAAATAAACCTATTCTAATTCTACCCTTATTGCTCCATGAGACCAGATTAGACTGTTGGCCTCATATGTTTCTCTACCTAATCTAATATCTGCTGGGATTAAGCTTTCCAGCAGATTTCTTCTCTACATTCTAGAACAGAAATTCAAAAACAGTCAAGCCAGGATTAGACTGTCTGACTTGCTATGGACCATGTCATAAAAACAGCCGACATGGACAGAAACTTGCAAAACTGAAGACAAAACTGTGAAGGCTTGAAATCAGCAATCTTTAGAGTATCCTTCTCTCCTTGTGACTCTGGTTTTGAGTTTTTTAGAGCCACTCCTTCATTACAGCTCTAATTTTAGGCATGTTAGAGCTGATTCTTCTTTTGCTTTGCTGGTCCAGATTTTGGGCATGTTAGGACCAGCTGCTTTACTTGCTTTGGCTCAGGTTTTGAGCTTGTTAGAGCCAATCCTTTGCACATCAGAGGTTCATGTTTTAAGCATGTCTGAATCTCTCCTTTTCCTCTGTTTTTTGAAGCATTTTTTATTTTTTCTTTGAAAAATAAAAGCTGCAATGGTATGTACAATGGAAATGGAAACTGGAAATTATAAATCAGCAGAAGTAGTGTTTGAGCATCCTGCCATTGACAGGACCCCCAAACAGCTCTGTACCATCTAGTTCTTGTAAGAAGAAAGCATTTGGACCCACAGTGGCCTAGATGAGGTATGGACCTTGCCATAAACTGTCAAATTTTCTGTGCTTTCCTTTATCCTCTCTTCTCGAATCCCACTTCAGAACCTTATCTCCAACTTTGAAATCAGCAGTTTTGGTCCTCTTGTCAAATAATTTCTTTATATTTTCCTAAACCTTCACTGCTCTGTTATAGACATCTTCCCTTGTTTGCTGGAGATGGATTATCTGATTTATTCTCCTCACCATGCTGTCTTCTTCTATTTGGATCTCCTGGACCAGTTTGATCACTGGTATCCCAAGGCTGGTAGGGAATACTGCTTCTGTACCATAGACAAGCTGAAATGGTGACATGCCAATGGACTTCTTTGTTGTAAGCCTGTCAGCCCACAAAGCATGCACTAGCTTGTTATTCCATGATTTTTTGTTCTCTTCCAATAGCTTTTTGATGATGATCACCAGGCTTTTGTTTGATGATTCAGCTAAGCCCTTACCTTGAGGGTAATAGGCAGTTGAATGACCAAGTGCTATTTGGTACCTGTGGAAAAAATCAACCATATTTTTGGATCCGAAAGCAGTAGCATTATCAGTGATTATTTTCCTTGGGCAGCCAAACCGAGAGAGGATTTGACTTTCTAGGAAACTAATGATGACTGAGTCTGTGGCATTCCTAGTGGGCACGACCTCTATCCACTTAGTGAAGTAGTCCGTGGCTGTTAGGATCCATTTGTGTTGTGCAGAAGAAGCAGGGTGAATTTCCCCTATGAAATCTAGGCCCCATTGCAGAAAGGGACCTTCAACAGTGATGGGTTGTAGGGGTAAAGGGAGGAGTTTTCTTTTTCCCTCAAAGATCTGACATTTGTGGCAGGTAACTAACATTTTGTGAACATCATTGAAGAGTGTGTGTTAGGTACCTATATTACTAGTATAGTCCCTTATTATTGTGAGTGTAACCCCCTTATTGTTATTATTGTACCCTTGTAACCCCCATTTTGTTATTATTGTGCCCTTAAATTATTATTGTTAGGTCGGTTAGGATTACATTGTGGCCCACTAGGATTACATTATGGCCCATGGACTCCTATATATAGAAAGGAGGAGTTTGTAAATTGTATCATCCAAGAATTGTGCATTTATGTAATGTATTGGAGGTTGCCCCTCGAAGTCGCTTATTTATAAAGGCGTTGATATCTCTTTTCTTCTATTTTGGTATTTGGTTACACAACATTTGGTATCGGAGCTTTGGATTCTGAGGTTGGCACTCCAAACGGGTCATCGTGGCATTTCGCTATAGCTTTTTTTCTACGAGTTTGAGAAGATGAAATTTTTAGGGTGCGAAAAGACAATCCTGAGGAAGCGGATTTACTAAAAATTTCGAGAGCAGTTCATGATATTTTCGGAGATATCATACGTGGAAGTTAGGTCGATACGTGGAAGTTAGGTATTTTTTAAAGCTCCTAAACAGGTCATCGTGGAATTTTCGCTATAAATTTTTTTCTACGAAGGTTCAGAATCTGAAATTCATATGGTGCGAAGCTGAAATCCTGAGGAAATTTTTCAAAAAAATTTCAGAGCTTGGTTCGCAATATTTTTGGAGATATGATCTGTGGAATGTAGTGCTTTTTTAGGCTCCTGAATTTCATCTCAAAGAGCTGATCGTGGGAAAAGTTCAATAACTCTCTCTCTGGGCAGTGGATTTGAGTGCCATTAAAATTGTTCGCAAGTAAACGGACTGTAGTTTCTTGGCTATCAATTTCAGAGACAAAGGACGAAACAGTGACACGTGGCAAGTCCTACAATTTTGCTCTATTGAACCAGTCCAGAATTAGGTCATTGTGGGATATTGGACACAACTTTGTCTTGGGGAATCCAAATTAGATCAGACCTGTGGCATTTGAAAGAAGCTTCAGAGGGCTACTACAGTGCTGAATTTCAGATATTGAATATTTTCAATTACAGAGATAATTCAATTTCAATATCGATCTCCTCAAAGCAAGTAAAAGGTGTGTATTTTTTTTCCGAATTGCATAAGTCTTGTTTGAAGAATCAAGTTGAATTCATTCCAAGGGCATATTGTAGAATAGGTATCAATATTGGATTCTAAAATGGCCCCTAAAAATAATTCAACACCCATTAAGCCTTCAGAAGGCTCTACCATGACTCATGAAGATGAAGAATTGCAACATGATCTATCAAAATTACAAGAGCAAGTTCAACAAATTTCACTCTCGCAAAGAGCAACAAAAAATGAAATGGAAGTTTTGAAGAAAGGCGTGGAAGTGAAGATGGACGGTTTGAAGAAAGGCATGGAAGCTAAGATGGATGGCATGGAAGTGAAGATGGAAGGTTTGAAGAAAGGCGTGGAAGCTAAGATGGATGGTGTGCAAGCTAAGATGGATGGTGTGGAAGCTAAGATGGATGGCATGGAGGCTGGCATGGAATCTAAGATGGATGACATGGAAGCTAAGATCGATGAGAAAATGGAAAACATGAAGAATTTTTTAAAAGCAGACATGGAAGGTTTGACAAAGTTGATACAAGAAAGGTTTCCTAATGGTGAAAAGATAGTAGAAGAACCTCATGATGAGAACAAAATAAATGTTAATTGTGATTTCATAGACTCTAATGTTGGCGGGAAGAACCACCATATTCCAAAGATGGATATGAGGAAGTTTGATGGAAAGGATCCTGTAACATGGATACTACAGATGGAGCAATATTTTGATCTCCATAACGTGCAAAACACACAAAAGGTACCCATTGCAACTTTACATTTAGAACAAAATACATTTGTATGGTATCGATGGCTTTGCTCCCGTAAAAAAATTGTCACTTGGTCAATTTTTACGGAGGAAATGATAGCACATTATAAGGATACAAAGAGCAACACCTTCTTTAGCCAATTGATAAATCTCAAACAAAAGGGTTTAGTGGGGCAGCACATTGAGGACTTCCAAAAATTGAATATAAGGGTAACTGATATTCCAGAGGAACACGGGATTGATCTCTTCATAGGTACTCTAAAGGATAACATCCAACATGAAGTTCGTGTGTTGGAACCTGATTCATTAGAGAAGGCATTCAGGTTGGCAAGAAAAGTTGAATGTAAAATTATGGCGACAAGGAAGCCTACCACTCAATTCTATAAAGAAGGAAGTGTTGCTACGCCTAGATTTCCACAACCTACAAGGTTGACACCACAACAATTGGAAGAAAAAAAGAGCAAAAGGGCTTTGCTACAGTTGTGATAGAAAATACACAGGGAACCCACCATAGAGAGGAAGGCGAACCAGGGCCATATCGTGTAATGCATTGGCAGGAATTACCACTCCTCAAGCTCTCAATATAGAAGGACATATCAAGAAGAAAAAGGTAATAGTGTTGATTGATTCAGGTAGCACCCATAATTTAATTCATTGTAAGGTAGCCAAGGAATTAAATTGTTTCCTATACCCAGCACCAGAATGCCAAGTGATGGTTGCAAATGGAGGAACTATAAATTTCTCTGGGAAATGCCATAATATCAAGCTAACCATGGGGGAATATGTATTGAATAGTCCAATGATTTCCATTCCTATGGGAGGTGCTGAAGTTGTACTAGGAGTACAATGGTTACAATCTTTGGGGACGGTAACTTTTAATTTTCATGAAATTTTCTTGAAATTTTTTTTAGAAGGAAAGGAAGTCAAATTACGGGGTATTGAAGGGAAGCAAGGAAGGATAATAAGCTCTAATGTCATGAAAAATCTTCTAAAGAAATAACAACGAGGTGTAATTGCACAATTATGCTCTCTAGAAGTTCCGACATCAAAATCATCTATTTCTGCAGATCTCCAACAAGTCTTGGAAAGTCATTCCAAGGTGTTTGAAACTCCCAAAGGACTCCCACCTATTCGTGATCATGATCATGCTATTCATTTGATTCCAGGAAGTGTTCCTCCAAACATCAGGCCTTATAGATATCCTTACTTCCAAAAGAGCGAAATTGAACGTATGATTGCAGAAATGTTAGAGGCGGGTATAATTCAACCTAGTCAAAGTTCTTTCTCTGCTCCTGTAGTTTTGGTACACAAGAAGGATGGATCATGGCAAATGTGTCCGGATTATAGGGAGCTCAATAAGCTCACCATTAAAGAAAAATTTCCCATTCCTGTGATTGATGAATTATTGGATGAATTACATGGAGCAATTTATTTTACCAAGTTGGATCTTCGTTCGGGATATCATCAAATTAGAATGAAGACTGAAGATATTCCAAAAACAGCATTTCGAACTCATGAGGGTCATTATGAATTTTTGGTCATGCCTTTTGGCCTCACCAATGCACCTTCTACATTTCAAGGGTTGATGAATTCCATTTTCAAACCCTTCCTTAGAAAATTTGTGCTAGTATTTTTTGATGATATACTAATCTACGACAGGTCTTGGAAGGATCATGTTGAACATGTTGACAGGGTGCTCAAACTATTGCAGGAGAAACAATTATATGCAAAAACATCCAAATGTTTCTTTGGAGTACAAGAGGTGGAATATCTGGGTCATATTATATCTCACGAGGGTGTTAAAGTAGACCCTAACAAAATTAAAGCCATTAAGGAATGGAAAGTCCCCATGACCATAAAGAAGTTGCGAGGATTTCTCGGGTTAACAGGGTATTATCGCAAGTTTGTTAAGAATTATGGGAGAATAGCAGCACCTCTAACAACATTATTGAAGAAAGATGCATTTTCATGGACTTTTGAAGCAACTAAGGCCTTTGAACGCCTTAAAGAGGCAATGTGCCTAGCACCGGTCTTAGCTACACCAGACTTCACAAAAACCTTTATTGTGGAATGTGATGCCTCAGGAAATGGAATTGGTGCAGTTTTAATGCAGGAAGGAAGACCCATTGCTTTTGAAAGTCGTCCGATCAAAGGAAAGTATTTACAGAAACCTATTTATGAGAAGGAAATGTTAGCAATACTGCATGCACTAAAGAAATGGAGAACTTACCTAATGGGAAGACACTTCAAGGTAAAAACCGATCATGATAGTCTTAAACACTTTTTGGAACAAAGAATATCGTCAAAAGAGTAGAAAAAATGGGTCACAAAGATGTTGGGTTATGACTTTGAAATAATCTACAAAAAAGGAAAGCTTAATGTTGTTGCAGATGCACTCTCAAGAAAGGATGAAGAGGTGGAAGCATTGCTTTGTGCCATTTCTATTATCCAGCCAGATTGGATAACTGAAGCAAGAGATGAATGGAAGAAGGACAAAGATGTATGGATACTCATTCAAAAGTTGCAGCAAGATCCTAGTACATCTGATACATTTAGTTGAAAAAATGATTCCTTATGGTACAAAGATCGCTTATATCTTTGTAAGAATTCCCAACTAAAACAAAAGATTCTTCTGGAATTGCACACTTCTCCTTTAGGAGGACACTCAGGATTTTTAAAAACTTACCACAGGGTGAAGAAAGAATTTTTTTGGGATGGCCTTAAATCTGATATTCAAAAGTTTGTGGCGGAATGTTTGGTTTGCCAGCAGAATAAAGTGGAAACAATTAAGACCCTGGGACTTCTACAACCTTTATCCATCCCAGGTCAACGTTGGGAGGAGATTTCAATGGATTTTATCATAGGTTTACCTAATTCCGAAGGAAAGAGTGTCATCATGGTGGTAGTTGATAGACTTACCAAGTATGCACACTTTTGTGCATTATCTCATCCATTTAAAGCAAGTACAATTGCTACTACATTTATGGACACAATTCAAAAGCTACATGGAAGTCCAAGGGTTATTGTGAGCGACAGAGATCCCATTTTTACTGGAAATTTTTGGACGGAGTTATTTTCTTGTTTGGGTACTCAATTAGCTCATAGCTCATCTTATCATCCTCAATCTGATGGTCAAACTGAGATCGTAAATAAATGTTTGGAAGGATATCTTCGTTGTTTGTATCTGATAAACAAACACAATGGGTCAAGTGGTTACCTCTTGCTGAATGGTGGTATAACACTTCCTTCCATACTGCAGCAAAAATGACCCCATTTATGGCACTTTATGGATATCATCCACCATCCATCACATCATCTTTAAGAGAAAATTTGAAGGTTCAAGCAGTGGAAGATCACATCGAGCATCAACAAGAAGTTCTCAAACTCTTAAAGGATAACCTGAATTTGGCACAAAATCGAATGAAACAACAGGCAGATCAACATCGCAGCGAGAGAAGTTTTGATGTAGGAGATTGGGTATTTTTATGGCTACAACCATACAAACAAATGTCCCTGAAGCAAGCTAAGAAGGATAATAAATTATCACCAAAGTACTATGGTCCTTACAAGGTGTTGCAAAAGATTGGTACTATGGCATACAAATTGGAGCTTCCTGCTTCTTCATGAGTACATCCAGTTTTCCATGTTTCATGCTTAAAGAAGGTTATAGGTGAAAATATTCCGGTTCAAACAATATTGCCAGAACTTGATGAGGAAGGAAAAATCATATTGGAACCGGAAGCGGTCACGGAAACAAGAACTCGACAACTACGGAATCGATCAATTTCAGAGTATCTCATGAAGTGGAAGAACTTACCCACTGAAGATTCTACATGGGAGGATGAGAATTTTATACAGAAGCACCCAGAGCTACTCAAGCGTTGAGGACAACACTTTTTTGAAGGAGACGGGCATGTTAGGTCCCTATATTACTAGTATAGTCCCTTATTGTTGTTAGTGTAACCCCCTTATTTCTATTATTGTACCCTTGTAACCCCCATATTGTTATTATTGTGCCCTTAAATTATTATTGTTAGGTCGGCTAGGATTACATTGTGGCCCACTAGGATTACATTATGGCCCCATGGACTCCTATATATAAAGGAGGTTTTGTAAATTGTATCATCCAAGAATTGTGCATTTATGTAATGTATTGGAGGTTGCCCCCTCGAAGTGGCTTATTTCTAAGGCGTTGATATCTCTTTTCTTCTATTTTTGAAGCTGGTTACACAACAGTGTGGGCCAATAATAACCAACTCTGAGTATTTTGTTTGCAGTGGCTTTCCAACTTAGGTGGCCTCCACGTTCTCCAGCGTGGAATTATTGTTTAACCCTCTCTGCCTCATTTTTAGGCAAACATTTAAGCAATAAGCCGTTAGGATTCTTCCAGTATAAGTTTTCATTCAAAATGCAGTAACTTCTGGTTTTTAGCTTTAAGAATCTGGCCTTGGTCTTTGATAATCCGGGAGGGGCATTGAGGTGTGTAAGCACATACAGAATGTCAGAATACCAAGGAGAGCTCTGAAATTTTTCCTCAACAGTGAGATCAGGCGATTCTTGTTGCTCATCCAAGGTATTCATCATGTTAATGTCTAAGGCTTGTAGGTTTTATTCAACCATTAACTTAGCTAAGCCATGACCTTTAATCAGTTTGGTGGGTTTTATCTCAAGGTCATACTCTAAGATCACAGCTATCCATTTTCCCCTTTTCCCATCTGGGTCTTGGGACAGTATATCTTTGACTATGATGTTGGGCACATAAGCTACGGTGTGAGAATGTAATATGTACACCCTGAAGTCTTTCAAGGCCTTAATCAGAGCATAGGCCTGTTTCTCCATGATGTTGTATTTCAAGGGTGCATCTCTGAGTGCTTTGATAAAGAAGGCAATCGGCTGTTCGATTCCCTCTGTATTTTTCTGCAGCAAGACTGCAGCCACTGTATGCTCCGAGGCGAATGAAAAGATCAGGAAATATTTGGAGAAATCTGGGCTGATTAAGACGGGAGCTTGGGTAAGTGCAAGTTTCACTGATTCAAAATATTGTTTAGCTCCCACGGTCCATTTAACTCCTGCACCTTTCTTCAGCATGTTGGTCATGTTCCTAAGGTGTTCAGCCAGATTTGGAATAAACCTCCTAAGGAAGTTAATCTTCCCAATGAAAGACTGTAATTCCTTGAGGTTTCTGGGGTGTGTGATCTGTAGTATTCCCTCAACTCGCTGTGGGTCTATCCTGATTCCCTTATCAGATATAATGTGGCCAAGGAGTTTACCCTCCTATAGCCCAAATACAGTCTTTTTGGGATTCAAAGACAGACCAAATCTTCGACATTTTTAAAATACTCTTCTCAGATGTTTCAGGTGTTCTTCTTCGGTCTTGGAAAAGACGGTTATGTCATCCAAGTAGATAACAATGAAGTGTCCTATCTCATCTAAAAATTCTATGTCCATCGCTCTTTGGAAGGTGGCCCCAGCATTCATCAATCCGAAAGGCATCTTCACATACATAAAGGTACCCCATGGAGTGGTAAAGGCTATTTTGAGTTGGTCTTCTGGGATTACTAAGACTTGGTTATATCCGGAGAAACCATCTAGCAAGGAAATCCTCTTAGAACCTACTACCTTCTGAAGGATATGTTCCATTTTAGGCAGAGGGTAATTGTCTTTGAGTGAGGCTCTATTCAGATTCCTGAAGTCTATACACAATCTGATTTCCCCGGTCTTCTTCCTCACAGCCACTAAGTTTGATACCCAATCAGAGAACCTCACGGGCACAATTATACCTGCTTTGTACATCTTCTTGATCTCTTTCTCTACTGCAGGCAATTGTTTGGGGTTGATTCTGCGAAGTTTTTGCCTAAAGGGTTTTTGATTTTCTCTCAAAGGTATTTTGTGCTGGATGATATTTGTGTCATAGGCCTTTAAGTCTTCATAGCTCCATGCAAACACATCAATGAATTCCTTGAAAAGGTCAATGTATTTCTTCTTCATGTCTGTAGATAAAGACTTAGCCAGTTTAATCATTTTGGGCTTATCTTCAGTGCCTAAGTTGCATTCTTCCACATCAGAGTCTACATGTTCTATAGTGGGCTTTTTTTCCACATCATCAAAGTCAAAAAGGTCCTCTAAGGGTGCCAGGCCTCTGGGTATATTCTTATCTTTGGCCTGCAGCACCTCTACCTCTTCACTATCTGCATTTTCACATTTGCGTTTTGGATTTCCAGTCTGTTCATTTAAAGAATTTATTTCTATGTTACAGGGTGTTTCTTCCTCATTCGAGGATTCATCACTTAGGAAACTACTGTCAGGTTGGGAGTCTAAATCGGAAAATACAAACTCGTTTTTGCCTACCAGAAAATATTCGATCTATTTATCACCTTAAAAAACCTACCAGTATTTTTCGTTGTCTGGCACAACAGGTCTGAATTTGGTCTAAATGATGATCTGTTGGTCTCCGGGAGTCTTGGGGAAGGCACTGGCTAGGCAAGCTAATCCGTTTGCAATGACATTTTGACTCCTAGGAATGAACACTAATTTGTATTCAACAAACGTTTTCAGTAGATCCATGGTGTCATTCCTATATGCTCTCAGCCTAGGATGTTTTGCTGTGTATTCACCATTCACCTGTTTAATAATCAGCTCAGAGTCTCCACACACATTTATCCTACGGGCTCCTAATTTTCTCAACAGATTTAGACCCAGGATCAGAGCCTCGTATTCAGCGACATTATTCGTGCATTTGAAATGCAGGCTATAGGTGTGGCTCTTAGCATAGTCATTTTTTGTATTGTGTAACCATACCCCCGCTTCGGCAGTTCTCTTGGTGCATGACCCATCAAATTTCATCACCCATAGGGGTTCACTCTTGGTTTTGGTGTCATTCTCTTCCATGTGGCTGGTTTCACCATTATGTTGCGTTATAGGGTCTATACTGGGATGTGGATCGCTTTGTTCCTTGTGAAATGTATGAGTCTCAGGGATCTGTTTCGATGGCTGTTTACGCTCTGTTTCTTGTTCATTCAGGGTTAGGTCTCCACCGCATATCCTACAGGTTTCGTTGCGATTTTCTTCTTCGTTGTCCTCTAAATCCAGAGCAACCATTATGTTAAAATAAAAAACCTCTGCTTCTCCGTTTGTATTTCCATTTTGGGGCTCTGACCCTTCTAAGGATTCATCATTACAAAATATGAAGGAGTCAAGGTTTGTATGTACAGAATAAACAGGTGAATTTTCTGTTTTTTCGGGGCTACTGACTAGGAATTTCATCTGTGTCTCCCTATACATTTTTCTAAGTTGGCCAAAGATTGGGATTGTGGGATATGAGATATCCATCTGCATTGTACCCTGCAGCTTGGCTCCCCATGATCTTGATAATAACATGCCATACTTAGGTGGCACATCTGCCACCACAACATCCATGATCATGCATTTAGCTGGGATTTGAGTTAAGCTCACACACAATTATTTGATCAGGCCTAGGCATTTTACTCTGCTAGAGTCAAATGAGTATAAGTCTTTGTAGGGTCTGGTTATCTCTAGACCTAATATTTCCATAACTACCTTGGGCATTAGGTTGTGAGATGCTCCAGAATCATGCATTGCATTATGCAGGATCTTGTCATGAATGTTGAGGCTGATATAGAAAGGAGGAACTACCCCTTCCTGAAACTTCCCCTCTACCTTAGGACCAAACAAGAGGGCAGGCTGATCATCATTCAAATTGACAGAGTCACCATTCTCACTAAGGTTCAGAGCCTTCAAAATCTGGCCTTTATATACATCCTGAGTGGCCAGCTCATAAAGTGGGACAGAGATTTTAATTCTTGCAATCTCACTTTCCAAATTGAAAGTGGACTGACTCTTGGGAGTGCTCATCTCTGTTTTATTTTCCACTACCTTAGTGGTTGAATCAGTGGGCTGATTCTCATTATGTACAGTGTTTGTGACAGTTTTATCAGGAGCACTAATTGCAATGCTAGTGCTGCTAGCTGTTTTACCTTGTGCATTCTATTCTTTCCAGAAATTTCAACTGATGGTTTGCTACTTTCAGCAGTTGCTTTAGAAGATTTCTCAGGTATCTTCTTGATGGTAGTCTCAGAATCTTTGGGTTTAGCAGTTTCTTGACTCTTTTTGCTTCTAAGTTCATACTGTTCTCTGAGCTGCATCGTCCATTCAATCCATAACTGTTATTCAGAAGAAGACCAGCCTTCACCCTCTGGTTGGGAGGAGGAAGGGTTGGAATCTGAAGATTACAGATTAGGGTTTGAATCTTCTGTTTCAAACATATTAATTTTGTTTCCCTCAGACTCTTCTATGATCCCCTCATCTTCATCAAGAAAATTCTCTTGGAATGGGGGAATAACTTGTTGATCTGATTCTCTTTGTCTGTTGGGAGCGTTATTGTTTCTTCTAAAGTTCTGGTTCTGGTTCTTGTTCTGATTGCTAACGGTGACAACCATCTTTTCCATCATTTTTTGTAACCTTTCCACATTTTTAGACATCTTATCATAATTTTGGTCAGACGTGGAAGCTACATTGTCATCTCTATATGTTACCCTTCTCTCAAATTTCAGTCTTGCTCTTTTTTCAATGAGATTGGCTTCTATATTCACTGCTCCTTTCTGCATGTCCTCCAGTGTGTTGTATTCCTTATCTCTAAGCTCATAGGCCATGTCAGCATCAAAACCTTCAGGGTATTTTTCTAGGGCCATGCCTTGTGGAGGTTTCATATGTGGAGGGAGAGCATTATAAATGCTGTTGAACCTCGTTGTGTAATCATGGACACTCTCTCCTACGTTTATCTTGAGGGTCATGTATTCTGCTAGGAGTTGGTGAGGAATTGCCCTAGTTTCCCATTTGTTTATGAAGGTTTGATATAAAGCTGGAAGATCGTTGATGCTGCCTGGGGGTAGGCCTTTAAACCATTTCTTCACATCACCCCATAAGCTTTGGGCAAAGATTCTCATTTTGACTGTATGATCATCAATTTCCATGTAGTCGAAAGAATCCTCCATCTTATCTACATGTTTTTGGGCTGTGATGGACTCCTTTGCAGTGAAGTGTGGAATCTTAGACTGATAATCATTCGGTAAGGGTACTAGAGGCTGGGGTAAAACCAGAGGTGAATACCAGGCTGCCATAACGATATTTTGATGAGCTAAAGGGGCTTGAGCAACAGGTATATGGATTACAGGGATATTATGATCAACAGAGGACTGATGAGAAGACCTAGGGTGACTGAGCCCCAAGTTTTGTATGAAATGTAAATCGGGAGGTGTGGATGGAAGGGTCTGTCTATTCCCAAGGTGTCTACCACTTTGCTGTGGTGAATCGGGAACCTCAGGGTCTAGCTGATCTAAGCTACTGAATGACCTAGTTCTAGATAAGCTGTTAGGTAGGTCTAGGTCAAGGTGAAAGTGTGATAGAGCTGTAAGATCTTCTGGTGCGGAATTAGCTCTATAGATGTGACTGGAAATAGTTGATATTTTAAGTGTAGGAGCTCCCTTGAGGATGCTCTCGGGGTTATCAACTATTTCAAGTGGGTCTGGGTTAGCATAAGCTCTTGTATGAATGGTTCTAGAAGCCATAATGTTGTTTTCTGATCCAGCAACTTAACCCTACTTGTTACTTATACCGTGGTGATGTTGCTAAGGAGGCTGGTCTTCCAGTGGAGTCTAATGTGAACCAAGATAATCAGCAGGCCTACTGATCACCAGTGGAGTCTTTGAAACATTTATGGAATATTGGAGTCGCCGGGTGGAGGGTTTGGGAAGTCTTTTGGAGGGTACACTGTCCACCACAGTGCTCCTGAGGTGTCCCTTTTCGAGGATATCTTCAAACACAGCAAACTCTAACCAGAGATTGGCTAGGAGGGAATTTACTAGATATGTCACCACTGAAAGAGTGTGAGATCAGGAGGCTACCTTGCCCTTTCCAGACTATGTCCAAGAGTATGGGAAAATACAACAAATGGTGTAGAGGTTGATGTGAGAATAGGAGGGTTTAACTGCCAACCTAACCAGAGATTGTAGGTATTTTGAATGCCTAAAGATGTTTAAGGTGGAAAGCACTCAAGAGTGTCCCCAGCGGAGTCGCCATTATGTTGGGGTTCCCATGTTTTGGCCAGATTGGCAAGACCAAAAGATGAGACAACATCAAAACCACTTTCAAACGTCAGGATCTAGCCCTCCTGGGTCCAGAGAGGGATCTCTCCAGCTTGAGCAAAGGTTTATATCTATGAAGCTCAAAGTTTAAGATGTTAGGCTAGTTATAAATCTCGGGGTTTGTTTGTTTGATTGTTTATTTTGGTTGCTGGTTATCAGGAATGAAGGATTCAATGTAAGACCAGGATGAGAAAAGAGGGATAAGGCAGAGGTGAAATATTCCAGGAAATATTCAAAACCATTGGGAAATGGAGTCAGGAAAGGATTTGCTTGCTACTCAATAGGCAGGCTCTCAATTGGGCTAGTCATCTGAAACATAGGATCTTTCAAGATGATTATGTGATATGGAAAATAGGAGGGAGGAGATAACACAGATTTCAGAGCACAAAGTTACAGACCAGCAGGTCGTACAAGGATCCTAGTGGACAGGGCTAACACTAATCCCCAGTGTTCCCAAATCTTCCAACTAAATCTATAACAAGAAGCATCTAAGAATTGAATTAATTTAATTCATACATCAGAGAGCATGCAATAACATCCACTACACTGGTTAAACCAACTGAAAACATTCCTTAGCTAATACATTCAGAAGAGAAACATAAATGGAAAGGAGAGCAGAAACATAGGGTACCTAACAAGGGTAAATCCTATGCCAATATTCTGATGCAAGCTAGTAGAAACGAAATGAAATGAATGTAAACAAAGA
The DNA here is from genome assembly GCA_034641835.2 of Pinus albicaulis. Classification (NCBI taxonomy): domain Eukaryota; kingdom Viridiplantae; phylum Streptophyta; class Pinopsida; order Pinales; family Pinaceae; genus Pinus; species Pinus albicaulis. The sequence continues at coordinate 54,764,631 of CM076573.1, read as the reverse complement.
GATAGGAAAGCATCACCACTGCTTCAGATCAGGATCCAAAGAAATGCGCTTGTCATATTAAATAACAATACCAATCAAGTACAAAATTGCCAATAGCTGAATACTCAGTCCAAAAACATATCGTTCAACCTATCTTACAATATTTACACAGAGACTGTGTCTCAAAAGAAACTACTTGCAGTTCTCTGATAACTAATCAACAACCACTAAAATGAGTTTCTTCATGGATTTATAGCTCCGGAGGAGCAGAGGAGGTAGGTGGAGAACTAAATGCAGTATTAAACTTCTGAAAAGAAAGAGGGCCGAAGCCCATTTTGTATAGATCCTATGCATTAATCTTTGGTGTTCTTTGGGTGAACGAATGATCCTTTTTAGACTGCAAATTACTATGATATGACTCCAATGTGTTCTGACTACAGTACTATGTGGTGCTATTGGTGAATAAACAATAGGTAAAGAAATGATAAAGAAATCTGCCATACTGATGAAGTAAATGCTCTGATAGTACTGGGGCTGTTTCAGGGTAGGAAATCTCTCCAGAACACGGCATATATTGAATACTGCATGGGAATTCTATCCTTCATGGAGGGAAAAACATTCTGCTGCTGTATAAACCCCTGATATGCATTGATTTCTGCGTGATGTACCTTTGCATGATCTGTGGGATCATTTATCTGGTGCTTTGCCTCTAAACTGCTGTATTAAACTCAAGACACTCAATGCCGAATGCTGAAATCCTTGATCGTAAGTTTTTTTTTCTCCACGGTTTCATAAACGTCTCGATTCTACAAGATCTGGGCTTTAATGGCGCGGGATAGAGTCTGCGAAGTTTCAAACTTCGTCCTTCGATGTAATTTCTACTGCCGCCACCTTTCTTGACATTTCCCTGCAGTACCAGCTTCAGTTTTAATTCTGCCTGCTCAATGCACCACTTACAATGATTCCTGTGAATCATGGCGGTTTTCCGCCTTTCTAAAAACCCTGCAAAAACATGCAACTTGTTAAGAAAGCAATGGGGGTGGTGGACGCAACATGGGTGGCTAGACTGATGATGCAGACTGGTTTGATGGCGAAACTATCGTGGATGGCCTGTAGTGAGGTGGAAACGATGAATGCTACAGTCAGAAGGTGGCGCGGAAGGAAAAATGAACGAAAACCTTTGAATCTCTGACCTTTGAACAGATATACGAAACAAGAGGGCGACTGTACGGCGGGACATGTGGAGGTGACGTGGCGGAACCAGTTGACAGCAGAATAGTCAACAGTGGGGAGAAGACCAATCTAGACCATCAGATCTCAAAGGAGATCGACGGTGGGAAACACAGTGGAGGACGACGAACAATGGGCCTGAGGTGCGGAGACTATGGGTTAAACCCCGCGCAGCTTCGTCGATCGATGACCGTCGTAAGGCTCCCAAGATCTAACGGCTGACGTGAATATCGCTGCGCGTCCTGTACTGAACGATAACGCACGATGGAATAGCAGTTTTGAAATCGTACAGGAGCCATGTGTCAAGAGGTGTATGGAATCGCTGGCCGATGAGGAAAAACCACCGACCGCCCGAAGGCGGTGCGATGGAAACCGCCGGGTTTTGAAATAGTGCGTTGCGAGGACCACTAGCGAGTAAACTCCAGACCGTTGATCTGGCGGCGAATGGACGGCGATGGCGCGGTCAGTGGTTTTAACGAGTGAATCGCGAGCGCCGTGGGTTTAAACGATCGCCGTTCGATCTATATGGATCAACGCTCGAGACAACGCTCGATAAACATATGGGAAAAATGCCTTCGGGGCTAGCGCTTTGGTCACAGCGCTGGGTTCTATGGAGAGAAAGGTCATGGGGCTAGCGGAGAAAGGGCTGAGGCCTATTATATGGTCCGAAAGTGGGTTTTTAGCCATTTTTAATGCATTTTGAGGCATGAGGGGGGTAACGATAGAGAGATAGAGGGGAATTTATCAAAGGCACAGGCATAGGAGACCTCAAGGATGATGTGTCTTTGGGGAGATGCATTCCTTGAGGGCTCAAAAATAAATTTAGCCCCCTGCTTTGCTTTGTCGAAAATTCATAGGGGGGCTAACAGGTGCAACCATCCATAATAGAGTATATAAAAACTGAGATCCGAGGTATGGATGCAGCCATCCATTACTAAGGATCAAAAACTAGACTCAGGTATGGTCACAGCCATCCAATCAAAATATTCATGAAATAAGGCATGATAATCCACAAAAATTCACAGCCTGGATTTTATCAGACGAAACCCAAGGTCTTGCACTCCATTTCAACTCGAACAAGTACAAATTCAAGCATGCGAATATATGATCTGAAGTCAAACATGCAAGAAAATCACCTGATTACCAGCCAATGATGAAAGTTGTTAACAGGCATGAGAGAAACCACCAATAATGACAATGGCTGTCAAGGTACAACCAGTACAATCCACGGAATGTGAACAGTGATCTGGCATTGAACATTCGCATAATCACTCGATCAAAGGTCAATGATGTGAACCTTGCATCGAATGCGAAGAACATGCCATTGAGGCATGCAGGCTCCAAGGTACCAAAAGGGAGTCTCTAGATCAAATTCTTGGATAATGAGCTAAAGTCAACAGGAAGTGACCTGATCGAAGGTGGGCCATAATCTTTCCCACATCATCGATACGAGATAGAGGAATATGATGATAGTGAATAAGGACCAACAAAGAATTAGAGGGGGGTTGAGAACTACAGAGGAAAACTTTTCTTGAACATATCAGCGACACGACACTAGCTTTGGCAGTATTTGACATCAAAGGATCTGAGGTCATGATGACATGGAAAAGAACAAATGAGAGGTCAAAAGAGGTTACCCAAACCCATGGAGGAAAAAATGACGAAATGAGATGTCCCCAACCCGACATGAATGCAGACAAGTGCCATGTTCAAGAGTGACATACTGTGAACATAACTAAAAACGGGTTCCATTTTCCCCCACCATTTTTGGTGAGTACCCTAATTATTTTTTAAAACAAGTTTGAGGTGGATAGCATATGCTTGTAATGTAAGTTTTTCCTTTGGAAAAATCCAACCTAAATACATTTTACGAGCCTTAGAAAGGAGGAACTCGGGTAACATCATGGAGACGAAGTTCGATGTCATCAGGGTTTAACGAGTCTAACAAAGGGATAACTCAACATCTTTTCATGTTTAGAGAGTTTGAAAAGAAGGAAGAAAAGAAAACTCCAGTGTGGCCCTTTTCGTAAATAGTCTCTCAGATCCGAAAAGGTAGAAAACAATATTTGAAAGAACCTCTTAGTCGCGATAGGCTAAGGTATTCCTTTTTCATAAATAATCCATCCCAACCCGAAAAAGGGGTGAACACATACTGGTAAGATATTGTTTTGCAGCCATTTAATGAGTTCAAAAAAACAAGAGTCTCGAAAATATTTTTAGTTTTTGAGAGTTAGAAAAGAGCCGAAAGTTGACTCCTCCTGGAGGAACGAGTGGTATGATGGGTAGCAACTGGTTCCAGTGATGGTGGAACTACTCAGAACAAGATAAAAGTTAAGAGGTTGTCTAACAAGACCACTCATTGCAACGCTTCCTTAGGAATGGGTAAAACAATCAAGTGAAGGTGTATGATAAACCAAGCAGATGGTGATGATGGAATGAGGACACCAAGGCGCATCTAGAAAAATAGGCTGATAAAATGGAAATCATGAGAGGTAAAATGAAAATGGTTTCATTTTTACACAAGCTTGAAATCAGGAAAACTCTGTTTGGAATTGGTTTCATTTTTACAAAAGCTTGAAACAAAGATAAACTATGCTTGGAAACCAATTTAATTTTTACACAAGCTTGAAAAGGTTTGCATGCCCCCAACATGGTGACTCAATTCGAGGTACATGCCCCCCAAGCTTTAGTCGATATGAAAGGTAGATGGAGTGAAGGTTCATATTACAAGATCAAGAGAAAGACTCGACTGGGATTTACAAGATCATATCAAAGACTCGAATTGAACATGAATGTGTTTCATTGTTTTAACGAAGTTGACACATTAAAAGAACTATCCTCGTAAGCTAATAATTTTTTTAACAAGGTTGACATAGAAGATGAACCATCCTCATGACACCTTGTTTCATTTGTTAAGGAGCTTGACACAAGAAAACGAACTATGATCCAAAGAGCTTGTTTCATTTTTTAAGGAGCTTGACACAAGGAAAGAAACTATGCTCCAAAGAGATTGTTTCATTTTTTAAGGAGCTTGACACAAGGAAAGGAACTATGCTCCGAAGACCTTTCATCATGATGAATAAGAAGTCATGGCTTCCAAGAGTTCCGCACTGGATGGGAGAACAACATCTCGGAAATCAGGACCCAATGCTCCTAGCACACGATGCACATGTTAGGTAAACTTGACTTGGTATAGAGTCAATGTTGACTAGGGTAAATAGTAGTGGTTTTTGGGGCACATGGTTTTGTGCACCCATGGTTTAGAGCCCATGGTATTGCATGTAATGGAGCCTATAAAAAGGCTGGGAAGACTTCATTGTAAGGCAAGACCTGGAGGTGAGCGGTGAAGGCTCACTTGGCCAGATTGGCCAAGGTTTTGGCCAATGGTTAATGAAATTTCATTGGTTGGGTTTTGCCCTGGATTTGGGGTTTTCCTGGATAAACATATGTGTTTATGTTAATGATTTTTTGCTGGCTCTTTATGTTTATTTCTCTTAGTAAATTGTTTATTATTTCTTCCAGTAAATTCTAACAACTGGTATCAGAGTCGAAGGTATATTTGGAAGATAAACTTGCAGGAAAGAAGGGTTCCTGGTTCGAGTGGGAGAAATGGCGGAAGATGGTAAGTTTAGGGTCAAGAAATTTAACGGCCAAAACTTCCCACTGTGGAAGATGTAGATGGAAGATTATTTGTATCAGAAGGATCTGTACCTACCATTGAGCGAAAAAACAAAGAAGCCGGCGGCCATGACAGACGCGGAATGGAACATTCTCGATATAAAGGCACTTGGAACAGTACGGTTGTGCCTTGCGGCGTCAGTCGCCTTCAATATTTCGAAGGAAACAACAACAGAGGGTTTGATGCAGACGTTGGCGAAACTATATGAAAAACCCTCAGCCTCAAACAAGGTATTTCTTATGAAATGACTATTTAATATGAAGATGTCGGAAGGTGGATCTGTTGCAGACCATTTAAATGATTTTAATACAGTTACCAGTCAATTAAGTTCTGTAGGGGTAAAATTTGATGATGAAGTTAGAGCTCTGTTATTATTGTGCCCATTTACAGAGAGTTGGAATGGTTTAGTAATGGCCATTAGTAACTCTGTCTCTGGATCTAGTACTTTAAAGTTTGATGATGTTTTCGGTGCTATCCTTAGCGAGAAAATGCGACGGAAAAGCTCCGGTGAGACATCGGGTAATGCTTTGAGTGCAGAGTCTAGGGGAAGAAGAATGGAAAGAGGAAAGAGCTCAGGATATCGCAGTAAATCAAGGAAAGGCAGATCCAAGTCCAGATCAGGGATAGTGTGCTGGAAATGCGGAAAGAAAGGACACCTAAAGAAATACTGTAGATCTTAGAAGGGAAAAGAAGGAGGCACACAGCAAGAAAAAAATCATGAAGCAAATGTGACAGGTGATGTGTTACAAGATGCTTTGATTCTTTCTTTCGAAAATGTTATTGATTCTTGGGTTGTAGATTTAGGGGCTTCATTCCATGCCACACCTGATAAGAAATATCTTCATGACTATGTTAAGGGAGATTTTGGACAAGTTCGTTTGGGTGATGATAAACCCTGTAAAATTGTTGGAATGGGTAAGGTTCTTGTAAAACAACAGAATGGAAACCAATGGCTATTAAAGGAGGTAAGGCATGTTCTATATCTAAAGAAAAATCTGATTTCAACATGGCAGTTAAGCGGTGAAGGTTGTGTTACAACTTTCACAGATAAAGCTTGGAAGGTCACCAAAGGAACCCTGGTAATAGCAAAAGGTGAAAATATTGGTACATTGTATTTATGCAATGGTATTTATAACTCTGTTAATGCTTTAAATTCCAAAGGAGCAGATGCACCATTATGGCATCATAGGCTCGGACACATGAGTGAGAAGGGGATGAAGATTCTTCACTCAAGAAATTTGTTGCCAGGTTTGAAGAATGTTGATTTGGATTTATGTGAGAATTGCATTTATGGAAAACAGAAGAGAGTCAGATTTCTCAGAGTTGGGAAAGAAAAGAAGAGCGAAAAATTAGAGCTTGTGCATACAGATGTATGGGGACCTACTCAGGTATCATCTCTTGGTGGCTCTCATTATTATGTTACTTTTATTGATGATGCAACTAGAAAAACATGGATTTATTGTATTCAGAATAAATCTGATGTATTTGATACTTTAAAGAAATGGAAAGCTTTGGTTGAGATTGAGACAGGAAAGAAGTTGAAGTGTCTCAGATCAGACAATGGAGGTGAATATTGCAGCAAAGAGTTTGATAGGTACTGTTCAGAGCATGGAATTCGTAGAGAGAAGACAGTTCCAAGAACACCACAAGAAAATGGTGTGTCGGAAAGGATGAATAGAAAAATCATGGAGCGTGCAAGGTGCATGAGATTGCATGCAGGATTGCCTTTACAATTTTGGGCAGATGCTGTAGATACTGCTGTTTATCTAATAAACGGAGGGCCTTCAAGTTCCTTGGATGGTGGTATTCCAGAGGAAGCATGGACAGGTAAAAAGGTAAACTACTCTTTGTTAAAGCCTTTTGGTTATGAGGCCTTTGTCCATATTAATAAAGAAAATAGAACAAATCTTGAGGCAAAATCAAAGAAATGTACCTTTATTGGATATGGTGTTAATTATTTTGGTTATCGCTTATATGATTATGAAAATCACAAAATCATTAGGAGCAGAGATGTAATATTCAATGAAAAGGTCTTGTATAAGAATCGGTTGCAGGAAAAGAAACAGGAAAAAGAAAGCAAGGAATACACAGTTCTTGATGAGATAACTGAAAAAGTAAAGGTGCCTGAAAATAATAATAATCAACAACCACAGCAGCAGCAACCACCACAACAGCAACAGGCACCTCAAACACTTGAAAGTGGTGTTAGAAGATCTACCAGGATAAGTAGACCCCCTGAACGATACTCTCCTTCATTATATTATTTATTGTTGACTGATTCTGGTGAACCCAAATGTTATGAAGAAGCAATGCAGGTTGAAAGTAGGAAGAAGTGGGAGCTAGCCATGGAAGAAGAGATGGACTCCTTAATGCATAACCAGACTTGGGACTTAGTCAGGTTGCATGCAGGTAAAACTACATTGCAGAATAAATGGGTTTACAAGTTGAAGGAAGAAGATGGAGGAAAACAGAGGTACAAAGCTAGACTTGTGGTGAAGGGGTTTGCACAAATGAAAGGTATTGATTTTGATGAAATATTTTCTCATGTTGTTAAGATGACTTCAATCAGAACTATCTTAAGTCTTGTAGTAGCGGAAGATTTACATCTTGAACAGTTAGATGTAAAGACAACATTTCTCCATGGAGATTTGGAGGAAGAGATATACATGCAGCAACCAGAAGGATATGAGGTCAAAGGGAAAGAAAAATTGGTGTGCGGGTTAAAGAAGAGCTTGTATGGCTTAAAACAGGCTCCAAGGCAGTGGTATCTAAAATTTGACAAGTTTATGTCTGAACAAGGTTATACTAGATGTCACTCTGATCATTGTGTTTATCTAAAAAGGAAAAATGATGGCGGCTATATTATATTGTTATTGTATGTAGATGACATGCTTGTTGCAGGGTCTAACATGCAGGAAATAAATGTGCTCAAAAGAAAATTGGCAAATTCATTTGCAATGAAGGATTTGGGAGATGCAAAACAAATCCTTGGTATGAGGATAGCTAGAGACAGGAAAAATCGCAAATTAACACTGTCTCAGAATGAGTACATAGAAAAGGTGTTGAAAAGATTTAATATGCAGAATGCAAAACCAGTTAGTACACCTTTTGCTAGCCATTTCAAACTTAGTAAGGAGATGTGCCCCAAGACCCATGAAGAAATGGAATATATTTCTAAATTTCCATATGCATCAGCAGTTGGAAGCTTAATGTATGCAATGGTCTGCACAAGGCCTGATATTGCACATGCAATGGGACTTGTAAGCATGTACATGAACAATCCAGGAAAAGAAAATTGGATGGCAGTAAAATGGATTCTCAGATATTTGAGAGGTACCACAAATCAAGCATTATGCTTTGGTGGTTCAAACATTGCTCTACAGGGATATTTTGATGCAGATATGGCAGGTGACAGAGATAACAGGAGGAGTACTACAGGATATGTATTTACTGTAGGTGGAATAGCTATCAGTTGGGTTTCAAAAATCCACAGTGTTGTTGCACTTTCAACAACAAAAGCAGAGTATGTTACTTCTACAGAGGCTAGTAAAGAAATGTTTTGGTTACAAAGGTTTATGGATGTATTGGGTAAGAAGCATGATATGGGCACGCTATATAGTGATAGCCAAAGTGCCATTAATCTTGCAAATAACTTAGCATTTCATTCAAGGAATAAACACATACATCTCAAGTACCATTTCATATGGTCAGTATTGGAAGATGGAGAGTTGAAGCTGGAAAAGATACACACTAGCCAGAATCTTGCAGATATGCTAACAAAAGTTGTAATCAGGGAGAAACTTAGAACATGCTCAGTTTCAATTGGTATTCAAGGATGACGATGAATATGAGAAACAACCAAGTCCAAAGAGGATTCATTTTCTAGCAAATGAAGCAGTGGTGGAGTTGCTACAATCAGTCTCCAAGTGGGAGATTGTTGGGTGTGGAGCCTGATTATCTTGTTTACTTTGTATCACAGCATTGGACCCCTGTACCTTAAATGGGGCAGCAACGCCGCCCGTAAATTAATCACTTCCATGGGGGGTCCAGGGGGGGTGGTAGCGACTTTATGGATCCCCCCCCTGGCGGGGGGTTTTGGGGGCAACGCCCCCGAAGCTAAAAACATAAGTAAAATTGCCTTGTAAAAGTATAGTAATTTCTAGTCAATCTAGGCCATTCATTAGGCAAAGGATCTGACAGTAGAAGTTATGTTTAGTTTAGGGTTTTTTTCTCTAGAAGGAAACCCCTCACTTTTATGAGGGTATTGTATTGTGGCTGTGTATTGTATGTGTATTCTCGGAGCGATAAATAGAGAAGGAGACTGTGAGAGAGAACATAGGATATTATAGCAGATCTATTGTAGGTTGTGTCTCTTCATTTTACTGGATAATAGAAAGGAAGGACTGGCTGTTCAGGGTGGACGTAGCCCAAACTGGGTGAACCACGTATATCTGTGTCTCTCTGGTTTTATGTGTTTTGTGTGCTTGTATTTTCCGCATACTTTATGTGTTGCATTTCTCTGTAATATATAATTTTCTAACAGCACAACGACACTATCACTGAGTGCGGGCGTGGGACAGGTAGCCACATAATTAACCTGTGGTGGGGAAGATACAACCAGCGGATAAAGACCTGGAAGGGACAGTGGTGGACTAGATGTCACGTCAGGACCAAAGAATTAAATTTGATCAATGGCCACGATCCGACTTTTGTGTGGAAAACATATCACACGAAAGAGGGAAGAGACTATCACACCCATGGCATAATAATAGTCACAGCCCAAGAGTAACTTAAAATCCAAGGGAACTTGGACCACCATCATGTCTATATAGACATTTTTTCCTCCCAAAGTAATAGGTAACTTCGGAAGGATCCCTAACGGTTGACTGGTTCCTATGTTAAAAGTCAACAGATTCTGCGTAACAGGCACAAGAAGTGGAGAACCAAAATATTGCCAAGTAGGAGAAGAAAGAATACTAATAGATTCACCTTCGTCTATAATCGTGCTAGGAATGACCATATCGAAGGCCTGTACCATGATCTCAAAAGGCACATAAGAAGGAAGGTGGTATCCCAAAAATCGACTCCAATCAAAGGAAGAAAAAAAACTACTTGGAGGGGGTACCATTGAACTGAGATGGTCATCCCCTGGTGTTAACAGAGTAAGAGGAGCATCCTCATGTACCTCCATCATGGGAGAAGGAGGAGAAACTTCTTGAACTACAGGGACAAGAGAATATTTCTACAAGTCCAAGGAATCTGAAGAAACAAGAAGAACATGAGGGGGATGAGAGCCACTCTCGACGGAAAAGACCTGATGAACCATGGGCGAGACTAGATCGACTGATTCCATGACCAATGGCTGGTTGGGAATGGATTCATGAATTTGAATTTCCAAGGGAATGGGATTGACAAAGGATGACTCTTGAGTGAACATGGTATCAAGTAGCGGAGGACTCAAAGAAAGCTTCTTGTAACCATTTAGAAGGCAGGGTGCAGAAATAGTAGGGTTGTCCAACACTTTCATGGCTTCATCCATGTACGGAAAAAGGTGAATGGGATGATGCCCTTCACACAACTTACAGGGATTTGTGATATTAACCTGTTTCTTACGAGTCTTATCAGTACTAGTCAAAGATGTGCCACCAATATGACTTACAGAAGCCAAAGGCAATGGAAGACGACCGTTGGACCATACTTCAAGCACCTTGGGAATGCTAGGGTAGTCTCGAAGAAAGTGGTCACCTTTGCACAACATGCAAAGGAATTTGACTTTCCATGGAATGTTGGATGGTTTATCGATGGAAGGTATCAGGGGCGCAATAGCCGTAGAGTTGGCCTCTCTTTTATCTGACTTGTTGTTCTTCTTCTTCTTAGCTGCCTGGTTACTGGAATCCAAATTTTCACCAGGCGAAGTAGAAGAGGAGGATGAAGAAACAGGCGAAGAAGGGGAGATTCCCACTTCATAATCAACATGATGTTTTTTAGGTGGAGGAAATGGTCGAACAGAGGTCGGAGCACTTGGAACCACCGAGGTCAAAAATAACCATACGGGAAAACCAATAGTTAACCTAGGAAGGGACAATGTTGCCATATAAGGAGCACCAAAATTACCAAAAGCAAGAAAAGGACCAGGATTCCCTTCGGAGGGGGTTCCTTGGTTGGTAAACTTCAGAAACGTTACCATCGAAAACAACCATAAAACAAAGCTCTAAGGAAGATAAATTTAACCGGGAATATTTCGTGGGCAGTTAATATTTTAAGGCATTGAAACAAAACTCTTTTGTTTCATATTTTAACAACCAAGAAACATGCGAAAGATGAATCTATCACTTTCAGGTTGAAACGAGCGTGAAAGGACAAGCGCTCAATGATCTTTTGAATTTTAGAGAGTCACGAAAATACCAAAATGACTACTTAGGGACTCTAAGCAAGAGAGTGTACCAAGTTTCCATGAACTTCCATATACACCTTGGTGATCAAATGAAAGAGAAATGACCAAGGACTTAACGTACGTGCAAGTAGTCTCCCCGAATGTTGTGTTCAGTGTATCACGGTTACAAGGTGGCAGACTCAATTTCCTATGGATAAAAGGATTTCAACCTAGAGGGGTCTCCCTTTATATACTCGATGGTATGTGGAGCACAAGTTCGTACTAGCATTGTATAAAGCCAAATGGTGAATGACAACTACTAGGTTTTAAGACGCCAGAACACGACTCTAGCCTAGACCACTAAAAATGTTGCATTAGGTTTCAATGCTTCCTTAGGTTAATTGAATGAATTTTAAAGTTGACCTTGGATTATGTTTCAGTTTCAAGGCCCTATCAAATTTGGATTTCCAATTTCCTAAATGAAAACTATATGCAAATGAACATCATCTTTGATTCAATGAATGCTAGTTACGAGAGGGATATAGATCTTTTAAACAATAGAAAACAATGAAAGTATGTGAATAAAGCCACTAATGCATCTAACACAGTCAAACGAAAATGAAAGTCTTTCCTATACTATCAAATGCTAGTTATGCGAGAGAATATTTCACTTTCGATGCAAAGGAAAGAATGCAAAATATGTTTTTTTTTTTAATTTTTCAATGAAAATAAGTACATAATGCACTAATTACATGAAAAATGAAAAAAGATACTAGCTTGAGTATGGTGTAAGAATCGAAATTGAATGACTCAATCAAACACAAATCAAACACAAGAAAGCATTCAAACTAATGTTGCAATCTTCCAAACCAAAAGAAAGTTTTCAAAATGACACAAAACAAGAAATGTAATCTATGCTTGGAGCAATAAGGAGAATATTCAATTGAAGAAAAAATGACCATTCAATCAAAGAAATCACTCAAAAGGATCAAGAAAACTTAGTGCAATTGACCCGAGAATGAGACTGTCAATAATAAAAAAGACTTGATTTCCAAACAGAAGGCTCAGTGCATGAAGACAGTTAGAAACCCTAAGGCCTTAAACTACATGGATAAGAAGATGGACAAATGACTGAAGAAAAACAAGTCGACAGTAGTCAAAACAGTCCTAAAGGCATAGTTACACACCAAAAGACTCATTAAGGAGGTCAAACCAAATCCTAGAGGCAAGCACAACTAACCAAAAGACTCATTAAGGAGGTCAAACCAAATCCTACAGGATTCGACGTGACTGTAAGGCTGTAATCCGTGTCAAACAAGGGTCGGCACTATTGCAACAAAAGCAACCTGCACCAATTGGCATGACTATTCAAATGAAAAGCGCGCCAAGTTAGATAACTATGGGAAAAAAGGAAAAATCAAAATTCAATGAGCAGAGATCAATATTGACACTCTAGAGCTGAAGAAATGATATAAACTAAGCAAGCAAACCAGAAAAAGAGAGATAAGAAAATCAATCATTGAAATTGACCCAACAAGATGAAATGACAAACTCACACTGATCCCCAGCGGAGTCGCCAATTTTTTAAGTAGATAAATCCTCTCTGCAGACAGAGACTATCCCTCTAGCCCTAGAGTGGGTCTAGAAACAAAGAGACATGCTAGAGTGTTGATTCCTAATTAATGAATGAAAAGAGGACATGGTAGATCTACCTACCTAGAATCCAACGTTGTCATCATGGCTGCAATGGTGGTGGCCTCTCGCTCTTGCCTTGGCAAGTCACAATCCTTCCGCAGTCATGCTCGGATACCTTCACATAAAACAACAAATAAGAGCAGCATATGACATAATAAATTCATTCATAGCTACTAGCTAGTCAAAGAGGGCTAAGAATATTGCATTAAACATCTAACATAATAAAAAATGGGAACCAAACAATAGTCACGTATATGTATTGATAGAAGGAAGAGTTACAACCAACGCTTTGACATCGTAGTCTCCTCCGGCGGGGTTCAGTTGAAGTGCATCTCAGATGCTTGTCAGGGAATTCGGATGAGATGAAGGCATTGACTCAAGCTCTCTCAACATATTTCCTTGTTATTCTATCTCTTCAATAGTTCAGCTATAGTATGTTCAATTCTCCATGTTCAGCTGGCTTATGCAAAGAGAGATAACATCTTTTTATAGAGGAAAAGGAGGAGGTTATGATTCCTACAAAGGTGGGAGGGAGGCCTATCCATTAGGAAGTTCCCATAAGAGGTGGAAACCATAAACTAAAGGAGGGATTTTGTGGTTTATTAAGTTCAAACACTCCCAATGACTCATCCTCGAAGTTGTTGGAGTGTAATCGCCACCTCTATTTTTAAAAAACATTCCATAAACAGCTCAGCGCAGGTGGCTAACTAAGACAGAGTGCCAACTAGCGTGGGGCCCAGTGTTAATCTTCCTCTTCGGCGCGAGGGAATAACTAACTAATTGTGCTAAGGAAAAAACAAGGGTTTTTGAATCTCTGCTCATGAAATTGTCAATAGAATGAATATTACTCTCATGTAAAGGGAAACATGCTTATTGATCATGGAAATTGTTGGAAATACTGAGAGGGGGGGTGAATCAGTATTCCTTTCAATTAGAGCATTAGTTAATCTTCAATTATTATCAGTGTTTGTACAATGATAACAGTAAACAAGAGGAACACAAATGCACACAATTTTTAAGGTGGAAACCCACTCCGGGACAAAAACCACCTAATGCTTTTCTAATAATTCTTTAATATTCAACTCCAATTGAAAATAAAGCTCCAACTTCCTAGAATCTAGAAAATAATTCTTCTCCAACTCCCACTGGATGGACGCTCCAATGCCCGAGATTCTTTAGTAGTCAACTAAACGGATGCCTCAACACCCGATGAGCTACAACTCACCCTAGCAACACCCTACCACCGTATAGAAGAATAAAAGAAGAATGGACTTCCGTACCAGGGAAAATGGTCCACTTTACAATGATATAGAATGATGTAGAAGAAGAAGATATAATAGACCATAACCCCAAATTTGACACAACCACCTAATGATGATCCTAGACCTCCCAACACTGCCTCTTCAACCCTTGGCAAATAGACGCTAGTTCAATTTTTACAATAATGTATTTACAATGACTTAGTACAAAGATACGTTTACAATGATTTTATGCAGTGCTGCCCACTTGAAGACTTCATATGATGAACTTCTTGCTTCTGTTATGCACCTTGGTTGCTTCTCTTGTCATGCTACCCTCTGTTGCACCTTGCTTTTCTTTTCTGTCGTAGAAATTCTGGTCCTTTGCAACCCTTGACAACACATGATCTAGCTTTTTCTTGCCTTCTAGGAGCTCGATATTGAATCTAGTGTATCTCTGTTATTTCAGATCCTCAATATCTGATTTTTGGTGTTGTAGTAGTCCTATGCGTCATCTTTCCAATGCCATAGGTCTGACCCAGTTTGGATTCTTCAAGAGAGAGTTATACCCAATCTCTCACAATTTCCTAATTATGGACTGTTTCAGAAGAGCACACTTGTATAGCATTCCATGTGTCATTGTTTCTTCATTTGGCTCTGAAATTGATAGAGAGGAAATTACTGATTGTGCACTATCTGCCAATTTTTAAATAATTCCAATCCGATACTCAGAGAGAGAGTTATGAATATTTTATCAAGGTCACTTCTTTGAGATGAATTTCAGGAGCCTGCAAAAACCCTGACTTCCATAGATCATATCTCCAAAAATGTTGCACACCTTGATCTAAATTATTTATAGTAGATTCCTCAGGATTTCGGCTTTGCCTCATAAAAGTTTCAGCTTCTGAACCTTCGTAGAAAAAAAATTTAGACCGCAAATGCCATGATGACCTATTTCAGATGGCAAAATCCCTTACCCAAGGAGGAAATGAAGATCACAATTTATATAAATTCTTAGGTTGAGAGGGGCTTCAACAAGTGAACGTGGGAGGGATTTTAGGAGCTTAAAAAATATTAATTATGAGTTTTCAATGACCCATGCCCCAACCCCATGGGGTTTTAGCCCACTAACTGGGGGTACAAACTTCAGACATGAATATCTCTCAAATCGTGAAGAATTACATGGCGTGCCATATATCAACGGAAACATCTCGAAAAGTAGAAACCATAAAAAGAATTACTGACCCAGAATATATTAATTTTGTAGGTCAAAATTTGCACGCAATATTGGGTTAGCCCTAGGTTCTTCTTAGGTTGACATCAATGACAACTGCTGATCAAAAATCTCCCCCTTTGGCATTGATGGCAACACAAGTACTCCCCCTACGATCATGACACCTCTTCCTACAAAATTCTCTCCCCCTTTGACATAAATGGCAAAGGGTAACTCCCCCTGAAACACAACCATCCTACGGACCTATACACACTTCCACTCCCCCTGACACACAACCATCCTACAGACCTATAATCTACTTCCACTCCCCCTTTATATTATGAAAAAGGAAAATATAATGAGAACTTGGGAGAATCCCAAGCTTCTGGCGAAGATATTCCAATGTTGGCAAATATTTAATATGTGATTATTTTGGTGCTGCTTGGAATCTTGCTACTATTCCAACTTCTTGCATAACATCTGGTCGGGAGGCTGTTACATATAGAATACTACTAATCATAGATATGTACAACCTTTGATCCACATCCTTAGATGAGTTTTCTATGCTCAATTTGCAACCTGTTACCATTGGAGTAAGGATGGGTTTGCAATCTTCCATTTTAAGTTTCTTGAGCATTTCCTTGATGTGCTTGGTTTGACATATAGATATTCCTTTCTCTTGTTGAGATATTTGAAGCCCTAAGAAGTATGTCAGCTCACCAAGTAAGGACATCTCGAAATCACTTTGCACCTTTGTAGCAAACATCTTACTTAGTCGATCATCATTGATACCAATTATTGTATCATCCTCTTTAGCTATTAGACATGCTTTAGTTGCTTCATCCAGAAAATATATGTCATTTGGAGCTTGACTTGCTGTAGCCACAATTTCACCATACACGCCTTTCCTGATTTCACATTTTGTAGAGCTGAATAGTATTGTGTGTCCTTCATCACACATTTGTCCAACACTGAGCAGATTGTGATTCATGTTTTCAACCAATAGAACATTCTTGGCTAAATCATCTTTGCTTCCGAGAGTGACAGTACCTGATCCTATAACATTTGAAGATCCATCATTTCCAAATGACACAGTTCCATCCTTCTTCGCTTTCAGAGACACAAATTTATTTCTATCTCCAGTCATATGCATTGAGCAACCAATATCAACATACCACACATCTTTGTTCTTTTGAGCCTTGAAAGCGAGAGCACAATTATCATTCTTCTTCTTCTTCCATGTTCATTCGTTATGTGGCTTCGAAGATTCTTCTGGAGGATTTTCAAGTCTGCAGTCTTTGGCTATGTGTCCAAAGTTTCTACATTTGTAACATTCAATATTATTTCTTAAATGTTCAAATCTATTGATGTTTCGCTGAGCCGTGGGAGGTTCATATTTGACAGATCTCCTAGAATTTTATTCGTTCCTAGGGTATGCGCGACATTCTATAGCTTTATGACCAAATTTTCCACATGAATAACAGTAGCCATAAAAAATATGTTGGTACCTGGATGGAAATTTTCATCGAGGAATTGTCTTCCAAGGCTGTTCTTGTGAATCTTGTCCAGTGAAGTCTACATGCATGTCAGATCTCATAGGTTCATTGTATTTTGTTGTAGAAAGTCCTGCTTCTTCTTCTTTGTAACCGATGCCAGTTCTGTCATTGTAAGACCGTTTATTGTTGATGAGTTCTTCCAATGCCCTTGAGCTGTTGGCATAGTTTTGGATAGTTTTTCCTTTCTTCACTTCCTCATGCAGCGAGACTAATTCAACTTCTAATTCTTCCCTTTCTTGGTTGCCTTCTTCCAACTTCTTTTGAAGTGACTCTTCAATGCATTTGTGTTCTTCAACTTCAATTTTGAGACCTTGAACTTGTTCTTCAAGAGTATTGGAATGGATCTTCTCTGCCTTGAGATCTTTTATAAGCTTGATTGCTTCCTCATAAAATTCTTATATGGTCCATCCTTCTTCTTTGTTGTTTGATACCTCTTGTTTATTGTGCTTGGGTTTATTGTGCTTGGCCATAAACAATACTCTCTCATTGGCTTCTTCTTCACTATCATTGTCTTCAATGGATGATGAGCTATCTTATTTAGAGAGAAAGTTCCTTTTATATCCTTGCTTGATGAATTTCTTAAAGCCTTTCTTTCCTTTTGAGTTACCACTACTTCTGTTTGGACATTTTGCTGCAAAATTCCCAACCTCATTATAGCTGAAACATATCAATGGAAGTTTACCTTTGAATTGTCCCTTAACAATTTTTAGTTTTCTCATAAAGTAAACATATTCTTCATCTGAAAGACCTTCTCCATCATCTCCCTTTTCTTCACACTTGCATGTGCATGTCATTTCAATTGAAGGTTGTTTGTCCTTATTGGTTTTCTTAGATGCAACGAACATAGTTTCTAGATTTGAAGTACCCTTTTCTTCATCAAGTCTCATTCTTATGTAGGGAACTGTAGTTATTTTAGCCTTATTTGGGTTGGTCAAGTTTTGCATGTTCTAAGACGGAAACTACCTTTGGGTTGAATATCATGATTAGCGTTCTAATGATATTTTGGTTTTCATTATAACGGTCTTCGCCGCTGTCTATCTAAGGCCTGTCATCCTTCAGTATTGGATTTGTTTTCATCGCGTGTTAAGTGTGGTGTTGTAATCTTCATTGTTGGTTGCTCAGGTTTGGTCTATAGATTTCAAGCTTTGCTTCTTTGAAATTTGAGTCACCTGCATATATATTCTCAAGCTTCTCCCATACATTTTTGGAAGTTTTACAACCCAACACCTTATGATAAGTAGATTCAATAAGTCAACTGATAATAATATTCTTTTCTTTTACATCATTTACCAGATTCTTGTTACCTTGTTTATCCGTGGATGATGTAAATCCATTTTGAAAAGTGTCCCATCTTTTACTTGTACATGTGTACGCTACGAAATGGACTCATTACTTTTACCCCTCTCAGGTGCACAATTATTTAATTTGAATAGGAAATTTTTGCCATTATTTGTTATGCTCCGCGACGCTCCTTCATTATTAAAGCGCTTTATTGAAGGAACCAACTTGAATACTGAATAGGCATTCAAATATGGGGGGGGGGGGAGAAATTTGAATCAATATTCGCTTCAATTAGAGCATTAAGAGCATTGGTTAATGTTCATTGATATATAGGTGTTTGTACAATGATAGCAAAAAACAAGAGGAACAAAAATGCACACAGTTTTTAAGGTGGAAACCCACTCCGGGACAAAAACCACCTAATGCTTTTCTAATAATTCTTTAATATTCAACTCCAATTGAAAATAAAGCTCCAACTTCCTAGAATCTAGAAAAGCATTCTTCTCTAGCTCCCACTGGATGGATGCTCCAATGCCCGAGATTCTTCAGTAGTCAACTAAATGGATGCCCCAACACCCAATGAGCTACAACTCACCCTAGCACCACCCTATAGAAGAATAAAAGAAGAATGGACTCTCGTACGAGGGAAAATGGTCCACTTTACAATGATATAGAATGATGTAGAAGAAGAATATATACTAGAACATAACCCCAAATTTGACACAACCACCTAATGATGATCCTAGACCTCCCAACACTGCCTCTTCAACCCTTGGCAAATAGACGCTAGTACAATTTTTACAATAATGTATTTACAATGACTTAGTACAAAGATACCTTTACAATGATTGTATGCAGTGCTGCCCACTTGAAGACTTCATATGATGAAATTCTTGCTGATGTTATGCATCTTGGTTGCTGATCTTGTCATGCTACCCTATGTTGCACCTTGCTTTTCTTTTCTGATGTAGAAAGTCTAGTCCTTTGCAACCCTTGACAACACATGATCTAGCTTTTTCTTGCCTTCTAGGAGCTCGATATTGAATCTAGTGTATCTCTGTTATTTCAGATCCTAAATATCTAATTTTTGGTCCTGTAGTATTCCTCTGATTCATATTTCCAATGCCATAGGTCTGACCCAATTTGGATTCTTCTATAGAGAGTCATACCCAATCTCTCAAAATTCCCTAATTATGGACTGTTTTAGTAGAGTGCAATTGTACGGCGTGCCACATGTCACTGTTTCTTCATTTGGCTCTAAAATTGATAGAGAGATAACTACAGACTGTGAAATATTTTCCACATTTTACAGAATTCCAATCTGATACTCAGAGAGAGAGTTATGACGATTTTACCAAGGTCACTTCTTTGAGATGAATTTCAGGAGCCTGCAAAAACCCTGACTTCCACAGATCATATCTCCAAAAATATTGCGCACCTTGATCTGAAATTTTTACTGAAGCTTCCTCAAGATTTCAGATTCACCTCATAAAAATTTCAGCTTCTGAACCCTCATAGAAAAAATTCTTAGAGTGCAAATGCCACAATGACCTGTTTTAGATGGCGAAATCCTTTGCCTAAGGAGGAAATGAGGATCACAATTTATATAAATGCTTAGGTTGAGAGGGGCTTCAAAAAGTGAACGTGGGAGGGATTTTAGGAGCTTAAAAAATATTAATTATTACTTTTCAATGACCCATGCCGCAACCCCATGGGGTTTTAGCCCACTAACTGGGGGTACAAACTTCAAACATGAATATCTCTCAAACCGTGAAGAATTACATGGCGTGCCATATATCAAAGGAAACATCTCGACAAGTAGAAACCATCAAAATAATTATTGACCCATAATATATTAATTTGGTAGGTCAAAATTCCCATGCAATATTGGGTTAGCCCCAGGTGCTACTTGGGTTGAGATCAATGACAACCATTGATCAACAGAAATGACCCTCCAATGGGTGAGATGGGGATTGCAGGGACAGTGAAAAAATGTTGTGTAACAATTGTACATGAAGATTCTCTAATTATATTGTTTCCATATACCTTCCAGGGATCTATAGGATACTCGTACTTTTCTCTCCCATTAGGCTCAATAGGATATTGGGATACCTTCCAAGAACTATTTCTCGCTAAATTTGGTGGTGATAAGACAATTGCATCATTGATAAATGATCTTTCTAATATAAAAGCTAATTCAAAAGAAAATATCAAAGACTTCAACTCCATATTTAACAAGTTATTGAATAAAATCCCAGCCACCTCTAAGCCTGGAGTGGATGTACAAATAGAGTGGTACATATCCTCCCTCCCCTCTAATATAGAATTTTTTGTAGATAGAGCCAATAAGGCTACCCTTGTAGAAAACATGAAAGAAGATTTGTTTGTTGAAAGAAGAATTGTTGCTTTAGAAAAAAAGACAGAGGTAGAAGATAAAAAATATAAAATGGTAGCATTCAAATACGATTAAAAAAATAAATATCCTAAAGATCCTTTTGATCTTGAAGGATTGCAAAAGGTTATTGTTGAGCTACATTTTTGTCCATGTTTTTACGATTTTTATTAGGTAATTTTGTGATCATACCTAGTGTTTTAATTCTTTTTATCTTATTAATTTGATGATTAGAGGAATTTAGAGACATTAATTATTAAATTATAAATTCTTGTTATTAATTAATTTGAAGGGTGTTTTGTGTAACAGTTTCATTAATAAATGCCTTCTTGGTGGCAGGTGAATAAGTCTGGTGCAAAATTCCATTTAAGTACAGATTCGTGCACAGGGGCAGAAATATATTCATGTACATATTCACCCCATGCAAGAAGCAACATCTTGGACTCTATGAAAAAGATTGAGAGCCATGTTTTGAACCCTTTTCCTCCTTTCAAGATGAGATTTCTAGCATCAAAAACACCAATAAAAGATAATTAACCGCCATTTTGAAATGCAATCGATTACCAACAAATTCAATCAGATTTCCAGGTGTATTACAACAAAGGTTAGAAACTAGACTAGCACACCCATAGAATGGATGAAAAGCTTTCTATTTCACCTACCAAGAGCTACTGCAACATTTTTTTTGCTTATGTCTCTATTCATTATGGGAGCACCTTCTTTTTTATCATGGTCTACTAGGCTTCATCCAACATAGTTATTGATTAACAAAGTAATCCCAAGCAAAGCTTCAATAAAGTCAATGTCAGTTGGATGGGAAAACCCTCTAATTAGAGAATACATATTATTACAAGGCGTAGATGGTGATGTTGTTCTTCACATTCCTAAAAAAGAGACAAAATTTCTATTATGGGCTCTTAATTCAGGCAAAGTTGGCTTGGGATACTACACGTTCTCTCCTTGGGTAATTGATTTACAAGAAGAAAATGCCCCGATCTTTCATGCTTGGCTTCTCGTTGATCGCTCTTCCCTTATGGTGATAATATCCAAAGACTGTGCTTGATAGCTAGAAGTTAAGGAAAATACTTGCAACTAGGACCTACCTATGTGCCATGACAATCATATTCTTCTGGGTCACGCACAGGAGTGACTTTTCCACAAACAATTCTGGTGATTAAACCCATGAAAGAAAACCACTGCATTATACCTATTTGAATGTGAGTTGGGGATTTTTAAGAAGCAAAAGAATTTGGATTCGATGGAATTTCCTTTATGTCACGAGCAAGTGGTATTACAGGTGTGAGAAATCCCTCAACAATTCCATTTGAAACTAGGTCAAAATTCCACCTCGATTTATCAAGTTCGTGTTGTTCCAGCTGAAGGTGCTCTATCAAATGGGGGTGTTATTAGTACTGCCTCTATTCAAAGTCTAGCACTTTTCCTTATTTTTTTCCCATGGTAAATTATACAGATGGGATTCTTTCACATGTATACAAACAATATGAAAATGAGAAAATTACTTCTATGATGTGCACTTTGAATACCATTTGTTAAATTTTTCTCGTTTGATCAGCCTCGGTAGTGCCTTTCTCTTGAATATTCTTGTATAGGTTACCGAATTTGTTCTTCATAGTTGTGTTTTCCAAAAAAAAATAGAGACAACTCCCACAGATGTTTCTTTATGAATACAAGGCTAGAATGGGTAGCTATCATGGTTTTGAAAATCATAAGTGGTCAATATATATTTTCATAATGATGATTCTCTCTCTTTTGGGGAAAATCCAGTTAGGAAATTTCAACAACAACTTTTACATTAAGTGGGGCAATGAAAACATCCATTTTTCAGAAGATAACAAGACGATGTAGCTTGTCTTGACCAACACGTCAGGTTATAGATTTAGGTCGAAACACAATTATTTGTTTGGCAGCATCAATATGAACATAACGTTGGTTCGTGGATACTATGCAGGAACAGTCACTACATTTTATTTGTCATCAGATGGCAGCAAGCCTTTTCACGATGAAGTCGACTTTGAGTTTCTGGGGAACGTAAGAGGAAACGATTATGACGGATTGGAGCTTGCTAGTTGTGCGCCAACAATATGATAAATTTTAATTACTTCCATAAGCTAGTTCGAACCCAATTTCAAAAAAATCTTAACCAATGTGTATTAATTCTAAATTTAAATTCAATGTAACAATAAATTTGAACAATTAGGAGCAACGTTGCTTCTATAAAAGGCAGAGGTTTGCGCACTACGGGAAGTTGAATTTCTTATATGTAGAACCAGAATTTCTCAGATGTAGAACATGCATTGAATTTTGCAAAGAAATGTAATAGAGATAGGGATTGTTGTGTAACGAAGTAGAATTATTATTTGGCCTGTGATTTGTATAAATCGATTTTCAAAGGATGTTTTAAAAATATACGATCATCGTGAAGCTGTGAGTAGTAGCGTTGTGCCATGATTCATTTCGAATTCCAGTCTTTGATGTTTTAAATCTTTCCTCATTTGCAGTAATTCGGCTTACTCCAGGTGTAGGAGGGCCCACCACCTCTGTAGCTAAGCTTGATCAATCAACATAAGATAATTAGATGTGTGTGTGATCTCATAACATAGTTTCATGTTTTTGTATGAATGTGTGAATTTGTGGTAGGTGTGGTTCAATTCCAAAGCATTTCAGCCACCGTATCATCATGCAAATTAATGGACTAAAGAATTATTACTCATTACATAATCTATGTTTTAGTTGTAACATAGAGTTATACTCTATTTCTCTTATTAAAATCGAATGTAATGGGAGCATAGGAATACAACAATTTTTGAGTTTGATTCAGGAATTAGAATAGATTTTAATGCTTCTAATTTTCGTATGGAATAAGAACATATTTTAGATGCTTTGAATTCGAATATGTTAACATTGCCCACTTACAATATTAATTCAAGGTTTGCATTATGTAATTTCTTTGAATGTTTGCAGAATTTAATGCTCATTTAATTTATTTATGCATCTCGGGACTTCGCTTAATAATTAGAATTGTTTTTAATTAGAATCATTCTTGTTTTCATAGTGAAATCATTTCCTTATAAGAGAAGGTTTGAGTGCGGATTTGATTGTGGAGTAGCAGTGATTCGTTTTCATTATTGAGTTAGATGGTTTTGAATAGTAAGCTTGCTTTTGGATGATTCATTTAATCTAGATTAAAATATTTGAATTAAAGGTTCCTAATTGATTATTTGTAATGTGATTTTTAATAGGATCTTTTAAGTGTTATTTTACATGAAGTGGAAATGGCTTTCTTCTAGCAGTAGTTAGAACTTTCATTTGTTTATTTGAATCTTGAATTTGTTTTTAGGAATATTTCTAGTTAGTTTAAGGTGTGATTTTATAATGTGTGTCCTTTTTTTGTTTATCTCAAGTTTTAGTTTCAAGTGTTGGTTTCAAGTGAGTGAAAGGAGCAAATTGATTAGGGTTTTCAAGATATCATAGGATATTTAAAAAGTAGAGTTCAAGTGCAAGAATGTTATATGATTGAGTATTGCTTTGTATTTCCTTGTAGCTTAATTGCAGTATGGAGTTACAATTAATGTTAGGCATAGTTTAAAGTACAAATTCTTGTTAAGTATAGAACCGATTGATAAAATATGAATCTTAAATTACTTTTAGAAATTGGATGTGATCATTGATTTTGCGTCGTCAACCAGTGAGATTTATTTTTATTTTAGAAAATTGAATTTAACTATCAGGATTGCAGGAAGCTTGAGTTGATGGCTTGGTGAAATTGGTCAAGAAGTTCCCCTTTTCAAGATTTTTTATCTGCCAACAAATATGTGTTTCATTCCAGTACCTAGTTTATCATTACAAAGGAATATTTATACTCTGACCATTAAGTTGAGCCAAGACGCAGCACAACCCGCGTTTATGACTTTCGGATTGATAATTAATATTGACAGGTTTAATCCGACAATTAAACCGCCCAACATTTTGGCTTCATTGCGGGGGAGTTGTATTTTGGCTCAGGTAAAATTTTCCTACAGAGTTTCAAGGATATTGTAGGGTAGTCAGAGGGTGGAGAGATTACGGGAAGATGTGAATGAAGATCCACACATCCACTATAGTGGGGTTGCTCCAAAGTGAAATATTCCAAAATTAGCTTACAACTAATTGGAATATTGATTTTTTCCTTTATCACTAAGGAGTTGAATAAATGGGTAAGGAGGGCCATGCACAATAAAAATATAAATAAAATTCCTCATAGTAAGAGAGGAGATCATCATTGAAGCTAGATTTTACACCTTCAGGTGTGAACAGGGGCAGCGAGGGATGTGGACAAAGTCAATTTTGACTAAGTCAACAACATTCATGAAGAGGAGAGGATCATCCATGAAAATGGCTCAATATGAACAAGGATCAATCTAGAAAGACATATGAGAGTTGGATTAAAGAAACTTGAGTGTGAAAATGGGTGAAGCAGGTTGAAGAGGTCAACCTTGACCAAATCAAACAGCGCAGTATGGAGGAGTGGCCTTGATGGGGATACAACGTAATTTTAGAGGGGGTTTTATCATGTGATGTTGGAAACCATAATGGGTGGGAACCAAGGTGAGGAGGCTCAAAAATTTTATCAGGGAGAATATGGCAGCCATTTGAGGTTAGCTTATTGATTATTGATTTTTTTCTTCTTAGACTATTGAGCATTCTTCAGCTATTGAGTTGAGTATGCAGTGTTGTTTAGCAAAAGGCATTCCTGCTTAGGGATTCCTTCTCATTCCTTGAGAGGCCTCTTGGAGGAGCATTGTACTTCAGTTTTCCACATTCATGCTTGAGACCAAGCATCCTCCTTCAGCTACAACATTATTCTTGTAGCAGGAAATGCTGTGTTGCAGGGCGTTGCAGTGGAAAGATCACAACACCACTTTCTGAGCTTATCTTTCAGAGGAGGGAGCTTCCCTTTCTTTGCAAGATATATAAGGATGATTTCTGAGAATATTGTACATATTGGCATGTGGCCAAATAATTCCTCACCTTATACAGCATAGTCACTTACAGGAACAATGTCCTTTGTCTCATTTTTTTCAGCGGCAGGGTCAAGACCCTTGATTTTGAGCTTGTTTCTTGGAGGAAGGGCCTGCCCTTCTCCCGAAACTCTTGTATAAATAATATTCTCCTTATCCTTGTATTATTCAGCCACATTTATGCAGAGCTATAGTATAATTGCGTTATTTCAGATCTAGATCTGCATATTTTTTCATTTTATACATGCACTTTCATGAAGCCCTTGCCAGGTTGTCTCTTTGATGTATAAAAGGGGTTAGACCTCCATTTTTCTTAAATTTTGCATAATATAAACCCTATATCTGTTGAGGACTATTATTTGTATTAGAACCCTCTTTAAGTTACGTTGTGTATGCTTCAGAAAATTCTGTAGAAGTCAATTCATTGGATTTGGGCATTTTTAGACCATATTGGCTTGGGGAGATCTGTTTAACTTAGCTAGAGTGATTTTTTTTTGCTACCATTTGGTATGTGAGATGTATAATGTATAAAATATAGGATCCAAGTCCCATTTCTCATATTTTTTGCGTTATTTTCTGAAAATGACGTTTTTATGGTCCAGAATGCTGCATATCCTCACTTTGGGAGAGAATAGTGAGGCATATTTTTGTTGCTGAAGCATCCATTGGTGGCTATGTGTTCCTTCTCACATATGATGAGTTTATTTATCATTGGAAATCCATTATTGTGCTTATGAATTTATTGATTCCCATTTTGGGATATTACAGTGGTATCAGAGCATGATCTTTGGCTCAGCCTATGAGCTCCAACTATCAGAAGAGCAGAGATCAGAATTATGGATAGAATGAGATTAATCTCATCCCTTTTAGATCTAGAAGAACCTCTCTAAGGAGTTTAAACATATGAAAGAATAAAGATGCAATGAAATTCCTAAAGGGTTTCAAGAAGAAGAAAGTTGCAGTGAGACCCCTAGAAGGTTTCAAGAAAAATAAGAAGACCCATGCACTTCCTATTCTCATGGAGGAAATAAGAAGCATGAAGAGCACTTAAAACATGAGATCCTAAGTGGGTACTTGGTAGGATACAAATATCAACCTAGGGCTTTCAAAGAGACTCTAGCTCTTCCTCAGTTTATCCAACTGGAAGAAGAAAGGAGGCCATACAAAAATAGGATGATAAGAGGCAATAGGTTTCTGTTGTCTACTTTTGATGGATCACCCATATGTACAACAAAAGCTTGGGTGATGAATCTAGAAGTATTTTTACTGCTACATCCCGTAGTGGAAAAAGAGGCTGTGGAGATATTAGTGCTGCACTTGGAGGGTAAGGCAAGCACTTGGTGGTTCAGCCATGTGAGTCATGCAAGAGTGTCTAATTTTGTAGATTTCACTCAAAGGGTGATCAAAATATTTGACAGTAAAATATCAGAGGAAGAGGAGTCCTCACCACCACTTGAGGAGTCTTGTACCAGCGTTGTCACATTCATGGAGGAGCATCCATCTACATCAACAGTTGGGGCAGCCAACACATTGGAGGGAGGAACTCTTGCAACCATACAAGATGTTCCCAAGACTCACCAAGGTATGCATGAATTTCCATTTTCTATAATTTCATAAAATCTTATGGGAAACCTTGGAAATATGTCTTTACATGATCAAGGATCAAAACACATGGGTGATTCGGAGTAGCAAGCTTGCACTGCGCTGTACAACTTTGGTTTGATCAAAGAACGGGTAAACAATCATCTCAATGCACCCTTACTAAGTTACATACAACACTTGGGGTTGGGTTGTGGAATTTTGGAAGGCATGATGAACATTGTGCCACTTTATGATGATGTTTTACTTTCAGCACACTTGGATCCCTATGGATTCAAGAGGATCAATTGTGTGAGATCTTTCCTAGAAGATCTCCAAGGAGTTGCTTCTCAACTTCCCATGAGGTGCAAGGGAAGGAATCTGCTTTGGGAGATTGGTAGTCTTCTTTGGGAAGGCACAAAGGTAGAACATGATGGGGGGCATCCAAATTTGGATGAATGGGAGTGGATGGAGAATAAGAGGTTGGTGAGCCACTTGCAAATCTATGACATAGGGAAGCAAGAGGAAAAGTTGCGTTGGCTACTCTTGAGAGAGTTTGGCCATCATGGTACATACCCTTTGTCAAATGGTATGTGGAGGATTGT
The DNA here is from genome assembly GCA_034641835.2 of Pinus albicaulis. Lineage (NCBI taxonomy): Eukaryota > Viridiplantae > Streptophyta > Pinopsida > Pinales > Pinaceae > Pinus > Pinus albicaulis. The sequence goes on along the minus strand of CM076573.1, from coordinate 54,736,794 downwards.
TGCAATGCATGGCACCCATATGATATGACAACATAGAATTTGTTTGTATGGGGCATCATACAAGAAAACCATCATGATATTATTCTATGGCTTGTATGAGGGAGAGATAAGGGAGAAGAAAGAGTTATTTTTGTTGTGGTTACACCTCGGAGAGTATGGGCATAATTTTTCCCATACTTATCATGATATTTTCGGAGGAAGGAAAGGCACATTTGAAGTGCAAAGAGGCTACCCCTCAGCATTGGAGGATAAGGAGAGGCTTCCACATAGGAAGGAGATCCTCTCACATAGAAGTATGATGGTGGATGGATTTGGCATGTGGAATGTCAAAAGCAGAAGTCATGGTGTGACAAGAGCCTTATCGCTAAGGCCTACAACGCTGTCACTTGGGAGTATGTTTCTATTGATGGAGTGTTCCAAAGGGAGTATGCATCCTCTCTTTTTGCAGATTTTTATGAGAAGATTCTCATGGGAGGACTCATTTTATGGACCTCACTTTCAACCTACTCACTATGTATGGTAATAAATGCATTTCTGTACTTATTGATTGTTCCATTGAGTATTTTCATCTTCTCACCATCTATGCACAGTGCATTGTTCCACAAAAGAGCAAGATTATTTTTGGGTTATATGGTCACTTTAGGGCCAACCTTTGTAATGAGAGTAACCCATTTCTACATGAATTTGGGCAAGTGCATTGTTGTTTTGATCATGTACAGCTGATATATATTGCTACTTACTACCTCATAGTAGATGAGCAAGCATGCACATCTAGTAGTTCATTGGGGAACAACTTGCCACATGATATTCTAAATCAACAGTTGGAAAGGCTGCGTTGTATCCACCAGAGAAACCATTTGTATCATCCACACTTGCACATAACCTTCAAAAATTTTCTGATTTGGATGCCATATGGTAATGATGTGCCATTCGATTTGAATGGAATGGTTTGGGCCAGCATGATCCATGACTTTGGAGAGGGGATCTTTGAAGATCCAATATTTTTCTTGCCACATGAGGGCAACCTTATGGCAGCCCAAGATCAGCATGTACTCTACAATTTTCATGAGCGGAGATGAAGACAGCGTGGGGTAGGCCATTTTTTCTACCATGTTCAGTTATTCATCCCACCTACATTGCAAGAGCCAAAGGTGGAAGAGGTTCTTCATGAGTTTCCATTCTGGAGGGTGACTCATTTTGTGTGGTTGATAGCTTGGAGATGGGATATTCAAATGGGGATGGTGGATCCCAATCTATATCAGCCCTCATGATTCAGGAGGACCTTTAGACAGGCCATTGTTTCCTCCATGGATATTTCATTGTTACATGATGATAGCTATTTGGGATGCTCACCAAAAGCTAGATTACACACTTGGGAGAGGCCACTTCAAGATGTATTGATGAGACAACATCTTGATCTTTGGAGGATATTATCATATTAGGATGATACAAGGGAAGAAGATGAGGTTCTTCAGTTCTATCCTTGCAGTTGCTTGAGGACAAGCAACATTTGGGAGGGGAGGACTGCAATATTCCAAAATTAGCTTACAACCAATTGGAATATTGATTTTTTCCTTTATCACTAAGGAGTTGAATAAATGGGTAAGGAGGCCCATGCACAATAAAAATATAAATAAAATTCCTCATATTAAGAGAGGAGATCATCATTGAAGCTAGATTTTACACCTTCAGGTGTGAACAGGGGTAGAAAGGGATGTGGACAAAGTCAAGTTTGAATAAGTCAACAACATTCATGAAGAGGAGAGGATCATCCATGCAAATGGCTAAATATGAACAAGGATAAATCTAGAAAGACATATGAGAGATGGATTAAAGACACTTGAGTGTGAAAAGGGGTGAAGCAGGTTGAAGAGTTCAACCTTGACCAAATCAAACAACACAGTATGGAGGAGTGGCCTTGATGGGGATACAACGTAATTTTTGAGGGAGTTTGATCATGTGATGTTGGAAACCCTAATGGGTGGGAACCAAGGTGAGGAGGCTCACAAAGTTTATAAGGGAGAATATGGCAGCCATTTGAGGTTATATTATTGATTATTGATGTTTTTTTTCTTAGACTATTGAGCATTCTTCAATTGTTGAGTTGAGTATGCAGTGCTGTTTAGCACAAGGCATTCCTGCTTAGGGATTCCTTCTCCTTCCTTGAGAGGCCTCTTAGAGGAGCATTTTACTTCAGTTTTCCACATTCAGGCTTGATTCCAAGCATCCTCCTTCAACTACAACATTATTCTTGTAGCATGAAATGCTGTGTTGCAGGGTGTTGCAGTGGAAAGATCACAACACCACTTTATGAGCTTATCTTTCAGAGGAGGGAGCTTCCCTTTCTTTGCAAGATCTATAAGGAATATTTCTGAGCATATTTTACATATTGGCATGTGGCCAAAGCATTCCACACCTTCTACAACATATTCACTTATAGGAACTGCATTCTTTGTCTCAGTGTTGCAGCAGCAGGGTCAAGACCCTTGATTCTGAGCTTGTTTCTTGGAGGAAGGGCCAACCCTTCTCCCGAAAATATTGTATAAAGAATATTCTCCTTCTCCTTGTATTATTCAGCCACATTTATGTAGATATGTTGTATAACTACGTTATTTCAGATCTAGATCTGCATATTTTGTCATTTTATACATGCACTTTCATGAAGCCCTTGCCGGGTTGTCTCTTTGATGTATAAAAGGGGTTCGACCTCCATTTTTCTTAACTTTTGCATAATATAAACCCAAAATATGTTGATTACCTTTATTTTTATCAGAAAAATCTCTAATTTATGTTTTTTATGCTTCAGAAAATTTTGCAGAAGTCAAGTCATGGGATTTGGGCATTTTTAGACCATATTGGCTTGGGGAGATCTGTTTAAGTTAGCTAGAGTGATTTGTTTTTTATCCCATTTGGTATGTGAGATGTATCATGTATAAAATATGGGATATAAGTCCATTTTATCATATTTATTGTGTTATTTTCTGAAAATGATGTTTTTATGGAATAGAATGCTGCATTTCATCACTTTGGGAGAGAATAGTGAGGCATATTTTTGCTGCTAAAGCATCCATTGGTGGCTATGTGTTCCTTCTCACATATGATGAGTTTATTTCTCATTTTAAATCCATTATTGTGCTTATGCATTTCTTGATTCCCATTTTTGGATATTACACAAAGTCTAGCCATCTTGCTTATCTCTTGAACTTTTATTTCCTTTCCTGTAGAAGAAGGCTTTAGATATTCAATTTCCAAATTTCTTTCCCTTCAATAGATTAAATATTGCTTTGATTCATCATTTTTCCCAACACATTGTTCCCTTCCTTTTATTCAAGTGTGGTGAGCTTTATTTTACCCAATAGCTTTTAAAATTCATTTATCTTTATAATACAATATTCAACGTTATATCATTTTTGGAGTTCTATAAGAACCCTTGTGTACTAATCCATGTGATGACAGAATGTGCCAGTTGGATTTTTGAGAACAAGAAAATGGTATTTTGAGGAATCATTCAATGAGGATTTTTTATGCTGGTACAGAAACAGACAAGTCACCCGATGAAGAATTCACAAGTGCAGAATTTAACATCTTGCTTGAACATAAATTCAATATTATTAAAACTTTGATTTCAAAATTGGATGATTTGTAGGAGAAAGAGAAGGATGAAGAACCACTGCTTATCCTTTGCGCCAACTGTCGAAAGAAACACTACCTGGGAAAGTGTCCACCTAGCAGTCTAAAAGTTTGCGAAATTTGCGAGGATGGTCATGCAACCGAACACTGCCCATCACTGCCACGATTACGAAAGGTACTCAGGGAATCAAGTAAGGAATCAAATCAACCACCAGGTATAACTCAAAACCCAACACCATTTGATACTTGGAATAATGCTTATTTTCCTGAGCAAGCTCCTCAACATGTTTATAATCCTGCAGTTTCATGGAAAAATTCTAATCCACTTCCAATTGAATATCCTACTTCGTGGCTGCAGTGGCCCTCATCCTCGAACCAGATATCTCCATGGCCTTAAGAATCATTTGGATCCTTATCTCTAGGGAAATCTCCCATGCAAATTTAATCATATGAGCACCAACGACAACCTCAATTTCTTTCCAATGCATCATTAATTTATCCTCCTCCATGGTCCCAGCCGCATGTGCAACCTTACCCTAACCCTAATCCATACCCTAACCCTAGTTCATACCCTAATCCATACCATATACCTAACCCTAATCCACACCCTAGAACTAACCCTAGTCCAAAGCCTAATCCCAATCCAAATCGAAACCTTAGTCCAAGCATTAACCAAAACCCTAGCCTATACCACATCCTAAACCCTAATCTAAACCATCAGGTTGCACAACAGTTTGAACCACCTATTCTTTTTTTTTATTCCCCTATTGAACAAAATGTTACACCTTCCATGTTAGAAAAGGGAATGAATCTGGAAACTTCCCCCATTACCGTAGAACATTCACCCCGGGAAGATGTAATTGAAAGACCACCAAAGGAACAATCTTTCATTGTAACTTGTTCTGAAAATGTTGTTAAAACTCAAAACCCTATAATCTCTCTCAACCATTCTTATAAATTTGAAAAGAAGATATTTGATCCTGAACTTGAGGGATTTATATTTTTTCTTTCACCTGGTCCCTTATGCCTCCAAGGGAGTGAATATGAAGTTGTGGAAGATTTGCATCAGTTGGAGAATCATAAATATGTGAACTCCATTGAATCCTAGTTTTGAGCAGTCATCAAGCTATCTTATTTCCTCAGCATTAAGAAACTCTTGGTACCATATCAATTGAAGCAACTAGTTTCTCATGCTTTCGTATGCCTTGAAGTCTATTCTCTAAAACTAAGTGTGAATATAATGAACATTTTGTTACGCACATGATTTCATTGGAAGTACTCCTATACTTAAAAATGGATTATTTCGCCTCTTGTGGTAAAATAGGGTAGGATAATAAATGAGTAAAGTTGTTATAATGCTATTATGGTTTTGAATTTTAAATCATGGTTGTTAAAACTAATTTTGATCCACATTAGTTGTTAACACACACATTTGTGACAAATATTTTTGAGTACAATTCACTCTAATAGCTTATGATTTTGCAAAATTAACCATGATTAATCACTCTAATAAGTTGTCATCTAGGAAATATATTTTCAGTTTCCCTTAAAAGGTACTATTGGAAAACCCCCTATGGTGGACCACTCTTGTAAATATCATAATGAGCTATTCGGGAGAACATTAGCATTCTTAACTCAAAGAATATTTCAATCTTTATCTAGGATATTTTTTTAATAAGTCTTTAGGGTACATGAATTATCCAGCAATGATTATTCATTAAAAAAATTTCACACGATCTTGTACTCTTAAGGAGTAGATCTGCCTCCCCACTTATTAAGTAACCATTAAGGTTAATCATAATCAGAGCTTATAAATATTTAGGGGAGGATAGGAGGTCTTGTGATGAGCCAACCTACCACGTTCATGAGACCTAGTATGCATGACATTACTACTCTTGGTCACCAAGCTAGAGTAATGGATTTCAGCCAAAAATCTGGAAGACAGGAGGTCTCATCACGAGCCAACCTGTTCATCCTTGTTACTTCTTGTGAGTGGCACTACCATTAGTTGATTACCAAGCCAGAACATTAGCCTTCATCTAAAGAGTAAAATAAGCTAACTCTGAATCTGTATCTAGTAAGTGGGACACGTACATTTCGCGGGGTTAAAAGACATCCATGCCGAGGTTATGGACACCTGCGAGCAGTAGGGTCATGTCTGTGGTATTAAATTTAACTGCATACTATGATTTTCTTGGTTATCCTTCTCTTTCCCTAAGACTCACTCTTTTTCTTGAACAATGGTTTTAAGACAATTTGAACAGGATTCTTTGAGTTCTATATTTCAAAAAAATGAATCTTTAATGAAGTGGTACCCTTGGTGGAGGTAATTATTTGTATTGATTAAGAAGAAATTCAAGTTTTCATGTAGATGACAACGAAATTTAGAGTATTCAATAAAGAGGTTGCTCATTGGTCCAAGAAAGTGTCATATTACTTTATTCTTATTTTCCTTTTATGGTATCATAACTTTAATGGTATTTGAAGTGATGAAATACTAATGATGACCGCTCACAAGGTGTTGGTTGCCAACAATGTGTATTAATTGTAGTTGCCTCTAAATATGAGTTGCATAACCTAGGTACAATATTATTATAGTAGGTGCAAGAATATTGTGTTATTGAAATTGCACCTCTTCAGTGAAATTTGATTCTTATCATAACACTTTGGGCAGAAAAAAAATAGAGAATTCATTTGGAACAAGGTGACAGGTATGTGCAACACTATTTTCTCCATAAATGTTTACTTTCAGTACTTGATCTTGTTTTATAATTTCACATGGTTTTAGCTAGTAATGTAATATTAATGTCGTGGGTTAATAAATGCATTACAATATCAGGCATCTTCATCCTTACTTGCTAAAATATTTTTTGACATTTTCCCTTCCTTATTTCACAGTCTTATATTTTCGGCTTGCACGAGGACGTGCAAGAAGTTCAGCGTGGGGGGATGTTGAGCTGCATTTTTTTCCATGTTTTAACGATTTTTATTAGATAATTTTTTGATCGTACCTAGTGTTTTAATCCTTTTTATCTTATTAAGTTGATGATTAGAGGCATTTAGAGACATTAATTATTAAATTATAAATTCTTGTCATTACTTAACTCGAAGGGTGTTTTGTGTAATAGTTTCATTAATAAATGATTTCTTGGTGGCAGGTGAATAAGTCTGGTGCAAAAATACAATTAAGTACAGATTCATGCATGGGGGTAGAAACATATTCATGTACAGATTCACCCCATGCAAGAAGCAACATCTTGGACTCTATGACAAAGATTGAGAGCCATGTTCTGAACCCTTTTCCTCATTTAAAGATGATATTTCTAGCACCAGGAGCACCAATAAAAGATAATTAACTGAACTTCTTGAAATGAAATCGATTGCCAACAAATTCAATCAGCTTTTCAGGTGTATTACAACAAAGGTTAGCAACTAGACTAGCATACTCATAGAATGGATGAAAAGCTTGCTATTTCACCTACCAAGAGCTACTGCAACATTTTTTTTGCTTATGTATTTGTTCATTATGGGAGCACCTTATTTTCTATCATGGTTTACTGGGCTTCATGCAACAAAGTTATTGATTAACAAAGTAATCCCAAGAAAAGCTTCAATAAATTCAATGTCATTTGGATGCGAAAAATCTCTAATTAGAGAAGACATCTTATTACAAGGCATATATGGTGATGTTGTTCTTCACATTCCTAAGAAAGAGACAAAATTTCTATTATGGGCTCTTAATTTGGGCAAATGTGGCTTTGGAGACTGCATGATCTCTCCTTGGGTAATTGATTTACAAGAAGAAAAGGCACAGGTCCTTCATGCGTGGCTTCTCATTGATTGCTCTTCCTTTATGGTGACAATATCCAAAGATCGTTCCTGGCAGCTGGAAGTTAAGGAAAATACTTGCAACTGGAACCTACCTATGTGCCATGACAATCATATTCTTCTGGGTCACACACAAGAGTGAATTTTCCATGAAAACATCTGGTGATTAAACCCATGAAAGAAAACCACCGCATTATACCTATTTGAATGCGAGTTGGGGATTTGCAGGAAGAAAAATCATGTGGATTCCATGGCATTGCATTTATGTCATGAGAAAATGGTATTACAGGTGTAATAAATCCCTCAACAATGCCATGTGAAACTAGGTCGAAATTCCACCATGGTTTATCAAGTTCTTTTTGTTCCAGTTCAAGGTGCTCTATCAAACGAGAGTGTTGTTAGTACTACCTCTATTCAAAGTCCAACACTTTTCCATATTTGTTTTCCCATGGTAAATTCGCTAGATGGGATTCTTTCACATGTATACAAATGATATGAAAATGAGAAAATTACTTCTCTGATGTGCACTTTGAATACCATTTGTTAAATTTTTCTTGTTTGATCAACCTGGGCAGCGCCTTTCTCTTGAATATTCTTGTATAGGTTATAGAATTTGTTCTTCATAGTTGTGTTTTCCAAAAAAAATAAAGACAACTCCCACAGATGTTTCTTTGTGAAAACAAGACCGAAATGGGTAGTTATCATGGTTTTGAAAATCAGAAGTGGTCATTATATATTTTCATAATGATGATTCTCTCTCTTTTGGGGACAATCCAATTGAGCAATTTAAACGACAACTTTTATAGTAATTGGGGCAATGAAAACATCCATTTTTCAGAAGATAACAAGATGGTGCAGCTCGTCTTGACCAACACGTCAAGTTCTGGATTTGGGTCGAAACACAATTATTTATTTGGAAGCATCAATATGAACATAATGATGGTTCATGGATACTCTGCAGCAACAGTCACTACATTTTATTTGTCATCAAATGGCAGCAAGCCTTTTCACGATGAAGTTGACTTTGAGTTTCTGGGGAACGTAAGAGGAAAGGATTATGATGGATTGGAGCTTTCAAATTGTGCGCTAACAATATGATAAATTTGAATTACTTCTAGAAGCTAGTTCGAACCCAATTTGAAACAAATATTAACCAATTCTTATTAATTATAAATTTAAATGCAATGTAACAATAAATTCGAGCAATTAGGACCAGCATTGCTACTATAAAAGGTAGAGGGTTTCACACTAAGGGAAGTCAAATTTCTTAGATGTAGAACCGAAATTTCTCAATTGTAGAACTAGCATCAATTTTGCAGAGAAATGTAATATAGATAGGGATTGTTTTGTAACGAAGTAGAATTATCGTTTGGCCTGTGACTTGTATAAATCGATTTTCAAAGGATGTTTTAAAAATATACGATCGTCGTCAAGTTGTGAGCAGTAGTGTTGTGCCATGATTCATTTCAAATTCTAGTCTTTGGTGTTTTAAATCTTTCCTCGGTTGCAGTAATTCAGCTTACTCCAGGCGTGGGAGGGCCCACCACCTCTGGAGCTATGCTTGATCAATCAGCATAAGATAATTAGATGTGTGCGTGATCTCATAGCGTAGTATCCTGTTTCTGTATGAATGTGTGAATTTGTGGTAGGTGTGGTTCAATTCCAAAGCATTTCAGTAATCGAAGCATCGTGAAAATTAACGGACTAAAGAATTATTACTCATTAAATAATCTGTGTTTGACTTGTAACATAGAGTTGTACTCTATTTGTCTTATTAAAATCGAATGTAATGGGAGCATAGGAATACAATTTGTGAGATTGATTCAGGAATTAGAATAGATTTTAATGCTTCTAATTTGAGTATGGAATAAGAATATATTTCAGATGCTTTGAATTCGAATATGTTAACACTACCCACTTAGAATATTAATTCAAGGTTTGCATTATGTAATTTCTTTGAATGTTTGCAGGATTTAATTCTCATTTAATTTGTTTATGCATCCCAGGACTTTGCTTAATAATTATATTTCTTTTTAATTAGAATCATTCTTGTTTTCATAGTGTAATCATTTCCTTATAATAGCAATTTTGAGTTTGGATTTGATTATGCAGTAGTACTGATTCTTTTTCATTATTGAGTTACACGGTTTTGAATAGTAAGCTTGTTTTTGGATGATTCATTTAACTAGATTAAAATCTTTGAATTAAAGGTTCCTCATTGATTATTTGTAATGTGATTTTTAATAGGATCTTTTAAGTGTTATTTTACATGAAGTGGACATGGTTTTCTTCTAGCAATAGCTAGAGTTGTCATTTGTTAATTTGAATCTTGAATTTGTTTTCAGGAATAGTTCTAGTTAGTTTAAGGTGTGGGTTTATAATGTGTGTCATTTTTTTTCTTATCTCAAGTTTTAGTTTCAAGTGTTGGTTTCAAGTTAGTGAAAGGAGAAAATAGATTAGGGTTTTCAAGATACCATAGGAGATTTAAAATGTAGAGTTCGAGTGCGAGAGTGTTATATGATTGAGTATTTCTTTGTATTTCCCTATCGCTTAATTGCAGTATGGAGTTGCAGTGAATGTTAGGCATAGTTTAAAGTACAAATTATTTGTAAGTACAGAACTAATTGATTAAATAGGAATCTTAAATTACTTTTAGTTGAATGTGATTATTGATTTTTCCTCATCAACCAGTGAGATTACTTTCTATTTCAAAAATTTGAATTTAACTATCAGGATTGCAAGAAGCTTGAAAATGATGGCTTCGTAAAATTGGTTATGTAGGTCCCCTTTTCAAGATTTTTTATTTTCTAGCAAATGTGTGTTTCATTCCAGTACCTAGTTTATCATTAGAAAGGAATATTTATACTCTGACCATTAATATGAGCCAAGACACAGTACAACTCGCGTTTACGACTCTCAGATTGATAATTAATATTGAGAAGTTTAATCCGAAAATTAAACCACCCAATAGTTATCAAAACTTTTTCCAATGATATGGTTGAAATTAAGAAGCAAGTGGCTGAAACCTCTTCCAAGAAACCCTTTAGATCATTTAGGAAAAATAAATCGTCTATCTCTTAGCCTCCCAATGTTATTTCAAATGCAAAACCTGACAAAGAAGAAGAAGAAGATGAAACAACAGCTTCCGCCGATGAATCCCAAGAAGAAGAAGTGGTCGAATTAAATGGATTATGGGATTTTGTTTTACCTTCCTCTAATGAAGAATTAGAAACCGAAGCCATGCTATTTAGCACAAGCAGTAAAAAATTTGTAGAACCTACACAAATAACACAGAAACATGAAACTCCAACTTCTATTACTAAAGAAAAACTTGTTAACCAAAATCCTCCCGTCAAATCATCTCAGCAGGTCATATATGATTCTCAGCCAATCAAATCTACATCCAATCCTTAGTCTAAAAATTTAGTAGTATCTGATATTATTGAATATAACATAATTGAGGATATGAAGAATGTTAAAGCCAATATTTCTCTCCATGAAATTAGAAAATTAAAGCAACAACCAAAAATTTTATTGAAAGAGTTGAATGTAGTCACAACATCTCCTCTTCCTACAACTGTTATAGCTAAAGCCGCTAATGGAATGGGAAAACCTCTTATTAACTATTCCAAAAACGTTAATGATTCAAATTCTATCTTGATTAGTGATAGATCTAATTCCCATAAAACTACTTTTCTCTTGACCTATGAAATATACAATAATAATGTTCATAACTGTTTAATTGATTTTGGGGCCTCATCCAATATAATTTCATATTCAATCTATGAAAAAATAAATATCACACCTTAGAAGTCATTTGTTAATATAGTTCAATGTTTGTCATTTGTTAATATATTTCAATGTTTTTCATCAAATTAAAATGTTGCTCAAATCATTGATATACTAATTGCAAACATTCTTGAATTTTACGGTGTAGTCCTTAGCAGAGATTGGTCTGAAAAATTACATGGATATTTTACAACAGACCGATCTCACATGTGGCTTCCATATAATAGAAAGCATAATCAAATTAAAATTGACCATGAAAATCATATGAAGTACTCAGTCGCAGACCTTGGGGAAGAAAATGAGCCTATAGCATTTAACAACAATATTCTGGGAAATTACTCTGTAGAATCATTTTTAGGAAATTTCAATGCGCAAACGTCACCTTTTCCAATCAACTCTATTAATTCACAAGTAGAAAATTATTCTGAGATTGATTCCATTATATGATTTGATTTTGAAGAAGAAACTGTAGTTCAATCTCCATTTTGGAAACTTTATTTCGATGGATCAAGATTCAATGATAGTGCAGGAGAAAGATGCATACTCATTAACCCAAAAGGTGAAAAAACCATGCTATCTTTGTAATGCCCCAAAAGGGAGAATGCAGTAATAATGAAACATAATATAAGAACAACAACAAAGTAAAAAATAAATCTATATACACATCAGAATGCACAAAAATAGCTGAGCCATTTTATTATATGGGAGGTGAAAAAGAAAGTACAACAGTGCTCAAAATATTAGACACTCAAGCCAAAGGGATGGCCTGGAATGACCCTGAAATGATCCCACAAGAGGGACTACGTAACTGCTGAACTACTGGAAGGTAAACTGTGTTGTCCCTGCTGCAACTGTTGGGACTACAACTACTAGAAAGATAGAAATTTAGATCTAGGAAGAATGGGAGCTCTGATGATGCTGAAAACAGAGATTTAGGCTCTATGATGGATTCCAAAGATAACCCAAAAAGGGTTTCTCAGATCTGTCAATCTAAGAAAACCACCCTCTTAGGGCTTCACATATATACTGTTGGGTATGCAGATTTGAAGCTAGATCTGATGATATGATGGTTGCAATGATGCACAATCAGATCTATGCAAGAAGGGTTGATCCCTTCATTAGATCCTTGGGCTAAAAGCTCAAGATCTAGCTCCTCCAATCTCCTCCACTGAAAATAGTTGTTGGATGAACAACAACTTCAAAAAACTCTGCTGTAAGAGAGGGAGGCTCAATATCCTACTGCTATATGTGTCAAATTATCACTTGAATGATGGAAACAATAGATCCAATGTGACGAGATGATCCCTCACAGGATTTCTAGTTGAAATACTGGAAAATTCCTTCCTCCAATAGATCTATAGGACTGGACTACACAATCCTTGAAGGGACTACTACTGCATGGAGGTAAAACCTAATGGCCTGAATGCCAGATATAGATCTGTTGCTCTTTTAAGACTGAATGTGAAGAACAAGTGGTAGGATGAATCCTCCACCGGTTTCCTAGCTGAATGCTAGAAACAACCTCCAGAATATGGCACGAATGCCTGATAAGGAATGTAGTACAACCCTCTTTCAAGATCTACTCAATGAAAGAGGAGGGATTCCCGCTCGGAAACACCCTGTGCTAAACAACACTGAAATCTTAGCTAAACATCTCAATAATGCATAGAGATTGCCTAAGACAAATCTAGATCTAAACAGATCAATAAATGAATTATCCAAATCATACCTTCTATTGTGCCTTCACCTTCATTATATAGATATGAGCCTTCCATAGCCTAGGCCCACTCCAAAAATATGTTGTACATGTGGAAAAAAGTCTCCATGGTTGACTCTGTTGTTTCTCCATGTCCTCCATCATGTTCATATGGGGTGATCACCCTCTCCATCATGTGTGCATTAAATGCATCACTTTCTCCACTAACTTATCATAAGTTCTCTATGATATTTTTTGAATGCACTATGATCTTAGTTTACCTTATCAAATATCCTCATTATTTTACATTTAAGATCCATGATCTTATTTGACTGTTTCATCCTCCATAATCTATCTCATAAATGAGACATGATCTCCATTAATGGAGCTGCTCCACTACTCCATGATTTTAGATCTGAATCTAAAATATCCACATTCACACATAAAAAGTGGATTTTTATTCATCTTGAGGATTATGGGTCCCTACACCCTTTTATTTACTTAATTCATTAAGAAAAATTAAGAACTCTAATATTCCAAATATCATGTGAAAATTTTGGAATATTATAGTCCTCCCAAGAAAAAAATTTCTTGTCCTCAAACAATCGCAATAGTAGATGCAAATCCATCCATTCCCCTCCAAATGGAATCCACATAAGGAAGGCCTCCTCCTTTTTTTGTAATGTTTCATGCATGTTTGGTTCCAAAGTTGTCTCTCAAAAATGCATAGAATGACCTCTAACTATATGGTTAGATGTCCTCCTTCCTCCATGAAGTACCAAGTGACAACCATATGATGTCCAACATCATCATCAATACATGAGATACATAAAATAAAGTGGTTATTTCCACAAAGGAAAAGCTCCATCTCACAATACATCTCTTCATCCCATGCTTTATGAAGTAGATTGAGCATTGACATGCCCTCATCCTTAGCCCTGTTGACCTTGTTGGTTCCAAGCATCATTCCAACATTATGCAAAAGAGAAAATAGAGATAAATGGGTAGACAAAAATGCCAAACCATATTCTCTCAACAGTAACCATCGGAGCAAGGCCCTTTTCTGCCATCCTCCATCCCCCCCATGCAAGATGGATAAGCCAAACTCCCCCAAAAGCATCCAAAGCAACAAGAGATCTTGTTGCCTTCTCCCCTCCTCATGTGTATCATGGAGTAAAGACATACTGATATACATGTGGCATGTCTCATCAGCCCAATACAAGTTAGCACCATTAATACACATCATGAGAGTACCATGCCAAGTTCTACACAATTCAAAACACATAAACAAAGGGAATGTCATGTGATGGCCAAACTCTCTCATGGTCAACCCAAGTGAACATTCCTTATTTTTCTACATTCCATCATTGATACAAAAGGCATGAATCAGGAAATATGAGCTATTGGGTGGTAACCATACTCACCTAAGAGCAGCAAACACAACCATGCCTCTTTATTCATTACATGAGTGTTTTTCAAGGCATGGATCAAAGAAATAGGAGCCTTTGGGTAGTAACCAAACTCACCCAAGAGAAACCACTGTAACCAAGCTTCTTGCTGGCCCATGTCATATGTATGCAAGTGGTCTTGCAACCCCTTGCTTATCATTCTCACCCACTCATCCCAATGTGGATGATGAATGATTTTTTGCATAAACATGGTATCCTCCCTTTGTAGAATACCATCCTTCCCAAACTGATGAAGAACTTTGAACTCCATGAAATGTTGAAGTGCACCTCCAATGAGATATCTAAATGAGACCTTATTCTCATCAATGGCCCTCCAAAACCAGTGAGGTTATGTATCTGCTGCAGGTCGAAGTTTCTCTTTAAGCTGTGAAATGCTCATTGAGAAAGTGTCATCTAGAAAGAAGAAAATATTTCTCATCTCAAGATGTCTACCATCTATCATCTCAACCTCCATTGCTTCATGTGTGAAGCTACCTTCAGAAATCTCCAAGAATAATGGGGCTCCTCCTTTATCACTACTACTAAGAAACAATGTTGTAGATCTGCATGGTAATACAAGTGTTGTCTCAAAGCAAGGCACAATGCTGATCTCATAAAAATTCATTGTACATAGGATCATTCTCATCCCATTTTCTGAAATTCTACACTTCAACTCAAAGGGTTGAATCAATGACAAACTGGGATAGCTTTTCATTTCCTCGAGTAGATCGAGGGTCCTCTACGCTGTGATATGTTGCTACTTCAAATCAGAATTTTTTTCTAACCCTTGGTTATGCATTGGCCCTGATGGAATGTCCTCATAAGTTTCAATAAGATATGATGAAACAATATGTGGTGAAGATGTATGCATACCTCTGATCAACTGATGTGTGGGAACCTCTTGCAAGAACACAAGAGTTCCTCCAACCAGGTCAATGATGTCTCCAACTATTGGTAAGAGTGATGGCTGCTCTTCCCCAAGTGTACCAACACTGGAATCTTCCTCCTCTTCCTCATGCATCTCTTGAATCATGCATGGGACTCTATGTGTCAAGGGCTCAATACTATCTTGCAAAGTTGCAAGTGTCTCTTCTCTAAATGCAAGTACTTATGCAACTAGTGGTGAATGTAATGACCCCTTGTCTAGAAAGACAAGAATGACATTCTCCTTTGTTTCCTTAGGAAATGTCTCTTTGTGACACAACTCTGGTTTTCTCACATCAAAATTCTTCCTCAAGTTGTGAAATAAATCTGAATATTTAGTCACCTTTCCATGCTCCATGTCACCAAACCACCAATCATTAGCTTCACCAAAAAGATGAAGTGTTGCAATCTAGACAACCTCTTTTTAAGCCATAGGATGTAGCATGAAAAATGTATCTAACTCTTTCCTCCAAGCCTTAACATTGCTTGAGGAAGTTTCATCAAATTTAGGAAAATAAAATCTATTATGCCTCTTTCTTCTATTGCTGCTATAGGATCTTCTTTCTTCTTTGAGTTTGAAGAATTCTTGGAGTGTTAGACTCTCTTTGAATTCTCTAGACTATGCTTTGTACTCTTCAAGATACAAGCTGAGAGTCTCATGAGTCTCAGGTTCTCTTCTTTCTTCATTGCTATACCATTCACCTTCTTCAAAGAAAGTGGGCATAGTAGATCTATGAGGAGATCTATGATTCTCTAGTTTTCTTTTTTGCTGATAGGAAGTGCTTAGACCTTCCTCATCAAATCTCCTTCTTGAATCCTCCTTTTGCTTTTCACTCTTCACTTGATTGACCTCTTTGGAGAGATCTTGCATGGATCTAAAGAGAGGAGTGGCAAGACTACAATCCTCCATAACGGATCTCATCTATCTTCTTATTCTTTTGATGCAAAATATGAAGTGTCCACAAGCTGAGCCAAAGATCATGCTCTGATACCACTGTAATATCCCAAAAGGGAGAATGAAATAATACTAAAATACAATATAAGAACTGCATAAAAGTAATCAGTAAATCTATTTACACGTCAGAATGAACAGAAATAGCTGAGCCATTTTATTATATGGGAGGTGAAAAAGCAAGTACAACGATGCTCAAAATATGAGACACCCAATCCAAAGGGATGGCCTGGAATGATCCCACAAGAGGGACTGTGTAACTGCTGAACTACTGGAAGGTAAACTGCGTTGTCCCTACTACAACTGTTGGGACTGCAATTGCCAGAAATATAGAAAGTTAGATCTAGGCAGAATGGGAGCTCTGACGATGCTAAAAAAAAACATTGGGGCTCTATGATGGATTCCCAAGATAACCCAGAAAGGGTTTCTCAGATATGTCAATATAAGAAAAACACCCTCTTAGGGCTTCACATATATATTGCTAGGTATGAAGATCTGAAGCTAGATCTGATGATATGATGGCTGCAATGATTCACAATCAGATAGATGCAAGAAGGGTTGATCACTTCTCTAGATCCTTGGGCTAAAAGCTCTATATCTAGCTCTTCCAATCTCCTCCACTGAAAATAGTTGCTGGATGAACAACAGCTTCAGAAAATTGCACTGTAAGAGAGAGATGTTCAATATCCTACTGCTAGATGTGTCAAATCAACTCCTGAATGATGGAAACAATAGATACAATGTGAGGACATGATCCCTCATAGGATTTCTAGGTGAAATAATGGATTTTCCTTCCTCAAATTGATCTACAGGACTGGACTGTGAAATCCTTGAAGGTACTGCTGCTAGATGGAGGTAAAACCCAATGGCCTGAATGCCAGATATAGATCTGCTGCTCCTGGAAGACTGAATGTGAAGAACAAGTGGTAGGATTAATCCTCCACCGGTTTCCTAGATGAATTCTAGAAACAACCTCTTGAAGATGGCACCAATGCTTGATAAGTAATGTAGTGCAACCCTATTTCAATAGCTACTCAATGAAAGAGGAGGGATTCCTGCTCAGAAACACCCTGTGCTAAACAACACTACAATATTAGCTAAACAACTCAAGAATGCATAGAAATGTCCTAAGACAAATCTAGATCTAAACAGATCAAGAAATGAATAATCCAAATCATGCCTTCTATTGTGCCTTCACCTTCATTATATAGATATGAGCCTTCCATAGCCTAGGCCCACTCCAAAAATTCCTTGTACATGTGGAAATAAGTCTCCATGGTTGAATATGTTGTTTCTCCATGTCCTCCATCATGTTCATATGGGGTGATCACCCTCTCCATAATGTGTGCATTAAATGCATCACTTCCTCCACTAACTTATCATAAGTGCTCTATGATCCTCTTTGAATGCACTATGATCTTAGTTGACCTTATCAAAGATCTCCATTAATCTATCTCATAAATGAGATGTGATCTCCATTAATGGAGCTGCTCCACTACTCCATGATTTTAGATCTAAATATATAGTATCCACATTCACACATAAAAAGTGGATTTTTGTTCATCTTGAGGATTATGGGTCCCTCCACCCTTTTATTTACTTAATTCATTAAGAAAATTAAGAACTCTAATATTCCAAATATCATGTGAAAATTTGGGAATATTACAATCTTGTAGGTTATAATTTGAATGCACTAATAATATTGTTGAATATGAGGCATTGGTTCAAGGCCTCCATAAAGAAATTAGTATTGATATAAAATATATTCAGGTTTTTGGGGATTCAAATTTTTTTGTAAGACAAGTACGAAATACTATTCACAGTCTCTCAAATCACTTGAAACATTACCAATTTTTAGTTCAAGACCTTACATCTCATTTTGTAGCATTCAATATCTCTCATATTCCTAGATTGCAGAATGCCAACACTGACCTTTTAGCTAATGTTGCTTCCAAGCTTATTCCACTAGAGGATTTTAGTCCCGACAGATTCTCTATTGAATTAATTTTTCGACCATCTATACCAGATAATGTTACTATTTGGCGAGTTTTTAATGATGATAGTGATATCTTAAGTTTTCTTACTTCTGAGAGATCATATGATGATCAAATTATGGGTGAAGATGAACATGATGATCAGGTAAAAAAGAAAACCTATAAAAAACTTTTACCGAAATATGTGGTTAAGCTTGAAGATTTATATGATTTGAAAGACAGATTCAAGAAATCAGCAATTCTTCATCGAAGTTTATGAGATGTAGCTAGGGTTAATCATGGAGAAGCGGGGTCGAAACCCTAATCATGGTAGAAGACTATGTTTGGAGGTGCCCTGATTCTGTTTTCAGGCAACAGTACGAGGGGAGGCTTGACGTGACAGGAGTCTTGGGCTATCAGAGCTCAAAAAACATCTATGCTCTCCGCAGATGGCCATGCCATGCCTGGGAGTTGATGCAATCGATCGGCTAAGTTGGGTTAGGATGGTCATCTTAGCACACTCAAACCCTAATCCTGCTGCTCGACAGAGGTGTGAGCATGCGGTTTCAGTGTTGGAGGAGGTCCTGCACTGTCGAAGCTGTCATTTTGGCACTAAATCTTATAGGAAATATGGTTACTGAACGGGATTCGGTTGATTTAGAACTGACGTCGGAAGACCTGTTAGTAGTTTGGGGGCTCAAGGTGTTGGCAAAGAATCTATAGTGGTATATTCCAACCATTGGTGACGCAGTTCTGAAAAAAAAAGATCTAGAAGGGGCCTGGGGCTTTTCGAATAGTGTAGCTCTCTTGGAAGAAAGCCTACAAAGTACTTTCAATTGCGCTTGGAGGGAAGATCATGAAATAAGGTTTTTCCAGCATTCTACAATCCCTGGGAAGTAAGGAGTTGCACAAGGTTCGATAAACCTGTTAACCCTACACTGTCAGGTATTTCCTCAATCTCGTTTTTCTCAGGGGGGTTGGAATACATAGTTGCAAGTTGTGGAATTCAGAGTTCTGTTGGCCTTAAGGGTTTCTTGGGAGAGAGCCACAGATTTCCTAATCTGGGTAGAGGAGCTCATTTGGATGCTCCCAGTGCTCAAAAAATCCCACATCAGTGGCAGGGCATTAGTTTCCTTGAAAATTTTCTCTTATCGCTGGGGAGTGAAGCGGCGAGTTTGTGGCCGAAGGTAGGTAAGGGTTTGTGTAAAAACCCTAGTGTTTTGAGGTGGTGTTGGGATAGAAAGTGGTTCATCAACTTGTGTCTTTAGCTAAGAAACAGGGAATTTTTTCAGGATCCCATAGAGGTGAGAAGCTGCAAGAGGTATCTGGGGCGGCCAGACAACAAGGAGGACAACAAGAAGAAGGAGGCCCTTCATGGGAGTCTATTCAACACTATGTGGAAGGGCGACCTGGGTCGCCCGTTATTGAAGGACCAAATGCTATCTAAAGGTCATTGGAGGGTGAGGAAGGTGGAAGGAGTGGGTTTGTAGGAAAAAAGAGAAAGAAGACTAAGATGATAAAAAAAAAGGAACAAAGCCCATGGTGTGTCTTCAGAGTGGACATTCTCATTGATGAAGTAATGGAAGAAGCAGAAACCATTCTAGTAGGCAGAGTCATAGGAAGGAAATACTCTGTCAATTACATCATAGACTGGACAACATCGGCATGGGTGGATGCCCCTGGGAGTCCTACAGATATCCAAACATTAGCCCGGGGGTGGTTCATGATTAAGTTTGAGAAAAGAGAGCAGGTGGAATGGGTAATAGAAAAAAACTGGAATTTCAAGAAAACGACTATTTTATTTAGGAAATGGAGACCAATGTTTGATGCTCAAAAGGAAAAAATCGAAGAAACACCAGTTTGGGTAAAGCTTCTAGGGCTACCAATAACCTTCTGGATGATTAGACATTTAGATCTATTGGGAACATGTTGGGCAAGTTCCTTGAAGAAGATCTATCTTTCCAACAGACCAAGGATCTGAGCACTGCCAGAATTTTGGTTAACCTAAACCCTAAATAAGGAATCGCAGAAGATATGTGCCTCAAATATAAGGAATTAGAGTTTACACAGACACTAAACTATAAACACATGCCCTTTCGTTGCCACTGATGTCATAAATATGGACATCTGGCAAAGGATTGCCAGCTCAGGCACCAAATAAGAAGGAAGCAGAAAAGGATAAATTGAGGGCCTCTTAGGCCCTCGGTTGCAGGAGAGCCCCGAGCATCTGAGGGGGAGATGATGGAAGGGGTTGATAGAACAGGTGGCAACATGACAGAAACTGCTCCTATTGAACAAATGCCAGAGCAAAACAACCTTATTACAATGGAAAAAGATCCGGAGCGCCCTCCGACATCTTCACCCTTCCATGAAGCTGAGCTCACTGCATCTGTTCAGGAGGGTACGATAATGGTCTCTTCTCCCTCTCCTTTCACCTCTTTATGTACTTCTGTTTTCACTTATTCAAATCCTGGTCCTTCTAGGCCATCTCAAATGGAATATATGCAAATGCATGATGTTATAGAGTCTCTAGACAGTATCATAACCTCCATCCCGGTTACCTCGTTGGAAACCCCCCCTGTGACTGGACTTGGATCGTCCCCTCCTCAAATCTGTATCCCTGAAAAACCCCCATATAATTTAATATCTCTACTGAAGAAACCCATGAAGGAGGAGGCTATTGGAGGTTTGGAGGCTAATCCAATCTCGGTAGGCCCTAGAAAAATGAGGGGTAGGAAATCAA
The DNA here is from genome assembly GCA_034641835.2 of Pinus albicaulis. Taxonomy (NCBI): domain Eukaryota; kingdom Viridiplantae; phylum Streptophyta; class Pinopsida; order Pinales; family Pinaceae; genus Pinus; species Pinus albicaulis. Next base: position 54,715,811 of record CM076573.1, on the reverse strand, counting down.
ATCTTTCCAAGGCTCAAGTTAGGGTAAAAATTGACATTCCATATGGGAAGCAAAATTCCCTATCTAGGGTGCTTAGAGTAGCGCAGACCCCCTCCCTGGGTTATCGATGATCATCCTCTCTTTCAAATGTAGGGTTTTTGCTAGTCAACCCAAAAAAATAGCACTCATATCTTTGATGAAGTCCTACTAACCGGAGGTCCTTATGTTACAGGAGAACTTGGGATGGGGGAAGAAGTGGTTGGAACACTATCGAGGATGTTCCCGAGGCGGTATTTTCAGGCCCTGGATGCTAAGGGAAGATCCCGAGCCTTGGCATTGGGCATAAAATCTAGGAGGATGAAGGAAATCTCCACAAGGGGCTTTGAAAATTCCTTAGCCATGGAAGTCTATTCAAATGATATTTGTCACCCTTTTCTTCTTTTAAATTTATATGGGCCTTATTTGGATAAGGTGTTGTACTAGAACATACTCTTTTCTAAGTCCTTGAATAAATCTAATCTCATTATGGGAGGAGACATAAAATTTTCCTTGGGGATTTCTAACTCCTGGGGTCCTTCTGCTTGAGAAGACCCCCTCACAGATTTTTTCCTTAATAAGCTGGTCAACTCTCACCTAGTGGATTCAAACTTGATCAAACCCAGACCCACTTGGAGGAACAAAAGAATGGGTGAGGATAGGGTGGCCAAGAATCTGGATCGTTTCCTCCTTAATGAAGAGCTGGTGGCCAGATCCTCTGTCTTTAGGCATTGGGTTGGGGAAGGGGGCATATCTACCCACCTGCCCATGCTCCTAGATATCAAAGGTCCGCATAAGAATTCGGGGGCAATATTCAAGTTCAACTTTTCCTGGCTCAAAGATGAATCTTATAGCTCTTTGTTCCATGCCACCTAGAGGATAGGAGGGACTGCTGAACTAGGTAGTATGAGCTCGTTGTTTTTTAGAATCTAAAGAAAATGAAAAAATCTACCTTGGAATGGGAAAAGGCAAAAAAAATCAAGGTGGAGGAAGAATTAAGGAAGATAAATGAAGAACTTGATTTCCTTGAAAGCCCGAAGGGTGCCGGATATGCCTCCATCGAATCGAGGGACAGAGTAAAGAGCCTTGAAGCATAAAGAAGGAAAATATTATTGGAAAGAGAAGAAATTTTTCATCTCAAAAGAAAAGCCATCTGATTGATAGCAAGGGATGAAAACATGAAAATTTTCCAGAACTATGCCAAAGGAAGGGAGAATATTAATACTATTTGGGGAATGCAGACGGAGGAAGGAAGTACTACACGATCTTCCAAAGACTTATCTTCTTTGGGAGTGAAGCACTTCAAAAAAAAATTCTAAGCCCTAGCAGAGGCTTCTATAGCTGAATTCATCAGGGTTGCTCAATTTTTTCCCAGATATATAGAAGAAGGGAATGACAGCATAATGGAGCATGTCTCAAAAGAGGAGGTGGAAGGGATCCTCAAGGAAATGTAGAAGGACAAGAGCTCAGGGCCAGATATTTGGACGATGGAATTTTTCCAACACTTCTTTGAATCTTTGGGAGATGACCTACTTGTAGTGGCTGAAGATTCAAGATGCATGGGAACCATCTATCAACCTTTCAACTCCACTTTCCTTGCCCTCATCCCCAAGAAGGAGGATCCAAAATCCTTCGATGATTTCAGACCTATCTCTCTTTTCTCTTGCATATATAAAATCATTGCAAAGGTGATAGCTACTCGCCTTAAACCTTTCCTCTCTCGAAACATCTCCTTGGAAATATTTGGCTTCCTAGATGGAAGACAACTACACGAGGTTGTTGGGGTAGCACAGGAAACTATTCACAGCCTGAAAAGAAGCCGAAAAAAAGGAGAAATCATTAAAATAGATCTATCCAAGGTGTATGACAGAATCATTTGGATGTACCTCCGACTACTCCTGACCCATCTTGGGTTCAGAATTGACTTCATCAACTGGGTGATGGGGTGCATTGCAACTACCAGTATTTCCATCTTGATCAATGGGGCTGCTACCAAAAATTTTCATTTTCAAAGAGGCCTTCATCAAGGAATCCCTTTATCCCCCCTCCTCTTCCTACTGGCTGTGGAAGGGCTCAGTCTGATGATTCATGATGCAAAAATAAGGGGGGAGTTAAAATGCATTGAGGTGGCTGTGAACCTCTTCATAACTCATCTGCTCTTTGTGGATGGTATTATCCTCTTCAGTAATAGAAGCATAGAATATATTCGACAGATAAAAGAGGTACTGGACCTCATCTTAAAGGCTACCGACTTAAGTATAAACAGCCAAAAATCCACAATTACCACGAAATTCCTTTCCTGAGTCGAAGTGGGTAGAATATTTGAAGGGTTTCCATTTGAAGTAAATGCCCTCCATGGCATTTTCAAATACCTAGGCTTCCATATAAATATGGATTCTTATCAAATACAAGATTGGCACTACTTGTGGCAAAAATTGAGTCAAGGATGAAGCATTGGAGTTTTAAATGGCTCTCGTGAGCAGGGAGGCTTGTGCTAATTAAATCCATTACCATGGCCATTCCAGTGTACTGGTCTTCCCTTTCGTGGGTTCCAAAAATCATCCTTTCATCCATCAAAAAACTCTACATTAGGTTTTTATTGTCGGGGTCAAAGGCAGAACAAGTAATGCCATGGGCGGCATGGGAGAAAATAGTGCGACCGAAGGCCTGGGGAGGGTGGGGAATCAAGGAGCTCCCCTCTTTCGCCGCCTCTCTGGCTGCAAAGATAGGCTAGAGATTCATCACTCTAGAAAACGTTTGGTCGTCAGTTATAAGAAGGAAATACATCTGTTGGGTATGTGTTATATTCTTTCCACGACTAAGCATGCGCGGGGGGGGTAAGAGGGGGGGCGATAGCCCCCCCTCTGTCGGGGTCTAAGGCAGTGCCACAGCGAAAATTTTTTGGTCCTTAATTTCTGGTGGGTAGTCCGTGCCCATGGTTTTGTGCATGGTTTTGCACATGGTTTTTGGGTATGATGGTTTTCGGCCCCTGGTATTTTGTAAATCCAGTCAAGGGAACTACGACTATGTTCTAATCTAGGGTTAATGGATTGGGGTTTATGTATGCTCCGGAATGTATATATATGTTTTGTAACACTAAAAGGAATATAATGAAAAATCAAGTTGGTCGTCCCGATTTGGGATCCAAGGGAAAATCTCTGTGTTTATCTGTTTTATGTTTTATGCTCTTGCTATTGTTTATTTTCTGTTATAAGATTCATGTGTAGATAATTTCTGTTCAGGGTTAAAACCAAATTGTGGAGTGATCCTTGTTAAAAAAATAAAACCTTGAATCCAAAATGATATTGTTCCCGGTTTCCACATTGTTACTCGAACCTGGCAGCGATAGAGGATTCCCTTGATCATCTCGGCATCGACTCCCACTCGAGCTCATGCGACCTTGTATGACCTATCTAACATCATCAAGAACTTAGGAATTGGATCATGGCTCGGATCGATCTAGGCACATCAAATCATCCCCAGATTTGAGTCTCATGATCTCATCCATTTGATTGTATTGCACTTGGACAACTAGCCCCAATCGGATTCATTTTCAACTAGCTCTGATACCAGTTGTTAGGAATTTACCGCAGGAAGAATAAAGAATTTACTGAGAAATAAACATAAAAGGGCCAGCAACAAATCATTAACATAAACACAGATGTTTATCCGGGAAAACCCCAAACTTCGGGGAAAAACCCAACCAATGAAATTTCATTAAACATTGGCCAAAACCCTGGCCAATCCGGTCAAGTGAGCCTTCACTTCTCACCTCTAGGCCTGCATTACAATCAAGTATTCCCAGCCTTTTATAGGCTCCATTACATGCAATACCATGGGCTAAAACCATGGGTGCACAATACCATGTGCCCAAAAACCACTACTATTTACCCTAGTCAACATTGACTCTATCCTGAGTCAAGTTTACCTAACAATTCCCCCCTTAAACTTGACTTGGGGTTTCTTGACTAAATCCAGCCAAACCTGCTAAGTGAGACAACCCCGCTCACTCTAGCTCTTCCCCCCTCAAATTTTTACCCAAGGTAATTGTTAACTTGACATCCCCCCTATCACCTAGGTCTAACCCAGACTTTACCAGTGATTACCCAGGGGTACGCATGCCATACCAGGTCTTACAGCAGTATGCCCATTTACATGTAATTAACTCCATTATAATTTTTTTTTTTTTGTTATTCTTTATATGACCATTCTCTACATTCATGATGTCCTCTCCAAAGAGGACATCATATTTGAATCTGCCCACCAACTGCAATAAAAGAAATTAATTTTTCATGAGCCTTTCCATTGATGTGCATCTCTTCAGCACTGTGATCTACGATTTCTGAGACCATGATGACCTGTTGGCATTCTTTTTCATTGCCATCGATCCTTCAGCGTTTCTTATCAGGACGAGATTTGTAAGGAAGACTTGGACTGAGACCAAGACTTTTATTTCTCCTCTCAATCTTGACCTGGAGTGTCTCTGTTTCAACTTCCTCTTCGCGGATCTCAACCTGGAACGCCTATTGATTCTCCTTTATCTGTCTCGATCCCTCATCTGTATGCAAACACCGTTGAATATGAAAATGTCGTTGAAGATTTCACAGACAATTTCGATCTGATTCTAAGCCAACGAGGCCCATGCAGCCGTCCACTAAATAATTTAGGTCATGCCTGACCTTCACACCGTTGGCAAACCCGCAACTATTCTCTCCCCATACAGAGCATCCCCTGTCCATCTGCATCAATGAGAATGAGACTCTGAAGCGTTGGATGATCAGAAATGATATGTTGCAACAAATAATGCCTTACAGAAGCTGCAATTAGCGAGCTTATGGTCCAAACTACTCTCAGCTTCAACCCACCATCCGTGTAGAACGATTCCAGTATACTGTCATTATCATCCAAACCCTCGTTAGATTCCCCCGTTCTCCGAATGCCAGAATGAGGATTTTTCCTCGAATTCTTCTTGCAGAAATACGATGTGGATCCCAATATCACGCAGCTGTCGAGCGTACTACCAAATTCGGCTCTCCACCTCAACAGCACGCCGTCCTCAACGCCAAGCTCAATGCGAAGATTTTGAATCTCCTTGAAGTTTTTCAGCACCTCGCTAGGGGAATGATGTGAAACCTTGACAAGAACTACCTTCTTCATCCCGAGGATCTGTTGCAATACCTGTAAGGGCTTAACTATAATACCAATCACAAGTTTAACAAAAATACCTATAAAGCCCCTGCTCCTGCTGCTCAAACATATTGAATGAATTCTCAAAGAAATTCCTGCAAAGTTTCACAGGTGCAGACTGCGAAATTGTGGAGTGATCCTTGTTCAACAAATAAAACCTTGAATCCAAAATGATATTGTTCCTAGTTTCCACATTTTTACTCGAATCTGGAAGTGATAGAGGATTGCCTTGATCATCCCGGCATCGACTCCCACTCGAGCTCATGCGACCCTATATCACCTGTCTAACGTCATCAAGAACTTAGGAATTGGATCGTGGCTCGGATCGATCTAGGCAAATCAAATCATCCCCAGATTTGATTCTCATGATCTCATCCATTTGATTGTATTGCACTTGGAGAACTAGCCCCAATCAGATTCATTTTCAACCAGCTCTGATACCAGTTGTTAGGAATTTACCGCAGGAAGAATAAAGAATTTACTGAGAAATAAACATAAAAGGGCCAGCAACAAATCATTAACATAAACAAAAATGTTTATCCAGGAAAACCCCGAACTCTGGGGAAAAACCCAACCAATGAAATTTCATTAAACATTGGCCAAAACCCTGGCCAATCCGGTCAAGTGAGCCTTCACCGCTCACCTCTAGGCCTGCATTACAATGAAGTACTCCCAGCCTTTTATAGGCTCCATTACATGCAATACCATGGGCTAAAACCATGGGTGCACAATACCATGTGCCCCAAAACCACTACTATTTACCCTAGTCAACATTGACTCTATCGTGAGTCAATTTTACCTAACAACATCGACCCAATGCCAATTAATGAATGGTTGTGCCTGCCCCAATAAGAAATTGAAAAATTATTTGATTATCTGGAAAGCAACGTTGGCATCGGTCAAGATCATAGAACAGGGACTGGCTTGGCATGTTGGGGATGGTACACAACTAAGGCTGGGTCATGATCCATGGGTGGGGTGCACTAGGGGCTACACCCTCTCCAGAGATATAATTGATCAGCTGGAACAAAGAGGCCTCAGTACTCTGAGAAATATTACCCAGCAAGGTCAGAAAACTATGTGGAGACAAGCATGGATGATAGGGGAGGCCCTTTAGCTTGAAGACAAGTGGATAGAGGAGTGTCAGGGGTTCATCAGTGAGCTTCATAGGTCAAATTTCATAATCCAAGGAGAGTTCATATGAGCTCAAATTGGTTCACTCCCCCATGGGTCAGTACACCCCAAAATTCGGCTACAAATGGCTAATGTCTCAAAAGGGATGGGGGGAGCCAGAGTTGTGGTTCAAATCGTTATGGGAGATAAAGGGTCCGACAAAATAAAAACTGTTCTTTTGGTGCATTCTACAGAACAAAGTTGCTTCCTGGGATTTCCTTCAACGAAGGGGCAAGATTATTCTTGGTTGGTGCTCCTTGTGAAAGTCTAGTCATGAGTCAGTACACCATCTTTTTCTCACTTTCACATATAATATTAGTCTTTAGACTGAAACCTTGAGGCCTCTTAAGCTTACACAAAAATGGGAAGGTCAAATTTTTTTGAAGGCGTGGCAGAGATGGTGGCAGGAATCTCCAAATGAAAAGGTGAGGAACAACCCTCTCATTTTTTCCTAGGGAACCTGGATTGCGAGAAATCAAGTCATCTTTCAAGACATAATTTTTCCCATTAATCTATTAGTTGTGGAAGGGGTATATATTTTTGAAAACATTCCAATTCCAGTGGAATCCCAAAAAGCCAAAGTTATTCAAGTGGAAGTAATTAGGGGAGACATCTCATGGGCATATTTTGATGGGGCATCTGACCCTAAAAATCGATGTGGAGCTAGCCTCACCATACATTTTCCATCTAGGAAAGTATACAAAGCTTCGGTTGGACTTGGGCGGGGGACAAAAAACTTTGTAGAAATAAAATCCCCTCATCTCCTTCTTTGTTGGCTCTCCTCTCTTGAGATGAGAGAAGCCCAGATTTTTGGAGACTCTTTGAACATCATAAAATGGTTTAATGGTTCTCAAAGATGCCTAAATTAAATTTTGACTCCTTTATGAGATGAGGTGCTAGTTTTAAAATCATATTTTAACCTTATCATTCCTTGTCACATTTACAGGGAATGATTGAGTGAAGCAGACCTCCTATCTAAGGAGGGCGTTCATCAAGATTTGGGGCTCTGGGTAGCAAAAGAGGTCGATGAAGGGCTGGTCTAAATCATCGAACAACCTCCATTCACCTGATAAATCTAGATTTCCTATCTTCTTTTACTTGTTTTTTTTAGTTCAGCATGGAACTGTCCATAACTTTTGGTGTTAACGTACTTTTTTATTTAGTTGACTTCAGCACTGAACCATATATTGAAAACTTCTCTGTCTCTATTTCGGATTATTTTCCTCTTAAGAGGAGATCCAGGAGATGATTTTTTCTTCTTTTTTGTACTGTTGGATTATAAAGCTCAAAAATATGGAAAGGTGTTTAACATCCAGGTTATGTTTTTTGCCGGAAAAAAATGAAAATAGTTTTTTTTTCCACCCCTGTATCGGGCATTATTTCCTAATATTAAGGAATCCCAGGGGCTGGAGGAAGATGGATTTCTTCGGATTTATTTTTGAAAGGGCTGGGAGGAACGGTCAAAAATATTTTTTCCTCCTAATCAGCCGTAACTCCATCTCTTTTCCTTTCCAAAAAGGGAGAAAAATGCAGTTCATTGAATTCCATGTGCATATACTATGTAACTTTCTATATACTCAATAGATTGTTCGATTTTTTCTTTGGAAAAAAAAAAGAAAATCAACAATTGAAAAATGCATATTTATATTCTAAAGTTTGAATTTGTCAACCTAGGATCTGATAATTTAAATCAAGGCATAAATTTAGGGCTTAGCCTTTCATCTAAAGAAAGAATTACATTCATTTCATTATTGAATAAGTACAAAGATATTTTGGCATGTAATTACCAAGATATTAAAACTTTTGACCCTTCTTTCATTCAGCATACTATTCCTATGGTGCCTGAAGTTAAACCTATCTAGCAAAAGCTCGGTAAAATTCATCCAAACTTGGAAACACAAATAAAAAATGGGTTAAAAAAACTATTGAAAGCCAAGATCATTTTTCCTATTAGACATTCTAAATGGGTCTCTAATTTGGTATCGGTTAGGAAAAATAATGGAGATATTTGAATTTGTATTGACTTCAGGAACTTGAATAAATCATGTCAAAGGGATCATTTTCCCTTACCATCAATCTAACATGTTTTACAATCAGTATCAGGATCTGAGTTAATGTCTTTTCTAGATGGATTTTCAGGATATAACCAAATTTTGGTTCATCTGGAAGATCGTTTGAAAACTACATTCCGAAAAAAATGGGGAACTTACACATACCAAAAGATGCCCTTCGGACTAATGAATGCGGGATCCACCTTTCAAAGACCCATGGATATTTTATTTAAAGGATTGATAAACAAAACGGTGATAGTATGTCTCGATGATATAACCATATACTCAAAAAAGAAAAACAATCACTTGCATGACTTTAAAAAAAATATTTGAAAGATTCAGGAGATTTGGAATTTCTCTTAACCCGAAGAAGTCATTCTTTGCTTTAAATGAAGGAAAACTCTTAGGTTTTATTATCTCAAAGAATGGAATTTGTATCGATCCAGACAATATTAAAACAATTTCTGAAATTCCACTATGCCATATCAAAATTTTAACGCAATCCTTTTTAGGGTAGATAAACTTTGTCAAAAGATTCGTTCCATATTTTTCACATATTTTTCTTCCACTACAAAATATGATCAAGAAATATACATTTTTTAAATGGGGAGAAGAATAAAAGGAAGCATTTCAAATCATCAAACAATCAATTGTTGGTGCTCCTTCTCTTTCAACTCCCAATTTCTCCAATAATTTCATTCTATATACTTTTGCTTTTGATCTTTCATATGCAGCAGTGTTAATCCAACCAAATGATAAAAAACGTGAAACCCCAATTGCATTTTTTAGTTCTAATTTTCAAGGAGCAGAATTGAATTACACAGAAGCTGAAAAACGGGCATTTTCAGTTTATAAAGCGGTCAAACACTTCCGACCCTTTCTCTTAAAATCTCATGTAAAAGTGATAATTCCTTTCTCGTCAGTTAGAAAAATACTTATTCAAAAGGAACTAGGAGAAAAGAGGGCCAATTGGGTAACAAAAATGTAAGAATACGAGTTAGAAATAAGACCTGCTGAAATTGTAAGAGGTCAAGGTTTTTGCAGGTTGATTACAGGAATGAATGACACATCACCGGATGAGGTAATAGCTAGTATTGAACAATTTATAAAGGTACTCATAGTTGACTCTCAATCTTAATACATTAATTTAATCTTTTATTTAAAAAAAAATTATGCTCCACTAAACTTGGATTTTAAAATAAAACGAGGATTAAGATTGAAAGCTAATCAATACCAGTTAGCCAATGATGTGTTATTCAGAAAGAATTATGATTCTGTATTTCTAAGAAGCTTAGAGAAAACTAAAATACCTAATGTGCTCTAGGAACTTCATGATGGATCAGCAGGTGGACACTTTGGTGGAGACACTACAACTCATAAAATTTTACATGCAGGATATTATTGGCCAACCTTATTCAAATATGCACATAGCTATGTCAGAAATTGTGAAATTTGTCAAACTACAGCAGGAAGACAGAGAAAAGCATCAATGCCATTGCAACCAGTCAATATGGAACAACCTTTCGAACAATGGGGACTTGACATAATAGGTGAGATCGTTCCTCATTCTTCTAAACAACACAAATATATATTGACTACTACATATTATTTTACAAAATGCGGTAGAAGCTATTGGAAATATGATTCCTATGTCTTAATTTGTTGTCCTTGATGGAAAATCTCTGGTAAAAGATGGAGTATATCTCTTCAATAGAATCACAGGAGTCCATCAGAAGAAATGTTTAATATCCAATAAAATATTTGGTAATATTCATATTGAAGAGTCTATACGCAGGTTTGTTTAGGCCAAGTCGTGTATACACACATATAAGAATGATCCAAGTCATGTATTCCTTTTTCACTCCAAAAAGATAATACCAGGTGGAATTACCATGGTATTAGCCCATAGGATTGAACGCCATGTTGTCTATTTGATTTCATCCAAGAATACCATTGGAAGCTGAGTGGTTTTGACTCATGGTATTGGTAAATTCTAAATCTATATAAGGATAAGAAGATCATAGCGCAAAGGTGTGCATGTGTAAGGGCTATCACTAAATACTTCTCTCTGAAGTATATCTGCATAGGATGAACTCTATTTTATTGATAAATATGAATTTATGATGCACCCTTGGTTAGATTTATGTATCAAGATCTCTAGACCTGAAATGACTATGTTCTTGCATGATCCATTGAAGAGATGATTAGAACTAAGACCATGCTAATGTTTGATAAAGTGGAGTGAAGAATTCTGGTCAAGTTCTGTTAGGGTCCTATAATAATAGGATTCATAATTTTTACTTGATCATGTAAATATAGCAATATTGTACATACATTTTCTTTCTACAAATGTATTCCCAATTTTTTTTAAAAAAAAAGTGGGTATGTCCTAAAATAACAATCAAATGACAAGAAAGAAACAAATATCAATAGAATATTAAATATGAACCCCATCAAAAATACATCATGAAAGTGTCACAAGTTTAAATGCCACTACTTTAGTTTACTTTTTGCAAAATAATGATTATCTGCAACTTGTTCAAAATTCCATAATCCATGATGAGTTAAATAGCTTAATCTTAATCTCTCATTTTTTAAATTTAATGTTGATAAATAGAATAAAGATCTAGCCAAACAATTTAACCTTGGTAAATCAATATTTAAAATAAAGAATAATAAGGAGCTCGATAGTTTAATCTAAGCCCTTGGATGAAATAAGGTTAGAATTATATAGTTTCATGTTTTAAAATAAAATTGAATAAGGGTTTATAAGCTCAAATGCACCCGTGCAAATAAATAAAACATGGTAGAATAAATGATGGGTAGAAAGAAAGCAGTTTCACAAGGCATGGATATAAATCATTTGGCATATTACTAAATTCCCTCCCTGCAATGTGTTCTAGTACTAAATCCTTCAGTCATAAAGGCTTAGAGCATTTCTCTGACTTTTTTTGGGACCGGACCCACGGCTTAATGATTGATTGGCACTAAAGTATTAGAATTCCCCTCATAAAAACCCTTCTCCTTCATAAAAATCCCTTTTCCTCCTTACATCATTCAGTTTCCTTTGCAAAATCCCCCTTTCCTGATTTTAAAAAACATATTACTCAGGAAAAATAAAACCCTCTTTATTAATTTCCTTTTCATACAAAATACCCAAAAAACCCACAAAAATGCTTTTTTGCCCAAGTATAAGTGTTAAATGTTATGTTGGGCCTCACAATGATGAAATCCCGCTTAAAAACATATCTTTTACACTATGCTTAGTGTATTTGGTCTTTCTGCAAATACATTTCATATTAACATTTAACTTTATGTATTAATTCCCATATATTCCCTTATCCCATATTATGGTAATTCATTTTATATTAGTATCCCAACCCAACTTTTAATTATAAACCTAAATTTATATTCCACACATGTTAATATGTCAGACCCACTACTCACTATAATCCTCCGCCAGTCCTTATATTACATGTATCCATAGCACCCATTCATCAAATACATTAAAACCCCCCTACTCCACCTATCCCTTTAACATTAAAATTTTACGTTAAAACTATGTTTTAAACGTATAAATTTTCAAACACCCCACCACATTAAGTTATCCCGAGCCCCATGCCTTTTGACCCAACACCTCTATCGCACAACCTGCTCCATCGATCTCTATCCTCCAAGATCTAACGACGGAGATCACCCATCACAAGTTCAATAGCGTGATCCTTAATCAATCCTTACCCTTGCAAAATAGGCAGCTTTCAGAGTTTCTCTCTCCCCGACGTGTCTAACTCTCATTCGATCGCATTGCAAAAATAAATACAACTTACCACCTTTTCCTATTGCGAAAAGCACCGACGGTTTTTCCCTCCTGAATGTCAAACCTTCCATCCATGTGATAATACTGTGACTTAATTAATTTTAATGTTAAAATAAATACTAATAAAAACACCTGCCTGCACTGTTTTTCCTCCTATTTGTTAGAATTTATCACAAAAAGAGTCATTTTCAGCTTAATAAAATGCTACCGACTCTATTTTAAGCATAAATTAAATAGAACCAACCTATTTCGACTTCTACAAACATTGCCAAAGACATTCAAGTGTTATAAAGATCAACAGAAGCTTCTGAAAGCTTTCTACAACCCCAAAAACCCCGTTGTAGTTCAAACCATTTTTTACAGTCTTGACCCATCAGCAAAGCCATAATCCCTCCCTTTAGACCTAGATTTGATTAATGAAATGTTTTTTTTTACAGGTTAGTAGCAAAAGGAGAATTGGGATAAATAGTTTAATACTAGTTAAAGCTATTTACTCCTAAAAAACTTACAAGGAAATGAATTTTAAATGATATTCCTTAACAAAGCATTCCAAGCAGAAGAACAAAAAGAATTCATTTACGCAGAGAAAGATAAATTTTCACATTGAATGGTAAAAGTGAAATAAGAATTCACAGTGACAGTGAAAACATAACAATCAAAGAGCATCAGAGTTAAAGTGTATCAGATAAAAGTCAGAGTGAAAGTCAAATAAAAAAAAAACAAAGAAGTCAAGGTAAAATAGTAAAAGTAAATACAGAGGCAGTAATGGTTAAATAGAGATAAAAACACTTTCACCCGCAACAATGAATTTTATCCAAAGTAAAAGAAAAAACAGTTAAAAGAACAGTAAGGTTAAAAGATGAAAACAGAGCAGGAAAGGACATTTTCCAGAAATTTCCTGTTTAAGCCATAGTTTTGCATAAACTATTGTGGCCAATAAAAGATGAATTTTTAAAAAATGGAGGATGTTTATGTTCCTAAGAGGTCAGTATACAAAAACCTATCTCACATTATACACATGTATTACAGAAATAGAGATATATGGACATCTTCACAGCCTATTGTTTGGACTATGCAAATTTCTGTTTTACACATCTTTTGGCAGAGCTTATTGTGAACAACTGGAGTGGAATTTTAGGAAACTCAGAGAGGTTTATCTCAAAAAAATATATATACAAACTAACCTCGTTCAAGTATTACACTGAACCCCAAGTTTGCAGAATTTCTGGAGCAAAATGCACAAAGGAAGGAGACAGTTAGTGACTCAGAAGCCTCATCATCAACTAAGAGCTGATATCAAATTATAATTTCTCTTCTTTGTCACCATCAATCCATAACAATAGTGCCAAATAGATTCAGTAGTTTTGAGTGTCCTTTTATTAAGTTCTATTTATGGGAAATAGTTTGAGATATTTGTAAGCCAATCTTGATATTTTTTCAAGATATTCTAGTTTATAATTTGTATAAATACTTCATCATTTGAACTATTGAGGGTGGATAATTTCTTTAGATTTCTATAGCAGTAGCATTCTAAACCTAAGGGTTTTTTGTATCAATATCAAGTCAGAAGACTAGAGTTCAAGGAATAAAGCATCATATTACTGGATTCATGTGTTGAAGTGAAGTATTCTGTTATGTCATTTGTCAATTTTCTTATGTTTTACATTCATTCATAAATGTGTTCTAAATTTTAATGTGAAATCAAGAATTGTTACATTTTTTTATTTTTTAAAAGCACTCTGTTATAGACTGGTTTTCATTTTAATGTTTTCTGTTGATATCCAGACTAGTGAACCCTTAATTGTCCCCTAATTTCGATTGACCCCTACCTCTTCTCTCCTTATCCGAATTAAAGAATCCTTCATTTCTCTTTATCCCAATTAAAACCATTTCACCATCAGCCTTTGAATGTGGGATCCACCTTTCAAAAATCCATGGATATTTTATTTAAAGGAATGATAAAAAAAATAGTGATAGTATATCTCGATGATATAACCATATACTCAAAAGAGAAAAACAATCACTTGCATGACTTAAAAAAAATCTTTGAAAGATTCAGGAGATTTGGAATTTCTCTTAACCCGAAGAAGTCATTATTTTCTTTAAATGAAGGAAAACTCTTAGGTTTTATTATCTCAAAGAATGGAATCTGTATCGATCTAGACAATATTAAAACAATTTCCAAAATTCCACTATGCCATATCAAAAATTTAACGCAATCCTTTTTAGGGTAGATAAACTTTGTCAAAATATTCGTTCCATTTTTTTCACATATTTTTCTTCCACTGCAAAATATGATCAAGAAAGATACATTGTTTAAATGGGGAGAAGAAGAAAAGGAAGCATTTCAAATCATCAAACAATCAATTGTCAACGCTCCTTCTCTTTCAACTCCCAATTTTTCCAATAATTTCATTCTATATACTTTTGCTTATGATCTTTCATATGTAGCAGCATTAACTCAGCCAAATGATAAAAAACATGAAACCCCAATTGCATTTTTCAGTTCTAATTTTCAAGGAGCATAATTGAACTACACATGAGCTAAAAAACAGGCATTTTCAATTTATAAAGCGGTCAAACACTTCTGACCCTTTCTCTTAAAAGCTCATGTAAAAGTGATAATTCCTTTCTCATCAGTTAGACAAATACTTATTCAAAAGGAACTAGGAGAATAGAGGGCCAATTGGGTAACAAAAATGTAATAATACGAGTTAGAAATAAGACCTGCTGAAATTTTAAGAGGTCAAGGTTTTTGCAGGTTGATTACAGGAATGAATGACACATCATCGGATGAGGTAAAAGCTAGTATTGAACAATTTACAAAGGTACTCATAGTTTACTCTCAATCTCAATACGTTGATTTAATATTTTATTTAAAAAATGGTTATGCTCCACTAAACTTGTATTTTAAAATAAAATGAGGATTAATATTGAAATCTAATCAATATCAGTTAGCCAATGATGTGTTATTCGTAAATAATTATGATTCTGTATTGCTAAGAAGCTTAGAGAAAACTAAAATACCCAATGTGCTCTAGGAACTTCATGATGGGCCAGTAGGTGGACACTTTGGTGGAGACACTACAACTCATAAAATTTTACATGCTAGATATTATTGGCTAACCTTATTCAAAGATGCACATAGATATGTCAGAAATTGTGAAATTTGTCAAACTACAGCAGGAAGACAAAGAAAAGCATCAATGCCGCTGCAACTAGTCAATATGGAACAACCTTTCGAACAATGGGGACTTGACATAATAGGTGAGATTGTTCCTCATTCTTCTAAACAACACAAATATATATTGACTGCTATATATTATTTTACAAAGTGGGTAGAATTTGTTGGAAATATGAGTCCTATGTCTTAATTTGTTGTCCTTGATGGAAACTCTCTGGTAAAATATGGAGTATATGTCTTCAGTAGAAGCTCAGAAGTCCATCAGAAGAAATGTGTAATGTCTAGTAAAAAAATTGGTAATATTCATATTGAAGAGTCTGTTATCACTCAGTAATTTCTCTAGGTTTAAGAGAAATAGTCCGAGGTAACCACAAACCTACTTCAAACTCTAGGATCTAGCCTTCCTAGGGTTCAGAGAGGGATCTCTCTTTAAAGTTTAACTTTGTTTTGGTTTTGAATATTAGGCTAGTTAATAAATTACAATTTGGTTTGGTTTTGTTGGATTTGGTGGGAAAATATCACTTGGAGGGTAGATAGAGGGAAATCTACTTGTCCATTAGTCTATGGGGTCTAAGTCAAGCTAGTAGAACTGGGATCAAGGCATAAAAGGTCAAATATCTGCAGGGCAAGATAGATAACCCTTGGAGATCTTGGGAAAATTCGTTTTTGAGATGGTATGATCGGGATAAAGGGAACTTAAGAATCCTTAAATCTGGAAAAGGGGAGTAGAATATAGGGGTCAAACGGGTGAGGGAGAAAATAAGGGTTCCTTACACCGGAAATCAGAAGAAAACGAAGAAATGATAACTAGTTAAAAACGGGGTACTATTAACATGTCCTATAGAAATACTCCTAGTTATACATTCAGGTTTAGAATTAAAACACAAATTTATGCATGAAACAAAAGAAGATAACAATGACAAGTTTTAGAGAGTACTTCACTCCAGATAGCTTATCACAGGGATCCTGAAGTATGATGCTAAATAGTTGATCCAGTCTGCTACTCAAAATATAAATACAAAGCCTTCAAGTCAAAAAAATATCTATAGTAATCTCTAGTAATTTTATTCCACCAAAATACTTCAAAGAGTGAAGTATTTATACAAATTATAAACTAGAATATCTTGAAAAAATATCAAGATTGGTTTACAAATATCTTCAATTGTTTTACATAAACAAAACTTAAGTAAAGGACACTAAAAAATAATGCATATATTTGGCACTATTTTTTATGGATAGGTGATAAAAAAGAGGAGAATTCAAATTTGATCTCAACTCTAAGTTGATGATGAGGCATCCAAGTCACTAACTGTCTCCTTTCTTTGTGCATTCTACTCCAGAAATTCTACAAACTTGGGGTCCAATGATACCTTTTTATTTCTCAATATGAAATATATTTGTACAAAGTGAAAGAGGTTATTGTATATAAATATTTTTTTTAGATAAACCTCTCTCAGTTCGCTAACGTTCTTCTCCCGTTGTTCACAATAGGCTCTTCAAAGCTATGTGTAAAACAGAGTTTTCTACTGTCTAAAAAATAGGCTGTAAATATGTGCATGTATCTCTCATTCTATAATACCTGTTCAAAAAGTGAGATAGGTTTTTGTATATGAGTCACTTAGGAACAAAAACCTCCTTCATTTTTGTACAATGTATTTCTTATTGGCCACAATATTCTCTGTAAAATGATGAATTAATAGGAATTTTCTGAAAACAGTTCTTTCCAATATTTTTTAATATTTCCAAATCCATAATGGTTGTTAGAAAAGTGAGAGAGGTTTTTGTATATGAAAATATCAGTAACATAAACCTCCTTCAGTTTTTAAAAATTCATCTTTTATTGTTCACAATTGTTTCTTCAAAACAATGACGTAAACATGAAATTTTTCCAAAAATGTCCCTTCTTGCTCTGTTTACATCTTTTAACCTTACTGTTCTTTTAACTGTTTTTACTTTCACCTTGGATAAAATTCATTGTTTTTGAAATTATTTTCATCTTTATTTACCATTTACTGCCTCCATGTTTTACTTTTACTGTTTTACCTTGACTGCTCTGTAACTTTATTTTAACCTTTACTGTGAATTTCATATGACACACTTTAACTGTCTCTATTTTCACTATAAACTGTTACTGCTCTTTGATTGTTTATGTTTTCACTGTCACTGAGAATTATTATTTCATTTTTACCATTCCCTGTGCAATTTATCTCTCTCTGCATAAATGACTTCTTTCTGTTCTTCTGCCTGGAATCTTTTGTTAAGGAATATCTTTTACAATTATTTTCTTTGTGAAATTTTGGAGTAAAATAGATCTTAAACTAGTATTTAGATTGTTTTATCCAAATTCTCATTTTTCTAATGACCTGCAAAACAAAATATTTTTTAATGAAACCCTGGTGTAGGAATTTACAGGGTAAGTTCCGTAGATCAAGAACCAAAGGTCACTGCTCACAAACAGATCACAAATCAGTACAACAGTATAATCACATGGTTAAAACCCTCAAAGAGGGAAACAGTCCACGGCCTGAGCCAACACGGCCACTTCAGGCAATTTATTAATATAAAAAGAAAAATTACATATGTTTCTCTCATAAACGGTTACCGGACAAATGACCCTCCATGCTCTTTAAATAGAGATCATGGACCAATCGGGTGTTAAGCCACGGATCAAGTGTCGTTAATACCAAGGTGAGAGATAACCGTCGGATCACTACAAATCGTGACCGTCGGATTATAAGTTACAAATATACATGGTAAAGAAACACACTTTACCTAACTCTACACTAGACTAAGTTATTCTTAACTATTTCCTATGTGTCGGAATATCCTAACATCCCCCCTTAAGAACAACTTGGGATAGGATTGAAGGATTTACAAAGGTGACACAAAAGGAGCCTATTTCCTATGTGTCGAAATATCCTAACAT
This sequence comes from Pinus albicaulis, assembly GCA_034641835.2. NCBI lineage: Eukaryota > Viridiplantae > Streptophyta > Pinopsida > Pinales > Pinaceae > Pinus > Pinus albicaulis. Next base: position 54,697,458 of record CM076573.1, on the reverse strand, counting down.
CCCCGCTTAAGAACAAATTGGGATAGGATTGAAGGAGGCATTAGAGCCTATCCCCCCTTAATGAAAAATTTCCTGAACTCCAAGCATGGATCGAAGTTAAGTAAACTTCGCTTCTATGAGAGCCTTCGTAAAGATATCGACTACTTGATCATTGGTCAGACAATACTGCACTTCAAGAACACGATCATGAATGAGATGTCTGATGAAGTGTATGCGGAGTTCAATGTGTTTCATATGCTGATGCTGAACTGGATCTTTACATAACTGAATGGCACTCTTATTATCACACAAAAGTGTAGATGGATGCTGCTGATGAAGACCAAATTAAGATAGGATCTGACGAAGCCACATGGCTTCCTTGGTGGCTTTAACTGCACCATGATACTATGCTTCTGCTGAAGAAAGGGAGATGGCACTTTGTTTCTTAAAAGACCAAGTAATAGGTCCTGAACCAAGAGTGAATACATATCCTGTAGTGGACTTCTGATCATCAGGGTCACCAGCCCAATCAGAATCAGTGAAACCAATCAACAAGGGAGATGCTCATGCACTATAATGAATCTCAAATTGAACTTTACCTCGAATATATCGAAGTATTCTTTTAGATGCTTTCCAGTGACTTTCATGAGGTTGGTGCATAAATAGAGCGACAAGACCAATGGTAAAGGAAAGGTCAGGACGGGTATGGGTTAGATACAAAAGTTTACCAACAAGTTGACGGTATAAGGTAGCATCAACTTCAGGGGTAGTACAGTTGACTGAAAGCTTGAATCCAGACTGAAAGGGAGAAGGGGCAAGCTTACAGTCTTCCATGTGAAACTGGTGTAGAATATCACAGGCATACTTGGACTGAGAGAGGGTAATGCCTTCCTTAGATTGCAAGACTTGAAGACCAAGGAAATAATGCAAGTGTCCTAAGTATTTTATTTCAAACTTCTTTTTGAGGCTAGACTTCACATGATTTATATGGTTTGGATCACTACTAGTAATGATAAGATCATCAACATAAAGAACAAGGATGGTGAAGGAATTACCCACTTTCTTGGTGTAGACAGTGTTGTCAGAATGACGCCTATAAAATCCATTATCTAAGATAAATCTATCCATTTCGGCATACCAAGCCCGAGGAGCTTGTTTGAGACCATAGAGAGACTTCCTAAGGTGACAAAAAATGCTGGAGTCTTTTTGGCTAAATCCAGGGGGTTGTTCCATGTATATTTCTTCATGAAAATCTCCATGTAAGAAGGCAGATTTAACATCCATCTGATGGAATTCCCATTTAAAGGAGGAAACAAGGGAAAGAACAAGGAAGATATAATTCATTTTTGCAACAGGGGAGAAGGTTTCAGTATAGTCAATGCCTTCAACTTGTGAAAAAACTTTAGCGACAAGACGAACTTTATGTCTATCCACTTTTCCATCTGGTCCAAACTTGGTTTTGTAAACCCATCTGCATCTGACAAGTTTTCTTCCTTTTGGAAGAGGAACAAGATCCTAAGTATTTTTTGCCAATAACGAATGATACTCTTCATTCATAGCTTCATCCCAATCTAGATGACCGGAGGCTTCTTCAAAGGTTTATGGATCAAGTTTTTCTAGAACTTGAGCCAATAAGGAAGAAGCTCTTTCGAACTGAGAACGTGTAGGTCATCGATCGGCAGGGTCACCTGCAAGAGAACCTGCTGCATCCTGAGTAGAGCGGACCCATCTTGGAAGAGGTGGAGTATAAGGATCAATTTCATGAGCTGGAGGAGGATTTTCATCCTTGCTATCATCATCTAAACTAGAAGGAATTCTATTAAAAATAGAAGAGAGAGAGAGAGGTGGCACATATGCCGAATTAGGCTCGCAGGCCAAAGGTGGCACACCCGCCGAACTAGGCTTGTAGGCCGATATATTTTCATCAAACTTTACATCTCTTCTAATGATTATATTTTTGGATTTTGGTTGAAGAAGTCTATATCTTTTGACATCTTTAGAATATCCAACAAAAATACATTTTTCACTCTTAGGTTCTAAGGCTTTATGTTTCGCATCTGGAATATGGGCCCAAGCATCACTTTCAAAAACACAAAAAGTGACTTACATCGGGTTTGATTGAGCTCCAAGCACAACACGGAGTGATATTCCTTAAAACCTTAGTAGGAGTGCGATTTACTATGTAATTTTCACAGTTAATTGCTTTTTCCCAAAAATTAAGACTAAGTCCTTTAGATTGAAGCATACAATTAGCCATTTATTTTAGAGTGCGATTCTTCCTTTCAACTACACCATTTTGTTGTGGAGTATATGGAATAGTATGTTGCAATTGAATGCCATGCTTAGTGCAAAAGTGGATAAATTTGTTGTTAACATATTCTCCTCCATTGTCAGATCTTAATTGAAAAACGTGATGTCCAGATTGTTTCTCAACAAAGGCCTTAAAGGCCAACAACATGTTAAAAACTTCACTCTTGAGTTTTAAGAAGTATACCCAAGTACGTCTGGAAAAATCATCAATGAAAGTTAAGAAGTACTTGTAGCCAGAGAAAGAAACAACGGGAAGTGGACCACATAAATCACTGTGCACAAGCTGCAAAGGAGCTGAAGCATGCCAAGAGGCACGTTTGTCAAAACTATCCCGATGATGGTTTCCAAGTACACATTCAGAACAAACACCATCTCAGAAAGATACCATAGGAAGACCTGTCACCATATTTTCTTTACATAGAGTTTGAAGAGAGCAATAGTTTAAGTGACCAAATCGCTCATGCCAAAGTTTGCTCACTTCATCATTGAATATTGCAACAAGAAACAGTGAAGGAGGCATCTTGAAACATCATCCTTGATCCTAGTTGGAAAATAATCACCTAAACTAGGTGGGGCCCACACAGGTGATTTTTGGCGCAAAGTCTATTTTTAGACATGTCGATCATATTCTATGAGTTGCAGGATGTTATTTGTGGATGGTTGGTTAAGCTGGAAAAATAGATGGACTTCTATTTTTAGACATATTAGGCAGAATCTATTTTTATATTGCCAGTCTAAAAATAGATATGTCAAATATTATTATCTTTTAATAATATTTGGACTCTAAACATTATCTTATTCTCTTGGAGCACTTTAGTTAAGTGCATAGATGTGGCACAGGAGCTGACAGAAGGAATTACGCTATTCTTGAGGGTTAAGTGGAGCTATTGCATGGATACTTCAGTTAGAACTCCTGTGACAGAGTTTGGTGGAGTTGATTGAGGAAGTTAGTGGAGTTGTATTCAGTTTAACTAATCTAAACATAGTTGAGCTATTTGTATCTAGTTTAACTAATTGATACAATTAGTGAGAGTTGTGTGAATTAATTATTAATTAATTCACTAATTAATAACTCATTAATCAACTGAATAATACATCAATTAACTACAGTGCATGGACAGTTTCAATGGAGACCAGTGCAGAGATAGGTGAAAGGGCAAGTATGACTATCAATTGTGACTATAAGTGATACATGGTTTGCATCCAACACTCAGTAGATATGCCTATAAATAATGCGTGAGAAAGGCTGGGGTAATACATTCTCATCAAGAGGCATTCTTCAGCAGGGATTGCGCAGTAGAGGCAGGCTATCAAGTGGCAGAGATTGGAGCATGTGTTTCGCTAGATCTAGCTTGATTAGTGTGTAGCAAGTGGAGATTATACTGAGAGCTTGTGAGGAGCTTTGTATAATGATTGTTACATGATCTCTATGACATATATAATATACGGATAGTTAGGGGTTTTCAGATAGTTGGGGGTTTTTAGCTTTAATCTTTCCCATTACATATTGTGTTCATATGTGTGAATTTTTATGGCTTTAATGAGTGCATGCAATTGATTTTATTTCCGCATGTGATGATTAGTGGTAGAAGAGATTATGTATTGTGCATGAAGATAAAATTGTGTGTGATCAGGAGAATCTCGGTGGATAACATATCAGTTATTCAAATTTATACATGGTATCAGAGAGATATTGATCATTGGAGCAATTGCAAAACATTGAAGTGGTTGAGTTTTTGTATTGAAGCGACAAGAGGAAGTTAGCACTCAAGGATAAACTCAGGAAAATAAAAATGGAGAAGAATGAAACTATTACGGTATACTTGACAAAGTTTGTCCACTGCAGGGATGAGCTTGGGATTTTAGGAGTTAGTGTGGATGAAGAAGGACAAGTCAAGAAGGTTGGGATTCGAGAAAAGAATCTCTACAAACTTGAAGTAGACGGGATGTCTACGGAGCTTCCTACTGTTGGGAAGTGTGAGAAAGCCATGCAATTGAAGCTTGAGAGGGAGCTAGTTTTGCATGCGGGGTAGAGTGAACCTCAAGATGTGGAAAAGCCACAATATGAGGATCATGGAGTGGGAGAAACTACTCATGCGGAGAAATTTCGTGCCCGGATGGGGCGGAGAGTGCATGCGGCTATACCACCGAGTGAGAGGTGGGGGCGACATGCATGATTAATCCCAAGAGGATATTTCTGGGCAAGATTCATGAGATGGTGTGGATCTCATGAATTGAACCTGGCTACAAGGTGCCCACACCGCAGCAGTAGCATGATCAATTGGATTGATGTAGGCAGATCAAAGTGACAGTGTCGGATACTGGAGCACGGATCAGAGTTGACAGAAAGTGCAGAGTGCATGGGTGCAGAGTTCAACAACGCAGTGGTTCCTGAAGACATGTGTAGTTGGTACCAGCAGAAGTCGAATACTTTGATGATAGATGCATCAGATTGATTGAGTTGTTTGGAGCCTATTTAGTTTTGGAAGAGTTGTAGAGCAAATGCATGGAGTTGCATGGTGCTTGTGAAGGTTGCAGGGTGAATGCATGGAGGTTCATGTCACATGCAAAGACAATCCTTTCTTGTTGAGAGGGAGTGTTGAAGATTGCAACAAGAAACAGTGAAGGAGGCATCTGAAACATCATTCTACGATCGTAGTTGGAAAGTGATCACCAAAACTAGGTGGGGGCCACACGAATTGATTTTTGGCACAAGTCTATTTTTAGACTATGTCTATTTTTAAACATGTCGATCATATTTCAGAAGTTGCAGGATGCTATTTGTGGATGGTTGATCAAGTTGGAAAAATAGATGAAATTCTATTTTTAGAATATTGGGCGAAGTCTATTTATAGATCGTCAATCTAAAAATAGATGCATGTCGATTATATTAGCTCTTAATAATATTTGAACTCTAAACATTATCTTATTCTCTTGGAGCACTTCAGTTAAGTGCACAGATGTGGCACAGGAGCTGACAGAAGGAATTACGCTATTCCTGAGGGTTATGTGGAGCTATTGCATGGATACTTCGGTTAGAACTCATGTGACAGAGTTTGGTGGAGTTGATTGAGGAAGTTAGTGGAGTTGTATTCAGTTTAACTAATCTAAACATAGTTGAGCTATTTGTATCTAGTTTAACTGATTGATACAATTAGTGAGAGTGGTGTGAATTAATTATTAATTAATTCACTAATTATAAACTCATTAATCAACTAAATAATACATCAGTTAACTTTTGTGCATGGACAGTTTCAGTGGAGACCAGTGCAAAGATAGGTGAAAGGGCAAGTATGACTATCAGTTGTGACTATAAGTGATGCATGGTTTTCATCCAACACTCAGTAGATATGCCTATAAATACTACGTGAGCAAGGCTGGGGTAATTAATTCTCATCAAGAGGCATTCTTCAGCAGGGACTGCGCAGTAGAGGCAGGCTATCAAGTGGCAGAGATTGGAGCATGTGTTTTGCTAGATCTAGCCTGATTAGTGTGTAGCAAGTGGAGATTATACTGAGAGATTGTGAGGAGCTTTGTATGATGATTGTTACATGATCTCTATGACATATATAATATACAGATAGTTGGGGATTTTCATCTTTAATCTTTCCCATTACATACTATGTTCATATGTGTTAATTTTTTATGGTTTTAATGTGTGCATGCAATTGATTTTATTTCCGCATGTAATGATCAATGGTAGAAGAGATTCTGTATTGTGCATGAATTAAAATAGTGTGTGATCAGGAGAATCTCGGTGGATAACATATTAGTTATTCAAATTTCTACAACATCATCATTATGAACAACAAAAACCGAGGGAAGAGATGATGACCCAAAATTTTCAAACTTATAAAACCTTGTGGAATCATCAGCAATGCCAGTAGCTAAAATATGTTTAGGATATTTGAGGTCCTTGATTAAAACATCATGAAGTGAGAATTCTACTATTTTCCCTTCACCTGAATGAGTTATCTGATAAACAGATAGAAGGTTGCATGACAAGGTAGGAACACATAGTACATCATTAAACTGACCATTATCTAGATGAATGGTTCCAGATCCTAAAACACTAAGAGATCTATCATCACCAACATAAATATGTTTGGTGTTACAATCATTTAAAGAAGAAAATATGGATTTATTTTTTTCCATGTGGTAAGAAGCTCCAGAATCAATGAGCCACTCCTGAGAAGGAGAAGAAGAAGATACATTTAATGCATAACCAGATCTTGATTATTGACAACCACAAGCAAAAAGTGCCATGCCTGAAGATGAAGGTGAAGAGTGCTACAAATTGATGTTGTGCTTATTCATTGCTGTTCCTAGGGCTTCCATATTCTTAAAACATTTGGACTCTATATGGCATTCCCGATTGCAAAAGTTGCAGTATCTATCTGTCTTCTTCCCTTTGTTTTGATTTTCCTTATTATTTTGCTGATTTGATTTTTTAGTTTGCAGCTGAAATTGCTTAGGGCCCTTGTTTGGTTTAGGACCATAACTTTTAGGATACTTCTTCTTGGGATTCTTTTGATATGGTTGTTGTTGGGCTGCTAAGGCTTTATTAGAAGCATTTCCAGCAGTGATAAGACCAAGGTGTAAAATTTTTTCCTGTTCTCTTATCAAAGAATCACAAAAGGCATCAAAAGAGGGATTCTTGTAGGTGGTTCGTGAAGAAATGATGACTTCTCTGGTGGAATGGAAGGCATAAACAAATACAAAGTATGCAGGACCAAGCTTAGCAAGAATGCAATATATGAGGCTACCATCGTCCTTTTTTATCTTAAAACCTTCGAAAAGAATTCTGAGGGTCTTAAATTTGGACAAAAAATATTCAATGGAGGAGAAATTATTGGGGTCCAAAGAAAGCAACTCATTTTCAAGCTGGTGGGCATAGATTTGATTTTGAATGCCAAAAAAATCTTTTAGCTTTTCCAGGGCCTCATCAGGGGTGTCAATGTCAAGGATATGAAATCGAAAATCTTGAGCAATGGACATTCCTATCAACCCTTGTTCTTGATCTTGTTTATTTTCCCATTTAGCAGCTTTATCATCATCAGAAGGTTTATTTTCTTGTCCTGTGGCTATTCTATAAAGCCCTTTACTTTTAAGTATATCTACCATGTGAGGTAGCCATTGGAAATAATTGGTGTTGTTAAGAATAACCGAGCATGCACTTTTCATTTTTTTTTTAATAAAATGAAGCTGAGAAAAGATGAAAATAACTACTCCAATGGAAATATCTCGAAAAATTAGGCCATTTCAAAAAAAAGGGCTCGAAAAACGGCTTCCGGATGAAGACGCTATGCCTTTTGAAAAATCTGAGTTGTAGAAGCCGAATAGTTACGGGAACGGGATGAAGTGCGGATTTAAAAAAAAAAGTCCGCCCCTTTGAACAAAAATTTTTGACAAAAGAAGTTTGAGAAAGAGACTTGAACCCAAGACCTCTATTCTCATAAACTAACCCCTCACCAAGTGAGATCGTAAAAGGATCACGTTATTGTATGAAAGGAGGAAGGGTTTTTTTTTTTTTAAACCAATAAAAAAAAATTAAATGCAGAGCCTTACAGCAGAATGTTAGATTTTTAATTAGCCTTACCGACAACTATCACTTTTTCTCTATTTCTGATTTCCCAAGATCGCACAAAGACATGGGGAAAGAGCATACGTAGCAAAAAAATCCCTTTTTCCTGTTTCTAATTTGCCGAGATCGCACGGAGCACACATCAAAGAGAATACATAGAGAAGAGGGTATAGATATTGCAAATAAATAAAACCTTAATACCGAAAATAAATAGAAAAAAAAAAATTGAATTAAGCTGAATTATTAACAAATATAGCTGTAAAATAGATGCTTTATACCTCCAGATATAAACTGACATAACTTGGGCAACCGGAAACCTTTTCGCATGAAATGAAAGGTGTTCCTCACCATAAATGATGCTCTAGACACAACCGAGTAGTTCTCCAAGCCCAAAAATTTTCAGAAATAGTAGATCTACAAAAAGGCATTCGCATGCAGTCAAACCGGCTTTGGATTTTGATCAACAACAGACGCAGCCCTCAAAATAGCTCTGATACCATGTAGGAATTTACAGGGTAAGTTCCGTAGATCAAGAACCAAAGGTCACAGCTCAAAAATAGATCACAAATCAGTACACCAGTATAATCACGTGGTTAAAACCCTCAAAGAGGGAAACAGTCCACGCCCTAAGCCAATGCGGCCACTTAAGGGAATTTATTAATATAAAAATAAAAGTTACATATGTTTCTCTCATGAACGGTAATAGGATAAATGACCCTCCATGCTCTTTAAATAGATATCATGGACCAATCGGGTGTTAAGCCACGGATCAAGTGTCATTAATACCAAGGTGAGAGATAATCGTCGGATCACTACAAATCGTGACCGTCAGATTATAAGTTACAAATATACATGGTAAAGAAACACACTTTACCTAACTCTGCACTAGACTAAGTTATTCTTAACTATTTCCTATGTGTCGGAATATCGGCTGCAGGGAGGTGATAATGGCTTTAAGTGCTCACAGTACTGGATTTGATTTTGGCACTTTGGAACCATCAAGATTGCTTGTACTCTGCTTCTTAGGAATTTTGGTTTGCTTCTGCAAGTTTAAACAGTTTGCAGAGGCAATTTTACTATAGCAGAGGCTTTAATTTAGCAAATTTGGCAAAACAAAGTCTCTTTTTGGATTTTTTTCTCAATTAGGTTTATCAAAGAAGTTCTAAGGCTTTAAAACTGGTCTAAAACAGAAAACATGGGTTTTCTGTGTGCTTTTGATTGCAAATTGGGCTAAATTTCTAATGAAAAAAGGTTTTTCAGAAGATATAGGGCACCTGCAGAGTATTTTTGGCTATTAGAACTTGAAATTGATCATTAATGTATGAAGAAATGATAAATTTCCTTGAAAATTATGCGCAACAGACAACTAGGGTTCCTAGGAAAAATTTTCTAGTGTTTTGCCTGTTTCTAGGACTTTTGGGCAATTCAATTTCTTGATTTCTTGACTTTGAAGTGATTCTTTATCTTTTTAAAAAGGATTTTTAATTTAGGTGTAGGTTTGAATCTCAGAAGAATACCTATTTGTATGTAGGTATCATATTTTCAGAGAGGTTTCTAAGGTTTCTTCGTCAGATTAATTACTTCAGTGGTTGAACTAGAGCAATATAGCTCCTTAGCAGTCTTTTATAGGTCTCTTGGGTAATTTTAGAGGTTCTAGGCATTAAAAATGGGCATCAGGGGATTTCACAGCTTTACACAGTCAGGGAAGGCAGAAACAATGGTTTAAACCCAATATATGAATGGAAAAATGCATATACTAAGGTTTAATTAAACATTTGATTGTATTAACCCTTTGTTATTAATTATAGATCGCGTTAGACGGGAAGTGGTTTTTGAATTATTGAAAGGACAAAGACTGGCGATAATCACGTGGGTTTTCAGTGGTAAACAGTTTTAATCAAAACCTACGTGATCTAATCATAAAAGGCCACGTAGAGGGGAGGGGTCAGTGGAAAACTAGCCATTTCGCATGGCTTTTTCCTTGGACCGATCGAGCACTTTATCTACGTGATATCTCTCGTCGACTGTTGGATCAAAAGTTTCAAAGCGAACGGTGGAGATTATTTGGGAGTTTCTCGAGATGGAAAGGTTGGACCAGGCTCTTGTATGGGCGAGAATGGTTTAAGTTTTATCAAACAAATTTTTTAACACATTTAAACCATAGTCTATATAACGATCGTGGATAGGCTTTGTTAGCCATCAATAAATTTTTTTCATAGCAAATGATGGCTAAAACAAGTCTTAAGCCTTCAAGAGATTATTTTCATAGAAAATTTCTCATTCTTGAAGCCTTCTGATGCTACCTAAACTCAAAAATTAATTTTCACTGTTGTTTCATTGAAGAAATCCATCAAGAAACCATGCTGATATCCAAAAAGACTATTTTTAGGACATGTTCCATTATTTTCTAAACCTCTTTTCACTCATTTTTTCCCTTATTCATCCTTCATTTTCCTCTGAAAAATCCCCTTTTCTCTTTCTCATTTTCCCTTCATTATCCTCAAAAAACCTTCAAAATCCCTTTTAAACTCATAAAAATCCTTTTTTATGGTTAAATTACCCATTTTTCCTTATCAGAACTTGAAGAAACCCCAAAAACCCACACAAAACGCATAAAAACCTTTGAAAAACCTCTTCCGCCCCTTTTTAGGTCTTAAGCCCCTTCCGGCTTAGCCCCCTGCTCTTTCTCCATCATATAACTAAGCGCCCACGACCTGGCCCTAAGTCCTTAACCCCCTAACCCCTTTTTCCTCTGCCCCTGGTTCCCTGCTCCTCTACATGACTGCACTTCTAACTTATCCCTAGCCCCCCTTCCCTTATCTTCTATTTTACCCCCCCGCACCTATGGAAAAATGCATTTTTATTTGTTTCTTTTTCCCGCCACACTTATCAAAACCAGCATTAATCTAGGTCGTAGATCTATTTGATCCTACGACGCTAACTCACCCTACCTTTCCTCACCTTTCCTGCAGCCCTTCTCTTGCCTTCCTTTTCCTCCGCACTATATCTCTCCTTTGGGCGATCATGATCATCGATCTCATCGATTTGATGGTCATCGCACCTCCCCTCCTGTCCTTGATCGCCCGACCCATATCTATTCATCCACCCTCCACATCAAATCTCACTGTTGATCTATATGATCCAACGGCCCCGATCAATCCCGAAACCCAACCCCACCAGGACCTACCACCCATTACCTAGCCGCCTCCACCAATCTCCGACTGCCACCTATCTCCCACTAAAACTCCTGCCTGCGCACCTTTCCCATCACGCTTCTCTCCCAACCATTGGATCTGCCCCTCCTCATCCAACGGTCGATATCGGATATTGCGTGACTTTGTCGTCTGGGTTTTAACCACCCAAACTCATGCGAAACCACCGGTTTTCATAAAGGACGTGTGTCGTGTAATGATTGAATTGCGTTCATTATAACAAAAACCATTTACCGCCCGAATCGAATGTGAAAACCATTCGCGGTTTCGCAAAACCACTTAGCCTATTTTCACGCCTATGTTCAAATTCAACCCTGTTTTCATAGGTTTTTCGCCTCTCCACCGTGAAAGCTCTTCTTTTTCCTGCACGTCCACCTCCTCTACCTCTGCCAGCCTCCTAAGTAGTTTTTCCAACACCATAGGGTTTTTCAACGTGTTTATTGGTTTTATGCAGGGTTTGATATCAGTTTTAAAGGCAGAAACCCTCTCCACAGCCCACAAAGGGACATAGCCAAAGATTACCATCTCTAATGCCAAATCACGAAGAAAAGGAGCTTCCAGGTTTCATCTCATGGTTTGGTCATTATTGTGTGAGCGGTGGTTATAGCATTGAACCCTCCAACGCACTTGAAACCACCTGTACATACCGAAGAAGAAAAATTAGTGAGGATAAAGCTTGAAGATAAATTTTAAAGTCAAAAATACTAGAGATAAATGACTTAACCAAATATTTAAAGATTAATACAGAGGATTAAAGGGAAATTCAACGAATAATCAAAGTGAAAAGGGTTAATTCATCAGATTGAAGGATTAAAGGTTAAACCTATAGTTTTAATATTAAAAACACAGTTAAAAGGGACATTTGGCAGTGAATACAGTCAGCATAAAAGTTTAAAGGCCTGAAGATAATAATAAAGCTTCAAATCAAGTCAGGGCCTAAATTAGTGTTTAAAGCCACATAAATTGACAAATCAACTAAGAGAACCTCCAAATGCCACATCATTGAGGCAATTACTCCTCAAAATGTCACCTGCCAGCTGATTTCACCTAAAAAGAATACAAATTGAATGCACAGTCGGAGATATTTGCCAAAGACAGCTCAGAATTAATTGCCAGCCTACCAAGAGCCCCCAAAGTCAACAAAAGTGACTGAAGTTGATGAAATTTAATATAATAATCAATTAGCAGAGTTAAAACATTTTGAAAACTTCTCCATTTTTCCTCCCAAAGGCCGAGAAGCATTTAATCTGTATTAATTGAACAATTAAACCTTCTTTTCACTCCACCTCCTCAATTCATCTATAAATATCATATGGGGAGGCTAGTATAAGGGTTGGTTTTTGAATACTCATTGAATGTAAATAGATATTGAGGCTGCTGAAGCTCTGTTTTGTAATTGAAGAAAGATAGGCTGATATGAGAAGTTTGAAGTTGTAAAAGACCCACTGGACTTGAAGTTTGTAACTGGTTTGAACATCAAATACAAAAGTTGATTTGTGGGATCCTGGTCTATGTCAATGGTGATGTTTTTCTTACTGTAATTGTTATTTTTCTTATGTTTTCAATACTGTCCACTTTCTCTGATAAAGAACAGCAAATATAGATTAGGTTTACTACAAATTACCCTAAATCTCATTGATAAGCTTTATCTTTATGTTTTCTACTAATTGTGTATTTGGGAATGATTTCAATAGAGTGTATTCAGTTAAGGAATGTTGGTGAGCCCATGTCTTGTTGAGTAAAACTTGAGATTATGTTCTTGAATGTTCTTGAAAAGTCTGCTAAGTAAAGTTGAGCTAGGGAAGTTTATGGTTAGCCCTGTCCTCTAGTTTATCTCCAATAGCTGCCTTGAAAAGTTCCCTTAAGATTATTTCAAAAGAAGGCTAGGTTAAAAGTCCTTACTTGATCCTAAGTTATTCTTTATTTATCCTAAATTTTTTCTTTTGGGAATATGTTGAAAGCAAGCTAGATTAAAAGTTCTTACTTGATCTTAAGCTATTCTTTGTTTTCCTTTGAGTATGCTGAAAGCAAGGTAGGTTAAAATTCCTTACTTGATCTTAAGCTACCCTTTGTTTTCTTATATGTTTATTTCTTTCACTACACTTTAATGTTCCATACCATAAATCAACTTAAAGAGATCTTTTGACATAGATGACTTGCCCCATAGACCACACTTGAGACTTGGTGTGAAATTAAATCCTTTTGTAACTCCATAGCCCAATGGATTGATATTATTTCTTACCTATCTTATCATCTGAACCATTTTCTACCTACTTACACCTTTACCCCTCAAGATACTTCCTTCATTTTGATGACATTCATCCCAACCAAAACAAACAAAAACCCTTGTACCTCATAACTAGCCTAATATCATATCATAATCCTTAAATAAATATCTTTGAAAACACCTATATAGAAAGATCCCTCTCTGAGTCTAGGAGGGCTAGATACTAAGATTCCAAAGTGGTTTTGATGTAGGCTCTACAGTGTTTGTTCTTGCCAGTCTTGCAAAACTACGGAGGCCTAACAAAGTGGCAACCATACTAGGGAATATTGAGTAATAGATAACTTCACAACTCAAAGAACCCCTATTTCTAAATGAAACAAGTGTCACCAAGACTGGTTATTTTTTTTTTTATGGTGAACAACAACCAAATCTTAAAAAACAAGTAAAAATCCTTCACTTGGCAACTCCATTGGTGTTCAGTGGGCCTGCTGACCCCACTGGTTTCTTCCTAAGACTCCAGTGGGAAATTCTGAGTGAATTACCTCTTATACATCCTTAAGACCTCAGAAGACCCAGAACGTGTTATATTGTTAGTTAAATAAATCAATGGTGGTGGACCATAAAAAAATTTACCTTAAAAAAGCTAAAAATTTCCACCTAGTAACTCCACAACTCCCAAAAGACCAAATGAATCCACTGGTAGAAGACTCTGAACTGGTTGATAAGATACAGTGACCTCTTTCCTAATTTAAAAACATGATTCCAATGATACAACGAAGATATGCCCCATTTAGTAGAGATGATATCCCTGGATTCCCACACAAAATGCCTCAAATAAATTGGGATAAAAACTTGCCTGTTTTTCAAGGTGAAGAGTTTGATGACCCTTTGTTACATCTCATAAAATTTCATATACATGTATGGAGGTTAAAGGTGGAATGGCATGAAGACTGTCTTATGAAAATTTTCATGTTAACATTATAAGGAAAGGCAAGGGATTGGTATGAATGGTTGAGGACTGGTAGTTTGTTTTCTCTAAGAGACCTCCACATAGTATTTTATGATCATTATAAGGAAAAAACCCCTTATATATCATTAGAGGGAAGTTGTTGTAATCAATCTGAGGGCATCATAGAATACCTTGCAGGCATTTATGAAGATTTAGGAAATTGGCAGCCTGGGGATCTCTTAGCAGCCATCCATGAATTTCACACCCAAGACAACTATCATAAAAATCAAGATGAATTAGTTGAGGAAGAAATAAATCAAGAAACAGAATAAAAATCCTCAAGATCCAACTGAAAACATAACTAATAATGATTCATCATCCTTTCTAGGTGAGGCTAATTTGAATATTGATGATCTAGAGCAACCCATGTTTTTCCCTGATCAAACACAAACTCAACCACTACAAAACCTAGACAAAGAGCAATACATGTATGATGATCAAGACTTTATAGAAGATAATGAGGAAGGTTGTCAAGAAATTCCTGATTGCCTACCTATAACTTGCGTTTTACTGTTAATAGATCTTTACAAACAAAATGAAAATACTAATAGTGAGCAGTGCTTTAAGGAAACAAGTAGCCACTTAGAAAATGCATAAACTTATGTGAAAGGAGAATTAGCACATATAGGGACTCTCCCTCTATGTTACAACTCATTTCAGATTACACAAGAAGAGTGGCATCCTGATAATATAGAAGAAACAACTCATGAACCTTGTATTCAAACTGAGTATCATAAAAATAATGAGGAGTTGTTTGAAACAAAAGAAGACCAGGAAACAATAGAAAATCCTCAAGGTTTCCCTGCAAGCACAAGTAAAGATCCCCTAGAAGAGGCTCAAGAAAACATCTAGCCTCAAAACCTCTTTACAAAAAAGAAAGAGGGTTGTTGTACTTCTGTTTATGTTGAAAAAGAAATCCCTCCTTTGACAGAAGAAGAAATTGATCAAATACTAAACAAGCAGCTAGCCTCCAAAACTTCATTGGAACAAGATAATCATCAACATAGTGCCTTTCCCAGAGAACAACACAATGGAAATCAAGACAAAAATTATAGTAGGGAAATTAATGATAAATCTGAAACTAGTCCTCTTTGGAGTATGAGCTTTGATGGGTCATGTAGTAAAACTAGTGCAGGTGCAGGAATATGGCTTTACAATCTAGAAAAAAATCATGTTGAAGGCCATTCATATAAATTGAATTTTCAATGCACAAGTAACATAGTAGAGTATGAGGAACTCCTTTTAGGGCTGCATTTATTGAAAAAATTAAGAGCCCAGAGGATAATAGTTCATGGAGATGTAGAGTTGGTAATTAGGCAAGTGAATGGGGAATACATTGTTAAAAATCCCAAACTTAGAGCCTATAAGGATGAGGTTATTTACCTATTAAAATCATTTGAAGAGTTCCAACTTACCCTTGTTCCTAAAAACCAAATCAGTCTTGCCAATAAGTTAGCCCTTGTTTCTAGTACATGTCTGAGACCTTGTGAAAACAAACAGTAAATAATTCAAGAAAAAATCAGACCAGCTGTCCCAAACAATGAAAAGTACTGGCAAGTATTTTGGGAAGAAAAACAAATAGAAGATTGTCCTACTAAGGACATATTACCTGTTCAAGACAAATATTCTCCCATTGCTGATATAAATCTGTCATCCAAAGAACCTGAATTTACATTAATAGCAAGCATAGATTTAGAGAAAGAATAAATTTCACTGCTTGTTGATTTACAAGTGAAAGATGATGATGCTTACAAGGAACATACTGAAGATGCAGTCCTCAAAGCTGATGTCTTAAAGACAGATAATCTACCAATCATGGAGGGCCAAAAAGAAGAGAGTTCTAATATTTTCTTTGTTGATCCTATGGAAGAATATGTGGAGGTCCTAATTGGCTCAAGTTATCAAGCATGGATCTTTTGCAAGAGCCAAATGCATAAAACACTGTCATCTTCTGTGGTAGCCTTGATTTTAAAGATTAGTATTCAATATGTACCATGGTTATCTCCGACAAGCAGCCAAATTTTCTATTCCTTTTTTTCACTACTCAACTGGCTATACTAGCAATATTGTATCATATAAAACATGTAAATATTTCAGAGTTAGATTAGGTTAGATAGGAAAGAAATATATCTCACTCTGTGAGCATTTAGTTAGTTTTTGTTTCTTTCTTTTGAATAAGAAATATAAAAAATACAAAAACAATAGAAAATAGAAAAAGAGGGCAGATATAAAAGAAGAAAGGTACAGCCTCATACCAAAAAATAAAAGAACAATCTGAAAGTGTGCAAGATAAAAAGCCACTACCAAAAAGAGCACTACTATTTAGCCATACAGCCTAATCATGACTAGATAGATTTCAATCTACTGCTGATAGGTTAGTGAATTAGATTTTCCAAATTGTGTAATCTTGGCTTGTCAGTAGATTAGATTAGGATAGGAAGAAATGGCTCTAATCAAACCAAAATCTAAGCCAAAGAAAATGAAAGAATGGTTCAAACATGCTAAAAATATGAACCAAGAAAGAATAGAAAAGAACAGCTCTAAAAGATCAAAACCATAGCTCAAAGAAAGAATGAAGGAGGTTTTTTGTTTTTCAGATCTTAATCCTTCACAGTTTTGTTTTAAATTCCTGCAAATAAAGTCTATGTGCAGCTTGTACATACAACCATAGACACCATAGCAAATCAGAAAATCTAATCCTGATTTGACTGTGTTTAAATTTCTATTTGAGAAAATAGAGAATAAAATCTGCCAGATAGTTTAATCCTGGCAGATAGTAGCTTAGGTAGAGAATTAATGAGTTCAACTACTTAATCTGAACTCATGGAAGAAATAAGGGCAGATTTATAATAGTTTCCTGCTTTCAATAAAATAATAAAATGTTGATGACAAAGGTTTGCAAGTCCAAGTGCACCTTATGAAGAAAAAATGTTAGGAATAGTAGGTTGTGTAGGTAGAATGTTTGGAAAAGATTTGTTTGCTGATATAAAGTATTGATCATCTTTCTAAGCAGCATGATCAAGGAAGAAAAAGTTTTCAATGGATAAAGGCACAGGTCCGCATCCCAAAGATCAATTTCTGAAGTTCTTGACACCTCCAAGGAGCTGTCATCCCCAAGTGGAGCCACTATTAGCCATCAATAAATTTGTGTCATAGCAAATGATGGCTAAAACAGGTCTTAAGCCTTCAAGAGATTATTTTCATAGAAAATTGCTCATTCTTGAAGCCTTCTGATGTTGCCTAAACTCAAAAAGTGATTTTCACTGCTGTTTCATTGAAGAAATCCACCAAGAAACCATGCTGATATCCAAAAAGACTGTTTTTAGGCCATGTTCCATCATTTTTTAAACCTATTTTCACTCATTTTTTCCCTTATTCATCCTTCATTTTCCTCTGAAATATCCCCTTTTCTCTTTCTCATTTTCCCTTCATTATCCTCAAAAAACCTTCAAAATCCCTTTTAAACTCATAAAAAATCCTTTTTATGGTTTAAATTACCCATTTTTCCTTATCGAAACTTGAAGAAACCCCAAAAACCCACAAAAAACGCATAAAAACCTTTGAAAAACCTCTTCCGCCCCTTTTTAGGTCTTAAGCCCCTTCCAACTTAGCCCCCAGCTCTTTCTTCATCATATAACTAAGCGCCTGCGACCTGGCGCTAAGTCCTTAACCCCCTAGCCCCTTTTTCCTCTGCCCTTGGTTCCCTACTCCTCCACATGACCGCACTTCTACCTTATCCCTAGCCCACCTTCCCTTATCTTCTATTTTTCCCCCCGCACCTATGGAAAAACGTGTTTTTCTTTGTTTCTTTTTCCCGCCACACTTATCAAAACCTGCATTAATCTGGGCCATAGATTTATTTGATCCTATAGCGCTAACTCACCCTACCTTTCCTCACCTTTCCTCTAGCCCTTCTCTTGCCTTCCTTTTCCTCTGCGCTATATCTCTCCTTTGGGCGGTCATGACCATCGATCTCATCGATCTGACCGTCATCGCACCTCCCCTCCCATCCTTGATCGCCCAACCCATATCTATTCATCCACCCTCTGCATCAAATCTCATCGTTGACCTATATGATCCAACGGCCCCGATCAATCCCGACACCCAACCCTACTGGGACCTACCACCCATTACCCAGCTGCCTCTACCAATCTCCGGCTGCCACCTGTCTCCCACTAAAACTCCTGCCTACGCACCTTTCCCATCGCGCTTCTCTCCCAACCATTGGATCCGCCCCTCCTCATCCAACGGTCGATATCGCATATCATGTGACTTTGTCGTCCGGGGTTTAACCACCCAAACTCACGCGAAACCACTGGTTGTTGTAAAGGACGCATGTCGCACAATGATTGAATCGCGTTTGTTATAACAAAAACCATTTACCGCTCTAATCGAACACGAAAACCATTCGCGGTTTTCGCAAAACCACTTCGCCTATATTCACGCCTATTTTCAAAATCAACCCTGTTTTCACAGGTTGTTCGCCTCTCCGTCGTGAAAGCTCTTCTTTCGCCTACACATCCACCTCCTCCACCTTTGCCAGCCTACTAAGAAGTTTTTCCAACACCGCAGGGTTTTTTAACATGTTTATTGGTTTTATGCAGGGTTTGATATTAGTTTTAAAGGCAGAAACCTTGTCCACAGCCCACAAAGGGACAGAGCCAAAGATTAGCATCTCTAAGGCCAAATCACAAAGAAAATGAGCTACCAGGTTTCATCTCATGGTTTGGTTAGTGCTGTGTGAGTGCTGGTTATACCATTGAACCCTCCAACACACTTAAAACCACCTGTACATAGCGAAGAAGAAAGAACAGTGAGGATAAAACTTGAAGATAAATTTTAAAGTCAAAAAGCCTGGAGATAAATGAATTAACAAAAGATTTAAAGATTAATATAGAGTATTAAAGGGAAAGTCAACGAATAATCAAAGTGAAAAGGGTTAATTCATCATATTGAAGGATTAAAGGTTAAACCTACAGTTTTAATATTAAAAACACAGTTAAAAGGGATATTTGGCAGTGAATACAGTCAACAGAAAAGTTTAAAGGCCCGAAGATAATTATAAAGCTTCAAAGCAAGTCAGGGCCTAAATTAGTGTTTAAAGCCACATAAGTTGACAAATCAACTAAGAGAACCTCCAAATGCCACATCATTGACACAATTACTCCTCAAAATGCCACCTGCCAGCTGATTTCACCTAAAAAGAATACAAATTGAATGCACAGCTAGAGATATTTTCCAAAGACAACTCAGCACTAATTGCCAGCCTACCAAGAGCCCCCAAAGTCAACAAAAGTGACTGAAGTTGATGAAATTTAATCTAATAATCAATTAGCAGAGTTAAAACATTTTGAAAACTTCTCCATTTGGCCTCCCAAAGGCCGAGAAGCATTTACTCTGTATTAATTGAACAATTAATCCTTATTTTCACTCCACCTCCTCAATTCATCTATAAATATCATATGGGGGGCCTAGTATAAGGGTTTGTATTTGAATACTCATTGAATGTAAATAGCTATTGAGGTTGTTGAAGCTCTGTTTTGTAATTGAAGAAAGATAGGCTAAGATGAGAAGTTTGAAGCTGTAAAAGACCCACTAGACTTGAAGTTTGTAACTGGTTTGAACATCAAATACAAAATTTTATTTATGGGATCCTGGTCTATGTCAATGGTGATGTTTTTCTTACTGTAATTGTTAATTTTCTTATGTTTTCCATACTGTCCACTTTCTCTGATAAAGAACAAAAACTATAGATTAGGATTTACTGCAAAGTACCCTAAATATCACTGGTAATCTTTATCTTTATGTTTTCTACTAATTGTGTATTTGGGAATGATTTCAATAGAGTGTAATCAATTAAGGAATGTTGGTGAGCCCATGTCTTGCTGAGTAAAACTTGAGATTTTGTTCTTGAATTTTCTTGAAAAGTCTGTTAAGTAAAGTTGAGCTAGGAAAGTTTATGGTTAGCCCTGTCCTCTAGTTTATCTGTTGCTTTGAAAAGTTCCCTTAAGAGTATGTCAAAATCGGGCTAGGTTAAAAGTCCTTACTTGATCTTAGACTACTTTTTATGTTTATATTGAATGTTTTCCCTTTGAATATGCTGAAAGTAGGCTAGGTTAAAAGTCCTTACTTGATCTTAAGCTATTCTTTGTTTATCTTAAATGTTTTCTTTTGGGAATATGCTGAAAGCAGGCTAGATTAAAAGTTCTTACTTGATCTTAAGCTATTCTTTGTTTTCCTTTGAGTATGCTGAAAGCAGGCTAGGTTAAAAGTCCTTACTTGATCTTAAGCTGCCCTTTGTTTGCTTATATGTTTACTTCTTTCACTACACTTTAATGTTCCATACCATATATCAACTTAAAGAGATCGTTTGACATAGATGACTTGCCCCATAGACCACACTTGAGACTTGTTGTGCAATTAAATCCTTTTCTGACTCCATAGCCCAATGGATTGATACTATTTCTTACCTATCTTATCAGCTGAACCATTTTCTACCTACTTACACCTTTACCCCTCAAGAGACTTCCTTCATTTTGATGACATTCATCCCAACCAAAACAAACAAAAACCCTTCTACCTCATAACTACCTAATATCATATCATAAGCCTTAAAGAAATATCTTTGAAAACACCTATATAGAGAGATCCCTTTCTGAATCTAGGAGGGCTAGATCCTAAGATTCCAAAGTGGTTTTGAAGTAGGCTCTGTAGCATTTGTTCTTGCCAATCTTGCAAACTACGGAGGCCTAACAGGTTTAAAACAAACGTTTTATGATATAAGAGAGGTGTAACATTTGTATTCAAAACCTATATGAAATGTTTTGAATGTTTATTTGTGCGAGCGCAATATATGTATTTATATAGTTTTTTAACCTTTTTCAATAGTTTAAAAACTATAGGGGCGGATACATTATAAATAACGATAGTTTTAGACCAAAGTGCTTTTGATTTGGGATTTTTTATTTGTGCACATGGGTAATATACTTTGGCCTTAAACATTATAATAGTGGGTTTTTTGGGGTTTATTAAATATAAGGGAATTAATAACTAGGAAAGGGTATTTCTTAGGGATTTAATAAAATATGTCAAAAGTTAATATGAGAGGGAGTGAAATATACAACAAAATACACATTATCTCCTAGTATAACATAATAATCAAGCATTTGCTCATCTTTATATTTCTTTCGATAATACTTAGGATAAATGTGATTTTGTGGGTTTTTATGAATTCTTCTGAAGGGATGAAGTTAATTGCTCTAGGGTTACAATTTTTCTAAGCAAGAATGTTATTTTACTTAGGAAAAAGGGTTTTTAATACATGAATGAAGGGTAAATGCAAATTTAGCATAAGAACTTGTTATTTTTAACTAACCAATCATAAAGCCTTGGGTCCAATCCCAACAAAAGTCAGAAAAATGCTCTGAGCCAATTTGACTGATAGCTTAGAATAATGAATAGTCATATGGGAGGGGAAATTAGTGATTTTCCTGATGATGCATTATTTACATGATTGCTCCACTGCTTTCTACCTACCCAGCTTTGTATTTCTAACATTTTTTCTTCATTTTGCAGGTGCATTTAGGCTTGCAACCATTAAAAAATTTTCTTTCAAAGCATAAAACTATCTAAATCTACCTTATTTCATCCCAGGGCTCAGAATAAATTGTTGAGCTCCTCATTATCATCTACCTATCTACTGATTTGTCAAGTTTAAGCTGTTTGACAAATCTTTATTCACTATCTAAAACATGAAATTAAAACATGAGCAGTTAAGATTAAACTATTTAACTGATCATGGATTATGGCATTTATTGACACTCTGCACATAATCATTATTCTTTCCAGTAAAATTAAAAGTAGTGGCATTTGAACTTGCTCACTTTCAGGTTTTATTTATCTTTTTCTTTTGGGGTATATATTTTTCTAAGTCCTTTGATCTTTCTTTTAGGACTTTTAACCCTCTTTTTGATTTTTTATTATTTTTCATTTTTTTCTGAATATGGGAAAACAACTTGCAAAAAGGAAGGTATGTACATATTTACAAGACTTATCAAAGTCAATTCAAAATTTTATGAATCCTATTATTATAGGACCCTAATAGAGTCTATACATGGGTTTGTTTATGCCAAGTCATGTATTCCTTTTGTGCTCCAAAAAGATAATACCAGGTGGAATTACCATGGTATTAGCCCACAGGATTGAACGCCATGTTGTCTATTTGATTTCGTTCAAGAATACCATCGACAGGTGTGTGGTTTTGACTCATGGTATTGGTAAAGACTAAATCTATATAAGGAGAAGAAGATCATAGTGCAAAGGTGTGCATATGTAAGGGCTATCACTAAATACATCTCTCTGAAGTATATATGCATAGGATGAACTCTGTTTTAATGATAAATCTGAATTTATGATGCACCCTTGGATAGATTGATGGATCAAGATCTCTAGACCTTAAATGACTATGTTATTGCATGATCCATTGAAGAGATGATTAGAACTGAGACCTCGCGCATGTTTTCTGAAGTGGAGTGAAGAATTCTAGGCAAGTTATGTTAGGGTCCTATAATAATAGGATTCATAATTTTGAATTGATGATGTAAATCTAGCAATATTGTACATACCTTTTCTTTCTGCAAATGTATTCCCAAATTTAAAAAAAAAATGAAAAGAGGGTATGTCCTAAAATAATAATCAAAGGACAGAAAAGAAACAAAGATCAATAGAATATTAAATATGAACCCCATCAAAAATAGATCATGAAAGTGTCGCAAGTTTAAATGCCACTAATTTAGTTTACTTTTTGCAAAATAATGATTATGTGCAGCTTGTTCAAAATGCCATAATCCATGATGAGTTAAATAGCTTAATATCAACTTTTCATTATTTAAATTTAATGTTGATAAATAGAATAAAGATCTAGCCAAAAATTTTAACCTTGGAAAATCAATAGTTAAAATAGAGAATAATAAGGAGCTCAACAGTTTAATCTGAACCCTTGGATGAAATAAGGTTAGAATTATATAGTTTTCTGTTCTAAAATAAAAATGAATAAGGGTTTGCAAACTCAAATGCACCCATGCAAATAAAGGAAAAAATGGTAGAATAAATGATGGGTAGGAAGAAAGCAGTTTCACAAGGCATGGATAAACATCATTTGGCATATTACTAAATTCACTCCCAGAAATGTGTTCCAGTACTAAATCCTTCAGTCATAAAGGCTCAGAACATTTCTCTGAATTTTGTTGGGACCGGACCCACGGCTTAATGATTGATTGGCACTAAGGTATTAGAATTCCCCTCATAAAAACCCTTCTCCTTCATAAAAAGCCCTTTTCCTCCTTACATCATTCATTTTCCTTTGCAAAATCCCCTTTTCCTAATTTTAAAACCCACCTTACTTAGGAAAAGTAAAACCCCCTTTACTAATTTCCTTTTCATACAAAATACCCCAAAAACCCACAAAAATGCTTTTTTCCAAAGTATAAGTGTTAAATGTTATGTTGGGCCTCACAATGATGAAATATCGCTTTAAAAACATATATTTTACACTATGCTTAGTGTATTTGGTCTTTCCGAAAATACATTTTATATTAACATTTAACTTAATGTATTAATTCCCATATATTCCCTTATCCCATATAATATTAATTCATTTTATATTAATATCCCAACACAACTTTTAATTATAAACCTAAAGTTATATTCCACACATGTTAATATGTCGGACCCACTACTCACTATAATCCTCCGCCAGTCCTTATATTACATGTATCCACAGCACCCCATTCGTCAAATACATTAAAACCCCCCTACTCCACCTATCCATTTAACATTAAAATTTTACGTTAAAACTATGTTTTAAACGTATAAATTTTCAAACACCCTGCCACATTAAGTTATCCCGGGCCCCACGCCTTTTGACCCAACACCTCTATCGCACAAACCTCTCCGTCCATCTCTATCCTCCAAAATCTAATGGCAGAGATCACCCATTGCAAATTTAATAGCGCGATCCTTAATCAACCCTTACCCTTTCGAAATAGGCAGTTTTCGGAATTTCTCTCTCCGCGACGTGTCTAATTGTCATTCAATCGCATTGCCAAAATAAATACAACTTACCACCTTTTCATATTGCGAAAACCACCGTCATTTTTTCTCTCCTGCACATCAAACCTTCCATCCATGTGATAATAATGTGACTTAATGAATTTTAATGTTAAAATAAAAACTAATAAAAACACCCGCCTGCACTGTTTTTCCTCCTGTTTGTTAGAATTTCGCACAAAAAGAGTCATTTTCAGCCTAAGAAAACGATGTCGACTCCAGTTTAAGCTTAAATTGTATAGAACCAACCTATTTAGACTGCTACAAACATTTTCGAAGACATTCAAGTGCTATAAAGATCAACAGAAGCTTCTGAAAGCTTTCTACAACCCCAAAAACCCCGTTGTAGTTCAAACCATTTTTTACAGTCTTGACCCATCATCAAAGCCATAATCCCTCCTTGTTACACCATTTTTTGGTCATCTAACTTACTATCATTAGATGGACCCAAGTACACCATGTAAGACCAGTTTTACCCTAAGTAAAACTGCTTTCACTATGTTAAAACAGGAAACCCCAAAAGGAAATATTAAACAAACCCATATTTGTTTAATTTTCCTCATGGAATAATTAATTAAACCATAATTTAATTATTATTCCCAGTCATGTTTAACCCAAAATAAAAGAAATTAATTAGATAAACCTTTATTTATCTTATTAATTTCTAGGAACAATTATTTAAATCTTGTTTAGATAATATTCCTTCTTAAATATGACCAAATCACCCACAAATAATTAAATAAATCATTATTTATTTGATTATCTTCCAACCACTTCCTTAAAAAGATAAATAAATCATTTATTTATTTATTTTTGACTAATCAAGGGATTTGACCCAAGTCAAATACCTTTTCCCTTCAACAAATATAATAAAATATTCCATAAAAGGTGGATCTAGATTTGGTTAACATTATTTTAATCATGCACCAAGATCTAGAATGACCCAATATTTTGTTATAAATAGGAGGGTTTTTCCTACCATTCTTGACCTTTTGTTGCCTATTAGATCACTCTGGATCTATACACTTGGTCCCATTTTTCTACCATTTGCTGTGTGAGCTCCCTTTGAGTTCCATTCTTTGTGTGGGTTTTCTACACCAACAAGAGAGAGAAATCTTAGATCTGAAGTGCTGAGGACTTCCAAGAACCCCACTGAGGAGAATTGGATACGCCTTCTAGTTTTCCTCCTAGGTGCCCAATTAATATAAAAATTCTTTCAAAATTGTTCTTGTCTTGTCTATTGGTATATGGAGCAAACCCTTGTTTTTTCTGCTTAATGTCTTTCCATGCATAGATCTGGTTTTTGCAGCTCTTTTATGTTCAACTAACCACAGATCTGAAGATATTGGCGGCCACTTTTGTTGTTAGGGCTATTAGTTATGCGTAGCTAAAGTGGTCCTTTTTCGTACACTTCGACAAAGGATTCATACTAACAAATGGCGACTCCACACGGATTTTAAATTACGACTGCTGTCGTTTTTCATATTCCTGCATATCCAGCTACTTCAGACCCTAGGGTTTCTTTTCAGTTGTTTATTTTTCCTATTTTTATGTTGTTTTTCTCACATAAAACCCTAAAACATTAAAATTTCTAACTTCCGTGTGTTTCTGGCCCTATTGCGCAGGTAAGCGACACCAACCGCAACTGAGACGGCAACTTTTCTGAAAATCTGCCGCCGAGACAACCGGAACAGGGGGTCACACTTTTTGGCCCTAAACCTGTGACCTGGACCTCCAGGTCGCACTTTTCAGCCTGTTTCCTGCGACCTGCACTGAAATCAGGTCAGAAACTGCGACCTGCCATTTTTTCAGTGATTTTTCTGCAATTTTTCTGGGTTTTGCTGCAGCTTCTGTCAGGGTCTTCCAGCCTCTGTCTCAGCCCGCCTTGACCAAGTTCTAATCTGTTTTTACTCATATAAGTGGGAACCTAGCCCCCTAGGGCTTTAGTACCCTCCACTTTTTGTGGAAGAGTTTTAACTGTTTCAGCCGTCTGTTTTTCAGAGCTTCAGCCTCCCTTTTTCCAGATCTGTTACCTCCCTTTCAGATCCTTTGAAATCAGCCTTTCTTCCTTTCAAATCACCTCCTGTCGTTTTGTTTGGACCTCCTTTGAAGGCCTCTGCCTTGCCCCCTTCGGTTTTTTCTGATTTTCTTCCTTTTTCCAGCCACCTTGCCTCTGTCTCTTGGCTGTGATCTGCACCTCTTTTCAGCAGCTTTATCCTTTAGATCCCTGTCACTTTTGACCTTAGATCTATTGGTCCCTTTTCCGTGTGTTTTACATAGATTTTTCCCTTTCTTTTCAGATTAGTTTTGAGACACCCACCTTCTTGGGTTAGATAGATGCACAAGTAGCTGTTATTTTTCTGTTATTTCAACATTATATACTGTTCTCTGTAGGTTTATTTTCAGCTACGCAACACACTTTTTTTTTGCTCTCAAAACGGAAAGGGTTTAAAAATTAAAATTAACGCACGCCACACACTGACCCTAAGTGAAGAAGCGCCTGGTTAACACCGCCTGGCAAAGACTCTAAAATCAATTGTCACTGCACCTTATCTGCCCTTGACCTTTCTTGATTCTGTCCCTTTCTGCCTTTGTCGGTTTCCTTCTTCCTGTCATCATTGCGCCCCCAAGGCGCCTTTCCCGGAGACTTCTTGGCCTTCACCCTCAGTTTCCGGTTGATCGACCTGCTCCGCACCGCCGTCGTCGAGCCAGTCCACCTTCGAGTCCGCACTCCGACTCCTCTCTTGATTCATCGGGTCCCCCTTCTCCTTCCGGTTCTCCCCCTTTTACCTTCACCATGTCTGGATCAGGGCCTAACGCTAGTGGTTCTCCCGGCCCCAATGCCGGCCCTACTTCTAGCGGAACCGTCACAACCACTACTCCGGCCACCCCTGTGCTGCCGTACATTGCAGGCCTCAGCCTCCCCGATTTCCATCGGTTGATTAATGACCCCATTCACCATAATACTACCTGGCCCGCTATGCCCACCAAGCTACCCTCTGATATCCCTAAGTTTGAGGGCCTTAATGGCGAAGACCCAACCAATCACGTCCGGTCTTTCCACATGTGGTGTTCCTCCAACTCCATTACCGATGACTCCATTCGTCTTCGTTTGTTCCAACGCACGCTTACCGGCGAAGCTTCCAAATGGTATGTCGAACAAGCCACCTCTACCCATACCACCTTTGAGACTCTTGCCCAAGCCTTTTTGTCGTACTTCCAGCTCCCTCTCCGATACGATACTAGCACAGAGCTCTTAACTTCCTTCAAGCAATCCTCTTCAACACGCCTTTCCGCCCATGTTCAGGAATGACGAAGAAGACGGAGCTTATGTCGAGCCCCCCCCTTCAAAGATCGGGTTTATATGGACTGGTTCCTTCGCACCCTTCCAGCTCCCATCGGCAAAGATGTCGCCTCTCATTTTCCTCAAACTGAAGAAGCCGCCCTCCAAATAGCCTTGAAATATGACCTGATCTACGCTCAATCTGGTTATGTTTATACCGTCCTTCCTGACCTCCCCAGGCCCGGTGGCGCTAACGCCCCGGGGGCATCTCATTCCGCCGACAGTATCGTTGGAGCCCTTTCCCATCCGTATGCTCAACCTCCTATGGGCTATGGTCTCCCTCAGGGAGGGGCCAGCTCCTCCAGCACTCTCCCCCCTCCCGGTAGCATGTATCCAGGATACGACATACCTCCTCCTTTTTCCCAACCTCCTACTTACCTCAATGTTGCCCAACCTACCCATTACCCTTATCCCACTTCGGTGCGCTACCTCCCTCCAAGATATGCGCTCTTCCTTCTCCCTTGAAGCCTCCTCCACACCCGCAACAAAGATTCTGCGCCCCCCTCTGTAAGGCAGACACAAATAGTAGCATCGACTAATCCTCCTTCTTCTCAAAGAAGTCAAAGGAGAGGCAAATCAAAACCCATCTGCCCCTGTACCGTGGACCCGGTCTCGCATGGACCCTAACACCCAACTTAAAGAATAGAAAGACCAAATTTCAAGGCCGGAGCAAAGTCAGCCAGACTAACAAGCCCCGTTCAGGCGTGTTTATGGTCATTACACCCACGATTGTCCCCTCTACCCCGCAGGCGGGCAGAGGCAAGCCCCAAAGCCACATCAAGGCGTGACAAAGACGCTCCTCTCATGCTCCTCCCACGGGCTCTACCCACCCCCGTGTTTACTGATCCTTTCCCTCAGCAAGGATTCGTGGCTACCCAACCGCCTGATAGCCAGGTCGCCACTCCCCCTTCCCTCTCTGGTTCCTCTGATTACCAGATCCTTATGATGCTCTCCGATCCTAACCCGCCCGTCGATCTTCACCTTAAAACTCGGTCTCGTCAGTACCCCAAGCCACCTGCTCAGTTTGCCCCCGAGCCTCCCTCTTCAGGTTCTACAGAGCCTCTTTCGACATCTAGTGGTCCCTTACATATCCCTCAACCCAAAGTTGAGGTCCATACCAAGATTCCTAAGGGACCATTACGTCGAAATGCTTCTTCTAGTCGAGCTGCTCATTCATATAGCATAGTAGATGATTTGGCACAATCTTCTGCTGCCATTTCCACACTGGAACTCCTCCAGTCGTGCCCTTCCCAAAAGAAGGCTCTATTATCTGCCGTGGGCGCTGTAGATCCTGCTGATGACCAAATGATTGTCTTCGACACCTCTCAATCGGACCATCCTCCCCTTCCTCCTTCCGTCGCCTTCCAAATCCCAGTCAAAATCCGGAACGCCAACGTGTCCCGGTGTATAATTGATGAGGGGGCATCCACTTGCGTGATGTCCGCATCGATTTGGAAGCAACTCGGATCTCCTGAGCTGGCCCCTTCCACGATCACCCTTCGAGCGTGGGACGGTCATGCCTCCCAGCCCATTGGCCTGTTCCGTAATTGTCCTATCACCCTCGCCAGAAGATCTAGTTTTTGAATCGACGTCGAAAGTCATTGACGCCCCTCTAGACTACAACATTATATTGGGGCGAAGCTACACCTATGCCATGTCTGCTGTCCCATTCGTGGTTTTTTGCAAGATGTCTTTCCCTCACAATGGAAAGATAGTCACCATTGACCAGCTGTCTTACCATGAGCCGCCGTCTCAGACCTCCCCCGAGACAACCATCTCTTTTGTAGCCAATAAGCAAACCGTCGATTCCTTGACCAGTGTCTCCCCCGGCATCTACAAAGATTCCTCCCTTCTTGGAACTTTTCCTGGTCTTCCCCCTCCTCATGTCTCTAATCCCAGCTTGTCGAATGTTTGCATGATGCAATCGTCTCGGGCTGCCCTTAAGCGGCTGCCCTCGCTCGCTAGTCGCCAACCTCCTCCCCGCCCTCCGCACCCCGCTCCTAGCCATTCCTCTTAGCCGCCCCGACCTCCTTCCGGCCCTCCCCTACAGCTGATCCCCCGAACTCTCTTTACCCTCCCCGGAACGGTTCCCCCTGGCCTTAACCACCCCGGAGCCGTCCCTCCTGGTCATTACCCTGCTGGGCAGATACCTTTCCTGGCTCCCCCTCTCGGAGTATTTTCTGTCCCCGTCATGGCCACCCTCTCTCTCCCTAACCTGTCCATCGGCCTACCCGTCTGGTACATTGACCCTCCCGCCGCTACCCCTCCCGGTCACCCCAAACCTTACCTTGCTTTGAAACCGGTTCAATCGGTCCCCCTCACCTCCTCCGGGCCCCCAGCACCTCCACAGGACCCTACCCCTATGGTTCCAGCCCCCGAAAAGAAAGGCAAAGCTCGTAAGGGGGCAACCCATTAGGACCAGGCCGCCCCGACAACTCTTACCCCTCCGCGACCACCAAAGCCCGCCATCCAATGCGCTTTGTGTGATATTGTTGGCCACGCCACCCATCTGTGTCCTGAATTACCACACCTCAAGATCTTGGTCAATGAGACGTTTCCCGACTCTGATATCCCCGAAGTATACGTCACTGTCCCGGATTCTATCCCGAAACTCAAAAACTTGCGCACAAATCACCCTTGTGCTTTGTGCGATTTCCACGGCCATTACACCCACCTCTGTCCCTGCCTTGACGAGTATCATTCCTCCTTAGCCACATACCGCCAATTCAAGGCTACGCACGACAAGATCCCTTCTCACTTGTCTGCAAGTTCTACTTCGATAGGACCAGAGGATATGCCTACTCCCATTCACATTCCTCCTCCCACTATCGAACCAAAGGAGCCTTCAACCACCATTTTGTACCTATCATCATCCTTGCGAGATAGTCCACCCAATCTTCAACCTGCAGATACTCTCGGTTCCTCCTCAGTCGACCTTGGAACTGTTGAAATTGCACATCTGATCCCTTCTCCTCTAGATGACCCGTCACACATCACTACCTCCTCGGGTGATCCTTCTTCCTCCAGTCTTCCCATCTTCCAGTCCGATGAAGACATTATGGAAGCCATGACCAACCCTGAATTTCCATGGGACGATATGCACCATCGCGCTTACTTCCTCCCACAGCAATCCCATGACCAATATGTTGTGGAAACCAAAGACTTCATTCCGAATATAGTCGATTGGTTCAAAAATCCCATCCCTACACCAGATGCTTTCGAAGAAGGAAACATGGCCAATATCTCTCCTACCATCAAAATTGACATTTCAGCCAAACTAGGAATCGAAGAATATATCACCTTGGGCGCCCAATGCACCCCAAAAGAAATCTAAGCTTACACCAAGCTTTTCAAAGAGTTCTGCGATATTTTCACCTAGTCCTATTCTGAAATGCCCGGACTCGATCCCGCCATTGTCGAACACCATATCGACACATGGCCTGATGCCAAATCGGTCCGTCAAAATTTGAGACCCATTCATCCTTCCAGACGTGACGCTATCAAAGCCGAATTCGATAAGCTCAAGCAAGCTGGTTTCATTTACCCCATTGAATACACCACTTGGGTATCCAACCCAGTTCCCGTTCTCAAGAAACAAGGCACCATCCGTGTCTGCACAGACTTTCGCGACTTGAACAAAGCTTGTCCTAAAGATAACTTCCCCACACCGTTCATTGACCAAATCATTGACGAGTGTGTGGAGCATGAGGTTCTATCCTTTATGGATGGTTTCTCTGGATACAACCAAATTTTTATCCATCCTGCTGATCAATTAAAAACCGCGTTCATTAGTCCGTGGGGAACTTTTTCTTACCGAGTCATGCCTTTCGGCCTAAAAAACGCCAGCGCCACTTTTCAACGGGCCATGTCTTATTGTTTCCATGACTTAGCTCATATTATCCTTGCTTATTTAGACGACCTCACTGCACGTTCTAAGCATCGGGCACAACACCTACACAATCTGCGTACCATTTTTCTTCGATTTCGCAAGTATAATATCCGCCTTAACCCGTTGAAATGCGTCTTTTGCGTTCCTGTCGGCCGTATATTAGGCTTAATCATGTCTAAGGATGGTATCACTCTTGAACCTTTGAAATTTCAAGCCATTCTTGAACTTCTCGTTCCGCGTACCCTATGCCAGCTTCAAAGTCTCCAAGGCAAAGCTAATTTTCTTCGTCGGTTCGTCCTTGACTATGCCACCACCGCACATGGGTTCCTTAGACTCCTCCGCTCTACTATCCCATTTGTTTGGGATTCCCATGCTCATGAGTCTTTCTATGCCCTCAAGCAGGCTCTCACATCCGCTCCCTTGATCCGCCCTCCCGACTTTGATCGGGACTCCATCCTGTATATCTCCGCTTCCACCTATTCGGTCGCTGGAGTCCTCATCCAGGAAGATGACAATGGTATTGAGCATGTGATTACTACGTCAGTAAGAACCTTGTAGGGCCTCCTGTTTCCTACCCATATGAAGAAAAATTAGTGCTGACTTTCATGTTCTCAGTCCAAAAACTTCGTCATTATATCCTCATGCGCTCCACCAAGGTTGTGACTAATTCCAACCCCATGGATTTCCTGTTGAGTCGTCGTATCCTCACTGGGAAGTACGCCTGTTGGGTCATTATTCTTCAGGAATTCGACCTCGAATTTGTCACACCAAAGAGTAAGAAAGGCTTAGCCCTCGCCGAGCTAATTTTTGAATTACCTACCGGATCGCAAGACCCTCCAGTTAATGATGATTTTCCTGATGAACACTTATTTGCCATTACTTCCGACGACCCGTGGTATGGCGATATGCTTACTTACTTGTGAACCCAAAATTTCACCCTCCACCTGGATCGTGAGGCTCGCCGATGTATCCAACACTAGGCTCCCCGATACCTCCTTATCGGCGACGACCTCTATCGTCGTGGGATTGATACTGTCCTTTGTCGTTGTCTCACACACGCTGAAGCTGAACAGGTCCTTAATGCCTGCCATAGCGGCGCTTGCAATGGCCACCTCTCCGGTCTTGCTACTACCCAGAAAGTCATCCGCGCTAGGTATTTTTGGCCTTCCCTCTTTAGTGATTGCATTGAGGCAGTAAAACACTGTCCCAATTGCTAACATTTCGCCCCTAAGGCGTGAGCTCCCCCAGCTCCCCTCCATCCGGTCGTATCCACTCGTCCCTTCTGTAAATGGGCCATCGACTTTATGGAGTGTCACCCACCATCCGCTGGTAACCACAAATATATCATCGTGGCGGTCGACTATTTCACAAAATGGGCCGAGGCCATGCCAACTTTCAACAACACGGCGCCTACCGCAGCCCTCTTTTTCTTTAACCATGTTATAGCTCGATTCAAGGTTCCCAAACAAAGGGGTTTCGAATTGCTGGAAAGCATTTTGAAGATGAGATATGGCATGAGCTATCCTCACCGTTGGGTTTTGAGCACCAATATTCCTCCCCCTATTACCCCCAAGGTAATGGCCAAGTTGGAAGTCAACAAAATCCTCAAAACTATTTTCCAATGAACTGAATAAGCACAAAACCAACCGGCATCTCATGCTCTTCCCTGCTTTATGGGCCTATCGAACTTCTGTTAAAACCACCACCGGGTTTACTCCTTTCCACCTAGTTTTTGGAGAGGAGGCAGTCTTACCGATCGAGTGTGAAATTCCTTCCCTACATCTAGCCGTTGAACTTCTCCCTGTCACCCAACCCCTAGAAAAATGACTTATCATGCTTGAGTGCGCTTCTGAAGACCGCCGTGTTGCCTTGCAAACCATGGAAGCGGCTAAAAAATTCACCAAAGCTCAGTATGACCGAAAAGTCTAGCCTCGTACTTTTCACGAAGGCGACCTCGTTGTAGTATATGACCAGGCCCATGATGTCCTTGGTCATGGGAATTTTGACTCATTATGGCTAGGCCTTTACATCATCAGTAAGGATATCGGTAAGGGGGCATACCTCTTAGAGGATTTCGAAGGCCATCCCCTTCCTAATCCTCGCAATGCGCTCTATCTTAAGAAATATTACCCTTAGCATTTCCCTTCTGAAATGCATGTTTTATTTTATTTTAGATAGCCAGCATCTGTTTTGCCGTTTTTATGATTTGCTACTTCACCAGGACCCATTTTGTCCACGAAGGGCCACTTCACCTCCACTTTAAATCGAATTTCCTCACTTATGACACTTGTATTTGGGGCATCACTTCGCCTCCATACTTGTCCATGTTCGTGTCGATTTTCGTCATGAGTTCCCACCTTGTACTCATGTTTTCATGCTCACCCATTGCGCCTTTACTGTGTGGCAGCACTATCGAGTCGCCCTTGTTTAGAGCATCCAAGTTGAGTCATCATTACATCCATGGAGTCTATCCCGAGTCCCTTTGTACCCCGCTATAGCCCTCCATCCTTCATTGCTTGGTCTCTCTGTGTCGCACATTATGACCTTCTGGGCCTAATCGTCCCCCATCCCCGATGATGTTGTGTCACGTCGCCATGTCATTCATGCCCTTTATGCTCTAGCAAGGGAAGTCGTCCATTAGCTACTCACTCTTTCCACTTCACCATCATCATTAGTGCCGTCCGTCCGTCGCTCTACTTCTTTTCTTCGCGCCTACGGTTGGTCTCTCATTGCCTCAACTATGGCGGACCTCCTTCTGTCGACATCAACTCATTTATTCCAGAAGCCAGGTCTAGAGGGCAGGTGTACCTTGTTTCCAGCTTCCACTCTTGTTCGTTGCCTCGGATTAGGCAAAGGGATATCTCCTTTCCTTTCGTTTCGATTGTTTCTCCACCTCCTTCAAAGATGATCGAGATTCGTATACTTGATGGTCCAAATGGATCCACCGCCAAAATTTCGGTGATTCCCCGGTGTGTGAGACATTTGCACCTCATGAGGGGGTGGCCCCGCAGTAGCTCCCCACATGCCCGGACATTCTCTTTCTTTGGCAAATTTCTTGATGCAGCTCCATATATTTGATGATGTTGGCCATAGCCACTTGCAGCGCCTCTTTGACTTGCATGTATCAGTCAGATTTTGTGAGCCCTTCCCGAGTTACAGGGGGCATTTGGGTTGTATTTGTATCTCATGTACTCAGATATTATTGTACAAGTCCTGGCTGTGATCCCAGGCACAACTTACCACCTTTTCATATTGCGAAAACCACCGTCATTTTTTCTCTCCTGCACATCAAAACTTCCATCCATGTGATAATAATGTGACTTAATGAATTTTAATGTTAAAATAAAAAACTAATAAAAACACTACTGCGACTGCTTTTTCTCCTGCTTGTTAGAATAGTTCACAAAAAGAGTCATTTTCACCATAAAACGATGTCGACTCCGGGCTTAAGCTTAAATTGTATAGAACCAACTTCCATTTTAGATCAAGCAGCAAACATTGTCAAGACGCTCAAGTGCTATAAAGATCAACAAGCTTCTCGAAAGCTTTCTACAACCCCAAACCCCGTTGTAGTTCAAACTATTTACAAGCATCATCAAAGCCATAATCCCTCCCTTACATATTCATTTTTTTGGTCATCTAACCTTTTATAATTAGATGGACCCAAGTACACCATGTAAGACCAGTTTTACCCTAAGTAAAACTGCTTTCACTATGTTAAAACAGGAAACCCCAAAAGGAAATATTAAACAAACCCATATTTGTTTAATTTTCCTCATGGAATAATTAATTAAACCATAATTTAATTATTATTCCCAGTCATGTTTAACCCAAAATCAAAGAAATTAATTAGATAAACCTTTATTTATCTTATTATTTTCTAGGAATAATCATTTAAACCTTATTTAGATGATATTCCTTGTTAAATATGACTAAATCACCCATAAATAATTAAATAAATCACTATTTATTTAATTATCTTTCAACCACTTCCTTAAAATAATAAATAAATCATTTATTTATTTATTATTTACAAATAAAGGGATTTGACCCAAGTCAAATACCTTTTTCCTCCAACAAATATAATAAAATATTCCATAAAAGGTGGATCTAGATTTGGTTAACATTATTTTAATCATGCACCAAGATCTAGAATGACCCAATATTTTGTTATAAATAGGAGGGTTTTTCCTACCATTCCTCACCTTTTGTTGCCTATTAGATCACTCTGGATCTATACACTTGGTCACCATTTTTCTGCCATTTGCTCCCATTGAGCTCTACTCTTTGCATTGGGTTTTCTACATCAACTAGAGAGAGAAATCTTAGATCTGAAGTGCTGAGGACTTCCAAGAACCCATCCCACTGAGGGGAATTGGATACTCCTTCTATTTTTCCTCACAGGTGCCCCATTAATACAAAAATTCTTTCAAAAATTGTTCTTGTCTTGTCTATTGGTATATGGAGCAAACCCTTACTTTTTCTGCTTAATGTCTTTCCATGCATAGATCTGGTTTTTTGCAGCTCTTTCTGTCTAACTAACCGCAGATCTGAAGATATTGGCAGCCACTTTTGTTGTTAGGGCTATTATTTATGCGTATCTAAAGTGGTCCTTTTTCGTACACTTCAACAAAGGATTCATACTAACACTCCTTGTAGACCTGGATTTGATTAATGAATTTTTTTTTTTTTGCAGGTTAGTAGGAAAAGGATAATTGGGATAAACAGTTTAATACTAGTTAAAGCTATTTACTCCTTAAAAACTTACAAAGAAATGAATTTTAAATGATATTCCTTAACAAAGCATTCCAAGCAGTAGAATAGAAAGAAGTCATTTACATAGAGAAAGATAAATTTTCACATTGAATGGTAAAAGTGAAATAATAATTCACAGTGACAGTGAAAACAAAACAGTCAAAGAGCATCAAAGTTAAAGTGTATCAAATAAAAGTCAGAGTGAAAGTCAAATTAGAAAAAACAAAGTAGTCAATGTAAAACAGTAAAATTAAATACAGAGGAAGTAATGGTTAAACAGAGATAAAAACACTTTCACTAGCAACAATGAAGTTTATCCAGAGTAAAAGTAAAAATAGTTAAAAGAACATTAAGGTTAAAAGATGAAAACAGAGTAGGAAAGGACATTTTCCAGAAATTTCCTGTTTAAGCCATAGTTTTGCATAAACTATTGTGGCCAATAAAAGATGAATTTTTAAAAAATGGAGGATTTTTATGTTCTTAAGAGGTCAATATACAAAATCTTGTCTCATGCTCTGCAAAGGTATTAAATAAGGAGAGAGATATGGACATCTTCACAGCCTATTGTTTGGACTGTGCAAATTTCTGTTTTACACATCTTTTGGAAGAGCTTATTGTGAACAACTGGAGTGGAATTTTAGGGAACTGAGAGAGATTTATCTCAACAACATATATATATATATAATAACCTTGTTCACGTTTTACATATATATCTTGGATTTAGATATAAAAAGGTATCACTGGACCCCAATTTTGCAGAATTTCTGGAGCAAAATGCACAAAGGAAGGAGACAGTTAGTGACTCGGAAGCCTCATCATCAACTAAGAGTTGGTATCAAATTATAATTTCTCTTCATTGTCACCATCAATCCATAAAAATAGTGCGAAATAGATTCATTAGTTTTGAGTTTCCTTTTATTAAGTTCTATTTATGTGAAACAGTTTGAGATATTTGTAAACCAATCTTGATATTTTTTCAAGATATTCTAGTTTAGAATTTGTATAAATACTTCATCATTTGAAGTATTGAGGGTGGATAGTTTCTGAAGATCTCTATAGCTGTAGCATTCTGAACCTAAGGGTTTTTTGTATCAATATCAAGTCAGAAGACTGGATTTCAAGGAATAAAGCATAATATTACTGGATTCATGTGTTGGGCCACTGAAGTGAACTATTATCTTATGTCATTTGTCAATTTTCTTATGTTTTACATTCATTCATAAATGTGTTTTAAATTTTAATGTGAAGTCAGGAATTGTTATACCAGAATTTGTTAAAAGCACTTTGTTATTGACTGGTTTCATTTTAATGTTTTCTGTTGATATCCAGACTAGAGAACCCTTAATTGCTACCTAATTTCGATTGACCCATGCCTCTTCTCTCCTTATCCAGATTAAAGAATCCTTCATTTCTCTTTATCCCAATTAAATCCATTTCACCATCAGCCTTTGAAACATCCTAAGTGACTCTATTATCGTGCCCTTTAAAATTTTGACTTTAGACCTTATTTTGATCTTTCTGCATGATGCATTGACTCCATCTTCCCAATGGATTTCAGATCCTCAGCTATCCATCTCATTAAGTGATTTTCCCACCAAACCAAATCAAAACCCCAAAACCAATTTTCCCCATATAAATAGCCTAAAATAAAACATAAAAACAAAGTTAAATATTATAGAGAGAGACCTCTATGAGCCCTAGGAAGGCTAGATCCTAAAGCTTAAAAGTAGGTTTGTGGTTACCTCAGTGAATTCTTTCTTTAACCTTGAGAAATTACTGAGTGATAACATATTGGCGACCATACTAGGGACTAACATTTTCTTCAGAAATATTTTAGAGGTTCAGATCTGATCTATGATGGTGGACAGTGATCAGACACACAGAGGTTAAAATCATCCACCTGGCGACTCCAAATCATTTTCACAATCAAGACTCCAATGGAGGAATGAAACTGAAAGAACAATACTGAAAGATCAGGCTTTTAACTTGGATTACAATCCAATACATCATGTTCTTTCTCATTACGAAATTTTTTCGATGTATATTGTATTTTAGAGAAGATCTTAGATTAGTTTGTAATTATTTTCCTTTAAAGATTGTAAATATTAATTCTCATAATCCCTTCGAGTAGCTTTCTGCTGAATCTTATGATTATCATTTTCCAATTAAGAAGCCTCAAATAATCAAGACTGGTCTTAAAATCCCTCTGCATATTCTTGTACCTTATGAAGTTCCTGATAGATATAAGCCCCTCATTTTACCTCCTATACTCCATGATTTCCCTAATAAATATTACAAATTTCTTCCCAGGTTTGATGGAGAAAATAATAACATCACTGCCCAAAAACATATTCAAGGTTTTGAGAATTATCTGGACCTATTTGAGATTGATGAAGATGGT
The DNA here is from genome assembly GCA_034641835.2 of Pinus albicaulis. NCBI lineage: Eukaryota > Viridiplantae > Streptophyta > Pinopsida > Pinales > Pinaceae > Pinus > Pinus albicaulis. The sequence goes on along the minus strand of CM076573.1, from coordinate 54,658,642 downwards.
GTTAGAATCACACTTTTTGCTCTTTCTTTGCAAAATAGAATAAATATTTGGTTCAAGAATCTTCCTAATGCAAGCATCTCAAATTTCCAGCAATTTGTCAAAAAAATTCTTGACAGATGGATAATTAAAGTCAATCTTTTTGTGATCATAGAAGAATATAATTAGTTAAAAAGACATCCAAATGAAACAATACAATTTTTTTTCGAAAATTTTAATCAATTTTATTATTCAATGCTAGAAAATATAAGAACTCCTCATGATTCAGCTCCCTTTCATTATCCAAGTGCCTTTGATCTAGAAATAGAATTTCAGTTAAGAGACACTTGTACAGATTTAGAACATTGCAGTTGATGTAGAAGTTAATCTACAAATCAGAAAGGAAAATTTAAAAGCAGAAGAAGAGAAGAAAAACATTGCAGAGGTAAAACTCAGCCTTTTGGTAAGAAAACTAGAGGAAACCATACAAAAGATCACTATGAAAGATGAATTTTTTGTTTAAAATCAGCATGAAGGAATAGAAGATGTTGATAGCCATGAACAAATTCTTTCTAATTCCAATTATCATAGATCAGAAAATGGATTTAAGGATCAAATATGTGGAATAGGAATCTACCGATCTAATGTGTATGTTTGATGACATTCCTTCTTTTGATGATTTGCCTAAGTATGATCATTATGATGATAGTTATGTTCTCCAAACTCAAGATAACTTTACAAAACAGCCAGAAGCTAGCTTGTGGGATGAGGAAACTTAGTTTCAGCAGCCAAAATACAACGATCAGCCAATACAGATCATCCATGAGAGTGAGGAAGAAAAATCACAAAATTTGGAAATAAGTGAAGGTTATTTACCTCTTTGTTTTTCTTCATTTCAATTTATTTGAAACAACTTTAAAGCCATCAATAATCATCAGTATTTAGGTATTGTGATTAACAACAAAGAAGATAATGAAACTCTTGATCAAGACTTGTCAGTTCCACAATTACAGTTATCCAATTTTATTGAAACATCTGATCAAATGACACAAGAAAGTTCTATACCACTATACTTTGAATCATTTCAGCTTTTAACGGAAATGTGGTATAACATCTTTAAAGAAAAGGATGAGAAACTTGTTGAAGTTTATGAAGTCCCATGGAATTCTATATGCCATAGGTTGCAGCAATTTTCCCAAGTTTTTCATGATCCAGTAGCTGATATGTTGGATATTGAATGCATTCAAAGCCTGCCTCCATTAACTAACTATGAGTTTCAGAATCAAGATGATAAAGGTTTTAGCAGTCAAACATTACAATCAGTAGGAATATCATCACAAATCTTATCTGAAATTTTGTAGGGAGATAAAGATGAAAATAACATTTCAGTTTCATGGCATGGAGGCCATCCATAACAGATGTACAATTGTTTAGATCAGTTAAACATTAGTGTATATATCTTGGAAGATCCTTTTGAATTTTTTCTAGAGTCAACAAAGGAAATCAAGTATTTCCTTATCCTCTCATTTGTTGACAAGTTTCTAATAGGTTGCAAAATTACAGTTTTGATAATCAACAAGCAAATGCAGCAAAATATTTCATAGTACATAATGCTTGAATGGTTGCATTGGCTATTTCATTTTACCTAACAAGCATTTGGACAACTGATTAGAGTAAGTAGGTAGGATTTCAGTTTATTTCAGTTTTCAGTTTTCAACTAGTTTTGAAATAATTCATTAAGATTTGAAGCCAAGGAAAATGCCCAAAGATATTGATGATTTAGTAGTTTGGTTTGAAGGCTGCAACACCTTTTAGTCTTAGATCAGATTTCAGTTTGCAAAAAAAGGTGTAAATTCAGTTCAAGATTTTTCAGTCATAGCATATGCATGTTTTGGATTAGCTCAAAGGGTTAGGATACTTGTCGACGATATTTTCGACATCTCACAAGGATATGCCATCCCCATGTGAAGCCGTTGTTAGGGTCCTATAATAATAGGATTCATAATTTTGAATTGATCATGTAAATCTAGAAATATAGTACATACCTTTTATTTCTGCAAATGTATTCCCAAATTTTAAAAAAAAAAATGAAAAGAGGGTATGTCCTAAAATAAAAATCAAAGGGAAAAAAATAAAAAAAGATCAAACGAATATTAAATATGAACCCCATCAAAAATATATCATGAAAGAGTTTCAAGTTTAAATGCCACTACTTTAGTTTACTTTTTGCAAAATAATGATTTTGTGCAGCTTGTTCAAAATGCCATAATCCATGATGAGTTAAATAGCTTAATCTTAACTTCTCATGCTTTAAATTTAACATTGATAAATAGAGAATAAAGATGTAGCTAAACAGTTTAACCTTGGAAAATCAATAGTTAAAATAGAGAATAATAAGGAGCTCAACAGTTTAATTTGGGCCTTTGGATGAAATAAGGTTAGAATTATAAATTTTCCTACTTTAAAAGAAAAATGAATAAGAGTTTGCAAGCTCAAATGCACCCATGCAAATAAAGGAAAAAATGGTAGAATAAATTATGGGTAGGAAGAAAGCAGTTTCATAAGGCATGGATAAACATCATTTGGCATATTACTAATTTCCCTCCCCGCAATGTGTTCCAGTACTAAATCCTTCAGTCATAAATGCTCAGAGCATTTCTCTGAATTTTTTTGGGACCGGACCCACGACTTAATGATTGATTGGCACTAAGGTATGAGAATTCCCCTCATAAAAACCCTTCTCCTTCATAAAAATACCTTTTCCTCCTTACATCATTCATTTTCCTTTGCAAAATCCCCTTTTCCTAAGTTTAAAACACATCTTACTTAGGAAAAGTATAACCCCCTTGAATAATTTCCTTTTCATACAAAATACCCAAAAAACCCACAAAAATTATTTTTTCCCTAAGTATAAGTGTTAAATGTTATGTTGGGCCTCACAATGATGAAATCCTGCTTAAAAATATCTGTTTTACACTATTATTAGTGTATTTGGTCTTTCCGCAAATACATTTCATCTTAACATTTAACTTAATGTATTAATTCCCATATATTCCCTCATACCATATTATAATAATTCATTTTATATTAATATCCCAACCCAACTTTTAATTATAAACCTAAAGTTATATTCCACACATGTTAATATGTCAGACCCACTACTCATTATAATCCTTCAGCAGTCCTTATATTACATGTATCCACAGCACCCCATTCATCAAATACATTAAAACCCTCCTATTCCACCGATCCCTTTAACATTAAAATTTTACGTTAAAACTATGTTTTAAACGTATAAATTTTCAAACCCCTCGCCATATTAAGTTATCTCGGGCCCCGCGCCTTTTGACCCAACACCTCTATTGCACAACCCGCTTCGTCGATCTCTATCCTCCAAGATCTAACGGCGAAGATCACCCAATATCGCAAATTCAATAGCGTGATCCTTAATCAACCCTTACCCTTGCAAAATACAAAATTTTCGGAGTTTCTCTCTCTGCGATGTGTCTATTTCATATTCGATCACATTGCCAAAAGAAATACAACTTACCACCTTTTTCTATTGCAAAAACCACCAGCGGTTTTTCCCTCCTACACGCCAAACCTTCCATCCATGAGATAAGACTGTGAGTTAATGAATTTTAATGTTAAAATAAAAACCATTAAAAACACCCGCCCACACTGTTTTTCCTCCTGTTTGTTAGAATTTCACACAAAAAGAGTCACTTTCAGCCTGAGAAAACATTGTCGACTCCATTTTAAGCCTAAATTGAATAGAACCAACCTATTTCAATTGCTACAAACATTGTCTAAGACATCCAAGTGCTATAAATATCAACAGAAGCTTCTGAAAGCTTTCTACAACCCCAGAAATCCCGTTGTAGTTCAAACCATTTTTTACAGCCTTGACCCATCATCAAAGCCATAATCCCTCCTTGTAGACCTGGATTTTATTAATGAAAATATTTTTTATGCAAGTTAGTAGCAAAAGGAGGATTTGGATAAATAGTTTAATACTAGTTAAAGTTGTTTACTCCTAAAAAATTACAAAGAAATGAATTTTAAATGATATTCCTTAACAAAGGATTCCAAGCAGCAGAACAGAAAGAAGTCATTTACGCAGAGAAAGATAAATTTTCACAGTGAATGGTAAAAGTGAAATAAGAATTCACAGTGACAGTGAAAACAAAATAGTCAAAGAGCATCAGAGTTAAAGTGTATCAGATAAAAGTCAGAGTGAAAGTCAAATAAAAAAAAACGAAGCAGTCAAGGTAAAACAGTAAAAGTAAATACAGAGGTGGTAATGGTTAAACAGAGATAAAAACACTTTCACCAGCAACAATGAAGTTTATCCAAAGTAAAAGTAAAAATAGTTAAAAGAACAGTAAGGTTAAAAAATGAAAACAGAGCAGGAAGGGACATTTTCCAGAAATTTCTTGTTTAAGTCATAGTTTTGCATAAACTATTTTGGACAATAAAAGATTAATTTTTCAAAATTGGAGGAGGTTTATGTTCCTAAGAGGCCAATATACAAAAACCTATCTCACGTTTTACATAGGTATTATAGAATGAGAGATATATACACATCTTCACAGCCTATTTTTTGGACTGTGCAAAGTTTGGTTTTAAACATATTTTTGAAGAGCTTATTGTGAACAACTGGAGTGGCATTTTAGGAAACTGAGAGAGGTTTATCGCAAAAACATATTTATATACAATAACCTCTTTCACTTTTAACATATCTATCTTGGATTTATATATAAAATGGTATCATTGGACCCCCATTTTGCATAATTTATGGAGAAAAATGCACAAAGGAAGCAGACAGTTAGTGACTTGCAAGCCTCATCATCAACTAAGATTTGATATCAAATTCGAATTTCTCTTCTTTTTCACCATCAATCCATAAAAATAGTGCCAAATAGATTCATTAGTTTTGAGTGTCATTTTATTCAGTTCTATTTATGTAAAACAGTTTCAGATATTTGTAAACCAATCTTGATATTTTTTCAAGATATTCTAGTTTAGAATTTGTATAAATAATTCATCATTTCAAGTGTTGAGGGTGGATAATTTTTGAATATTTCTATAACTATAGCATTCTGAACCTAAGGTTTTTTTGTATCAAGTTCAAGTCAAAAGACTGGATTTCAAGGAATAAAGCATCATATTAGTGGATTCGTGTGTTGGGCCACTGAAGTGAAGTATTCTGTTATGTCATTTGTCAATTTTCTTATGTTCTACATTCATTCATAAATGTGTTCTAAATTTTAATGTGAAATCGGGAATTGTTATATCATAATTTGTTAAAAGCACTCAGTTATTGACTGGCTTTCAATTTAATGTTTTATGCTGATATCTAGACTAGGGAACCCTTAATTTCTCCCTAATTTTGGTCGACCCCTGCCTCTTCTCTCCTTATCCAGATTAAAGAATCCTTCATTTCTCTTTATCCCGATTAAAACCATTTCATCATCATCCTTTGAAACATCCTAAGTGACTCTACTATCCTTCCCTTTAAAAATTTGACTTTAGACCTTGATCCTGGTCTTTCTGCTTGACACATTGACTCCATTTTCCCAATGGATTTCAGATCCTCAGATATCCATCTTATTAAGTTATTTTCCCACCAAACCAAATCAAAAACCCAAAACCAATTTTCTCCATATAACTAGCCTAAAATCAAACATAAAAAACAAAGTTAAATGTTTTAGAGAGATCCCTCTCTGAGCCTTAGGAAGGCTAGATCCTAAAGCTTAAAATTAGGTTTGTGGTTACCTCGGTGAATTCTTTCTTTAACCTTGAGAAATTACTGAGTGATAACAAGTTCTTTAGATCTAAAACATTCTATAGAATTAATATTTACAAATCTATACACTAGTTCGTCTCAGTAAAATCATGTATATACATGGCTTTGCTTTAGAAAAGGCGCGTATGGAAGTTAGGGTTTTCTGAAGCTTATTGCAGAGGTTATCTATTATTGCTGCAATTTTTCTGTTGTCTGTCAATGAATTATTCATGTAGATATGGGTCGCTTAATTGTTGTATATGCTGCTAATTTGATCATGTATAAATCTGATCAATGAGTAGGTAAATATGTGTTATGATGACTAACTGATCAAGGGTTCTGCAATTCTGAAAAAGATATCTGACTGAAAGCCTCAGATCTGGATCTGAGACTAATCATATTCTGAAAAATAGTATTCACAGATCTATACGCAGGTTGTTGTTAAGGAAAGCACGTATACACGTGGGTTCAGTGAAGAAAAGTAGCATATGCCTTTTGAATGTTCAGGGTTGAATTTGATTATGCATATTGATTTTGGAATCTGGTTATTATAGTGTTATGTGTACAGTGACCTCACTGTTCAGTTTGATGTATTGGGTGAATTTTATTGTTGTTAATCTTTATGAAGGGTTGTGTTGAAGTTGTGTGATCCAGTATGAAAATTGATGGAACGTGGTCTGTAGTAATTCTGAGGGAAGTAAAGGCTTCCTTCTAGTAGAAGATGGTGTTCTAACTAGGGGGTTGAAGCTCCCTTCCAGTAGTGGCTGGTAAATGAGATCAGGGGGCTGTAGCTCCCTTCCAGTTGTAGCTGGAAAACGAGAGAAGGTTGCAGCCTTCTGCAGGTAGATGCCTGCATACTGATATGAGTCTGCATCAGTACAATATTGCAAGCAGTTTTCTATATAATAAATATTGAAGACAGAGATGACAGCAGTGGTGGTTTTCTCCCGAATTGGAATTCCACCTTAAATTTTAGTGTTCATGTGTGTTACTCTTGTGTGATGATTTATTCTACTGTTGCTGCACATATTTACTGCTTAGCTAATAGATGCATGACTAATAATCTGAGTTAAATATTGTTTCTGAAAATTTTTTCTAACAATAAAAGTATATAAGTATATGCTAGTTTCCTTTGATATATGCGTGTGTATACGCGAGTTGGATTCATCTAAGCCACATATGGATTTAAGTAAAGAAAAATCTAAAATTATCAGTGAGTTATAAATACTGATTCACCCCCCCCCCCCCCCTCTTAGTATTTTTCCCAACAATTGGTATCAGAGCAGTTCCTTCTAAAGAAGCTTAATTGCTAGAAGGAATATCTGCCAAGATGAGAAATCAATATGGGACAACATCTATCAGGCCTCCTCTCTTCAATAGAAACAACTTAATCTTCTCGAAGACAAGGACAAGATCATATCTTCACTCTATTGGAGCATATGTATGGGCTATAGTTGAAGGAGGTTATCAATATCCAACTTCCTTTCCAATAGATGCAGCGGCAAGAAAGAAATATGAAACCAATGCAAAGGCGGTCAATGCATTATTGGGAAGTTTGACTAAATCAGAATTTTTCAAAGTCATGCAGTTTAATACAGCAAAGGAAATATGGGACAAGATCATTCTAATCTATGAAGGTGATGCCAAGGTAAAAAGTGCTAGACTCCAAACTCTCAGAATTCAATATGAAAAACTCAGAATGCATAATGAGGAAAGCATTTCCAGTTTATTTTTATGTCTAGATGATATTGTAAATCGTATGAGAAATCTGGGTGAAACCATATCTAAAGCTACTCTGGTAGAAAAGGTTTTCAGATCTCTAACTCCCAAATTTGAGTCGAAAGTGTCTGCTATTGAAGAGAAGCAGGATCTGAAAAATCTTAATATTGTTCAACTTCATGGGATTCTGAATGCTTGTGAAATGAGAAAAGGAGGTCCATCTGAAGTCAGAGAAGTTGTCTTCAGAGCTACTACAAAAGGAAAGGAGATAGAAGAACAAGAAGGACTAGGGTATGTTTCAGAAGAAGATGAGATAAATTTTGTAAAGAAGCTACAACTTGGCACTGGAAGGTTCAGAGGTATGCTTCCTTTCAAATGTATTGCTTGTGGAAGAGTTGGTCATTATGCTGCTAAATGTCCCCATAAATATAGTCATGAAAAGGGAAAGAAAATGGCTAAAGGAAATAAGAAATGGTTTATCAATAGAAAAAGCTATTATACTCATGAAGATAGTGATGGTTTATCAAATAGTGAAGAAGGCGAACCTAATCAAGATATTAGACTACTCATGGGTTTTGAAAAGGACTCTAGTGATACTTTTATGGAAGCTTTAGAAGAAAATGACTTTCTTGAAGAAATAAATCATCTCAAAATATGTTTGAAAGAAAACAAAATTTCCATAGATACTCTAAAAAATCAGCTTATAGAAAAGGAGAAGCACAGTTAGAAATTAGAATGTGAAATAGTAAGTCTAAGAAAGGAAATTGAGAAAGTGAAAAATTTAAATCTTAGATTTGCTAAAGGATTAGAAAATTTAGATGAAATTATCAAGGTACAATGCTCTCCTCATATAAATACAGGTCTTGGATATATTGGAGAATCATTTTTCTTTAGCACCAAGCTATCTAAATGCAGCTAAAGCCAGCCTACAACATTCTGTCTCTCAGAAAAAGAACAAAGAAAATAAACAGGTAGAGCATGGCCACTTTAATATAAGGAAGAACAATAATAGAAATATCAGTCAGCAGGTAAACATAAACAGAAGGTTTCATGATCGCAAAAATTTCTTCTTTAATGAAAAATGTTTCTCTTGTCATAATTTTGGCCATAAGGCTGCTCAATGTGTTGCATACAAAACCATCATGACCAGAGAAGCTGTTAGGTCCCTATATCACTAGTATAGTCCCTTATTATTGTTAGTGTAACCCCCTTATTGTTATTATTGTACCCTTGTAACCCTCATTTTGTTATTATTGTGCCCTTAAATTATTATTGTTAGGTCGGCTAGGATTACATTGTGGCCCACTAGGATTACATTATGGCCCCATGGACTCCTATATATAGAAAGGAGGTTTTGCAAATTGTATCATCCAAGAATTGTGCATTTATGTAATGTATTGGAGGTTTACCCCTCAAAGTGGCTTATTTCTAAGGCGTTGATATCTCTTTTCTTCTATTTTTGAAGCTGGTTACACAACATTTGGTATCAGAGCTTTGGATTCTAGGGTTTCGCTGCTCCAAACAGGTCATCGTGGAATTTTCGCTATAAATGTTTTTCTACGAAGTTTCAGAAGCTGAAATTTTTAGGGTGCGAAGCCAAAAGCCTGAGGAAGATTTTCTAAAAATTTCAGAGCTTGGTTCACTTTTCTTTTGGAGATATTATCTGTGGAAGTTAGGTCTTTTTTCTGGCTCCTAAACGGGTCATCGTGGAATTTGTGCTATAACTTGTTTCTACGAAGGTTTAGAATCTAAAATTTGTATGGTGCGAAGCTGAAATCCTGAGGAAAGTTTTCAAAAAATTTCAGATCTTGGTTCGCAATATTTTTGGAGATATGATCTGTGGAAGGTAGTGCTTTTTCAGGCTCCTGAATTTCATCTCAAAGAGGTGATCGTGGAAAAAGTTCAATAACTCTCTCTCTGGGAATCGGATTGGAGTGCCGTAAAAAGTGGTCACAAGTACACAGACTTTAGTTTCTTGGCTATCAATTTCAGAGACAAAGGACAAAAACGTGACACGTGGCAAGTCGTACACGTTCGCTCCACTAAACCAGTCCATAATTAGGTCATTGTGGGAGATTGGACACAAATTTGCCTTGGAGAATCCAAATAAGGTCAGACCTGTGGCATTCAAAAGAGAATTCAGAGGGCTAATTCAGTGCTGAATTTCAGATATAGAAGAGCCGCAATCACAGAGATAATACAATTTCAATATCGAGCTCCTCAAAAGCAAGTAAAAGGTGTGTATTTGTTTTCCGAATTGCATAAGTCTTGTTTGAAGAATCAAGTTGAATTGATTGCAAGGGCATATTGTAGAATAGATATCAGTATTGGATTATAAAATGGCCCCAAAAAAGAATTCAACACCCATTAAGCCTTTGGAAAGCTCTACTATGACTCATGAAGATGAAGAATTGCAACATGATCTATCAAAATTGCAAGAGCAAGTGCAACAAATTTCACTCTCGCAAAGAGCAACAAAAAATGAAATGGAAGTTTTGAAGAAAGGCATGGAAGCTAAGATGGATGGCATGCAATCTAATATGGATGGCGTGCAAGCTAATATGGATGGCGTGGAAGCTAAGATGGATGGCATGGAGGCTGGCATGGAATCTAAGATGGATGACATGGAAGCTAAGATCGATGAGAAAATGGAAAACATGAAGAATTTTCTAAAAGCAGACATGGAAGGTTTGACAAAGTTGATACAAGAAAGGTTTCCTAATGGTGAAAAGATAGTAGAATAACCTCATGATGAGAACAAAATAAATTTTAATTGTGATTTCATAAACTCTAATGTTGGCGGGAAGAACCACCATATTCCAAAGATGGATATGAGGAAGTTTGATGGAAAGGATCCTGTAACATGGATACTACAGATGGAGCAATATTTTGATCTCCATAACGTGCAAAAGACACAAAAGGTATGCATTGCAACTTTACATTTAGAACAAAATACATTTGTATGGTATCGATGGCTTTGCTCCCGTAAAAAAATTGTCACTTGGTAAATTTTTACGGAGAAAATGATAGCACATTATGAGGATACAAAGAGCAACACCTTCTTTAGCCAATTGATAAATCTCAAACAAAAGGGTTTAGTGGGGCAGCACATTGAGGACTTCCAAAATTTGAATATAAGGGTAACTGATATTCCAGAGGAACACAGGATTGATCTCTTCATAGGTACTCTAAAGGATAACATCCAACATGAATTTCGTGTGTTGGAACCTGATTCATTAGAGAAGGCATTTAGCTTGGCAAGAAAAGTTGAATGTAAAATTATGGCGACAAGGAAGCCTACCACTCAATTCTATAAATAAGGAAGTGTTGCTACGCCTAGATTTCCACAACCTACAAGGTTGACACCACAAAAATTGGAAGAAAAAAGAGCAAAAGGGCTTTGCTACAGTTGTGATAGCAAATACACCAAAGGTCATAAGTGTGCTGAAAAGAAATTATTTTACATAGATTGTGAATAAGAAGAAGAAAATGAACAAGAAGAGGATACACACCATGAACCAGCCATAGAAGAGGAAGAAATGAATCCGACCATATCATGTAATGCACTGGCAGGAATTACCACTCCTCAAACTCTCAAGATAGTAGGACAGATCAAGAAGAAAAAATTAATAGTGTTTATTGATTCAGGTAGCACCCATAATTTTATTCATTGTAAGGTAGCCAAGGAATTAAATTGTTTCCTATACCCAGCACCAGAATGCCAAGTGATGGTTGCAAATGGAGGAACTATAAATTGCTCTAGGAAATGCCATAATATCAAGCTAACCATGGGGGAATATGTATTGACTATTCCAATGCTTTCCATTCCTATGGGAGGTGCTGATGTTGTACTAGGATTACAATGGTTACAATATTTGGGGACGGTAGCTTTTAGTTTTCAAGAAATTTTCTTGAAATTTTTTTCAGAAGGAAAGGAAGTCGAATTACGGGGTATTGAAGGGAAGCTAGGAAGGATAATAAGCTCTAATGTCATGAAAAATCTTCTAAAGAAAGAAAAACAAGGCGTAATTGCACAATTATGCTCTCTAGAAGTTCCGACATCAAAATAATCTATTTCTGCAGATCTCCAACAAGTCTTGGACAATCATTCCAAGGTGTTTGAAACTCCCAAAGGACTCCCACCTATTCGTGATCATGATCATGCTATTCATTTGATTCAGGAAGTGTTCCTCCAAACATCAGGCCTTATAGATATCCTTACTTCCAAAAGAGCGAAATTGAACGTATGATTGCAGAAATGTTAGAGGCGGGTATAATTCAACCTAGTCAAAGTTCTTTCTCTGCTCCTGTAGTATTGGTACACAAGAAGGATGGATCATGGCGAATGTGTCCGGATTATAGGGAGCTCAATAAGCTCACCATTAAGACAAATTTCCCATTCCTGTGATTGATGAATTATTGGATGAATTACATGGAGCAATTTATTTTACCAAGTTGGATCTTCATTCAGGATATCATCAAATTAGAATGAAGACCGAAGATATTCCAAAAACAGAATTTCGAACTCATGAGGGTCATTATGAATTTTTGGTCATGCCTTTTGGCCTTACCAATGCACCTTCTACATTTCAAGGGTTGATGAATTCCATTCTCAAACCCTTCCTTAGAAAATTTGTGCTAGTATTTTTTGATGATATACTAATCTACAGCAGGTCTTGGAAGGATCATGTTGAACATGTTGACAGGGTGCTCAAACTATTGCAGGAGAAACAATTATATGCAAAAAAATCCAAATGTTTTTTTGGAGTACAAGAGGTGGAATATCTGGGTCATATTGTATCTCACGAGGGTGTTAAGGTAGACCCTAACAAAATTAAATCCATTAAGGAATGGAAAGTCCCCACAACAATAAAGCAGTTGCGAGGATTTCTCGGGTTAACAGGGTATTATCGCAAGTTTGTTAAGAATTATGGGAGAATAGCAGCACCTCTAACAACATTATTGAAGAAAGATGCATTTTCATGGACTCCTGAAGCAACTAAGGCCTTTTAACGTCTTAAAGAGGCAATGTGCCTAGCACCGGTCTTAGCTACGCCGGACTTCACAAAAACCTTTATTGTGGAATGTGATGCCTCAGGAAATGGAATTGGTGCAGTTTTAATGCAGGAAGGAAGACCCATTGCTTTTGAAAGTCGTCCAATCAAAGGAAAGTATTTACAGAAACCTATTTATGAGAAGGAAATGTTAGCAATACCGCATGCACTAAAGAAATGGCGAACTTACCTAATGGGAAGACACTTCAAGGTAAAAACCGATCATGATAGTCTTAAACACTTTTTGGAACAAAGACTATCGTCAGAAGAGCAGCAAAAATGGGTCACAAAGATGTTGGGTTATGACTTTGAAATAATCTACAAAAAGGGAAGCTTAATGTTGTTGCAGATGCACTCTCAAGAAAGAATGAAGAGGTGGAAGCATTGCTTTGTGCCATTTCTATTATCCAACTAGATTGGATAACCGAAGAAAGAGATGAATGGAAGAAGGACAAAGAAGTATGGACACTCATTCAAAAGTTGCAGCAAGATCCTAGTACATCTGATACATTTAGTTGAAAAAATGATTCCTTATGGTACAAATATCGCTTATATCTTTGTAAGAATTCCCAACTAAAACAAAAGATTCTTCTCGAATTGCACACTTCTCCTTTAGGAGGACACTCAGGATTTTTAAAAACTTACCACAGGGTGAAGAAATAATTTTTTTGGGATGGCCTTAAATCTGATATTCAAAAGTTTGTGGCGGAATGTTTGGTTTGCCAAAAGAATAAAGTGGAAACAATTAAGACCCCGAGACTTCTACAACCTTTATCCATTCCAGGTCAACGTTGGGAGGAGATTTCAATGGATTTTATCACAGGTTTACCTAAGTCCGAAGGAAAGAGTGTCATCATGGTGGTAGTTGATAGACTTACTAAGTATGCACACTTTTGTGCATTATCTCATCCATTTAAAGCAAGTACAGTTGCTACTACATTTATGGACACAATTCAAAAGCTACATGGAAACCCAAGGGTTATTGTGAGCCACAAAGATCCCATTTTTACTGGAAATTTTTGGACGGAGTTATTTTCTTGTTTGGGTACTCAATTAGCTCATAGCTCATCTTATCATCCTCAATCTGATGGTCAAACCGAGATCGTAAATAAATGTTTGGAAGGATATCTTCGTTGTTTTGTATCTGATAAACAAACACAATGGGTCAAGTGGTTACCTCTTGCTGAATGGTGGTATAACACTTCCTTCCATACTGCAGCAAAAATGACCCTATTTATGGCACTTTATGGATATCATCCACCATCCATCACATCATCTTTAAGGGAAAATTCGAAGGTTCAAGCAGTGGAAGATCACATCGAGCATCAGCAAGAAGTTCTCCAACTCTTAAAGGATAACTTTAATTTGGCACAAAATCGAATGAAACAACAGGCAGATCAACATCGCAGCGAGAGAAGTTTTGATGTAGGAGATTGGGTATTTTTACGGCTACAACCATACAAACATATGTCCCTCAAGCAAGCTAAGAAGGATAATAAATTATCACCAAAGTACTATGGTCCTTACAAGGTGTTGCAAAATATTGGTTCTATGGCATACAAATTGGAGCTTCCTGCTTCTTCGTGAGTACATCCAGTTTTCCATGTTTCATGCTTAAAGAAGGTTATAGGTGAAAATCTTCCAGTTCAAACAATATTGCCAGAACTTGATGAGGAAGGAAAAATCATATTGGAACCTGAAGCGGTCATGGAAACAAGAACTCGACATCTACGGAATCGATCAATTTCAGAGTATCTCATCAAGTGGAAGAACTTACCCACTGAAGATTCTACATGGGAGGATGAGAATTTTATACAGAAGCACCTGGAGCTACTCAAGCGTTGAGGAAAACACTTTTTTGAAGGAGAGGGGCATGTTAGGTCCCTATATCACTAGTGTAGTCCCTTATTATTGGTATTGTAACCCCCTTATTGTTATTATTGTACCCTTGTAACCCCCATTTTGTTATTATTGTGCCCTTAAATTATTATTGTTAGGTCGGCTAGGATTACATTGTGGCCCACTAGGATTACATTATGGCCCCATGGACTCCTATATATAGAAAGGAGGTTTTTTGAATTGTATCATCCAAGAATTTTGCATTTATGTAATGTATTGGAGGTTTCCCCCTCGAAGTGGCTTATTTCTAAGGCGTTGATATCTCTTTTCTTCTATTTTTGAAGCTGGTTACACAACAGAAGCAAGAAATCAAAGAAATGAGATTGGAATAAAGAATAATACTTATAACAAATTTTCTCCTCTTCAAAATGAAATTGAATGTGCTTATTGCAATAAATTTGGTCATGAAGAATCAAAATGCAGGAGAAAACTTTAGCCAAAAGAGCACATACCTTAAAATTCCAAGGTTTGGAGAAAGAAGGACTTACAAGTTGAAATTTTTGGCATAGATTTGTTTGCAGAAGGGGAAGAGAATCAATGGTACATTGCTAATGGATTCTCAAAACACATGACAGGTGATAGAAATAAACTCCTTTCATACAATTCTCTAGAGAAAGAAAATAATGTTACTTTTGGAAATGACTCTCCTACTGTCATTAAAGGAAAAGGTTTTGTTTTTCTAAAAGAAAAGGTGAAAGATAACAATGTTATGTATGTGGATGGATTAAATCACAACCTGTTAAGTGTGAGTCAAATGTGTGATCAAGGAAATTAATTTGTCTTTAGTTCAAAAGAATGTGTAGTACATGAACTTGACACAGGAAAAATGGTAATAAAAGGAACTAGAACACCAAGAAATTTGTATGTATTGAAAGGTGGCCAAGAAAAATGCTACTTGGGTAAATCATCAGAAATTTGGTTATGGCATAGAAGGTTGGGACATTTTAGCTTCTCTCAAATAAGCAAATCCAGCCGACTCAAAGCAGTTCGTGATCTTCCCAACATCACACTACCTAAAAGTACCATATGCAAATCATGCCAATTTGGTAAGAAAACCAGGGTGCATTTCAATGCTAAATAAGGATCAACAAGTAATCCTCTTAAACTTATACATATTGATCTATGTGGTCCTATAAGGAAAAATTCACCTCGTGGAGAACAATACTATATTTTATTTATTGATGACTTATGTAGAATGTGTTGGATCGGTTTACTGAAACATAAAGATGAAGCATTTGAAAATTTCAAGATCTTCAAGGCTTTGGTTAAAAATGAATTAGATCCAAAAATCCAATGTCTTAGACCTAACCGAGGAGGATAATATATATCAGATGAATTATTTTATTTCTGTGAACATTATGGCATAAAAAGACATTTTTCTGTAGCTGGAACCCCACAACAATATAGCGTGGCAGAAAGGATGAATAGAACAATTCAACAAATGGCTCGGGCTATTCTTGATGAATCTAGAACTCCTGATACCTTTTGGGGAGAAGCAGCACATACTGCGGTAAAGATTTTGAACAAGGCTCATGTTCAGGTGAATAGTGATAAAACTCCTTATGAACTCTAGTATGGCAATCTTCCCACCGTAAAGCATTTTAGAGTTTTAGTAATCAAATGTTTTATCAAGAACAATGATGAAAAACTTGGTAGAGCAGATGAAGGAATATTTATTGGTTACTCTTACAGCAAGTAAAGCATATAAATGTTACAATAAAAGACTTCGAAAGATTTTTGGATGTATTGATGTTGTAATTGATGAGTCTCTCTCAGTTCCTAAAAGGGAAATACTAACAACAAATGAAGATGATGATGATGTATATCTCCCTGCATAAAATAGAAACAATATAGAAGGTGAACCCAATGAAGCACCAGAAGAAGATATATCTTAAAAGGCTCCATCCAAGTATGTTCAAAAGAATCATCCAGAATCTCAAATTTTGGGAGAAAAGGGATCAGGTGTCCAAACAAGAAGAACTCTTGTACGATCTCCCAGCTATCTGGAATTTCTATCCACTATTGAACCACAGAATTTCAATCAAGCTAGAAAAGATGAATTTTGGATTCAAGCCATGAATGAATAACTTGATCAGATTGAATCATACTTGGGAATTGGTTCCAAGACCTCATGATAAAAATGTGATTGGAAGAAAATGGATATTCAAAAAAAAGTTAAATGAAAATGGAGATGTTATTAGAAACAAATCTAGACTTGTTTGTAAAGGATATGCTTAACAAGAAGGTGTAGACTTTGAAGAAACATTTGCTCCTATAGCTAGACTTGAAGCCATAAGAATGTTTCTCTCTTTTTCAAGTTTTCAACAAATCAAAGTTTATCAAATGGATGTCAAATCTGCCTTTCTAATTGGGGATCTAAAAGAAGAATTTTATATAGAACAACTAGAAGGATTCATTCTGGTAAATAATGAAAAACGTGTTTGCAAACTTAAAAGGCTTTATATGGTCTCAAACAAGCTCCTCGGGCATGGTCCTATCGTCTTGACAAATATCTTCATCAACAAGGATTTACAAAGGGATCTTCTAATAGTAACTTATACACAAAACTAGAGAATCATAAACTTTTGATTGTAGTTGTATATGTTGATGACATCATTTTTGGAAGTAATGAAGAGTCCATGAGTCAGAAATTTTCTTCTATTATGCAGCAAGAATTTGAAATGTCTTTACTTGGGGAACTAACATTATTTCTTGGCTTACAAGTGCAACAAGAAAAAGATGACATATTTTTATCACAAGAAAAATATCTTAAGAAAATTCTGAAGAAGTATGGGATGGAACCTCAGTTCTCATGATGATTCTCCCAAGGTGAATTAACTAGAATATAGATCCATGATTGGAAATCTTCTTTATCTAACCAGGACAAGACCAGACCTCATGCATGCAGTTGGGATTTTTGGATGATACCAAGCTAATCCAAAAGAGTCTCATCTTCAAGCTGTAAAAATAATATTCAAATATCTACAAGGGACTCAAGACTTTGGTCTATGGTATCCAAAGAATGTTGATCTCACTCTTCATGCTTACAAAAATGTAGATTGGGCTGGTGTTATAGGTCAATTTGGGCACCATTCCCAATGACCTGGTTAACTGGGCAACATCTCCAAGACCAATGATAAAAGGGTCTATCATTCCCTATCATCTCAGTTTCTATATGCCCTAAGACAGGAAACATTCATGAATCAAACAAGATTTTCATCAAAGCAAGGCTTTTCCATGGGTTGAAGCTTATTATTAAACATGTGGGAGCTCACCAATGCAGGCTCTAAAGGGTCTAAGTGTGTTGCATATGCAGGTAGCTCCATTCTAGGCTGCTCTGCAAAGCACTTCCCGACATTCAAAGGTGCGTTGGTCAGATTGGGAGCGAAATTCTCGTTGTTCCGGAATCTCCACTTGGCCAGTGTTTTATAGAAGGGTTCACATGTGTCATGCTTCGGATCCAAGTGTCCATTGACATCTACATGACTGGAAAACATGTCTTTACTATTTTTGGAATGCAATATATTGAAAAACAACCTACAGTTCATCTATAAATTGAACATAGAGCTAATTGTTCAAGAGGGAAGATTTTGAGTAGAGAAATGCTGGAGAATTTTCAATAGAGAGTTTGATTTGTGGAGCTTCTGGTGGATAGACTTATGCTATGACGAGACTAAGGAACTCTGCTGGAAGGTCATGATGAATCAGTCACTAGGTTGTAACCTCTCCTTCTATCATCAATAAAGTGTACTTCTTGTTTTTTCCTACATGCATCCATGTTTACTTTGATTTTCCATGTTGCAAAATCTTTGTTGATGAATGTAGTTTATGCTTAACTGATTTGGCTAATTAACTTGAATAGATATCTAGATTATTTTATCTTCTGTTGTTTCAGTGCTCTTTCTTGCAGGAAGCATTCAGTTATTTGAAACCGCTTGAAGTTGAGGCTGTAGTGGAAGCGACAGAAAGGAGCCATTTGGAAGCGACTGAAACAAGTAAGCATCCAATCCTCTCTGTATATCTGTTCTGAGTTAGGAAAAAGGGTAGTGAAGTCTTTCACCTTTTTTTCTAGACTAGACACCATTCTAGGGAACTGTAGTTTATCCGTAGATTAAAATTCTGGCCCAACAGCTGGAAATGTTGATGATCAAAAAAGCACTTGTGGAGGTGCATTTTATATGGGGCCCTGATTAATATCTTGGTTCAGCAAGAAACAAAGTTCTATTGCCTTATCTACATCAGAAGCAGAATATGTGGCTACCACATCATGTTGCACACAACTCCTATGGATGATGAAAACTCTACAAGACATTCAAATAAAATTTTCACCTCCCATCTCCATTTTATGTGATAATACAAGTGCCATTAGTATCTCAAAGAATCATGTTATGCATTCCAAGACCAAGAAAATTCCTATCAAGTATCACTTACTATGTGAACAAGTGCTTAAACAAAAGGTTAAATTCGAGTATGTTCCCTCCAAAGAAAAATTTGCTGATATATTTACTAAACCTCTTCCCAGGGAAACATTCGAATATATCAGATAGAAGTTGGGAGTTGTCTCTGCCTCTCTGATCAACTTAGGTTAATTTCAGAAGTTTAAACTTGATACGTTGGTTTCATAAAGATGAATTGCATATATATGCGAGTTTATGTGCATAAAACTATGTATGTGTTTTGCTGACAAAAATTCTTTGGGTTAATGCTCAGAACAGTTGTGATGCTATTGGCTAATCTCTGTTGTTGTTCTAGTATTCATATTTCTATATCATTCTCTAATGAAGATGCTTTGATGAATTGGTTATCAGCTTAGGGGGAGCACCTATCTTGTTGAAAAGGATGCATTGTTGGCATTCTGATTGGTTTTTGATATATGATCTCTCTCTTGAGATCTTTTGGTCCTGTTAATGACATATCATTTCTGTAATTTGATGACAAGAGGATGTTTGCACTCATGAAGTAAATTGTTTTATTTAGTCATGTAAGGACCTGTTCTACTTTGTAATTCCACTTGGTTGGATCATTGATGTAAGTATGAGTCCTTGGTGATAGGAAAGGTCATACTTGGTTGAGTTATAGAATCATGTACTTCATCGAAAATATCTGAAGATTCAACATGCACTCAAGGGGAGCATGGTCAAAATAGTGCCCTTTGCTATTGATGTCAAAGGGGGAGAGGATTTTGGGTGTTTGAAGTGTTTGAATAATGGTTATGTTTAATGTATCTATCTGTTGTGGTGATCAAACACCATCATGGTTTCCATCAAGTCCAAAGGAGGAGATTGTTGGCAATATGATTCCCGTGTCTTAATTTATTGTCCTTGATGGAAACTCTCTGGTAAAAGATGGAGTATATGTCTTCAGTAGAAGCTCAGAATTCCATTAGAAGAAATGTGTAATGTCCGGTAAAAGATTTGGTAATATTCATATTGAAGAGTCTATACGCGGGTTTGTTCAGGCCAAGTAGCGTATACACGCGGATAAGAACGATCCAAGTCGTGTATGCCTTTTGTGCTCCAAAATGATAATACCAGGGGGAATTACCATGGTATTATCCCACAAGATTGAACGCCATGTCGTCTATTTGATTTCTTCCAAGAATACCATCAACATTTGTGTGGTTTTGACTCATGGTATTGGTAAAGACTAAATCTATATAAGGAGAAGAAGATCATAGTGCAAAGGTGTGCATGTGTAAGGGCTATCACTAAATACTCCTCTCTGAAGTATATATGCATAGGATGAACTCTATTTTATTGATAAATCTGAATTTATGATGCACCCTTGAATAGATTTATGGATCAAGATCTCTAGACCTGAAATGACTATGTTCTTACATGATCCATTGAAGAGATGATTAGAACTGAGACCTGGCACATGTTTGCTGAAGTGGAGTGAAGAATTCTGGGTAAGTTCTTTACATCTGAAACATTCTACATAATTAATATTTACAGATCTATACGCTATTTCGTCTAGTAAAAGCATGTATATATGTGGCTTTGCTTCAGAAAAGGCGCGTATGGAAGTTAGGGTTTTTTGAAGCTTATTGTAGAGGTTTTCTGTTATTGTTGCTATTTTTTTGTTGTATGTCAATGAAGTCTTCATGTAGATTTGATTGCTTGATTTTTGTATATGCTGCTAAGTTGATCATGTATAAATCTAATCAATGACTAGGTAAATATGTGTTATGATGACTGACTGATCAAGGGTTCTGCAATTCTGAAAAAAGATATCTAATTGAAAGCCTCAGATCTAGATCTGAGACTGATCATATTCTGAAAAACAATATCCACTGATATATACATAGGTTGGTGTTAAGGAAAGCGCGTATACACGTGGGTTCAGTGAAGAAAAGTAGCATATGCCTTTTGAATGTTCAGGGTTGAATTTGATTCTGCATACTAATTCTAGAATCTGGTTATTACAGTGTTCTATGTATAGTGATCTCACTATTCAGTTTGCTGTATTAGGTGAATTTTATTGTTTTTGATCTTTATGAAGGGTTGTGTTGAAGCTATGTGATCCAGTATGAAAATTGATGAAACGTGGTCTACAACAATTCTGAGGGAAGTAGAAGCTTCCTGCGAGTAGAAGCTGGTGTTCTCATCAAGGGGTTGAAGCTCCCTTCCAGTAGTGGCTGGTAAACGAGATCAGGGGGTTGTAGCTCCCTTCTAGTTGCAACTGGAAAACGAAAGAAGGTTGCAGCCTTCTGCAGGTAGATGCCTGTGTACTGATATGTGTCTACATCAGTACAATATTGTAAGCAGTTTTCTATATAATAAATATTGAAGACGAAGACGACAGCAGTGGTAGTTTTCTCCCGAATTGAGTTTCCACCTTAAATCTTAGTGTTCACGTGTGTTACTCTTGTCTGATGATTTATTCTATTTTTGTTGCACATATTTACTACTTAACTAACAAATGCATGACTGATAAGTTGAGTTAAAGATTGTTTCTGAAAATTTTTTCTAACAATAAAAGTATATCAGTATACACTAGTTTCCTTTGATATATACGTGTGTATACGCGAGTTGGGTTCATCAAAGCCATGTATGGATTTCAGTAAAGGAAAATTTAAAATTATCAGTGAGTTATGAATACTGATTCACCCCCCCCCCCCCCCTCTTAGTATTTTTCCCAATAGAAGAAATACCTCTTAATACTGCCAAATCCGAATAAATTATTGATTTTATTGATAAATTCATCATCACAAGGTTTGGTGTTCCTAACGCTCTCGTATTTGACAATGCTTTCTCTGCAAATACCATGACTGAATTTACTTTGAAAAGAGAGTTTAAATTAAAGTATTCTTAAAATTATTACCCTCAAGGAAATGGATTAGCAAAATCAACAAACAAAAACCTCATAAGGATAATTAAACGAACCATTCATCAAAATTAAAATAATTGGCACAAAACCTTAACCTTTGCATTATGGGAAGATAGGATAACTAAAAAAACTTCAATAGGAACTTCTCCTTTTCGATTGGTGTATGGGAAAGAGGCAATTTTACCTTTAAATATAGTTATCCCATCAACAACCCTAGTCCAATTTATTAATGAACAACCTTTCTCTTCATTAAAATTAAGAATGTCCCAAATAATTAAAATGGAAGAAGAAAGAGAAAAGGCTAAAATGGTACATAGTCATCATCGACAGTTGGTCAAAACTTCGTTTGATTCAAATACAATCAAATATAAAAAATTTGAGATTGGAGATTTAGTATTGAAATGGGATGCATGAGGATAAAGGAAAAACATACTAAATTTCAAAAGCTCTGGCTTGGCCTTTCTCAAATAGTTGAAAAAATAGGTCCATCAACTTTCATCTTCCAAGATTTACAAGGGAAGGAGGAAACTCTTCCTATTAATGGACTTATCCTTAATAAATATTTTTCTAAAAGAACAAATTTTTTTTTGTATAAATATGCATATAGGTTAATTCAAATAAATTATTGTTTTGCAATATTACGCAAAAGGTGAAACACTTCGGATTTCTTAAAGAACATGAAAGTATTAATCCCTAGAGATATAAAAAAGGAAATAAAACATAAATTGAATTCTCTATTTCTTTAGAAAATTTTGATTTAAATAGCCTATAGAAAGAAGAATTCTTCCAAACTATGTTACTTGAAAAATTATTTTGACATGAATCAAGTTCGAAAAGTTATTTTTACAAATCTAGGAAATCTTTTTGAAGTATTAACATATTTAACTCAAATGGTCTTCCAAAAACTCATAAAGAGAAAAATGTCAACCTCCCCATTCATTTATGTATTATATATCCTTTAGAGTGTAATTCAAAAATATAAAAAACTTTAAAGTTGAGATTTCTCATCACGAGTCGACTCATCATGTTCATAGGAAACTAATAAACTTGACATTATCAACTTGCTACCAAACCAAGATAGTGGCTCATGGTCCAAAAAACCTTGAGACAAGGGATCTCATCATGAGTTAGCTTGTTCAAATTTATTATAACCAGTGAATGAAATTATCATTTCTGGCTACCAAACCAAGATAATGATTATAAAGTAACAAAAAAGGAAAAGGTTCTAAAAAATAATAAAAATAAGTTATCACGTTACCTCTGAAGATATTTATTATGTTATGAATGGGATACTGGTTCATTTTTGGTTAAATGGTAACCCTGTCGACGCTATGAACGCCTTCTAGAAGCAGTGGCTTTACTAGTGACTAATAAGTTTATATAATAGCTAAGCTTCAAATAAAATTCTACTTATCTTTTCAACTTATTAAGGTTTGATTCATTTAAAAAGAAATTTCATTTGTAGAAGTATGGGGAAGTTTTTCAAGTAAAACCGGGTTATTTAAATTAAAATTTATCTATATCAAAAAAAAGATTTCAATTACTTATAAATTTCCTAAATTGTCTCTAGGTATTAATATTCATCAGAGATTCTAGATTCATCTAGTGTGTCGCCAATTTTTGTAGTATTACAACAACTCCCTATTATCCTAGATAGTAACTTAGAAAGAATAATGGGGACCCTTTAAAATTTCAGAATTTATATTCAAATCTTAGAAATAAAACCCAAATTAGAAATTTTTTAGGTTAAGATTTTAATTTTATTTTTAAGAAAATCACCAAAAAAATGCTTAAAACTAAAAAAATTCAAAGAAAAATCATATAACGGGACAAATTTGTGATAAAACGAATGGTGAAGTAGCGAACAACGAAGTGTCAAATTCCAAACCTGTGAACAGTTGAATTACCAAAACACCGAATTGCGAAGTAAGTGAATTCCTGTGGTGCTGAAACATCGAAATCTGTTAACTAACAGATATCGATATTGCATCATGTCCATTAAAATATATTGATATATTTTGTTTAAAACCATTGCACAATCGTATTTTCTCATTTCGCATTTAGCAAATTTCTTAAATCACGAAAGCATGTCGACTATCAAATCATCGATGTAACATCCCGATATAATGCCACTTGTCAGAAACACATGGACGCATAATTTTGAATTTAATGTTCGTTCATGCGATTTTGTAATATCAAGGTTTTTAATTGATTTTTAGTTTCAAAATTAAAAACCCAAGGATTCCCATTACACATGAATTAAACTGATAATATTGTTAACAGTGTTTCGAATTGACTTGGGCTTATCATCTCTGGTTTGTTTGAATAGAATAAGTATAAAAATAAAGGCATAAAAGCATGTCATGGTTGATTAAATCACGAAGGAAATTGGCCACCCCACCATAGTTAGCTATGTAGCAAGAGGAAAACAAATAAATGCTTCCCTTAATCTCATATACCACATGCAATCCAAACGTTGTTTCTTCAAGCTGGGAAGGGATATACCAACTCTTCGAGAATGCGAAACCTCAAGTAATTCCAAACAGGAAAGCCATAGCTAATGATACTTCTTCCAATGATTCAGAATCCTGGACAGACGTGGCTAACTCCTTTCTTCACAGAATTGTTGCTCATCCAAAAATAATTCCATACACTAACTTAGTGAGATGGGTGTTAGAAAATGTGGATATAATGGATAGAAAATTCATTACCAAGAACAGAACTATCCTTGGTTCTCTTACGCCAACAAATTTAAGGAAGATGTACAAATTACAGAGCCTCAAAAGAGATATGACTCACAATTCGTTTAGAAGCTCATGCAAGAGAACAAAAATCCTACAACAACAATTAAAGAGTGGAGAAATGACCCTAACCGGCATAATTTTGATGATAAGGGTATGTATTGAGTCGCTTCTCTTAAAATTCCTCACTCTCAAATAGTTGCAATGATGTGTCAACTATTTGGTTTTGTAAATACTAGTAAGTTTAAAGAGAATTGGAAACCCTTGATAGAAGCAGCCTCTGATGGGTTTATTCTAAATTGAGCAAACATTTATTTGATAATTTGATAAGACTCATCACAGCCTATAGGGAAAATCAAAATGTTAAAGCCAATACAACCCATCCTTTTTACATGAGCTCTTATATCATGGATGCAATCTGTTTTTATTGTGAATTAGCCTCCTTTGGATTGAAATGGACCGAGGAAGTAGTAACCCCAATCTTTCTCCAGTTAGATTTCTTGTGGGAATAAAAATACTACTCCCATATTTTCAAAATTTGTAATGAAATAATTATCCCTATCTACCAAGTCATTTTTTAATTTAAAATCCCTAGAATTTCCCCTGAAGCTGATAAAATCTTAATTATATAGGTAGGTGGCTTGGTGAAAAATACTTTATGTATATCTGTGTTTTTGGAAGCTATGCTACTCGAAATATCCTACCTTTGTACCTACCAGACAAATTATTGGCTAAAGAAATTTCCTATCAAAATGTAGCCAACGGTTTGACAAAAGTCTTGAAATATGCTAAAAATACCATTTGGACAACTTTCCCTTTTTAATGTGGCTTATACGCATTAAACAATTTCAAGCATGCCTGTCTTGAAATTGATCGATTAAAATCCTTCAAATTCCTAGTTTTTCCCAATAGAAATTATGATGCTTATGATATTTCTAGAGAAATAACAAATCAGGTCAAGCTTCAAGCATTTCCAAGCGAGCTTGATAGATTTGATGATATGTTCGAGTCATTTTCTGAATTTTCCATAGTTTAGCAAATAGCAGAGGAAATACTTGATCCTGAAGACCTTTTGAGGTTCAAAGAATATCGATAACAAAGAAATGCTCATCTAGTGAAATTTTTTTTCCAAAGTCTAGCACCACAAATAGAATAGATTGCAGTTTCAACATCTTCATCTCAGGTACCAATTATAGAGGTAGGAATTGCAAATATTGAGAAAAAATACAAACTCACCCAAGATTGGGACGAGTTTGAGAAAGTACTGTATACAGCTAATATTCTGACCACTCATCACATTATTCAATTAGATTTTGTACTTATTCTTGACACTATAAATTCAGTATCTTCTACAGGAGAGCCAAGTGCACAACACATGCCTACTGATAATGATAATTTGAATATTCAAAAAGAAATAAAAGAAACCACATTCACTACAGAGGTTCCTATAAAAGGTGTTGAGAAAAGTGAAAGCCAAAGAAATAATGATATGGAAGAGATTAGAGAAGCTACATCTGCCCAAGACATGGAAATCATCCCAGATTTTCCCATTGATGAAATAATCCTCAACACTAAGGAAGTACCTCCATTGGACGTATTCTATAGTCCAAAACATAAAGCTATCATGACCAAATCAAAGAAGATGTGAAGGATGTAGAACCATCCAGAACTAAATCCAAATGTAACACCAATGCAAATCCTTGGGAAAGAGACTCAATTGGATCCAGAGGAATAACTTCATAAACTGTCTCAATTTCAAGTGCTTACAGAGATGAAAATATTCATAAAGCAGCAGAAATTCAATCAATAATCAGAGCAAAGGACCAGAAAATTGCTTAGATGGAGGGAGTTTTCTTGAATGAAAAGAAAAATATTGAGCAAGAGCTGCAATTAAATGTCACTACTCTTCAACAAGAGATTTAGGGTCTTAAAATCAAACTTGGGAGCGAGCTTAACAAAAGGGATCAACAGATTCATCAGTTAAAGAAGAGAACTGAGAATTTCCAGGAAAATCCCAAACTCAATACAGTCAAGAAGGAAGCAGCAGAGTTAGAGACATTATTTTCAAAGCAACACGCAACTTTATATCACAAGCTAAACCAAGTTCAAGAGCTAGTTAAAACCAATGATCAATTAGTCACTCAGATATATGATCTGAGGACTTATTATGATGAGATTGATGATAAAGTGTCTAATTATATTGATTGGAAGGACACTGCACATGGTAGAGCAGTCGATCTCCCTCCTCTTGAAGAATTAATCAAAGACGTAGTATTTGGAGACTGGGACATTAAAATGAAAATTGTTAGTTATTATCAGAGCTAAGAATATATCTTCCAACATTTATGAATACATAAAAGATTTCTCTTTTGCAAGCAAGCCTAATTCAGGATTCTCCAAAAGACACTTTTCCATATATCAAATTCCTAAATCAATATTGGAAAGAAACATCTAGAAGAAAATCTCTTGACATTCAAATCCTAACAAAATCAAATATGAAAGTTACTGGTTGTAATGTCCCTTTTTCAGAAATGTCACAAGTCTATTCCAGAGATAGACTGGGGGGGAATTTTCCGGATATGTCACCTCTAAAGAGAGGGTGAGATCTAGAGGCTACCTGGCCCTTCACAGACTCTCTCTATAGCTATGTGAGATTTCCTATTAGGAAAAGCTACTCTATTGAGAATGCCTCAAGATAGAGCTACAGTAATAAGCAAATGCACCAAATGGAAAAATAGCAGTGAATCCATGAACACATAAAATGCTGGAGAATATGATGGCCATCCTATTAGAACATAGCAGCATGAAATATACATCTTCTTGAGGAAGTGATCACTCAAGAAAGGCACAACAAGCCTCAAGAAACCTGTACATGAAAATGTGAAATACATAGCTGCATAAATAAAGCCCTAGGCCATGACTACGCAGTTACATGAGAGACTGTTGCATAAATAATAGAAATACAATGATATGACAATGATAGGCTCAAATAAGAAGGTGGAGGATGATCTCAACCCCTGAAAATACAATACATCAATCCTCTAAAACGATTGGCTGAAATCTATACAAAAATGGCATTTTGCAGAAATGCCGGAGTAGCTGGGTAGTAGCTACTCAAGAACTGGAAATAAATGGAGAAGGCTGAAATGTCTGCAACAAATGTAGAATCCTCCTCCAATAGAAATCTTAAGTGAAAGGTTGATCCTTTCACCCAAGACTTCTCCTCCAAGTGATTGTCAATCCCTCACAGCAAATCTCCTCTCTGAAAACACTGTCTACTGAAGGGATTGCACTGCCAATGATGGAATGTGGTTGGCCTGATGCCAAATATGGTGGTATATGCTCAAGAACCACCATTTCTTATCCTCCAATGAATATAACCTCTCCCCACTGGAAAACAAGCTCCGGATGGTGTGTGGAAACCTCCCCAGCAACACCCAGCTACACTGCACAATATCTGCTGCAGAAACTGCGCTGATGTAAATGACCAAAGCTATGGCCTAAATGCCTAAATATGGGGAATGGAGTGCAATCCTTCATGAGCTACTCAAGAAGGAGAGGAATTCCTAAACAGGACTCCCTCATGCCCGAAGGCACTGCAGCTCTGCTGAACAGCAAGAGGCAGCAACAAGTCTCTAAGACTCAAATGTAAAATGATCCAAAGATGTCCAAAATTGTTGCCTTTCTCCTTTTTTGTACAATGAGATTTCCCTCCATAGACCCTATTTCGAATTAGGGTTTCCTCTTCTCTAGAATCTTCCCTCCTACGTTGTCCCACATAGTGCTTTCCAACTCATGCCAACGCACTTTGACTTGGTCAACCATGGCCAAGCATGTTTGCAAAAACCTCCTTTCACACATGGAGGTGTGAAATCCAGCTCCAATATGATCCTCTTTCATACTTAGAGGATTTTTATTCTATAATGATGCAAATAATGGGTCCCCTACCCGTTTTATTCACCTCCTCAACAAAAATTAATGTCCCATAAAATTTGGGACATTACAGTCCTCCCCTCTCAAAATATTGCTTGCCCTCAATCAATTGCAAGGATGAACTGAGTTTCTTTCTGCCCTTCCTCCTGTATCATCCTCATGTTATGATCTCCTCAAGAAAATGGATTCCATATCAGCAATCAAGTCTCCAACTATCCCTCCAACATATGCAATCTAGCCCTGGAGTGAATACTCCCAAAACAGCTATCATGTAGAAAACAGTATCCATGAAGGAACAAGAGCTATCTAAGGGCCTCCTTGAGGCATGATATCTGATATATAATGGGACTGATCATCTCCCATATGAATCTTTCATCCCCAAGCCAACAATCATAAAAATAATTTGCCTCCCAATAAGACAACTCATGAAAAATCTCCCTCCACCTTGAGCTCCGGAAATGAAGGTGGGCTGAAATCTAATCATGGAAAGCACTATAACTTGCCCCATGCTATCCTCTCCCCCATTTATGATAAGTGTGGAGTGTATGCTGATCCTGGGCTGCAAATGTATTGCCCTCAAATGGCAAAATTAAGAGTAGTTCCCCCAAAGAATCTCCCCTCCATCAATGAAAAATCAGCTGGCCCAAGACATGCCATCTATGATGAATAGGACAATATCACCATAGAATGTCCCCATGACATGTTTTCTGTAGGTTATACCATGTGCATCAAGTACAAACAATGCCTCATAGGGTTGTAATGCAAACTCATCCACCGCAGCTACAGAAAATAGCATGGCAAGTATTATACAAGAATATCACCTCTACTACTGAACAATAAAATAGATAAGTGAATCAGCAACATAAGGTCAAACACCTACCCATACAATGGATGGATAACATTACCAATCCCATGGATCTCCCCACAAATGAGAAATTATGTGGCTGTAGACATGCCTCTTATCATGTTCCCTTTAGAACATGCACTGCAGAAAATGTGAGAGTTTTTCTCACTCAAGGACACATCCAACTCATGTGCCTTTCTCATAATCATGCTTCTTATGCAAATCTGATCCATATCAGAAAGGAATTCATGATCAAAAATAAAATGAGGAAAATTCTGAAGGTTTCATGTGTCTCAGGAATGTACCAACAGTTTTCCCAAAGGTGACAGCGCAGTTTCCCAAACTGCTGCTTTAGAAAATGATATGGCAAGTTGTTTTGAGCTCATGAATAATAATGTATGTTCTGATAATGCAAGGTAAGTGGCTGAACATAAATGCTGAAAATACATGGAAGATAACACTTTCCCAAGGCCATATAAAATATGGCTGCCTCCATCATACAAATTGGCCCAATTTTGATTCATGGAGCAATCTGAAACGTTTTCCCTCTTGTAGAGCCATGCACTGCAAAATAATGGTAAGAGTATACAAATCAGCCAATGTAAAAACAGATTTATTACCATATGCCGAGAGTAAGATGATGTATGGATCCATGAATGAACCCTCCATAGTTGTTTGGCATGCTCCCATGAAGATGAATGAACTAGGTGCTGCAAGAAGATCCTTCTTCTCATGCTTGGGCATCCAAGTCAAGAAGAATGTAGCACAGTAATACATGGTTGCCTTATCCATCTCACCTCCTCTCTATCCAACAAGTGCAATAATTATGAAATTTTCCTGGGACTTGTGGGTTATGGATCCACCACACTTCCGTTGGGCACACTTCATCCATAAGTCACTACTCCAAAGAGACAACGTTGTTGGCCTATACCCATAGGCTCCCATCAATACCAAGCTCCATTCTTTGACATGCTCCTTGTCAAAGATATCTCTCATAATGCTGCAATACATAAGAAGCCCCTCCCAAGGTGGAATTACCTCTCTATCATCGAAGACCAAGGAGATAATTCCATCTCCTCCTTCTGCAACATCATGCAGAGTATGAGAGCAATTCTGCCCTTTCTCTCTCAATCAAAGCAACAAAGTATTTTGCTGCTCTCCCATACTTCCATCATATGACCCATGTGATGAAGACACAATGAATGATATGAGCATCACATAAAAATCATGCATCCATACTCTATGCTACTTAATTATGTAAGTATCCTGCCATCTTTCCCATTCTTTTGGTACTCCTCCCATGAGGGCTACCATCAATTCTTGCTCTTTGCATTTCATGAGAGTTTAAAATGCAGCTCCTTGGAGACCTATTAGGAAAGGCCTCCCTCCCATGACTATGTTGGACCTATGAAGATCCAAATGCGATGGAGGTGATGTCTCCTCTCCACCCATGTTCAACAGCACTGCTAGTTCCTCCAACGATGTAGCAGTTGTCTCCTCCTCCGGTTCACAAATTATTTCATGATTCTCCATGGAGGTGTCATGGTTTACTTCATCCTCCAAAATTTTGCACTCCCACCTTGAAGGCTGAATTAAAATAATCAAAGAAGTATGAGTATGAGGGTTCTTCTCCTCCTTTAACCCTTTGCACAGTGCAAGGCAAACATGAGGCCCTAAAGTGGCCATGTGATTTGATCCTTGGACCTCTTCATATGAAATTCCACCATCCTTAAGATTATTTGCTGAAATAGAATGCGGAACTTTGCTCATACCTTGGTGGATCTTGGGACCTTCTTATGTGGCTGCAATGGCTTTTCCTCCAATGGCTTCTTCATCCATAGATGTTGAAGGCTACTCCTTCAAAGCTATAGCAGCATTGGTGCAATCCTCCTCCCATGGTGGTGTGAGCTTCTCTTCCTTTGTCCTTTCTCCATCAAAGGTTTGGATCAACCTTTGAGAAAAGACTACCAAATAACTCACCCTTGAATGAACCAAGGGTTTGAACCACCAAACAGAAGTTTCCTCCTCCATGCACAGCGCTGTCATCTCCACTGCTTCTTTCTCTACCACTGGATGCAGCAATAAAATGCCTCCAGCTTCTTCTCCCAAGCTCTAGCTGAAGTAACCCCATCAATAGTACACAATAGAAACCCATTGCCTCTGATTTCTCCTTTTCCATAGGGCCTTCTCTCCTCCATCTGCTGCACAGACTGTGAGAATGTTTTAGCTCTCCTAAATGCTGCAGAATGGGGTTTATAGTCACCCAGGTACTTACATAAGATCTGGAAATCCAAGCATCTGCCATGCTGGTCTTCAAGAGAATAGGAAGAGCATGGATCTTCCTCTTATCCTCTTTTCTCCTCCTCCTCCTTAGGGAGGCTCTTCTTTATTCCAAAAATGGATGAGCTCAGGCTCATCTTCTTCATTATTCTCCTCTGAAATCGAACTCACAGGCTGTGCCAGTTCGATGCTCTGATACCACTGTAATGTCCCTTTTTTATAAATGCCACAAGTCTATTCCAGAGATAGAATGTGGGGGAATTTTCCGGATATGTCACCTCTAAAGAGAGGGTGAGATCCAGAGGCTACCTGGCCCTTCACAGACTCTATCTATAGCTATGTGATATTTCCTATTAGGAAAAGCTACTCTATTGAGAATGCCTCAAGATAGAGCTACAGTAATAAGCAAATGCACCAAATGGAAAAATAGAAGTGAATCCATGAACACATAAAATGCCGGAGAATATGATGGCCATCATATTAGAACATAGCAGCATGAAATATACATCTTCTTGAGGAAGTGATTACTCAAGAAAGGCACAACAAGCCTCAAGAAACCTGTACATGAAAATGTGAAATACATAGTTGCATAAATAAAGCCCTAGGCCATGACTACGCAGTTACATGAGAGACTGCTACATAAATAATAGAAATACAATGATATGACAATGATAGGCTCAAATAATAAGGGGTAGCATGATCTCAACCCTTGAAAATACAATACATCAATCCTCTAAAAGGATTGGCTGAAATCTATACAAAAATGGCATTTTGTAGAAATGTCGGAGTAGCTGGGTAGCAGCTACTCAAGAACTGGAAATACATGGAGAAGGCTGAAATGGCTGAAAAAAATTTAGAATACTCCTCCAATATAAATCTGAAGTGAAAGGCTGATCCTTTCACCCAAGACTTCTCCTCCAAGTGACTGTCAATCCCTCACAGCAAATCTCCTCTCTGAAAACGTTGTCTACTAAAGGGACTACGCTGGCAATGATGGAATGTGGTTGGCCTGATGCCAAATATGGTGGGATATCCTAAATAACCACCATTTCTGATCCTCTAATGAATAGAACCTCTCCCCACTGGAAAACAAGCTCCGGATGGTGTGTGGAAACCTCCCCAACAACACCCAGCTACACTGCACAATATCTACTGCAGAAACTAGGCTAATGTAAATGATTGAAGCTATGGCCTATATGATTGAATATGGGGAATGGAGTGCAATCCTTCATGAGCTACTCAAGAAGGAGAGGAATTCCTAAACATGACTCCCTCATGCCCGAAGGCACTGCAACTCTGCTGAACAGTAAGAGGCAGCAACAAGTCTCTAAGACTCAAATGTAAAACGATCCAAAGATGTCCATAATGGCTGCCTTGTTCCTTTTTTATACAATGAGATTTCCCTTAATAGACCCTATTTAGAATTAGGGTTTCCTCTTCTCTAGAATCTTCCTTCCTACATTGTCCCATATAGTGATTTCCAACTCATGCCAATGCAGTTTGACTTGGTCAAGCTTGGCCAAGCATGTTTGCAAAAACCTCCTTTCACACATGGAGGTGTGAAATCCAGCTCCAATATGATCCTCTTTCATACTTAGAGGATTTTTATTCTCTAATGATGCAAATAATGGATCCCCTACCCATTTTATTCACCTCCTCAACAAAAATTAATATCCCATAAAATTTGGGACATTACACTGGTACTTATTGATTAAACCACATATACAATGGCTAATGTTGAAATGTCTCTCCAATGTAGTAGATTGACTTCTTCCAACATTAAATGATGCAGTATTCATGGGGCAGATGTGAATGCAACCAATTCATCCCCCCTAGCTCGAACATATGGTAAAACTGTGCTAGCTCAAGGATCAATTAAAGAATGAATCTGGGAAACAGTCATGACACTGTTCCAACCGATGAAATTTATTTTCCTGGTTTTTTAGTTATATAGAATAATAGCTTTTAGAGACTTGTTTCACAAGTCTTCTATTTATGTAATATTAATTAGTATTTAAACCCCTTTCATGCATTTAGAAAGGGGTCCAAAATTTTGAGAAGACTTCCTTTGAAACTTGCACTATTGTTGGAACATAAGTTATCTAATTTAAAATATGAACCATGAAGCTATTATATTCAGATCTAAAGCTATGATGTAGTGGATACTATTATCTGTGTATTAATTTTTTTATGTTTCTGAGATTTATAGAAAAAAAAAATTGTCTGCTTGTTTGCAATGTTCCTTTTTCAGAAACATTGTCAATCGAAAAGAAAATCTATTCCAGAGATAGACTGAAGGGGAATTTACTGGATTTGTCACCTCCATAAAGAAGGATGAGCTCCAGAGGCTTCCTAGCCCACTATCAGACTCTTTCTATAGAGTGTTGTCAAGGGACAATATTCCCAAGAGGGAATACAACAAGATTGGGAATCTTTCAAGATAACCCAAAAATGTAGCTACAACAATATGAAGACATAAACTGGAAATAACAGTGAATAAACATTATGCCAAAATGTATGAAAATCCTTGAGCCATTTTATTATGAATGTCAGCAGCAAATGATATAATGAACATCAAAAGAACAAGGCAAGAAGCCTTCCATGAAAACATATGCCAAAATACAAAGTGATGTTCCATAGTAGAATGCCCAAGAATAGGGACTGCGCAGTCATAAAAAGGAGACTATTGTACTGAATGAAAAACATCATGGATCTGCATATACATGGCTCATACATCATTGGGAGAGAAGATCTAAGCTCCCAATCACTACCTCAAGTAAATCCTAGAAGGATTGGCTGAAATATGCAAAACTATCAAAATGTTGGAGTTGTTGGGTAGCTGCAGCAACTCAATATGTGGAGTGGAATGGAGAAAGTTGAATGGCTGAATCTGATGATGTGCCTTTCTCCAATGATTCTCCCAAATGTCAGGCTGATCCCGACACAAGAGAGTTCACCCTCTGAAATTTCTGCAAAGCCCTCACTGCAAATGTACTCCAACTAGAACACAATCTATGAGAGGGTCTGAGCTATAACTGATGGAAGTGGTTGGCCTCCTACCAATGATAGTGGAATAAGCTCGGGAACCATCCTCACTTACCTCCCGGAAGTAGAGAACCTCCCTCCTCTGAAATATCAACTCAAAATGGTGTATAGAAACCTCCCCAAAAACATCTAGCAACACTGCACAATATCTGCTGCAAAAACTGTGTTGATGTAGATGGCTGATGCTATGGCCTGAATGCCAGAATATGGAGGATGATTGCAATCCTTCATGAGCTCCTCAAGAAGGAGAGGAAATCCTAAATAGGACTCCCTCGTGCCCGAGGGCACTGCAGCTCTGCTGAACAGCAAGAGGCAGCAATTTGTCTGAATAGACAAATAATCAAATGATCAAATATAATCGCAATGGGCTGCCTTGCCTCTCTTTTAAACACAAAGAAGTCTCCACCTTCCTTCCTCTAGAATTTTCCTCCCCCATGGAATATTCCTCCACTAAAACTGCGATGTCCCACATAGTGCTTTCCAACTCATGCCAACGCAGTTTGACTTGGTCAATTAGGCCTTGTCCATTTTCATTTTAACCTCTTTCACACATGAGGGTGTGAAATCCAGCTCCATGATGATCCCTTTTCATATTTTGAGGGATTTTATTCCTATTTATTTCATGAATGGGTCACTTTACCCATTTTTATTCAACAAATAAAAATGATGCAACTACTATGTTCCATTTTAGATTGAGGCTAAAATTGGGAACATTACAGTCCTCCCCTCCCACATGTTACTTATCCTCAAGCAACTGCATAGAGAGAAAAAAATTCCTCCCCCTTATTCTCCTTGGCCTCCTCATCAAAAATCCCCACCACTGCACAAGATATGCTGCAATAAATCTGCCCTCCAATGCTCCTTCCCAAGTATGCAAACCGGAATGGTGTACACCCTGAAAAGATAGAAGGTGTAGGTGGAAATATCCCTGCTGAACTATGGCCTCCTCAAGGTAGGAGTGATGACATGCATGGGAAAATATAATCCCATTGATGATCCCTTCATCCATGCTATCATCCAAATGGAAATCTTGCCCCCGGTTCTGTGCAATGTAATGGGGCTGAATGGAGATTTTTGTTGCTTCTTCCCAATAAGCTCTTCTCTCCCTCTGTAGTACATAAGGGGTTGCCTATGTTCTTGGGCTGAAATTTTATGGCCTCCAAGAGTGTCCCAATGCTACCCCATCAATAAAATCATCCATGAAATGCCTCCTCAAATTCTCCAAGTGGTTCCTCCCACAAGAAGAGACAAGTAACAATGTGGCAATCATGGTTTTCCCATGGTATCTCCTGCAAGATAAAACACACACAATGGGGAGAATCATGCTCCCAATGGGCTGTACATACAATACTCTCCAAATAATGCTCCTCATAAGTGTACCAATATCAGAAATACAATGGAGAAATATGCAATAAAAACAAGTCGCCAGATGACAACCGGAGAGTGGTTCCAAAATCCACTCATGGAACCTGCACAGTGCCTCCTTGGCCTGCCTAAAAATCAAAAGTAACAAGTGCTGTACTAGCCACTTGTTTTCTGCCACAACATCTCCTCATAAGATAAAACATGAAATACAATGTGGTTCCAATGGTGCACACCATGAAGCATGTGGCTTCCCCCGCAACTATCACAAAAATAGCCAAAATCAAGGCTACTAGTAGCTACAAGTACATCATACCAAATGCAAGAAGGGATGATTCCTCCTTGATCAATATGCTGCTCATATAAATTAAGAGGTAAATAATGTGAAATTATACCTTCTCTACCATGTACTTGAGACCTTGAGCTGAAATGGCTCATCTGAATGCTCTCCCTCTCCTCCAATGAGTAAGGGAATGGTTGTGCCAACCTCTCCAAAACAAACCGGGCAATGCATCTATCCATATGTTGATGTAGATCATGCTGAATTCCCTCCTGAGTGAACTCCTCTAGCAAGTAAAATTATGCATCCAAATGCATAGCTAGGAAGTCCTCATATACTGCATGCAATAGTGTCTCCTTGAGACTAGAATCCCTAGTCAAGAAGAGTCTGCCATGATGATAGATGATCATATCATCCACTAAGTATCTGATATCTCCTCCAAGGTGATCCGGATTTATGCAGGAACGCAACATAATAAACATATAACCATGAATACATAGATGTAGCGGAAATAACCCTTCATTTCATTAATATCAAAGAGCTGAAATTTGCTTACAAACATAATGGAAATAAAACTAGCTAGGGCGCTGGTAGCTATCTCTGAGAAGAGATGTGGCGGCTACAGGCCTCTGAACTCCATTATAATGAGGATTGAGGGCCTATTTATTATTTAGAAACAATGGAGAACCCTAAACATCCAGAAACCTAACCCTAGGAGATGAAGCGCCAAAACTATGGGCCCCGTTTGGGTAAATTGGTGTTTCAACTTCCCAGGGACGTAACTTTGGCATACTATCTCCGTTTGACGCACATGATACATCATTAGAAAGCTCTGTATGAGGACTAAAAATTTCGCCATGAATATCATTCTGAAATGGAATGATATTGTTTGGAGGTGCGATGCCCAAAAAACGTCATTTAGGGCCTCAAAACGGCTCCAGAAGTTTAGGACCCGAAAAAATGCTAAAAATAGTAAGTTATGCCGAAACTGAAAAAATGAAAGAGACAATGGTGGGGGCCCAAGTGGAATAGGTGGGTGGCCACCAATATCCACCTGGATCATTTCTCCCCCCTTAGGAAGAAATGGTCCCCGTTGTGTTAAGTTCCTCCATGAGATGAGGAAATTTCTGTTGAACTTGGTCCTTGGTGAACCACTTTCCTTGGTGCAGGATTTGGCTAGCTTTGACAACCCGATACAGTTGGATCTTCTGTTGGCGAGTGTTATTGATTTGCATGTCTATGATACAATCTGTGGTGGCCTGTTCCATGTAGTCTAGGTTTAACTCTGTTGGTGTGAGTTGTTCTGCAATGTTCGAGGTGTCCAGTAGAGGTGGGAAGTAAGGACAAAGGCGATCCACATTGAAGACTGGGTGCAGACCAAGGAATGGAGCAATCCTAAGCTCTAAGGCATTGTTCCCTATAGCCTTGGTGATGGTGTACGGCCCGTATTGGAGCGGGCGAAGCTTGCGGTGGGGTCCAGTGAGGCGCTCCTTTTGCAAATGTAGCCATACTTTGTCCCCACCTGGAAGTTGTGTGGCACCCGGTGTTGATCATGGCGCTGCTTGTACTTCGCATTGGCTCTGTCTAATATATCATGAACCTATTTGTAGATGTGTTGAATGCACTTGATGAAGCTACTTGCTTTGTCAACTTTAGACTGGACATGAGCTGAATCGGCCTGAGCAGCTGCAAATGGAATGGCTACGTCAATGGGACATAGTGGCTGGAATCCCAAACCCACCTGAAAGGGGCTATGGCCAATTGAACTATGGAGAGCCCTGTTATAACTATGTTATACATAGGGGAGGCTCTCGTCCCATGTGCGTGGATGCTTTGAATTGTACATGCGCAGAATGTGTACAATCATTCTGTTGATGACCTCTGTCTGGCCATCTGTTTGGGGATGGAAAGTTGTGGACTTGGTGAGCTTTGTGTCCAACATTGACTAGAGGCTGGACCAAAATGTGCTGAGGAACCTGCTATCTCGATCTGATATGATAGACTGTGGGATCCCAAAGTGCACCCACACTCGTTCAAAGAAGAGTTTAGCAGTGGCTTCTGCTGTGATATTCTTCTTACAGGCCGCCATGATGACCATCTTCGAGAATCTGTCAACGACCACGAAAACACAGTCATTTCCATTCTTAGTAGAAGGCAGGCCCGACATGTAATCCATGGAGATGGATTCCCACGGTCGACTAGGGGTAGGTAGTAGAGTATATAGGCCTTGCTTCTTGATGGTCGGTTTGGCAATGGCACAAGCAGTGCAGGATCTGATGTGCTTCTCGACATCCTTTCGAAGGTTCGGCCAATAGAAATACTTCTGTAGTATTGCTACTGTTTTCTCGACCCCGAAATGCCCAGCGGCTCGACTGTAGTGTGTTTCCCATATCATCTTGGCACGCTCGCTTGAAGGAACACAAAGGTGTCCCAGGTGACATAAAAGTGCATCTTGGAGGTGAAAATTTGGAACTTGCGTGCCCCCCCAAGAGTGCCTTGTAAGTGTGGCCGAATTCTGGGTCACTCTCATAGAGAAGCGGCCAATCAGAAGTCTCGTGCCCACAAGAGTTGAGCACGGTGGTGAGCGCCACGATCGGTGGTCGGCTGAGGCAGTCTGCAACATTATTGGTGCTACCCTTCTTGTACTTGATGTTCAAATGAAACTGTTGCGGATATGTGGACCACTTCTGATGGCGATCATTCTGCAACTTCCCTTGTGTCTGTATGAACTGCAGGGGCCGGTGGTCTGTGTGGATGATTGTTTCCTTCCCCAAAATGTAATGCTTCCATTGTCGACAGGCTTGCACAATGGAATACATTTCTTTGTCATAGGTGGGATACTTGCGAACTGTCTCAAACAATGTCTCACTATGATATGCCACTGGATGTCCCTGTTGAGTAAGAACTTCCCCAATAGCATAGTCAGAGGCATCTGTCTCAATCTCAAATGGCTGTTGCAAGTTTGGTAATGTGAGCACTGGGGCAGAACAGAGGCGATTTTTCAATTCTGTGAACGCCTTCTGTTGAGGTTCTGAACAAAATAATTTGGCTCTCGCTCCTCCCTTGGTGACTTGACTCAGGGGCCAAGTGATATGAGAGACTCCCAACACAAATCTACACTAGAAATTAGCAAGACCCAGAAAGCTGCGAAGCTCTGTTATAGTGGTTGGGGCTGGCCAATCCCGAATGACTTGGATCTTGGCTGGATCCACATGCACCCCCCTTTCATCAATAATGTATCCCAGATATTGAACCTGGGTCATGCCAAACGTGCACTTCTCCAAGTTGGCACACAACTTGTGTTGCCGCAGTGTTTGGAGGACTTGTCGGATGTGATGAAGGTGCTCTTCCCAAGTCTTGCTGAAGATCAGAATGTCATCCAAGTACACCACTACGAATGAGTTGGTGAATGGCCGCAAGATGTCGTCCATCATCCTCATGAAGGTTGCGGGAGCATTTTTCAACCCGAAAGGCATGACCAGCCATTCAAAAAGGCCTTCCTTGGCTTTGAAGGCAGTCTTCCACACATCAGAGGGTTCAATTGGTACCTGGTGATACCCAGACTTCAGGTCGATCTTGCTGAAATATTTTGCACCTTTGAGTTGGTCCAGAAGGTCATAAATCCGTGGGATTGGGTACCTATTCTGGACAAATGATGTATTTGAGTGCAGATGTGTCAGTCTCCCACGTCCCATCCTTCTGCACGTACCAACACGATCGGGCTCCCACCAGGCGATGAACTTGGTGATGTGACATTTAAACACTGGCGGCTCTAAATCTGCCTCTTGATTTCATCATTCCTCGAGAATGAAGCGGCTGATAGATCGGTCCATTGGGTAGTGGCGCCTCCAGGGTGGATGAATTGGAGTGCTTGACACATTGAGTCTGGGGAGGAACCCACAGTGGGTGGTGAAGATGTCCGTCTCCTCCACAACCTTATCCATTTGTTGTTGTCGTGCGAGAGGAGCCACATGCAGAATTCGTGGCCACCGATCTTCTTCTTGCCACGGGCGGATCATCAGGAAAAGGAATTTCCTGGTTTGGGAAATGAGCTTACTGCATTGTTTTGCAGTAACCAAAGAGATAGTCGTAGGAGGTGGTACCTCTGGTATTCTGTACAACTTATTTCCCAAAGTAATAATAACAGCACGAGTTCGAGACTCATACACGGCATGACGCTTCCACAAGTATGGTTGTCCTAATAATACATCAGAAACATCAATAGGAGCAACGTCACATAATACCTCATCCGTGAAGGGCTTGATGCTATAGGGAAGGCGACACTGCTGGCTGACGCGGAGATCTCGTCCTTGGTGAAGCCACCCGATGGTGTATGGATGTGGGTGAGCTGTGGTCGGCAAGCCCAACCGCTTCATGGTGTCTGCTGAAATGAGGTTCTTTTGGCTCCCATTGTCGACAATGAACTGTACAGGGGAGCCCTTTACCCACATCTGGGAGTGGAAGAGACGTTCCTCCTCCTCTGGATCTTCCAGTTCCTCCTTCTGGACCTTTGTAGTGGCAACAGTGGCGTTGGGCTCCGCATCAATAATCTGTTTTCCTTTTTCATTCCCCTTTTCAGGTTCTGATTCGGAGTCAGAGCATGCATCTGACTCAGAAGCCCTCATCTCGGCCACTAGCGACTGCTTGGCCCGACACTCACTTGTGTTGTGAGTGGAGCTCTTATGGAACTCACACCACTTTCCCGTGTCCTTCTTTGGCTTTGTGGTGTTGTTCTTTTCTTGTGGCTTCGATGAGTTGTCTTTAGCCGCCATGCCTTGGCTCTGTCCTTTGTTCTGCGGTTTGGAAGCACCTTTCCCTTGCTTTTGATTCGCAGATCCAAAGTCTCGCTTCTTCTGCTTGAATTTCTGCTCAATCTTGGCGGCATACCGGTATGCCGTACCAAGCGAGGAGATGTCAAGGAACTCCATTTCCTCCTGAATGTATTTGTGCAGACAGCTGCGATACTTTAGCACCAGATGTTTCTCTGAATCTTTGATACCCAACTTTGTGCGCGGGGTATGGAACAGATTCGTCAGCTCATGCACATCTTGATCCCTTTGTTGTCGCAGCGTGGTCCATTGTATGTACTTGTCCTCATAGCTCCCCACAGGATAGTACTGTTCCTTGACGGCGTCTCGAAAATAATTCCAAGTTGGTACGGCCGAGAACAGAGAGGGTTCTGTCTGGTCCTTGTTCTCACAGTAGGTTTCCCACCAGTCCTTAACATGGGGGGTAGCTTTGAGGAGTGCAAAAATAATCTTCTCCCGGTCTGAAAAGTCGTGAACCGAGAAATATCCTTCTAATAGATTCAACCATCTATCTACGGCATCTGCATCTATTTGACCCTCAAATATGGGAATGTCAAAATTTACTTGTACCTTAAAGGGAGTCGCAACTCCAGAGTGGCTACAGGATGCAGATGCGCCGCCGGTGGGCAATCGTTGAAGGATCTGAGCAAAGTTATCCATCATCGCGTTCCTTTTTTTTTCGAGGGCCTCCTCGAGCAATATTTTGATAGGATCTCCTGCTCCCTCATCTTTCTTTTCGTCCCCCATGGGCGTCCATCGAGGTTTGCGAGGCTGATCTTGCAAAGGTTCCACCAGATCGAGCCCTAGCTCCTTATACCCCGACCTCGTTGGGGACATGCAAAGAAGGATCGAGAAAAGCAGACCGCTCTGATACCACTGATCCGGATTTATGCGGGAACGCAACAGAATAAACATATAACCATAAATACAGAGATGCAGTGGAAATAACACTTCATTTCATTAATATCAAAGAACTGAAATTTGCTTACAGACAGAATGGAAATAAAACTAGCTAGGGCGCTGGTAGCTATCTCTAAGGAGAGATGTGGCGGCTACAGGCCTCTGAACTGAG
This sequence comes from Pinus albicaulis, assembly GCA_034641835.2. NCBI lineage: Eukaryota > Viridiplantae > Streptophyta > Pinopsida > Pinales > Pinaceae > Pinus > Pinus albicaulis. The sequence continues at coordinate 54,616,512 of CM076573.1, read as the reverse complement.
TTACAATGAGGCTCGAGGGCCTATTTATTATTGAGAAACAATGGAGAACCCTCAACATCCCAAAAACCTAACCCTGGGAGATGAAGCGCCAAAACTATGGGCCCCGTTTGGGTAAATTGGTGTTTCAACTTCCCAGGGACGTAACTTTGGCATACTATCTCCGTTTGACGCACATGATACATCATTAGAAAGCTTTGTCCGAGAACTACAAATTTCACCATGAATATCATTCCAAAACGAAATGATATTTTTTGGAGGCACGATGCCCAAAAAACGTCGTTTAGGGCCTCAAAACGGCTCTGGAAGTTCAGGACCCGAAAAACTGCTAAAAATAGTAAGTTATGCCGAAACTGAAAAAATGAAAGAGACAATGGTGGGGGCCCAAGTGGAATATGTGGGTGGCCACCAATATCCACCTAGATCACAAGGCCATCCAAAAATCATGCATGCACCAAGATCCTGGGGAATACTCAACCTAAGCTGAGTCCTCCATCCTAGATCAATCCTCCACATAGATAGCATTGGTGTTCTGCAATATGGTGCTCCATCACACTACTTCCTGCTACCTTGACATCCCCTCATGCCAAATTCATCCTCCAAATTGTTTCCATGCCCATCATGTAGCTTCTCATGCTCAAAAGAAATGAAGATCTCTAAAAATAAGCCTCCCATGAGAGACTATCACCTCCAAAGAATCTCCCGATCCTGGTCAATGTAAGCATGAGTGGCATTATTATACTCCAATGCATGAAAGAGTCCTTCCTCAAAGGAAGTATCATCTATCTCACAAAATATATGGAGCAGTCATCCTACATCATGAAGATGCAATCCTCCATCCCTGCAGCAAAATTTTTCAGCGTAGTATGACTGATGAGAGTGGGTGATGCTGAAAATGAGAGAGTGTCTCCCTCCTCCTTGATTCTATCCCAAACTCTCTACGTTGTGCTGAACTCTCCAAGGTTTCCACCCTCCTGAAATCAAGGTGTGAGGCCCCCCAAGTATGGAGCATCCAACCTCCTTTGCTGATCTAGTGGTCTCCTTGGTGCAATGTCTCCATGCATTGAGACACCATCATCAAGAGATGATTGAATGTATGAATGGAGAAAAACCTCCATGCTTCCACTACAAAATCCAATCATCATCTTAGGTGCATCAACCTCATAAAATAGACAGGGCATGTGCTCCTCATCACATGATGTTGATCATCCTCCCTATCTCTTCTTCTATCTCCATAGCTCTGCACCCTACCAACAATGGCACAGATGTATCATGAGTTGTGCCTTGATCTCTACATGGGATATCCTGGGGAAGTTCTTGCAAAGACACAAGAATCCCTATATGTGGAGCAAGAGCTCCTCTTTCCTCTGCTTGAGGCACTGGATCAACTCTAGCTATACCAGCGCAGTTTCCCTCCTCCTCATCAATGTGTAGGGGAAACTTCTCCAAAATCTGATCTCCTTTTACAAAAGATACCTCCATGCTCTCTTGTGCAAGAATATGAGATGGATACCTTTCCTCCAACAAGGTATGATGCAAGATGTCAACCTTCTCATCAAGGTTCTGAAGTGGATCTGAGTTTATGTTTCCTCCCTTTACATGTAAGATCTTGGTTTGTTTCTCCGCATGTGTTTTAGATTTTCTCCAACCAAATCTTTCCATCATTGCTTCAATGAATCTGAAATAGGAAGAAGTATTTGTGTTCTAAAGAACATGACTCCAATATCCACCATGCATAGGTCTTACCTCTAAAGTGCAGCGCTACAAATCTGATAGCATCTCCTTTGGAAACCTTGTGTTGCTGCAACATGGTATTTAGCTCCTCTACCCATGCTTTGGCTGAACATGTAGGTGAACCTCTTAAAATTAGATATAAAAAATTTATCTTGCTGTTGGCTCCCCTTCACCTTTGACTTTCAAAAATCCATGAAAGTGAGATGATCTCTGAATGCTGGAGTTTGAGACTCATACTCTCACAGAAAATCTCCAAGAGTTTTCCTCTTGGTCACCTCTCCTTCTTTTCCCATCTCTTTCATGACAAAATTCACATGTGATTGCACTGTGCATCAAGGGATGTGACTGCATGCTCACATTCCTCATCAAAAACCCTAGAGTTTGTTTCTATTTCAACCCTTGTGAATATTCTTCAAATCTCTCCCTTCTCTTTTGCTTGTGGCTCCCATGAAAGCCCTAGGTGGATTTAGGGAGAAGCTTGGCTAGCTCATCTCCTTTTTCTTTCTTCTTCTCCACAAAGTGGAGTCTTCCACATCTTCTTAGATGGCATCTTGGTGAAGATCCACAGGCTGAGCCAAGATTATGCTCTGATACCACTGTAATGTTCCTTTTTCAGAAACATTGTCAATCGACAAGAAAATCTATTCCAGAGATATACTGAAGGGGAATTTACTGGATTTGTCACCTCCATAAAGAAGGATGAGCTCCAGAGGCTTCCTGGCCCACTATCAGACTCTGTCTATAGAGTGTTGTCAAGGGACAATATTCCTAAGAGGGATACAACAATATTGGGAATCTTTTAAGATAACCCAAAAATGCAGCTACATCAATATGAAGACATAAACTGGAAATAGCAGTGAATAAACATTATGCCAAAATGTATGAAAACCATTGAGCCATTTTATTATGAATTTCAGAAGCAAATGATACAATGAACATCAAAAGAACAAGGCAAGAAGCCTTCCATGAAAATATATGCCAAAATACAAAGTGTTGCTCCATAGCAGAATGCCCATGAATAGGTACTGCGAAGTCATAGAAAGGAGACTGTTGTACTGAATGAAAAACATCATGGATCTGCATATGCATGGCTCATACATCATTGGGAGAGAATATCTAAGATCCTAATCACTACCTCAAGTCAATCCTAGAAGGATTGGCTGAAATATGCAAAACTATCAAAATGTCGGAGTTGCTGGGTAGCTGCAGCAACTCAATATGTGGAGTGGAATGAAAAAAGCTGAATGGATGAATCTGATGATGTGAATTTCTCCAATGATTCTCCCAAATGTCAGGCTGATCCCGACACAAGATATTTCACCCTCTGAAATGTCTGCAAAGCCCTTACTGCAAATGTGCTCCAACTATAATGCAGTCTATGAGAGGGTTTGCGTTGTAACTGATGGAAGTGGTTGGCCTCCTGCCAATGATAATGGAATAAGATCGAGAACCATCCTCACTAACCTCCCATAAGTAGAGAACCTCCCTCCTCTAAAAGATCAGCTCAAAATGGTGTATAGAAACCTCCCCAGCAACATCTAGCAACACTGCACAATATCTGCTGCAGAAACTGCACTGATGTAGATGGCTGATGCTATGGCATGAATGCCGGAATATGGAGGATGAGTGCAATCCTTCATGAGCTCCTCAATAAGGAGAGGAAATCCTAAACAGGACTCCCTCATGCCCGAGGGCACTGCAGCTCTACTGAATAGCAAGAGGCAGCAATTTGTCTGAATAGACAAATAATCAAATGATCAAAGATAATCTCAATGGGTTTCCTTGCCTCTCTTTTAAACACAACGAAGTCTCCACCTTCCTTTCTCTAGAAGTTTCCTCCCCCATGGAATATTCCTCCACTAAAACTGCGTTGTCCCACATAGTGCTTTCCAAATCATGCCAACGCAGTTTGACTTGGTCAATTAGGCCTTGTCCATTTTCATTTTAACCTCTTTCACACATGAGGGTGTGAAATCCAGCTCGATAATGATCCCTTTTCACATTGTGAGGGATTTTATTCCTATTTATTTCATGAATGGGTCACTTTACCCATTTTTATTCAACAAATAAAAATGATGCAACTATAATGTTCCATTTTAGCTTGAGGCTAAAATTGGGAACATTACATTGTTTCATTCTGATAAGCATTGAAGTGATATATGTTCTTATTACTATTGATGTAATATATTGACCGATATTATGTTAGATGTGAAACTAAGAATTATTTTATGTGATTGATGTTCTTCATCAACTAAATCAATTAAATTTATTTAGTTTCTTACATGTGCTTATATTCATTAAGTATGCAATAATCTATATCATTTCATGATTGTGAAATCTTTCTCTATAATCATATAAAAGAGTTTGATCCCAGGAAATAGTTATATTTAATTTATGTTAACATTAGAAACCAATCATTCCTCTTGTGTTGATTCTATTCATTTTTTTTATTCATATAAAAAAATTTTATACGGGAAACTGGTCCCTATATCTCCAGTCGGACCCACCATTTCAATGGAAAAGGAGTTGCTTTAAGCTCCCGACCAAGTGGAATTCCAAATGTTGAGGCAATCACATTCTATCCTTCAACATAACCTTGACTTGTGACTTAAAACTAAAGGTTAGAGAGATAAACTGTATCTTCAGTGCCTTGTAACTCATTGGCTACCTCTTAGATTTGTGACTTGCAAATTAGACTCATGATTTGTGACTAAAGGCTAGAGAGATAGCTTAAGTCACAAATTTCATATTCAATTCCTTCTGACTTATAGACTATCCTATAGATTTTCAACTTGTGGCTAGTCATTCCCCTAATCACATGCGACTTAATCTAGTTACAAATCTCCACTGCAAATTTCACTACAAAGTGTCACTGTGACTACAAATTGTGAGTATGAATAGAAAGTTCCACTGCCACTATAAGGCGTAGTTGTGACTACAATTTTCCACTGCGACTACATAGGAAAACTATGACTACAATGTGAGATTGTGATTACAAAGGGTGACTATGACTACAAAGTGCAACTGCGACTAAAAAGGGTGATTGTGACTACAAAGTGCATATATGACTATAGAGGGGGAATATGACTATGAGTAAAAATGGTTACTGTGACTAAAAAGTGTAACTATGACTACAAGGAATATGAAAGGTCATAAGGAATAAAAAAGGTCATGGGGAAGGTGAAAATACACCTCCCCATTTGCATAAATATACTCTAATTCTTCATTTATATGGGGAATTTTAGCACTTTATCTAGGGCAGGAATTAGATAGTTGTATTGTGCTTAAGGAGCTAGAAGTACTCAAATCTTAGAAGATAGTAGGGTGAGTTGTGGTGAGGCTAGGGTTGTTCCTTGAAGATGACATGAAAAGCTTATATTCTGCCACTGCACTTTGATGGACCTTATTGACATGTACTTGAATTTGTAGCATGAATCATTAGAATTTATTTACTTTCGGCATTGATTCTCGTGTACCTTCATAGTGGTTTCATTGTGTTGTTGTCTACCCTTCTTTTTTATGTCTGTTGAAAGAGTTGCATTGGATATCTCTGGGGCAGAGATAGATAAATTGGCCAGGTGGGAATTTTTTTCCCTGGTAGTACACTAGAAATCTCTAGAGAAAAAGTCTACATCAATAAAATTATTAAAATCAGAGGGTGAAATAGTGTAACAACATAAAATAAGAAAGGAATTATCTCATAATTAACAATCGAGTATTGTTAGGTAAAATTGACTCGGGATAGATTCAATGTTGACTAGGGTAAATAGTAGTGGTTTTGGGGCAAATGGTATTGTACACCCATGGTTTTCAGCCCATGGTATTGCATGTAATGGAGCCTATAAAAGGTTGGGAAGACTTCATTGTAATGTAGGTCTGGAGGTGAGCGGTGAAGGCTCACTTGGCTAGATTGGCCAAGGTTTTGGCCAATGCTTAATGAAATTTAATTGGTTGGGTTTTGCCCCGGATTTGGGGTTTTATCGGATAAACATATGTGTTTATGTTTATGATTTGTTGCTGACATTTTATGTTTATTCCTCTGAGTAAATTTTTTATTATTTTTGCAGTAGATTCTAACAATTGGTATCAGAGCCATTTTGACTTCAGAGGGAAGGGTTTTATGGCCTGCTTAATGGAGAGATCTAATCACAGATCAACAAAACTAAATGCTTGATATAAAACGTCAAAGGAAGTGCTATGTTTGCAACTTGTTTTTGTATTGCGTGGTGATCAAGATATGAAACTAGATGGCTAAGGAAGACGAGTGTGTGCTGGGTGGAGAGCCGAGTGCATGGAATTGATAGCATGAGAAATTTCATGTCTTTGGTGATAGCACAATTAAAAGGGAATCTATGGTGAATGTTAATGCAATCTTGCAATCTGGTGCAATATTGCTGGAAGTGATCCATGGACGGAAGTTGTTCAAACATGAGGATATCTTCCCTGATGGAGAGCGATATGCCTAACATGGAAGTTTTCGAGGTAGACGTTGTCGTTGTCTAGCTTAGGAGGACGCTATGATCACTAAGAGTCGTGGATGCCATGATAACTGTGGATTTGTTGCCAGATGTAGATCTGGAATCCAAGAGGATATTTACAGGATTCGAACCAATAACGCATAGAAATCCTTCAGTGTCATGCAATCATTTTTTGAGGTTACGAAGAAGGAGACGAAGACAGATTCTACACAGTCAACGCACAAGGAGATTGATGGTTCTTCACAGTGGAGTAGCGGAAGAGACCTAGAATGTGATGTGGGTGAGTATGCCAACACCATGGGAAGCCACGTTGAAAGATTGCAGTTGATCGAAGCTTGGTCACGGGTAGGAAAGAATGACAAATCCTTGCTGGCCATGATGAGAACACCATCGCATATCTATCGAGGGCTAGATCCGTGTGAATCCAAGACCAGACAATTAGGTGATGCACAATAGAGAGGATTGTAGAACGAAGTCAGAATGTTAAAAAAAAAAAACGCTTAGGAGTAGGCACATGTGTAGAGATTCCACGCAGGTCATATCGGTAGCCACATAGACTGAGCAAGGTCATGGAAGTCGCTTGAGGGAAATGAATACAATGCAAAGGGTGACAGATATGGTGGTGGGGGCATTTTTTAGGAGCTCGAGGCAGAAATCAAAGCCACAACAATGCACAAATAAGAATGTGCAAGGGGAGTAGACGCAATGGCCACCGAACATGTATATCAGAATCTCCACTCGGTTGATCACAAAGGATAGCCAACAATATTGTAGTGATCTGCTCGATTGGTCATAGTAATTCATTGTGATAAATGGTGGATTACTATGGTAGATGCACCCAAATGCCGAGAAGGTAAACTAGATCGTAGTTCTGTGAATCATTCTGATTTGATTCTATGAGATTGTAGTGACTGGATTCCATGAAATCAAAGTCCAAGGGATCTAGTGATCATATCCACAAAATTAAATCATGTGGGATGGTTCAGTAGCAAAGTCTTGGATGTGGCAATAATATCGATATGAACAAGGGTGCAGGGATTAGAATCAATCCGAGGATAATGTACTCGTGTGTAGAAGAAAAATCGATGGAATGTGGATTGAAATGGCGAAGTGGACTAGAAAAAAGAAGAATTAATAATGGCAGAGCATGAGTTAAGAGATCATAGCGCTGAAGGGATGTAGAGCAGAGGTTGTGGAAAGGCTCACAAAAAATTAATGGCTTTTATTGCAGTTGGTGGCCAGATTCATGTACAAATATGATCTCCTCTTTAGAGAGGACATCACAAATGTAGAGAATGGCCATACAAAGAATAGAAACAATGAAACAAAAAAAAAAAATTTATTATAATGGAGTTATTTTTTACATTTAAATGGGCATACTGTTGTAAGACCTGGTAGGCATGCGTACCCCTGGGTAATCACTGGTAAAGTTTGGGTTAGACCTAGGTGATAGGGGAGATGTCAATTTAACAATTACCGTGGGTAAAAATTGTGACGGGGGGGGAAGGGCTAGAGTGATCGAGGTTGTCTCACTTAGCAGTTTTGGCTGGATTTAGTCAATAAACCCCAAGTCAAGTTTAAGGGGGGGATTTTTAGGTAAAATTGACTCGGGATATAGATAATGTTGACTACAGTAAACAGTAGTGGTTTTGGGGCACATGGTATTGTGCACCCATGGTTTTTAGCCCATGGTATTGCATGTAATGGAGCCTATAAAAGGCTAGGAAGACTTCATTGTAATGTAGACCTGGAGGTGAGTGATGAAGGCTCACTTGGCTGGATTGGCCAAGGTTTTGGCCAATGCTTAATGAAATTTCATTGGTTGGTTTTTTCCCCGGATTTGGGGTTTTCCTGGATAAACATATGTGTTTATGTTTATGATTTGTTGCTGACCTTTTATGGTATTCCTATTAGTAAATTATTTATTATTTCTGCAGTAAATTCTAACAAGTATGTCTTAGGGCATCACGTCGTTCATCTCCACTCGACCGAAACCCATACACTTCGGCGGGGGGGGGGTAACTTGTGTGGAAATTACGTGGATGCTACCCACCGGATTTGAAAAGTCAGCGGGGTAGGATCCACCAATAAATTATACAAATTGATTTTGGGGGGTCTTGGATGGATCCCTCCCCCCATTCATTCACACGTAGGAAAGAGGTGGGGACCAACCACCACACATTGACCCACCGAAAGTCTGAGCAAGCGAGTGGCGAAGGTAATGGTAAAATAACCCCTCCCCTCCTCTCTCACATCCACCTGTCACCCCTTCAATAATATTCCACCATGTATCCCCCCCCCCCCCCCCCCCCACCTTGTGACCTCATCTAACACCAGACAACCATTTCCCACCCTCCTCCTATAAAAAACATTATTGGTTCAACCGTTTGAATTCAAATTTTCTCTTCCTATTTCCAATCTCTCACATTGTCTGAATGGCCTGTGACGTCGTTCATCTAATGGATTGGTCCAAAGCTCCCACCAACATGTTTCTCAAGCTCTCACCCATTCAACCATGTAATACATTGAATCCCCACTTGCAAGGTTTTTATCTCTATGATAAGCATGAAGAAACTGGACCCAATGACCCCAAAATCTCAGGAAGTCAAACCCTCCTCCAACATCGAGCCATTGATGGACACAAAAGCACAAATATTTGACCCACCATGTCATTACCACCTGTTGGACCTCTATTTTGACATGTATGGCCACCATGTTAGGGGAGACGAGCCTTTCATGGTAGTTGAATCATGACTCTACTATAAAATTGTGCCTTATTTTTATCATTTCCCCGTATTTATTTCTTGGTTGGTTGTGTCGTATGTTGAGAAGAAAAAATGTTTCATAAATTCTACTGGCTACAAAATCTCATAAGTGACCCCAGAGCTGAATCATAAAGATCTGGTAGACCCATCTTCTACTGAGCCCCAAAACAATTGCTGAAACTACCTTGTTTTAATGTTACAGTACCCTCTCAGTTGGGAGTGGCAGTCCTTTTTACAAATGATCTTGGTCCCTGGATTCCAATATTTTCTTGTTGCTGAAAATTTTTCAATATCTACCCTCACAGAGACAGTGAATCCTATCCTTTCTATAATTTCTGAGTTATTTGGGGATTATGATACAAATACGACTACAAAAGTCTCCCTGGGATTTTTGAGGGATATAATGCATCCAGGCCACCCATTTGATACACCTTCCTTATTGGTTGATTCTATCATATTCCAGCTGCACCACTTCCCTGTCACCTCATATTTCAGATATTATTCCTTGATGTTTTATTTGTTCCTCCCATGTAGATGAAGTTTAATGCCTAGGTCTCAGTCTGATGGATTCAAATAGGCAGAGGAAATTTGATTATGATTGGGATGTTTTTGTTCGACAGAAAGAAAAAAATGAAGGCTACACCCAATTTATATCCTCTTACATGGCCATTGATTACAAAACCATTCATAATGTCTCCCCCACTAAGAATCCTACCTCAAAAAAATGATATCCTCCAACTCGGTAAGGACACGAGAGTGGGTGATTGGTATTTTTTTAGGAGTATATAGATATTAGGGTTTATGGGTATGTGTTATGAAACCATCTCACAAAATAAAATAAAAGAGAGATCAACGACTTAGAATTCAACCACTTTGAGGGGGACACCTCCTTTACATTACATAAATGACCTAAGCCTTGGGCCTAGAAGAGTGTGCATAAATTAGGCTCACAGGAACAGAACTACCTAGGAAAGTCCCCAGTTTCTTTAGGAGTGACTGGAGGGTCCCAGTCGCACTCATTCTCATGTCATGGGAGTGACTGGGGGATTGATGCAATAAAGGGGTAGTTGGATTTAGGCGATATCCTCCTGGAAGATTGGGATGGCTCCTAGGTGTCCTGTAGCAAGTGTAGAAAGTTTGTGTAGTTATGTGGTGTTGGTTCCAATTACTTAAGGTGACTTAGGAGGTTGAATCAAATCATAGTAGTCTCACGTCGCATGTTTACCCTAGTAGACCAGGTAGCTTGGGTAAATATGGGAAGAGGGTGTTACAGAGTGGTATCGGAGCATGGTCCACCCCTTGGACTAGATGGGTGGTGTGTTTTGGTCATGCATTCAGGTCATTTTCACATTTGTTTCTCATCCTTGTGGTCTATATGCTTGTTGCATATGTATGGTGTTAGTCATGGTTGTAGTGATGTCATCGTGTGAAAGTGAGGGAGTTGTCGTGGAATGTGTCTTCATGAGTGTATGATTGGTTACATGTTTTTTATGCTTACATGTTGTCAGTATACATTGATATGGTTGTTTTCATGATGCATGAGGTCATGGTATGTGATTGATATGGTCGCGCATTGATGAATGGACTCTGGTTAGAATGAGGTATATATTTTAATTTTCCTATATGTTATACATCTATATGTTGTTATGGTTATGTTTATAAATGAATTACATTGATTTGGTTGATCTTGTAGATGAGATATCCTCCCTGAATTATGCTATGGTACGTTAGTTTGTTTATGATTTGGATTAGCTGACATAGTATGCCTTGTAGGAACAAATCAAGATGAATAGCAAGATGGTAGATAATAGTTCATGAGATTCTCCTTATGGATCATATGAGCAGCATGGTGTTGGGCACTCTTCTAATTTAGCAAACACATTGAGAATTTTGAAGGAAGAAATAATAAGTTGTAAAGAAGATAATGACAAAATAATGCAGGCACAAGAGAAACAAGCAGAGGTTAATGCAGTAATCCTTCATAATTTTTCAGAATTGCAGCGAGAGGGGACCCTTATGATCAACCATGGACAATAGGATAGAAATAATGGGCCATATGAAATTATGTCTCATGGTGGTCACAATTCAGATAGAGATGACACGATCATAGATGGTAGATTCTTGGAGACTCTGGATAGGAGAGGTGATGGACTATGGTTCTGGTTCTGGTTTCGACATGCACTATGATCATCATTGTTATCATCCTTACAAGAGGAGTCATATGGGGTAAATTTTGGATGAGTTTAAGAAATAAAATCCACCTACTTTTGATGGATATTTGAAGAAGCCTTAAGATGGAGAGGCTTGGATACTTGGGATGAAGAATTTATTTGAGTTGCATAATTATACAGATAATATGAAGGCCATAGTAGTTTTCTTTAGCCTGAGAGGTAAAGCAGATATCTAGTGGGAAGATGTAAATCAGGCCAGAGAAATCACGACAGAGGACTTGAGTTGGCATGATTTCAAGGGTCTTTTCAGGAAGAAGTACTTGTCAGAGAGGTACTACGACAGTAAGGCGAAAGAATTATATGAGCTAAATATGGGATCAATGACAGATGAGGAGGACATGACTAAGTTCCTGGAGCTAGTGAGGTATGTATTGTTTCTTAAAGATGAAAAGGCCAAATTTTAGGTATTTTTGTATGGAGAATCTTGTTTCGTGAAATTGGCTATAGGTATAAAGAAAATAGCTCATCATTGGTTAATATTTTTTGCATTTGAGTTGAATGGCATGTATACATCAACACATTTGAATGTATTTCTATTGGGAACATATAGTATGCTCTTTCAATATGGATTGGTTATATCTTCATAGGAAAAAAGTGGATTGTTATGTAAAATCCATTGAGTGCTTGGATGACAATGGGGAGCAGTGAATATTACAGGGTAAGAAGAAAGAAACATCAATTGGGATGGCAGCAGTTATGCAGGAAAATCATAGTCGTAGAAAAGGGGGTGTGTTATTTTTAGTGCATATTTCTAGAGAAAAAGGTACAGAAGTTGAGGATACAAATGTTTTAAATAGGTACCCAGTTCTATAGCAATTTTAGGATGTGTTTCCCATAGATATTTCATAATTTCCACCTCACAGGGAAGTAGACTTTTCTATTGGGTTGGTACAAGGGGTAGCACAAAAATCAAAAGAACCATACAAGATGAGCACTCCATAGTTGGTAGAGTTGGTGTAGTTAAAGGAAATTCTTGAAAAGGGATACATTAGGTCAATTGTATCACCTTGGGGTGCACTGGTATTGTTTGTGAAGAAGAAGGATGAAAATATCAGGTTTCTAGGTTTTAACCCTGTACAGCAATTATCAGCAAATGAATTCTTAAAGATATAAAATAAACAATAGCGAGAGCATAAAATATAAAATAGATATACCCAGAGAATTTTCCCCTGGATCCCAATATTGAGACTACCAGCTTGATTTTTCATTATATTCCTTTTATTGTTAAAATACATATATATACATTCTGAAGCATTCATAAACCCAATCCATTAACCCTAGATTCAAACATAACTGTTGTTCCCTCGACTAGATCTACAAAATACTAGGGGTTGAAAACCATCATGCCCCAAAACCATGTGCAAACCCATGCACAAAACCATAGGCGGGTCCGCCCACCAAAACATAAGGAAAATAAATTCCCAAGGCGTTTCCCCACACCCCGCAGAGGGACCTACCCACCCCCTGCAAACCCCTGCACAAGGGGGTTGTCGCCCCCTCACCCCATTGCGCTCGGTGCAACAAACAAATGGGGCTATTTCCCTGTTGCGCATGTCACTAATCGTGGAAAGAATATAACACATACCCTAAATTCTCCTAGTTTTTTTCTTTCTGCAATGGGCCATAAGAGAGCTTAGTCATTAGTCCAGCCCTGCAACACCCATTGTTTCTCTACACCAAGATAACTTCTGAGTGCTCATAGACTTCGTCAATGCTTTTGCAACATTCTTCAAAGTGTCCACCTTTACTAGCAACACCTTTTTATCCTTAACCATATCTCTCACAAAGTGATATTGAACATCAATGTGCTTTTTGTTTGAATGATAAGCAAGGTTCTTAACCATGAAAGTGGCACTTTGGCTATCACAGTGTATCCTTATAGCTCATTCCAGCAACCCCATACTTGAACACAATATCTGCATCCAAACTGCTTCCTTTCTTGCATGGGTGGCTGCCATGTATTCTACCTCTATAGTTGAAAGAGCCACTATAGACTGTCTTTTCCTCATCCAACTGACTGCACCTCCAAATAGGCTAAACACATACCCACTTATAGATATTCTTTGGTCCAGATATCCAGCCCAGTCTGCATCAACAAAACAAATTATGTCCAAAACTCTATCAAATCATAGTCTTCCCTGGTTGCACAAACCATAATCACTAGTGCGACGCAAATACCTGAAAACCCACTTCACTGATGTCCAATGCTCCTTCCCTAGTTTTGACATAAACCTACTCAATACTCCCACTCCATGTGAAATTTCTGGTCTAGTACAAACCATCTCATAAATCAGGCTACCCACTGCACTTGCATATGCAACACGAGACATATCATCCTCTTATTCTTGTGCCTTGGGGCATTGTTCAACAGACATATTTGTTGAGCCCCAAAGATGTTCTTCTCTTTCACCAAATTCTACTTCATTTTCTTTGTCCCTCATCAATTACAGGCTTAACTGATCAATAGGATTAATTAAAATTGCCTTAAGAATTTATATAATGACTAACTTGATATGTTTTTATGATTTTGTTGGTGTAGTAATTTTGACTAAGACTCGGCTACAGAATACAGGCATTCTGTAGCCAGTCGTCTGTTCTGCATCCATCCTCAAGTTTATGTAGGTTCCAGGTGTCACTGCAAAGGAAAAGGCATATGGGTGAAATCCACAACACCTCCCCATCATCTCTTGATCCCCACGAAGTCTGAGTTAAAGTATCAAAGTGGTTATGCACGTAGAAGAGAAGCAGTTTCCTATCAAAACACGGACTCTACAGATGTCTGCAGTTAAGCACGAGACTGTTAATAAGAGTTTTAATTTGATTAGAAGTGGGAAAGACACTTATCCCCGTTTTCTCAAAGAGTAGTTATGTAACTTTATTATAAGTATGACTCGGGAGACCAAGAAACTGCTGGTTAGATTTTGTTTTGTTGCTAGATCTTTGAAGGCCGTAAATACTCTGTTTTGAAGAATTTCTCCTTTAATGAAAGAAACATCATTTTATTGCACGAGCTGAGTCAATCTTGAGTAGATTTGCGTGCTAATCCGGTGGTAGAGGGCCCCTGCTACCTGAGGAGATTTGTTCATATAATTTAGATAAGTAATTTAGCCTCGTTTCATTCCTATTTTAATTGACTTTCTAAACTTTGAGTTTTTATTCATTTGCATTAGATGATACAGCTTAGTCTCGTTCTTACTTACTCTTCCAAAATATCACTAATGTCGAATGAGGTGTGATTGTAGTATTTTAGGAGTTATTTTTACATTCTTATGCTCAATTACATCAGTTGTACAGCTAGTCATGATCTTATAAACTCTTCCAAAATATCACTAATTTCGGATGGGACATAGCTGTGGTGTTTTAGAGCTTTGTTGTGTTCTGTTGAATTTTATGCTTTCATGTTCATTTACATAACATGTTGCAGCCAGTCTTGTTCTACAAACTATTCCAAAATACCACTAATTCTGAATGAGATAGAGTTGAAACATTCCAGTAATTAGTTGCATCCTTAGTTTAGTGGTAGCACTCCAGAGGTAGATGTCATTTTAGTTTAATTCTGTCACTATATTTCAAGTTTGATAATGGCACTCTAGTTCAGTTTTAATTCACTGCATTTCAAGTTAGATTAGTGGCATTCTAGTTCAACTTTGTTCACTATATTTCAAATTAGGTTAATGGCACTGTAGTTTAGTTGTGGTTATTGTGTTTCAAGTTTGATCAATTGCATTCTCAGTGTTATCCATTGTTCTTTAAGTAGTATTTGTTAACATCAGATTCCACGGCCTTCATTATTTACAAAACTTCTTTTGTTCTGAATTTCCATTAATACATCATCATCTGGACAGGAGTTAGTAATATTAGTTTAAGGCCTTGATTATTCTGCAATCCTTTGCAAATTCACAATTAAACCTTTCTTTCCAAAAAATATTTTAGAAAATCTCTACTTTTGGATGAGGTTTACTAGTGACAAGATGAGCTGCAGAATGGAGTAATCTTAGCATTACAAGTTAATTTAGAGTAGAAATCTTATTGTGCTACAAATAATCTCTTTTCAATTGTGTTCCAATAAACCTCTAGCCATGGATGAGATTCTTTGTAATATTGTAAGATGATTGTGTCCTTAGGAGAAGCTCATTTGTATTAAACTTGTTCTTTTCTCAAACTATTCCAACATATTCCTAATGAATGAATTGGATGAGTTCATGCTATGAGTTATTGATTTCATGTTGTGATTTTTTTCCTTACTAGGAGTCATTATCAAGCTTTGCATTTTCTGTTCTTTAGTGTCATACACAGTTTAGAGTAGGTTTTGCTTTGTTTTAGTGTAACCATCCACTTCTCTTTACCAACACTTAGTTCTTTTCCTTCTTGACATAAAACCATAAAACCAAAAACATCATAAAAACACTAAACACAACATAGTGAGAAACATATACCTAGGCACATATAGTGCACCACACTTCAGCAGTTTACTGACCCTGGTTGATAATTTATGACCTCAATTTAGGAACACTAAGTTGAGCACAACATTTTGGCGTCGTTGCTGGGGAAGTGTAACTAGGTAGCCTTGTTTCTTACCACCCAAAAACAATGATATGCATAGAGAAAGAGACTCAAGGGGTAGATTCATAAGAAGCAGAAGCTTGATTCCTAGAACACCACTTGTTTCACCAAGACCTAGAGCCAGCACACCTCCAACTCAAACCCACATTCCATCCTTTACTGCTCCTAGACTTCCAGAGAACTTAAGATCAGATATTCCATTAGAAAGACCTTCTATTTCACCCACTAAGCCTGTCTTAGAAGGAGATTCAGGAACCCCTGCTAGGGACATAAACTTTTCAACTTCTACAGAAGAATCAACTATGGAAGAAGAAGGGGGAGGAGGAGTTTTTAATGGAGAACACACACTATTTGGAGGGGGTAGAGGTAGAGGTAGAGGAGAAGGAGGTAGAGGTGCAGAAGGAGAAGGAGGCAAAAGAAGAGGTAAAAGAGAAATGGGAAGCTCTTTTGGGTTTCCTATAGTAGATGAAGAAACCAATACAACTATGAAAAACATTTCACCCTCTATCCTTCCAAAATTTTATGGACTGAAAACTGAAGATCCTGAAACCTTCCTATTTGAATTTGAAGTCCTGTGTAGAACCTATGACTACTTACAAGATGCTCAAAAACTTAAATTATTTCCTTCAACATTGAAAGGAGCAGCATTGAAGTGGTTTATGAGTTTGATCAACAGTTCTATTAGGACATGGGAATACATGAAACAAGTATTTCTAGAAAGGTATTTGGACTACTATATGCCAGCCAACCATAAGGAGGACGTGTTTAAAATGATACAAAAAGAAGATGAAAATTTGGAAGATTTATTGGAGAGATTTCACTACAACATCAAAAGAGAAAAAATGGAAAACTTAGACCAAGACACTTTGAAAGCTCTTTTTTTGAACACAATTAGGGATGAATGGTTAGATATCCTTAACATGATGGGAAAAGGGGATATATCTCGGCTTACATTACCTGAAATAGCTAATTATGTATCAACCTTTCAAGAGGGAAATCTAAAACTGTAAAAGGACCAAGAGACCCTGCTCTTGCAAGGGCAAGTAAGTCTGCTTCTGGGACAGTAAGTAGGGCAGAAATAGGACATATGCTTGATGAGTTCAAATATGATATCTTGGGGAGTCTTAGTGAAAAAATAGACACCCTTAAGTTACAAAACAAGAAAAAAGCTGAATCTGATGCCTTAGCAATCTTTTGTCCCAAATGTAGAAAGAAACATGCCTTGAGAGAGTGCCCTTTGGATGCCAAAGTTGTGGAGACTTGTGTAATTTGTTCAAAAGAACATGAGACCAAGAGTTGTCCTTCACTTCCTGGTCTTAAAGCTGTCTTTCAAGAAGATACTCCTTCAAGTTCCACAGAATCTCTCAATTTTGTCTCTAGAAGGCCTTGGCAAGGACTTCAAACACAAGGATTCCATGATCAGATGTACAATCAACCTCCACCAAATTGGAATTCTTGGCAGCAACCTTGGCCCCAATTTCAAAATCAATGACAAACTTGGGCGCAAGGAGCACAAAATCCCTATGGAAGATACTCTCAGTATTATCAATATCCACCATCCTATCCATCATATCCACATTTCCCTCCTCAACAAAACTTTCAACAAAATCCTCAAAATCCACAACATCAAAATCAACCACTTCCATTACCATTTCCTCAGAAAACAAATCAGTTGCCTGCCCAACCCATACCAAACCCAAACAATAAAAATCCTCATAACACATACATGATAGAAGGCCAACAGTTTCCAACCTATTTGATCACTCCTTTAGACCTTAGTGATGTTCAACTTAGGTCCGGAAGGATACTTGAAAAGAGGAAACCTTTTGTAATCATATAAGAGCAAGACAATTCTGAGGAAGATTCTCTACGAGTAAATAAAAGTCTTGAAGAGAACACAACTTTCCAAGACCCAAACAATGAAAAATCAAAACAAAAAGAACCAATAATTTCAACTCCTATATTAGAGCATCCATCAACATCCACTTCTACACCTCCCTTCCCAGAAAGATTACAAATTGATAGGGGTGTAGAAAAACAAATTATGGTGCCTAATTATGATTTCCTAGATGAGCTGAAAAATGTTTGTATTAAGATCCCATTATTGCAAGCCATCAAGGAAATTCCAATCTTAGAAAAAACAATAAAGGAGTTGAGCATGAAGAAAACAAGAAAAAGAATAAGAGAGATAAAGAAAATTCAACTGGCAGGAAAAATAGCAGATATGATGATGGGTAAGATTGCTATTCCAAAGTATCTAGACCTACGAAATCCAGTTGTTAAAATTCACATCAATGGAATTGAAATCCAAAACACACTCATTGATTTAGGAGCAACAATCAATATTATGAGTAGACAAATCATGGATAAACTGAAACTTCCTAATCTTCTTTTTACACACACATTATTAAAATTAGCAGACAGATCTGTGATTAAACCTGATGGGGTAATAGAAGACATTCCAGTGTCCCTAGACTCTTGGGAGAATCCTGTGGATTTTATGATCCTAACTCCTAAGAATAATCTAGGAGGACATCCTATTATATTAGGAAGACCTTGGTTAGCTACAGCTGATTCTTTCATTAGCTGTAGATTCGGTGATATGTACATCTATGATGGTAGTTCAACTAAGAAATTTACATTGTATCCTCTAGCAAGAACAATTACAGAATTAGATGATACTCAATGGATAGAGGATGAAGAAGACTTACAACCTCTCTTCACAATTTCAGAAATTAGTGAAGATAGCCAGATTGTGAATACCTTGGAAAACTTTGAATCCTCTTCGGAATATAAGCATGAACAATTTCAAGAAGAATCCAACATTGATTTTTTGTCATCAAGGCAGATGTCTCTCTATTCCATGGATAAATTTGGCAGCTCTACAATTGAGATATTTCTAGGCAAAACTTTAAACATAAACAAGAACCTAGAGAAATCTCAACAAGAAGAGCTAGTCAAGATATTACAGAGACATTCTTCCGCATATGCATGGGAGTACACTGATATGAAAGGGATAAGCCCTAAGACTTGCACTCATCACATCTACATAGAGGAAAATTGTAAACCAATCAGACAACCTCAGAGAAGGATGAATCCAAATCTTAGGGAGATTGTTAAGGAAGAATTGCAGAAATTATTAAATGTTAACTTCATCTATCCCATTTCAGACAGTCAGTGGGTTTCTCCTTTGGTAATTGTACCAAAGAAAAATGGTAAATGGAGGGTATGTATTGACTATCAGGAATTAAACAAAGCTACTCTTAAAGATCATTTTCCCTTACCTTTCATAGATCAAGTGTTAGATACATTAGCTGGCAAAAAGTACTTCTCATTCC
Source organism: Pinus albicaulis (assembly GCA_034641835.2). Taxonomy (NCBI): domain Eukaryota; kingdom Viridiplantae; phylum Streptophyta; class Pinopsida; order Pinales; family Pinaceae; genus Pinus; species Pinus albicaulis. The sequence goes on along the minus strand of CM076573.1, from coordinate 54,597,406 downwards.
TAGATGGGTTTAGTGGTTATAATCAAATCCAAGTAGCACTGGAAGATCAAGATAAAACCACATTTACCTGCCCTTGGGGTACCTACGCTTACCAAGTATTGCCATTTGGACTATGCAATGCACCCGCAACATTTCAAAGGGCAGTACTAGGAATTGTTTCAAATCTAATACATGATTGTGTAGAGGTATATATGGATGATTTCACAGTTTATGGAAACACATTTGAAGAAGCTTTAGCAAACTTGGAAAAAGTATTAAAGAGATGTAAAGAAGCAAATCTTTCACTAAGTCATGAAAAGTGTTTTATGATGTTTACTGAAGGAATTGTTTTGGGACATCACATTTCAGGGGATGGGATTAGAGTTGATGAGTCAAAATTTGAAGTCATCTCTAACTTATCTATTCCAAGTTGTCAAAAGGATGTTAGGAGTTTTCTAGGATTTACAGGATATTATCAAAGGTTTATAGAAAACTTCACCAAGATAGCATCTCCACTTTTCAAATTACTTACCAAAGACTGTGAATTCAAGTGGAATCTCGATTTCCAGTTAGCCTTTGAGACCCTGAAAACAAAAATCTTTGAAGCACCTATTTTAAGGGGACCTAACTGGAAGCTACCTTTTCATATTTCAACAGATGCCTCAGATACAGCTCTAGGAGCAGTATTGGGACAAAAATACTTGATTCCTTATGCCATCTACTATACCAGTAAAAACTTGACTCCTTCAGAGTTAAAATATACTGTAACTGAAAAAGAGTTTTTAGCTTTTGTTCATACCATAAAAAAATTCAGACACTATATAACAGGCTATGAAACTTTTGTTCACACAGATCACTCTGCAATTATATATTTAATGAAAAAATAAATTATTAATGGCAAAGTCATAAGATGGTTATTGCTTTTACAAGAATTCAACATTACCATTCTAGATAGGCCTGGAAAAAAAAACACAGTAGTTGATTTCCTATCTAGACTCCAAAACATCCAAGACAATACCCCAGTTGAAGATCAATTTCCTGATGAATATCTTTTTGCAATTTCTACTCAAACTCCTTGGTTTGCTGACATTGCTAATTATTTAGTTTCAAGGAAATTTCCTACAATAATGAATGTAAGAGACAAAAGAAAGATCATTTATGACAGTGCAAAATATTCATGGATTGCTAATGAGTTATACAAGACAGGTCCAGATTTTATCATTAGGAGATGTTTTCGGGAAGATGAGATGCCTGAGATTCTCAAGGCATGTCATGATGAACCTTGTGGCGGACACTTTGTTGATAAAAGGACAGCCTATAAGATCCTTCATTTGGGATATTATTGGCCATCCCTGTTTAAAGATGCTAAAGAGTATGTCAAAAGGTGTGACAGTTTCCAAAGGGTAGGGGAACCTTCTCCTTCAGGTGAGATGCCATTGCAGCCTCAGGTACATATTGAACCTTTTGAAAAATGAGCTTTGGATTTTGTAGGACCTATTAGTCCTCCATCAAGACAAAAGAAATATATATTAGTTTGCACTGATTATGTTACTAAATGGGTAGAGGCCAAACCTTTACTTTATGCTACTGAAGCATCTGTAGTTAATTTTATTTTTGAGGATATTTTTACTCGTTTTGGTGTCCCAAGGGAAATTGTTACAGATCAAGGAGCTCAATTTACATCAAATTTAGTGGAACAAGTGATGGAGAGGTAAAAAATAAGACACAGAAAATATACTCCCTATCATCCACAAGAAAATGGTCAAGTGGAATCTACTAATAAGGTCATTGAAGGGATCCTAATGAAGACTGTTCATTTTCATAGAAGAGATTGGGCAGATAGGCTTCCTGAAGCCTTGTGGGCCTATAGAACTACATGGAAAAGCACAACATACCATACTCCTTATGAACTTGTTTATGGAAAGCAAGTTTTTTTTCCCATAGAGTTCCAGATTCAAACTTTCAAAATGGCAGTTCAGCTAGGACTTGATCTATCAGAGGCACAAAAGCATAGATTGGAGCAGATTAATGAATTGGATGAGATCCGACAAGATGCAGTTCAGAAAAAAAGTATAGTCCAACAGCAAAGGACTAGATGGCATGACAATTACATCAAGGAAAAGAAGTTCATAGAAGGTGACTGGGCTCTCTTGTTTGATTCAAAGTTCAAGGATTTTCAAGGTAAATTCCAAACACATTGACTTGGGCCATATGAAATTATAAGAATTTTTGATAATAGAGCAATAAAAATCAGGACAATAGATGAAGAGAAGGTCACTTTTTTTGTGAATGGTCATAGATTGAAGTTGTATCATAAGCCACTCTCAAGAGAAGAATTTGTCAAGAAATTCCAGGAAAACAGTGATGTGAAGTTAATGAAGAAGAATTTTTCTTCTTCATCAACTTAATTGAATTTTCTGAAGTCAGATAATTGAAAAAAAAAATTAAAAATAAATAAATAAATTATAAACATGAAAACTAATCTCTGATTAGCATGTTTATACAGAAAAGATAGAGTGAAAATCAGAATCTTTCTGACACTTTAGCTTTTCAAGTTTGTTTTTTTTTTTTTTTTCTTTCTCTGAAAGCAGCTATCATAAAATCATAAGTGATTCACATCCCACTTATGATCCATTTCACTCCATTCATCCATACTCCATTTCATTTCATTCATCCATACTTCATTCATTTCATTCCATGGTCCACCTCATTTCCATCCCAAAGTTTTAAGATTGTTTTCTTTCTGCAATTGAATAATACAGATCAGAAGTTGCAGGCCACTTTTTCACTCCACTTCATAATTGTGATTCATTTCATCCCATTATTCACTTCACCCATACTCCATTACACCATATTTAATTATCCATTTTTTCATTTCATACAATATTCCATCATTCCATTCATGCTTGAAACCATTCCATTCCATGTTTTAAGATTCTACAGGTACATTCTGCAATCAATCAGACATTCTGCAGCCAATCAGACATTCTGCAGCCAGACAGACATTTTACAGCCAGAGACCCTGAAGGCACTATCCAGTAAACATTTGATTTAGCAGCAAATTGATCCTGCATATTCAAGACAACAAGAAAAATCAAAAAGTTATGAGGAATTGAAGATCAATGATTGAGTACAAGGCATATCGAAACCACAAAGAAAATCAAAGGAAAGGCAAAGGTATGAAATTATTATGGTAACAAATCATGAAAATTTTAGCATAGTTAAGTCATATATGATTCAAAAAGGTTATTTTAATTAGTCGTGTTGATCATGCCTGTCGACCATATCATAAAAACTTTGAACAAAAAAACCCTTCCATCTTACCATACTCGATTATCATTTAAAACTTAACGGTTAAAGTACTGAAGTGATTTGATCAGTCACGTCATTAGGCCGAAGTATTTAATGATGATTTTGAATTGCTTAACGAAATATCTCCGCGGTCTTTTCTTCCGTGTTAGCTTTCAACTCATATGAACCACCTCACCGCATTATACTCGTTTCAAAACCACTCCATATCATTCATTTCCGCAGCCAATACTTAGCCATTCCGCTCTGTAAAACGGAGGAAACATCTTTGGGGCAGAAATATCTCTTTAACAGCCATTTTCACCGTGAGCAGAGGAGCAGTAAACTGAAGGTTGGAAGAAAAGCTATGGGTCTAATAGTGAGGACTGAACCGGTTGGAACCAAGTACTTGGAGGGATATCCACAAATCAGAGAAATGTTACAGCAAGCAGGTTGGTTGCAATTTTTTGAGAAATTTAGTGGTTTTCACAAAGAGGTGACTAAAACATTTGCAAGGTCCTTCAATGGAGCCGAGGTCGAAATAGGAGACATTAAATTCACTGTTACAGAGGCTTTCATTGCAGAGGCAATGAAACTACCTAGACAAGGAGAAAGGTGGTTCAAAAATAGGGAATTCCATAACGAAGCATGGAGGCAAATGCTTAAGACTCCAGGTATGGATGTTTCCATTTTTAAAAAGGGTATTCCTAGCTCGGCATTAAAGAATAAGTGGACGAACATGTTACTCATTTTGCAAAAATTTATCACCTGTGAAGGTAGATTTGGTACTCTCTATGTCTACCATATTCGGTTAATGATGCATTTCTTAGATGAGGAAATTAATTTTCCCTTTTTCCTACTTCATAGTCTGAAAAGAATGGCCTCAAACGTTCAAAAAAGGGTTCAATTTCTAGAAACAACTTTGTATCACCATGGTTTAGTCAAAATCTTAATTGAACATCATTTGAGGAAAATGGGAGATAATTGGGAAGAATTTCTAGTAAGAAACCATTTTGAGGAACCCAAAGAATCTCCACCTGAAAGTAAACCTACAAGAAGAAGCAGGAGAAGAGAAACTTCCAAAGCTATTGAAGTTGAAACTCGTAAATCAATTCGAGAGGACAGTGAAGAGATGATTTCTGAGAAGTTGGCTCAAATAAAGAAACAACTTAAGAAGGAGAGGATAATAAACAGATATGCCAAAGAAAGAGGTGAAGGGCCATCTCAACCAAGACGGAGCCACAGACTTAGAGGAATACTAAAGAAAACAGAGGTTAGACAAACAGCGATCATAAACATTGAGGATGAAGAAACTCCAGAAATTGACCCAGCACAGCAACAAGTTTACAATTATATTGAGTCATTAGAGAGGAGAGCTTCAAAAAGTAGAGACAGAACTCCTAGCCCACCAAAATCTGAAATTGATGTGCTAAGAAGAGATAAGTATGAGTTAGAAGTACTCAATAGGCATATCAAGAATGAGAATGACATTTTGAGGGAGCAGGTGAAACTAAAAAGTGATATGAATTCAACTCTGTCTCTACAAATGGAGAAATTGTACAAGACCAGTGAAAAATTGAAGAAGAAAAACAAAAATCTAATCAGGGCACTTACAAATTTAAGATTCAAGTTAGTCATAAGGAAGCCCAGAAGACCATTGACTGTCAGACAAAGAAGAAGAAGAAGGTTGGATGTCCTAGCAGAGGTCTCAGAGTACATGGAGTAGTTGCATGAGGACATGCAAAAACCTTACAGTGGGGGTATGTTGAGCCCCAAAGATGTTCTTCTCTTTCACCACATTCTACTTCATTTTCTTTGTCCCTCATCAATTACAGGCTTAACTGATCAATAGGATTAATTAAAATTGCTTTAAGAATTTATATAATGACTAACTTGCTATGTTTTTATGATTTTGTTGGTGTAGTAATTTTGACTAAGACTCGGCTACAGAATACAGGCATTCCGTAGCCAGTCGTCTGTTCTGCAGCCATCCTCATGTTTATGTAGGTTCCAGGTGTCACTGCAAAGGAAAAGGCATATGGGTGAAATCCACAACAGCTCCCCATCATCTCTTTCTCCCCACGAAGTCTGAGTTAAAGTATCAAAGCGGTTATGCACGTAGAAGAGAAGTAGTTTCCTATCAAAACACGGACTCTACAGATGTCCGCAGTTAAGCACAAGACTGTTAATAAGAGTTTTAATTTGATTAGAAGTGGGAAAGACACTTATCCCCGTTTTTCTCAAAGAGTAGTTATGTAACTTCATTATAAGTATGATCCGGGAGACCGAGAAAATGTTGGTTAGATTTTGTTTTGTTGCTAGATCTTTGAAGGCCGTAAATACTCTGTTTTGAAGAATTTCTCCTTTAATGAAAGAAACATCATTTTATTGCACGATCTGAGTCAATCTTGAGTAGATTTGCGTGCTACTCCGGTGGTAGAGGGCCCCTGCTACCTGAGGATCTTTGTTCATATAATTTAAATAAGTAATTTAGCCTCGTTTCATTCCTAGTTTAATTGAATTTCTGAACTTTGAGTTTTTATTCATTTTCATTATATGCTACAACTTAGTCTCGTTCTTACGTACTCTTCAAAAATATAACTAATGTCGAATGAGGTGTGAATGTAGTATTTTAGGAGTTATTTTTACGTTCTTATGCTCAATTACATCAGTTGTACAACTAGTCATGATCTTATAAACTCTTCCAAAATATCACTAATTTCGGATGGGACATAGCTGTGGTGTTTTAGAGATTTGTTGTGTTCTGTTGAATTTTATGCTTTCATGTTCATTTACATAACATGTTGCATCCAATCTTGTTCTACAAACTATTCCAAAATACCACTAATTCTGAATGAGATAGAGCTGAAACATTCCAGTAATTAGTTGCATCCTTAGTCTAGTGGTAGCACTCCGGAGGTAGATGTCATTTTAGTTTAATTCTATCACTATATTTCAAGTTTGATAATGGCACTCTAGTTCAGTTTTAATTCACTGCATTTCAAGTTAGATTAGTGGCATTCTAGTTCAAATTTGTTCACTATATTTCAAATTAGGTTAATGGCACTGTAGTTTAGTTGTGGTTACTGTGTTTCAAGTTTGATCAATTACATTCTCAGTGTTATCCATTGTTCTTTAAGTAGTATTTGTTAACATCAAATTCCACGACCTTCATTATTTACAAAACTTCTTTTGTTCTGACTTTCCATTAATACATCATCATATGGACAGGAGTTAGTAATATTAGTTTAAGGCCTTGATTATTCTGCAATCCTTTGCAAATTCACAATTAAACCTTTCTTTCCAAAAACTATTTTAGAAAATCTCTACTTTGAGGTTTACTAGTGACAAGCTGAGCTGCAGAATGGAGTAATCTTAGCATTACAAGTTAATTTAGCGTAGAAATCTTAGTGTGCTATAAATAATCTCTTTTCAATTGTGTTCCAATAAACCTCTAGCCATGGATGAGATTCTTTGTAATATTGTAAGATGATTGTGTCCTTAGGAGAACCTCATTTGTATTAAAATTGTTCTTTTCTCAAACTATTCCAACATATTCCTAATGAATGAATTGGATGAGTTCATGCTATGAGTTATTGAGTTCATGTTGTGATTTGTTTCCTTACTAGGAGTCATTATCAAGCTTTTCATTTTCTGTTCTTTAGTGTCATACACAGTTTAGAGTAGGTTTTGCTTTGTTTTAGTGTAACCATCCACTTCTCTTTACCAACACTTAGTTCTTTTCCTTCTTGACATAAAACCATAAAACCAAAAACATCATAAAAACACTAAACACAACGTAGTGAGAAACAGATACCTAGGCACATATATTGCACCACACTTCAGCAGTTTACTGACCCTGGTTGATAATTTATGACCTCAATTTAGGAACACTAAGTTGAGCACAACAATATTTACACCTACAAGAATAGGAACCTTCACTGGTTTATTATCCTGCATATTGAACCTGTTAGCGTAAATTCTTAACGCAAGTGTACGAAAAGAGATCACTTTAGTTGTGTTTGACAAACAACCCTAACAACAAAGAGGGATGCTTAAGTTCCTTAGATCTGCAATATATAGTAAAAAAAAATTCTACAAAAACCTAGATATATGCAGTAAAAGTAGTTAAACAATAAAAAGAAATAAGAGTTTCTCCAAATATTGAATGGAAAAGACAAGAAATACAAAGAATTATATTTATTGACACCTGGGAAGGGAAAAAAGAATGATGTTACCAATCCCCCTCAATGGGATAGGTTCTTGGCTATCCTCAATGCTTCAGATCCAAAAGTTTCTCTCTCAAACCCAAGACATGTTGAACTCTATGGGAGCTCAATAAGCAAGAAAATAGTAGCAGCAATGATAATGATCAGAGCGTGACAATGAAAGTGATCAAAGTGAATAATGAACGGAAAACCCTTCTATTTATAACAAAATATTGAGTTATCCTCGATAATGGCGAATAATAAAATATTATTAACCAAGATCTAGAACTAACTGCTTGGAATATTTTTTGTCAGAGGGAAAATGAATTTAAATTGGTTAAATCCATTTATTTTGAAATAATAAACAAATAAATGATTTATTTATCATTTCAAGAATGTGGTTAAGGAATAATTTAACAAATAATGATTTTTTTAATTATTTCTAGGTTATTTAGTCAAATTTAACAAGGAATAATAACTAAATAATGATTTAATTAATCATTCCTAGAGAAAAATAGTAAAAATAATGATTTATCTAATTATTTCTCATAACTGGGTTAAATATAACCAGGAATATTATTTAAACAGTGATTAATTAATTCTTCCTAGAGGAAAATCAAATAAATAATGATTTATTTAATTATTCTTCATGGGGTTTCCTGTTTGAACCAGAAATAACTTAATAAAATATGGTTTATTAAATTATTTCTTATAGTGAAAGAAATTTACTATGTTAAGATTGGCCTTATGGGGTGTAATTCGATCTATCTAATTGTAAATGGTTAGATGACAAAAATTGGTGTAACAGAGCCTCTGCAATATTGTCTCGGCATACTTCCTCTGGTTTAATCAGAGCTTCCTCTTTTCCCGATCTCTCTTAATTTCCATGCCAAAAATATAGTTTGCAGAACCAAGATCCTTCATGTCGAATTTGGAGAACAATTCGGTCTTCAAATCTTGGATAATTTCTTTGTCATTTCCAATCAGCAACATATCATCCACATACAAGACCAAATAAATAACATAGTCACCAATTAATTTAAAATACGCACCGTGATCCTCTTTTCTTCTGGTGAAGCCAAGTCCCCGTATATAGGTATCAAATTTTTGATACTACATCTTTGGTGACTGTTTTAACCCATGCAAATACTTTTTTAATCTACATACCAGTTCTTTCTTACCCTTCACCAGAAAGCCTTTAGCTTGCTTCATGTATATCTCCTCTTCTAGATCCCATGAAGAAATTTTTTCTTCACATCCATTTGCTTTACCTCAAAATAAAATGCAACAGCAACTGATGAAAGCAATCTAATAAAATTGACCTTGGCAACAAGAGAAAATATATCACCAAAATAAATTCCTGACACCTGGGAATAACCTTTTGCTACCAACTAAGCTTTGTATTTCTCCACCTTGCCTTCTACATTCATCTTCTGTTTAAACACCCATTTGATCCTGATGGGCTTCCTTCCAGCTGGCAACTCCTCCAGATCTCATGCCTCATTTTTTTGCAAGGATGCCATTTCATCAACCATGGCCTCCTTCCAGAGTTTTCCATCCTCTGAATCCACTACCTTCCTGACAGTTCTGGGATCATCATCAGTGATATTTAAAGAAAAATGTGAGCAGAAAGCAGATGGACTATACCTTTCTGGCTACCTTCTTTCTCGAACTGACATTTTCACAGCTAGAGTTTGTGGCTCTTCATATTTTGAATCTTATTATGTTATAGAGTTTGATTCATCCTCCTTTAGCTCAAACTCTATCTTCTCAGGTTCCTTTGGTAGGAGTTATTGTGAGCGACAAAGATCCCATTTTTACTGGAAATTTTTGGACGGAGTTATTTTCTTGTTTGGGTACTCAATTAGCTCATAGCTCATCTTATCATCCTCAATCTGATGGTCAAACTGAGATAGTAAATAAATGTTTGGAAGGATATCTTCGTTGTTTTGTATCTGATAAACAAACACAATGGGTCAAGTGATTACCTCTCGCTGGATGGTGGTATAACACTTCCTTCCATACTGCAACAAAAATGACCCCATTTATGGCACTTTATGGATATCATCCACCATCCATAACATCATCTTTAAGGGAAAATTCGAAGGTTCAAGCAGTGGAAGATCACATCGAGCATCAGTAAGAAGTTCTCCAACTCTTAAAGGATGACCTGAATTTGGCACAAAATCGAATGAAACAACAGGCAGATCAACATCGCAGCGAGAGAAGTTTTGATGTAGGAGATTGGGTATTTTTACGGCTACAACCATACAAACAACTGTCCCTCAAGCAAGCTAAGAAGGAGAATAAATTATCGCCAAAGTACTATGTTCCTTACAAGGTGTTGCAAAAGATTGGTACTATGGAATACAAATTGGAGCTTCCTTCTTCTTCACGAGTACATCTAGTTTTCCATGTTTCATACTTAAAGAAGGTTATAGGTGAAAATCTTCCAGTTCAAACAATATTTCCAGAACTTGATGAGGAAGGAAAAATCATACTGGAACCTGAAGAGGTCATGGAAACAAGAACTCGACAGCTACGAAATCGATAAATTTTAGAGTATCTCATCAAGTGGAAGAACTTACCCACTGAAGATTCTACATGGGAGGATGAGAATTTTATATAGAAGCACCCAGAGCTACTCAAGCGTTGAGGAAAACATTTTTTGAAGGAGAGGGGCATGTTAGGTCCCTATATTACTATTATAGCCCCTTATTGTTGTTAGTGTAACCCCCTTATTGTTATTATTGTACCCTTGTAACCCCCATTTTGTTATTATTGTGCCCTTAAATTATTATTGTTAGGTCGGCTAGGATTACATTGTGGCCCACTAGGATTACATTATGGCCCAATGGACTCCTATATATAGAAAGGAGGTTTTGTAAATTGTATCATCCAAGAATTGTTCATTCATGTAATGTATTGGAGGTTGCCCCCTCGAAGTGGCTTATTTCTAAGGCGTTGATATCTCTTTTCTTCTATTTTTGGAGCTGGTTTCACAACAGGTTTGAAGGCCGAGAGCCAAGAGGCCGCTCATTGTAATATCTGGCCGAAGGGTTTTTATGTTTTTATATCATTATTTTATTTATCAGGCTCTCTTTTCTTCATGTGTATTTTTGAGCTGAAAATATTTGTGGTTTTAACGAATAATTTTAATTTTGATGGAAGTACACGTGTTTTTATATGCTAGGATCTGGTTTAACCCAATATCCTGGCATCATTTGGTATCGAGGCCTTAAATATGCTTGTTCTACATTTTTTTTTTACTCTGCATTACATCATACCTATATGCCCAGACAAGTGCGTTAATTTGCAGGAGCGTGAATAGTAAGGCACGGTTGAAACCACAAGACTGCGGCAAGTGGAAATCGTGAGTCTAGAAGAAGAAATTAGCAGTGGAGATGTTAATGCGTTTGAGGAGATATCATATGGGATGACAAGCACAGTTAAAAATATAGTTTGCAGCAATTGTGACAGTTGATTCTTGGTGAAATTCAATGGTAAGAGAGTCGGTATGTTGGGATTGACGTAGCCTCTCCACCATTATACGATTGTTGTGTGTTGTTGTAAGAGCAAATCTTCCACGATAGCAGTAACAGCTAAAGAACCAAGCTTCGAAGCTGATATCGAGTTTGGAAAGTGATCTTTCATGTGGAACCGAAGGCTCATATTGGATTTGTAATGGATTCGTAATCGTGACTCGTGAGGTTGCATGTGTGGTTCCAGTTGAGTGCATGGTGTAGTGACACTAGATCCGATCGGGGAAGATCATTTTCACGTTGAGTAGTGGAGAGGTGATGTAGTGAACCTGACATGGAGGTGTTGGCGTGTGAGGAAAGTGCTGTGAAATTCTGTTAGCGTGATTAAAGTACTACAAAATTCTGGTGATCTGTTGTTTCTTTTTCTTGATCTATTTGGTTTGTCATGTTTTGGATCAAGCTAGCGATCTACGTAGCAGAAGCATGGTGCTGTGTTCAGTGGATCTGCCCACAGTGTTGTGTGGCATGAAGCGGCTAGTGTTGAAACAATAACTTGGTGTGGATTTATGTGAGGGAAACAATAGTTCCTATGCATACCTTACCAGATCCAAAAGAATGGGTGTTAAACTGTTTTTTTATTTATGTTGGGAGAAGCACTGATTGATCAAAGGATCTTGCCTTGAGGTCTGTGTGCCTCAAAATATTTCCCAGTTATGTATAACGCGCGACAAATCGAAGGTCATTTTATTTTTTTCTTGAAATGCAACGTTTTTGGAGCATCGTTGGAGTTGTCAGCCATGCTGCAAAGAGTGTAATATTTGTCGTTTGAAATGCACTGATTGATCAATGGATCTTACCTTGAGGATTGCATGCCTCAGAATATTTCCCATTTATATATAACGCGTGATAGATCGAAGGTCATTTTATTGTGTTCTTGAAATGCAACGTTTCTGGAGCATCGTTGGAGCTATCAACAATGCTGCAGAGAGTGTAATATCTATCATTTGAAAGGCCAGTGATGACTGTTACGAGTCGAGCTTGTGAATTATGCGTTATGTTTTGGAGACACCACGGCATAGACATTGCGGCATTGTTTAAATCCCTGCACGACGTTGACGCAGGCATATAATTTCATTTTCCAACCGAGTAAAGTAAAAAAAATCACAGGTATGAAGCAGTGGCCCTACGTAAGTTTAATTATGCAGAACACGATGGGTTGAATCCTTTTTAATGGGCAGCACATTTGTTTATTAGTTGGGTCGAATTGTTTATGGTGATGATTGATCGGTTTGTTTAATAGTGATGTTGGGTTGTGTGAACCGTGGGCTCAACCACAAAAGATAGCATCATTTGCGAGGAATATGCCACTTCAAGTAATCCCGCAAGGAAGAAGGCATCGCAAAGGCAACAGGAAGAGGCCCACAAAATGTACATGGGCACCTCTGAGTGATACAGGAAGTAAACACAATAAATAACTAGCTTCTGTGGGAGGAGACGAGATGGTGACACGTATAAATAAATTGCCATTTCGTTGATTTGATGGGTATGGAAGATCGCTGGCAAAAAAAAAATACGTTAATGATAAGTATGGATACATTCTGTTGATGTGTTTTAAAGTAAAATCATATACAGATTGAAATTGTGAAGCTCGAATCTATTCATATGATTGATATTTTGGGTTTTAACCAATGTCAATTTAGATTTTTGGAATTGTCATAAGGTGGTATTTTTTTCGAGAATTGGGAAAAAAAACAAAAGAAAAAATTCAAAGGTAACTTTAGTTGGGGGTTTTAAATTGAAAAAGGCATTTTTTGCATAATATGTGTGTTTAAGCAGCTGCATCATTTGCAAACCAAATTGCTTGATGTTGTAGGATCATGGGGCAGCATCTAAGAGGTGATATTCAAGATGGATACAATGTACGGGTTATTCATCGAAGAGGTTAAAAACATGTTCTATGTACACATGTGAAGAAATGTGAATTGATGTTGTATGGTGCATAAGAGTGCAAGGAAATGTTTTCATTAATATGTTGAGCTTATGGGCATGCAAGTATTTATAGTGAAAAAGATGGCACAGAAGAATGGAAACCAGAGAATTGAGACTACAGAGAAGAAGGTTTATTAATAACCTTAACAGAAGCATGAGGTATGATAATTCAGGAAGGTATTTTTGAACATTGAAGATTGAATGGCTTATTTATTTTCACCTTAAAATAAATCTTGAAAAACCTGAATTGCATTTTGACTAAAGACTTCAGTATCATGTAAAATGATAAGGTCAAACTGATGATTTTTCATAAGAATGAAGTATGAAAGGGAGTGAATATTTTACACCCTAAATATGTATTAGGGGTGTATGTTTTTTGGAGGATTGTATAACTTGAATTAAGTCAAATTATCCACTATTATGATTATTGGGCAAAGCTTGAAGTCAAAACAGATGTTAGAGTCAAATGAAAGTTTGGATAGTTTGAGCGAATATTGAGTATTTTTATCCAAGATGAAGAATTGGTGTAAGTCTGAAGTCAAAGAGTCATAAGCTAAGTAAAAATTTTGAATCTAATTGGGTGCATGATCGGTGGAGCCCGAAACCCAAAGATTTTGGTCATTGTAACCTATGAATTACTGAAATTGTTGTTTGCAGAAAAGTGAGGCAAGAGGGTTTCCAGAGATTGGTTCCAAGACAGAGAACCAAGAGAAGCCAAGCGTGGGAGGAAAACTTGCATTTTTTATGAATGGCAAGTGTGAAGGATTGGTGAAATGAGGATTGAATGAAATCCACACATGAACATATGAAGTTCACCAAGGAGGGAAATATGACTTTTGATAGTCATTTCCGAAGATCTTATGAAGACCACAATAGAAGGCAGAAGAAGGAAAATGCCAAGGTAAGTGGCATATGTGAGCGGTTGACAGATGAAGATTATGAGCGGGAGAAGGCTGAGATAACAGTTCACCTTGAATTGTTAATGAAATTTTTGCAGAGAAATTTGAAAGACCAAACATATGGTTGGACCATGAGAAAGAAGGTAAAGTGGCAGAGACTACATGCAAAGAGGGAAAAGCAGGTAAACATATAGTTGATAGAAGAGCTGAGGAAGCTCAAGTAGATGTTGAGGTGTGAAGAACTCAGAGAGGCTAAGTTAAAAATGGATGTTTCCATTTGTGGCCCAGAACAAGGTGAAATTCTAGGTGAAGAGATCAATGAGGAAGATCTCATGAACTATTGGGATAGTTCAGAAGAATATGAAGATGTGTTGGCAAGAGAAGCAGACGAGGCTATGAAGCCTTGTATTTTTAAATCTCACAGTTTATGTATGTTTGCAGGATGTGCGAAAGATGGTGGACAATCTTATGAAACTGTTACAGAGGAGAATGAAACTCTTGAGGTGGAGTTTAATGGAGAATTCCTTTCAGAGGAATAAGGTACTGATTTGTTACAACAGGAAGAAATCATAAATGAATTCTTATTTGGGGTAAGACAGCAAGTTGAAGCTGTTATGAAGTAGAAGAATAATGGAAATGTCGAAGAAATATTCCAAGGAGGTAAACAAATGTATTTTTTTAGTGAATTTGCTGACGAAAGTTTACAATGTGATGATGTTGAAACCAAGACAACTCAGGAATATTGCCAGAAGAAGAATGAAGCTGGGAATGACGGTTGCAATGAAGTGTTGAAAAGATTTCATATGGAAATCGAGTTCTTGGAACGATGGCTTCAGGAACCTGATGGAGAAGTAAAACTTGCAGAATCTGATCCAAAAGAAATTACAGTTACTATACATGATAGAGATGAAATGTTCATAGAATTGAATGAATGTTATAACTTTTCAGATAATGATGTAAGTGTATGTACAGAAAGAAACATTAACAGATATGATGTCGAAATCAGAGAAATTGAGCAGAAATTATTTGACATTGAGATGGAAGATCACAAGCAGCAAGAAAATTATGTCCATAGAGAAATAAAGGAGACAGAAATATTGAATCAGCAGGATGAAGATGAAAGCAGCCAGCAATTCGAAACAGAATCTATTGAAGTCCAGAAAGTCGGTGATGGGATATTGATGCTTGAAGCATCAAAAGAGACCGAAAGGTCTTATCTTTTTAAAACTAACAGTTTGTTGGTGAATGTAGGTACAACACTGGACGAAAGAGTTATTTCTATAAAAGCAATCAAAGACTATAGTTGTAATCAAGAAGGAGTTCTTGATTATTCTTCATGGCAGGAAGTTGAGTGTTCAACACAGTTGGAGATGAAAGAATTCAAAAAAGAGGTGTTACTTCGAGGAATTGGCGAAAGGAAGTGTTGGAGAAGCCGATGGAATCCGATCGACAGAGTGCGTGATGAGTTACCAAATCGAGTTGATACTTCAAAGGACCAGTGGCATAACAAAGTTTGGAATCCTGGAGGGAGTAAGTGACTTGTGGCTGTCGCATTGTTACAGAAAAGCGACGGACCTCATAGACAAGAGTCTATGGAAACTTCTCTAGATGGGGAATCTGATGCAGGATCATTGAGTTAAATTTTCATTATTCAATTGTGTAGTTAAGGGGGTGAGATATTTTAATTATTTTATTAATTAATTTTCTCATTTTTAATAAATTAGGAGAGAAATTATAAATGTGAGGATTATTGTAAATATTCCTTAAATAATTAAGGATATGAGTGGAGTTGAATTAGGTAGATAATCTAGGGATTAGGAATTCCATAAATGGGACTTAGTTGAGTCCAAAAAAAAGATAAATCTAAATTAGATTTTAAGTTGAGATTTGTGTGGAGGAAATTATGGAGTGGAATAAATTCATATTTATGTATAAATATGTAACTTGTGAGAGTGTGAAAAGATGCAAAGAGAAGTGAGGAGAGGTGAGGAATACAGGGAGTAAGAGGAATGGTTTGAAGGCCGAGAGCCAAGACGTGGCTCATTGTAATATCTGGCCGAAGAGTTTTTATGTTTTTTTATCAGTATTTTATTTATCAGGCTCTCTTTCCTTCATGTGTATTTTTGAGCTGAACATATTTGTGGTTTTCATGAAGAATTTTAATTTTGATGGAAGCACATGTGTTTTTGTATGCTAGGATCTGGTTTAACCCAGTATCCTGGCATCACTTTTTGGCTCTTTTATGGCGTTTTTAATGTGTTTTCCATATTGTTGTAATTTTAATCTACTATTGCTTGTATTAATGTCATTTTTGCAACCAGGATATTACATGTTTACATCAAGTGATACTCACAATGGTAAAGAAGTGGGATTGAAACTAGTGAAATGAATCATATAGCATCAATCATCTCTTCAGGGGCTTGCACCTGGTAACCAGGATTTCCCGGGATATCACCCATCCCAAATCACCTCTGGCTCAAACACGCTTAATTGTGGTGTTTTCAAAACAATCAAGCCCACTTATCTTGCTACCCCATTTGAAAAAAATTAGCATGTATTTTTCCTCATGAACCATTCAAGTAGTGCTCCCATTCACTCTTTGTATTTAAGTATTGATGGGTTTTCAAAGTGAATTATATTAGATATCATTTTTTGGGATTCGACTGTTAAGTAGGTCATTCATCTATGACCATTTCCATGAGAGGTAGTCGTATATGATTAATTTCTCATGATTTATGAATATTCCACTTAGCACTAATTAGATTGGATGATGTTCACAAGGGTGAAGAAGTGGGATTGAAACTAGTGAAATGAACCAAATAGTGTCAACCATCACTTCCTAGGCTTGCACCCAGTAACCAGGACTTCTTGAGAGGTCACCCATCCCAAATTGCCTCTGGCTCAACTGTGCTTAGCTGTGGATTTTTCCCCACAATCAATCCCACTTAGCTTGCTACCCCATTTTCAAAACCTTAGCAAGTATTTTTCCTCATGAACCATTCAAGTAGAGCTTCATTCACTATTTGTATTTAAGTATTGATGGGTTTTCGTAGTGAATTATATTAGATATTGTTTTCTCAGATTCGAATGTGTTAAGTAAGTCATTCATTTATAACCATTTCCATGATAGGTAGTCATAATTGAGTAATTTCTCATTATTTTTGAATAGTTCGCTTAGAACTCATTACATCGCTTGATTCTCACAAGGGTGAAGAAGTGGGATTGAAACTAGTTAAATGAATCACATAGCGTCAATCACCACTTTCATGGCTTGCACTCGGTAACCAGGCCTTCCCAAGAGGTCACCCATCCCAATCGCCTCTGGATCAAGAGTGATTAACTGTGGAGTTTTCCCCACAATCAATCCCACTTACCTTTCTACCCCATTTGCAAAACCTTATCAAGTATTGTGCCCCATGAACCATTCAAGTAGAGCTCCCTTCACTCTTTGTATTTAAGTATTGAGGGGTTTCCACAATGCATTATATTAGATGTTATTTTTTGGGATTTGATTATGTTATGTAAGTCATTCATCTATGACCATTTCCATGAGAGGTAGTCATAACTAACTAATTTCTCATTATTTTTGAATAGTCCACTTAGCACTCATTACATCGGGTGATGCTCACAAGGGTGAAGAAGTGGGATTGAAACTAGTTAAATGAATAGCATAGCACCAATCATCACTTCTGGGGCTTGCACTCGCTAACCAGGACTTCCAGGGAGGTCACCCATCCATAATCACCTCTCGCTCAAGCATGCTTAACTATGGATTGTTCTGCATAATCAAGCCTACTTAGCTTGCTACCCCATTTCCAAAATCTTAGTAATTATTGTGCCTCATGAACCATTCAAGTACAACTCCCTTCACTCTTTGTATTTAAGTATTGGGGGTTTTCACAATGCATTATATTAGATAACATTTTTTGGGATTCGACTGTGTTAAAGTATGTCATTCATCTATGACCATTTCCATGAGAGGTAGTCATAACTCACTAATTTATCATGATTTCTGAATATTCCACTTAGCACTCATTACATCAGGTGATGCTCACAAGGGTGAAGAAGTGGAATTAAAACTAGTGAAATAAATTTCATAGTGTCAATAATCAATTCCGACGCTTGCACCCGGTAACTAGGACTTCCTAGTAGGTCACCCATCCCAAATTGCCTCTGGGTCAAGCGTGCTTATCTATGGAGTTTTCCCCACAATTAAGCCCACTTAGTTTGATACCCCATTTTTTCCTCATGAACCATTCAAGTAGAGCTCCCTTCACTCTTTAAGTATTGTGGGGTTTTCGTAGTTCATTATATTAGATATCATTTTTTGGGATTCAACTGCATTTAAGTAAGTCATTCATCTATGACCATTTACATGCGAGGTAGTCGTAACTAACTAATTTCTCATGATTTTTCTATAGTCCACTTAGCACTCATTACATTGGGTGATGCTCAAAAGGGTGAAGAAGTGGGATTCAAACTAGTGAAATGAATCACATAGCGTCAATCATCACTTTTGTGGCTTGCACATGGTAACCAGGACTTCTCAGGAGGTCACCCATCACAAATTTCCTCTGGCTCAAGCCCACTTAACTGTTGAGTTTTCCCCACAATCAAGCCCACTTAGCTTGCTACCCCATTCACAAAACCTTAGCAAGAATTGTGCCTCATGAAACATTCAAGTAGATCTCCCTTCACTCTTTGTATTTAAGTATTGAGGGGTTTTCGTAGTGAATTACATTAGATATCATTTTTTGGGATTCGACTGTGTTAAATAAGTCATTCATCTATAACCATTTCCATGAGAGGAAATCGTAAGTCACTAATTTCTCATGATTTTTGAATAGTCCACTTAGCACTTATTACATCAGGTGATGCTCACAAGGGTGACGAAATGGGATTCAAACTAGTGAAATGAATCAACATAGCACCAATAATCCTGGGAGTTCACCCATCCCAAATCACCTCTGGATAAAACACACTTAACTGTGGAGTTTTTAAAACAATCAAGCCCACTTAGCTTGCTACCCCATTTTCAAAACCTTATCAAGTATTGTGCCTCATGAACCATTCAAGTAGATCTTGCCTTCACTCTTTGTATTTAAGTATTGATGGGTTTTCGCAGTGCATTATATTAGATATCATTTTTTTGGATTCAAATGTGTTAAGTAAGTCATTCATCTATGATCATTTACATGAGAGGTAGTCATAAATGACTAAATTATCATGATTTTTGAATAGTCCAATTAGCACTCATTACATTGGGTGATGCTCACGAGGGTGAAGATGTGGGATTGAAACTAGTGAAATGAATCACGTAGTGTCAATCATCACTTACGTGTCTTGCACCTAGTAACCAGGCCTTCTCGAGAGGTCACACATCCCAAATAGACTCTGACACAAGCACGCTTAACTGTGGAGTTTTCCCCACAATTAAGCCCACTTAGCTTGCTACCCCATTTGCAAAACCTTAGCAATTACTGTGCCCCATGAACCATTTAAGTAGAGCTCCCTTCACTTTTTGTACTTAAGTATTGAGGGGTTTTCGCAGTGCATTATATTAGATATCATTTTTTGAGATTTGATTGCATTAAGTAACTCATTCGTTTATGACCATTTCTATGAGAGGTAGTCGTAACTGACTAATATCTCATGATTTTTGAATAGTCCACTTAACACTCATTACAACGGGTCATGATCAAAATAGTGAAGAAGTGGGATTGAAACTAGGGAAATGAATCACATAGCGTCATTCATCACTTCCAGTGCTTACACCCTGCAACCAGGACTTCCCGAGAAGTCACCCATCCCAAAACGCCTCTAGCTCAAGCACCCTTAACTGTGGAGTTTTCTCCACAATCAATACCACTTAGCTTGCTACCCCATTTTCAAAACCTTATCAATCATTGTGCCACATGAACCATTCAGGTAGAGCTCCCTTCACTCTTTGTATTTAAGTATTGAGGGATTTTCACAATGCATTATATTAGATATAATTTTTTTGGATTTGACTACATTAGGTAAGTCATTCATCTATGACACATTTCCATGAGAAAAATTCATAACTGACTAATTTATCATGATTTTTGAATAGTCCACTTAGCACTCTTTACATTGTGTGATTCTCAAAAGGGTGAATAAGTGGGATTGAAACTAGTGAAATGAATCACATATATAGCGTCAAACATCACTTCCAGGGCTTGCACCCGATAACCAGGACTTCCCGAGAGGTCACCCATCCCAAATCGCCTCTAGCTCAAGCATGCTTAACTCTGGAGTTCTCCCAACAATAAATCCCACTTAGCTTGCTACCCCATTAACAAAAACTTAGCAAGCATTGTGACTCATGAACCATTCAGGTAGAGCTCCCTTCACTCTTTGTATTTAAGTATTGAGGAGTTTTCAAAGTGCATTATATTAGATATCATTTTTTGGGATTCGACTGCATTAATTAAGTTATTCATTTATGAAAATTTCCATGATAGGAAGTCGTAACTGAATAATTTCCCATGATTTTTGAATTGTCCACTTACCACTCATTACATTAGGTGATTCTCACAAGGGTGAAGAAGTGGGATTGAAACTAATGAAATGAATCAACATAGCGTCAATCATCTCGGGAGGACTTCTCGAGAGGTCACCCATCCCAAATCGCCTCTGGCTCAAACACGCTTAACTGTAGAGTTTTTATAACAATCAAGCTTGCTTAGCTTGCTACCCTATTTGTAAACCTTAGCAAGTATTGTGCCTCATGAACCATTCAAGTAGAGATCCCCTTCACTCTTTGTATTTAGGTATTGATGGGTTTTCGCAGTGAATTATATTAGATATCATTTTTTGGGATTCAAATGTGTTAAGTAAGTCATTCATCTATGAACATTTACATGAAAGGTAGTCGTAACTAACTAATTTATCATGATCTTTTAATAGTCCACTTAGCACTCATTACATCAGGAGATTCTCACAAGGGTGAAGAAGTGGGATTGAAACTAGTGAAGTGAACCAAATAACATCAATCATCACTTCCTGGGATTGCACCCCATAACCAGGACTTCCCGAGAGGTTACCCATCCCAAATCACCTCTGGCTCAAGCGTGCTTAACTGTGGAGTTTTCCCCACAATAAAGCCCGCTTAGCTTGCTACCCCATTTGCAAAACCTTATAAATTATTATGACTCATGAACCATTCAAATAGAGCCCTATTCACTCTTTGTATTTAAGTATTGAGGGGTTTTCATACTACATTAGATTAGATATCATTTTCTGGGATTTGACTGTGTTAAGTAAGTCATTCATTTATGACTGTTTCTATGAGAGGTAGTCGTAACTAAGTAATTTCTCATGATTTTTGAATAGTCCACTTAACACTCATTACATCAGGTGATGATCAGAAGGGTGAAGAAGTGGGATTGAAACTAGTGAAATGAATCACATAGCTTCAATTATCACTTACGTGGCTTGCACTCGATAACTAGGCCTTCCTGCGAGGTCACACATACCAAATCGCATCTGGCACAAGCATGCTTAACTGTGTATTTTTCCCCACAATAAAGCCCACTTAGCTTGCTACCCCATTCGCAAAACCTTAGAAAGTATTGTGCCCCATGAACCATTCAAGTAGAGCTCCCTTCACTCTTTGTATTTAAGTGTTGAGGGGTTTTCACAGTGCATTATATTGCATATCATTTTTTGGATTTGACTACATTAAGTAAGTAATTCATCTATGACCATTTATATGAGCGGTAGTTGTAACCGACTAATTTCTCATGATTTTTGAATAGTCCATTTAACACTCATTACATCGGGTGATGATCAGAAGAGTGAAGAAGTGGGATTGAAACTAGTGAAATGAATCACATAGCATCAATCATCACTTATGGGGCTTACACCCAGTATCCAGTACGTTTCGGGAGGTTGCCCATCCCAAATCCCCTCTGGCTCAAGCGCGCTTAACTATGCATTTTTCCCCAAAATCAAGCCCACTTAGCTTGCTACCGCGTTGTCAAAACCTTAGCAAGTATTATGCCTCATGAACCATTCAAGTAGAGCTCCCTTCACTCTTTGTATTTAAGTATTGAGGGGTTTTCGCAGTGCATTATATTAGATATCATTTTTTGGGATTCGACTGCATTAAGAAAGTCATTCATCTATGAAAATTTCCATGAGAGATAGTTATAACCGACTAATTTCTCATTATTTTTGAATAGTACACTTAGCACTCATTACATCGGGTGATGCCCACAAGGGTGAAGAAGTGGGATTGAAGCTAGTGAAATGAATAACATATCGACAATTGTCACTTCCGGGGCTTACACCCAGTAACCAGGACTTCCTAGGAGGTCCCCCATCCAAAATCGCCTCTGGCTCAAACACGCTTAACTGTGGAGTTTTCCCCACAATCAAGCCCACTTAGCCCTCTACCCCATTTGAAAAACCTTAGCAAGTATTGTGCCTCATGAACCATTCAAGTAGAGCTCCCCTTCACTCTTTTTATTTAAGTATTGAGTGGTTTTCGCAATGCATTATATTCAATATTATTTTTTGGGATTCGACTGCGTTAAGTAAGTCATTCATCTATGACCATTTCCATGAGAGGTAGTCGTAACTGACTAATTTCTCATTATTTTTTAATAGTCCACTTAGCACTCATTACATCGGGTGATGCTCACAAGGGTGAAGAAGTGGGATGGAAACTAGTGAAATGAATCAACATATCGTCAATCATCCCTTCCGGGGCTTGCACCCGGTAACCAGAACTTCCTAGGAGGTCACCCATCACAAATCGCCTCTAGCTCAAGCATGCTTAACTGTGGATTTTTATCCACAATCAAGCCCACTTAGCTTGCTACCCCATTTCCAAAACCTTAGCAGGTATTGTTCCCCGTGAACCATTCAAGTACAACTACCTTCACTCTTTGTATTTAAGTATTGAGGGGTTTTCGTAGTGCATTATGTTAGATATCATTTTTTGGGATTCAACCGCATTAACGGAAGTCATTCATCTATGACCATTTCCATGACAGGTAGTCGTAATTGACTAATTTATCATGATTTTTGAATAGTCCACTTAGCACTCATTAAATCGAGTGATGCTCACAGGGGTGAAGCAGTGGGATTGAAACTAGTGAAATGAGTCGCATAGCGTCAATCATCACTTTCGGCGCTTGCACCCGGTAACCAGCACTTCCCGGTAGGTCACCTATCCCAAATCACCTCTGGGTCAAGCGCGCTTAACTATGGATTTATCCCCACAATCAAGCCCACTTAACTTGCTACCCCATATCCAAAACCATAGTAAGTATTGTGCCTCATGAACCGTTCAAGTAAAGCTTCCCTTCACTCTTTTTATTTAAGTATTGAGGAGTTTTCGCTGTGCATTATATTAGATATCATTTTTTGGTGTTCGACTACGTTAAGTAAGTCATTCATCTATGACCATTTCCATGAGAGGTAGTTGTAACTGACTAGTTTCTCATGATTTTTTAATTTTCCACTTAGCACTGATTACATCGGGGGATGCTCACAAGGGTGAAGAAGTGGGATTCAAACTAGTGAAATGAATCACATAGCATGAATCATCACTTCTAGGGATTGCACCCGGTAACCAGGAATTCCTGGGAGGTCACTCATCCCAAATCGCCTCTAGCTCAAGGGTGCTTAACTGTGGAGTTTTCCCAACAATCAAGCCCACTTAGCTTGCTACCCCATTCGCAAAACCTTAGCAAGCATTGTTCCTCATGAACCATTCAAGTAGAGCTCTGTTCACTCCTTGTATTTAAGTATTGAGGGGTTTTCGCAGTGCATTATATTAGCTATCCTTTTTTGGGATTCAACCACGTTAAGTAAGTCATTCATCTACGACCATTTCCATGAGAGGAAGTCGTAACTCACTAATTTAACATGATTTTTGAATAGTCCACTTAGCACTCATTACATCGAGTGATGCTCACAAGGGTGAAGAAGTGGGATTGAAACTTGTAAAATGAATCGCATAGCGTTAGTCATCACTTCTGGAGCTTTCACCCGGTAACCATGACTTCCCGGGAGGTCACTCATCGCAAATTGCCTCTAGCTGAAGCACGCTTTCAATTAATGATTTTCCAGACATGAGAAAGTGCCAAAAATAATTCGCTCTCCACCAAGGGAATTACGTCACATCAGGGCTCGCTCAACCAATGGAAAATAATAAAAAAGATTTATAAAAATTAGAGAATTATTTTTGAATTTATGGAAAAATAAAAATATCTAGCATTTTCCTAAAACTTTGATAAAAGTTGCAAAAATTGATGAAACAAATCAAAATTACTAAAAAGCTAATAAGCAAGATAAAAATTAACTAAACAATGATAATATTAAGTTTAATGTTTTGGGGAGTGAGAAATATTTTCAAAAGCATACATGAACATGTCATGCTTCATGCTTCCATGCACACATTTTACATGGTTTACTCATTTTCGTTAATTTGTATAATGGGAATTATTTTCACATTCTTTTTCACACATTTTACATGGTTTCCGCATTCTTTTTTAATGTGTATTATGGGGATTATTTTCACATTCTTGTTGAACGAGTGTAATGTGGACATATCATGCTCCCGTGCCTCCATTCTCCCTCGTTTGCTTTAAGAGTTGTACTATCATTCTCCCTCGTTTGCTTTGAGAGTTGTACTATCATTCTCCCTCGTTTGCTTTGAGAGTTGTACTATCATTTGTGTTGAGTGTTGTATAGATGGTTATAAGAGGTGTACTATCAATATTGTTGAATAAGTGTTGTTATATAGAAGGTTATATGATTATATGTTATCTAAAGGTATTTTCCCTTTTATTTTTAAACATTTTCATGAGTATTTGGATTAAGGTGAAGGGACATCAATAATGAAAATTTGGAAGTAAAGGAATCTTTGTGAATGCCCATTTGTGAAGTGACATATGCATGCATAGTTTGGTGCATGTTTTTGCTCATGAAACGTTGAACTCTCCTTTCATGTGGACTGGGCAACTTAGATTCCGTTTGTCTCATCTACATCATGTGCTTTCAATTTTAAAAATAAATGATCACGAGAGACAAGGACCGCTTGATAAAGGTTGACTAGGACCGCTTGATAAAGGTTGACTAAGTACCATCTAATAGGGTTATTAACATTAATATGATCCAAAAAATAAATACATATGTTTTTTTTATTAATATTTTTTTTTTTCAATAATGCAACCCTCAGAAATTCATCAATAAGTGGAGATAGAAAGGATGACTTACCATTCAAACCATGCTTCCACGAGGTCGCCTTGCTCCCCACTTGTCTCCCCTGTAAACTTTACTAAATAGTTAAATAAAAAAGCAAAAGCCAAAATCTGCCCACCACCACATAAACTGTAATATAGTTATCCTTTGAATTTAACTCATAGGTCCGTATCTTCCTTCCATGGTCATCAGCTAGGAGATAAATTAATTTAACATTTTTGGGCAAGAACCCCATCAATTAATTTCCCCACATCATGAAAACGACGTGACATGAAAACACAAACTAAATTTTCTCCCAGCAACGACAAGAGTAACGCCTTTGCAGTACATGCTGTTGGGCAATAATGGTGGTTAGGAGGCCAATCACATTCCACCTGCGAACTGCTTTGGCATCATCAAATGCCCTATCAACACTTATTTTAAACACAGGCAGCCGCCGCTTGCAGTTGCTCATTTCAAAAAGCATGAGAAAAAAACGAGAAAACCCACCCTGGCTACAGCAGCCATTATTCAGGACAGAAGTCTTTGGGCACGTCCGACCAAGCGTGGGAAGCATGAATCAATTTATTCTACAAGTTTCTAGAATTTACTCCTGTGATGTCTCAGACTTTTAATGGAAGTATACATTATAATAGATATGTGCTGAGTATACACAGCACTTCAGGGCTCTGTGTGTGATAAAAAAACAGAGTTGTTCTGTTTTTAATAAGAGGCTGAGCAACTTAGTTTCATGCAACCGGTTCATCCATTCAAAAAAGAAATGGCTGTGAGTGGTTTCACTGAGAGGAAAGGAGCCCACAATTTAATTCATATCAGAGACTTTGATCCAGAGACCGATGTGAAACAAGTAGAGGAGTTGGAGAGACGATGTGAAGTTGGGGCCAATGGCAGCGTTGCCCTTTACACAGATCTCCTAGGTGACCCCGTCTGTAGGATTCGCCACACTCCTGCTTACAAAATGTTGGTACGTTTTATACACGCTCAGAATCCATTTATTGTGCAAGCCAAATCCAGTTTATTAAAAATACAACTTTTTGCAATAAAAATCAATAGGAATCTTAGATTTTGATGGCTGGAATGCTAATAAATGCTTTCAAAATTTTAATGTGTTTGACTCAGGTTGCGGAGTTTGGGAATGAGAGGGAGATGGTGGGGGTCATTAGAGGCTCCATTAAGGCGGTCGTATGCGGGAATAAGCAACTACGGCCTGGAGAACAACAAATACCGTTATTCGCCACGGTCGCTTACATTCTTGGCCTGCGAGTCTCGCCCACCCACAGGTAAAAAAAATAGATTTCATAGTTTAATTATTACGTTTTCTTTGGTATCCATAGGAATATAGTAGCAGTTGGTTTGACATGTAATTATGAGTAAATCTTTGTATCAATGGGTTGTTTTGTTTTGTTTTTTGTTTTTTTTTTCTTAAATTTTTATATTAAATCTCTGCATCTACCATCTGTTTTCTTTTTGATATTTGATTATTAGTAAATCTTTTCTTTTAATCTCTGAAATCTACTACCTATCCTCTCTTCTCTCTGAAAAGAATCAAAATAAAAATTTAAACTTTAAATATCCATCACCAATTGAACTGCATCTAGCACCTCTTCTCTTGACATGTAATTACTAATAAATCTCTAAAATCTACTGCCTATCCCCTCCAATTTCTAAAGCAAATCACAATAAAAATTTAAACTTTGAATATCAATCACCAATTGAACTGCATCTAGGACAGTTTATAAGTTCTCATTCAATTTTCTTATTTTTTTTGGAATATTTTACAGAAGTCCTCATTCAATTTTTTTCGGAATATTTTACAGGCGTATGGGCATCGGGCTGAGGTTAGTTCGAGTGTTAGAAGAGTGGTTCAGAAGAAACGGTGCTGACCACGCGTACATGGCCACGGAAAAGGACAACGAGGCGTGCAAGAAGCTTTTCGTAGAGAAATGCGGCTTCACCAAATTTAGAACCCCCGCCATCTTAGTCCACCCGGTCCATTCCCACTCCAAACGCATCTCCATAAGAGCAAACATACTCAAACTTGACGTTGCAGAAGCGGAGAGTTTATATCGGGAATGCATGGGGACGGCGGAATTCTTCCCCAAAGACATAGACGCCGTGCTAGGCAATAGGCTGAGCCTGGGCACTTGGGTGGCCGTCCCGAGGGCGGAGCAATGGCAACGATCCCGCCGTTACGATGCCCGTTCCACTTCTTGGGCGGTCATGAGCGTGTGGAACACGTCGGAGGTGTTCAAGATGAATGTAAAAGGGGTGCGCATGGCTACACGTGTGTACGCCGCCACGAGCCGGTTTTTGGACAGAGCGTTGCCGTGGCTCAACATCCCGTCGGTGCCAGACGTGTTCCGTTCCTTCGGCGTGGCTTTTCTGTACGGAGTGCACGCAGAGGGACCGAGGGGCGGAGAACTGATGAATCATCTCTGCCGCTTTGCTCATAATTTAGCAAGGGAGAAAGGGTGCCGACTTGTAGCCACCGAAGTTGGGGGCTGTGACCCGTTGAAGCACTACATCCCCCACTGGAACTGTTTCTCTTGTCCAGAGGACCTGTGGTGCATCAAAAAGCTTAGCCCTGCAACAGAGGAGGAACATGATTGGTGCAAGTCAGCCGCCGGTGTCAGGCTTTTTGTGGATCCTCGAGAATTTTGATGAGGGTAATTCCATGTGAGCAAATAAACAGCCCCAATATACTTGAAATCTGTCCTTTCTAAATGAAAAATATATGCATTTTGTATATGCCTTTCTCGCTTGATGTATGATGCTTTGTATATAATGTGATAGCTACATAATTATAAGATAGAGGTAGTGGATCCTCATTTGACCCATAATTGAGATTTACAAGTGATTAATTATTTACGCAATCAAAGTCGAAATAACGTATGAAGAGGGTAACTTACCGGTTTTTTTTAATAAAATTATAATTTACTAATAAAAATGGAAAGGAGTGAGGGTTGAGATGGTATCACAAATAAATATAAAATTATATTATATTTGTAATAAAAAGGATTGAGGGTTGAAATGGTATCACAAATAAATATAAAATTATATTAAAATTGGATTAAAAATAAATAAATGAATAATGATATGATAATATTTAAGAAGTAAATCATTTTGAATTAAAATTAAATAAGTAATGTATAAGTTTTTAATTATTTGTAAAAGATTTTGAATTCAATTATTTTTTTTTTCAGTGTTTAGGGTAGACATTCTATCTATCATTCAATATCAATTTTTGAATTATTTAATATTAAAATTTTAATATATGATATAAAATAAAATAATTAAAAAATTCACAATCTTTTAATAAATTTAACTTAAATTCAATTTTAAAATAGATTTAGGTTGGTTTATTAAATTATTTATATGTAAATATTATTAAGAATTACACTTTCTTAAAACAAAACTAATAACTTTTGAAATAATGCAAACAAAACTGAAAATATTTTATGTTATATTTTTTAATATAATATTTTCAATTTCACAATTTTGTTTTCAAATAGAATATTTTAATTTAGAAAAATGATATATTTTTTATGGTGTAAATTAGTTTTTTTCAATAAAATCTACTAATACAATTTCAAGCAAAAATGTGATTTTTTGTTATTTAAATTGCATTTTTGACTGTATAAATGGATTCAACACCCTAAAAACTTTGGGCACTCGAAATTCTACGTAATTAAATAACTTAAAGTCATTTAATCTATAAATTCATTTAGTCTATAAGTTAGACGATACCTATCTTACATCTATCTTTATTGTATTTAATTTTGAAAGATAAATAAATTACATATTCACATAAAAAAATAATGAATTGTAAAATAAATTTTAATATTAAATAAATCCTTAAAAACTTTGAAATAAAAAAATATGTTTAAAATAGGTTAATAACAAGGATTGTAGGTGGACGCCAAACTTCTCTCATTAACTCTGAGCTTTGGTTATTTTTTTAAGAATAAAATCCCTTTATGCAACTTATTTTCATGTTTTCCACTCTAACAACTCCGCAATCAATGAATTAGCTACCCAAGGAATAGGGCATCCCAGTGAAACCTTGCATATGAAGGAGTGGGGCATCCCAGTGAAACCTTGCATATAAACTTGTGTGTCATTTTGACCAGTTATTTAATGATAATTTAGAAGTCTAGTTAACAACAACATTTAACCATCAATATTTGGATTCCACCACATATGTGAGGTAACCACGCTCAACCCATGCTTGAACTGCGTAACGCCCATCTCCACCTATGCTCCAAAATGTTGGTAACGCCCATTTCCACCTATGCTCCAAAATGTGCAAGTCATTAAATCTACTAGTTATTTCAAGGGTGTGTTTTGCACTGAGAGTTGTTTTACAATTTAGTTTTTGGGTGATATTGTGTAGTAAATGTGTGTTTTGCACTAAGAGTTGTTCTACAATTTAGTTTTGGGTGATATTGTGTTGTAAATGTTTGTAATTTTCAGATGTGAGTTTAATTAAAAAATAATAATAGATTAAAAGAAATATAAAGCTCAAGAAATGTTGTAATATTTGTAAATAAGTATAAACCTTTAAATGGTTTTTGATCGATTAATAAAAAATTGAAAATAATAAAAATTACAAAATTTAATGTGTTATATTGTAATTTTTGAAATTATTATTAAAATTATGAACAAATTTTTAAGTAGAAAAAAATCATAATATACATATCACATTAAAATATATAACATATAAAATAGTAGTTATTCATTCACCATATAAATGAAATTAATAAGTTTGTAACCATATTTAAATTTAATTAATAAGAACGTAAAAACTTAATACTTACAATAAATATATAATATAACAAGATTCTTAACCATAGATATTCACCCCCACTTTACCATGGATATTATTAACTTGTAAATAGACTTTGTTACAATATCATGCCATATTTTATCAATACCACATGCCCAAAAACCATAACTCATTTCAAAATGAAATTATTTTATAAATATTTTATTTTAATTTAATCTTATAACATTTTTCAATTAAAACTAAAAGAAAAAAGGTTATAACTATTTTTTAGATATATTTAAATCCTTTATCCTCATTAATATCAAAAATATTTCATAGATATTCCATAGGGATTAAATCAAAGTTTTAATAAATTAAAAGAAAATATTTGTATATATAAAGATGTGAAATTTATATGATATAAATAATATATTTTTTAATGAAACAAGTAGCTTTATATTAATCTAACTTGAGACATGACGACACCTTTACATTCAAATATTGTTCTTCTTTAGTAGTTTTCCAAAATTGTTTAGAAAACATCCTACATTTACCCTGTCTCTTCTTAACTATAATTCTAACAACATTTAACTTATAGAGTCTCCTCTTGTAACATTATTTTGTTTTTGATAAGTTACGACAAATATGTGTTTTATACATCCATTTCAAATAAAATGTTAGAGTTAGTTGCCCTAAAGAATGAAGAAAAAGAAAATAAAATGTTAGGCAAGCAAATAAGAAATATATATAAATGCTTTAGTCTTGAAAAATAAATTTTATAGCCACTTGTTTAAATGCATCATTTTCCAAAAGTTTAAGAATTAATTAATGGTGATTAAATTATTTAAAAAGGATTTTAAATTTTCATTAGTTATTTAACAAAATCATATGGCACATTATTATTTTTAACCTATGTCTCAAAACGAAAAAGGGTCTTATCGTGCTAAATAAAAAGACTGCAAGTTGCAACAATGGATCTTTCTCCCGCTCGAGATCAACGGCGGAGGTTGACTTCGCACCCCCCCCCCCCCTTCGGACCATTTCTCGTTAATGCGAGGGGGGGGGGGGGGTCTAAAAAGCGGTTTTAATTGGCATCATCGCTGCATATGCGTCGTTGTTGGTCACTTTAATTGCTTATTGATTTAAACAACCAAGTGCTACATAAATTGTCAACCCAGGGAAGTCTGTTTATTTCAAAGGCAATCACACACTGTATATGCTCAATCTCCAAAGAAATGAAATGTTGTAGTAAAAATTACACTAACCACACCTTGCTTCAACAAACTGAAGTCTACTTGAGTTACAACAAAGACAATCATTCTATTGCAGACAATTACCAAAAGAATCCTAGATTACATTAAAAAGACAACAATCTAGGAAAGGAAACCAATCTGCAAAAGGAAAGACCAACTATGATATAACAGAGAACAGGACCCTATTCCCCAAGTAGGAATCTTCAGCACCTGCTTCTGATTACCAAGCTTTCACAAACTCATTCTGTAAATAAGATTACCAATTAAAATAATCCACAATTACCTAGGAATGAATTGTATGAAAACAATGCAACAAGTAATGGAAATAGAGTTTCAGCGATAAATCAGAGTTCCAATACTGCATAAAAGATTTCAGCAAACAGAGTTTAACAAGGCATAAATGAAAAAGATCAGTTAAGAAACTACGGAAATAAATGGGTGAATCTTGTGAGGAAGGCGGGCCCTTTCCTTCTCACAAGATTTCCCAGAAGAAGGAATTAAAATGAAATGCTCAGAACAAACTTTTATTCATCTGTCGAAAGTACATATTACAAAGGATTCACATTTCTTCTCTGTTTCAAAAATAAACCTCCTGTAGTCTCCACTAACCCCCCCTCTAATGCTGATGTCTCCTCTTTTTAAAGAAGAGACATCTATTACAATTGATTACATTATAGAAATCCTATTTTTAACCAAATCTGATCTTCTATACTGAAATAGGACCTTTATGTTCTCCCATAGAAAAATGTTGTTACAATGGTTACGTTGGTACTAGCTTCAAAGTGCAGTTGTTACGGCCAGTGTAACAGCTTCCTTACTTGTCTTTTCTTGTTGTTGTTGTGCCTGAAATACTGCTTCAGAATCGCAAATCATGGGTTGTTTTAGCAACGGGATTTGCGTACTGTTGATTGTTTCAGCAACGGGATGTGGGCTGTTTCAGCAACGTGATCTTCAGACAACCATGATAGATTAAATGCGGTCTTCAAACTGTCTCAGCAACTATATGTTTTCGATTAATGATTAAATATGAAAGTAATGTAAAATTACATGTAAAACAAGTTAAACATATAGTAAAGCGAAGAATGTTATATACCTTTGGAAGAATGGATGAAAGTGATAGTATAGGCTTTAAATATGGACTGGAAAAGAGTGGAATGATAGCAAAAATTATGGTCAAAAAGGTACATTCTGGGGTCCTAACATCCCCCCCAACTGAAAAGGTTGCATGTCCTCAGGCAACTTTAATCTGAGTCAGAGTCCGGATACCGGCTTTTGGCATGTAAATTACTTAGGAAGTAGCTATGGAAGGTGTTGTCTATTAAAGCTCTGAATCCTTGCAAATTTTGCAATCTTTTCCAAGATGCTGCTTCATCCTTGTTGGCCAACCTATGATGAGCATGATATTCCTCTGCTGGCATCCATAAAATAGAAAAATGAAAGTGGTACCCTATCCACTTTTCAGCACATTGTTGAACACATCTGATGTAATTGGGTACTCTAGAGAATGCAGTTTCGAGGTTAGTGGGACTGAAAGGATTGTACTCCTACTTCTCCTTAGAGGATTGTTGCTAAACCATATTATTTTCTATTAAAGCAACAGTTTCTTTGCCCTTGATAAAGTATTGACAGTCCTGAAGTACTGAAGCCTGTAATTTCCGTATATGTTCAGTCATCCCTGGCTTCTTCAAAAATTGATGATACTCTGCCACAAAGATGGCAGGGTTCTGAGGTTCTGACCTTATCCAAAGAAGACAGTTGTCTTCATTATGCCTGGTTGCAAGAAAAGCAGTTTTCCATGTAATCTGATTAGCAAGGAAAGAGTAAAATTCCCTGATCTGAATGTCACCAACAAGAGGGTTAAGATTAATCTTTTTGTTTTCAGGGATGGCTTCATTGTGAAGGTACAACTCACATAGTAAGTGCTGATCACTGGTGGAGGCTTCTGCAAATTTTTTTACAAACTGTTCGGATGTAACCACCTCATGGGGTCTTCCATCTTTGACTGCTTTCAACTGGAATTAAACCAGGTGTTCTGAGAGAAATAAAGAGTAATTTAGAGATGGTTTCATAGTAGCCAATAATTTTTGTACCAGTTCTAACATTAGGAGCAATTTGCCTTTTAGCTCTTTATTCTGCTTCTTATGAGCCCTAGATTCCTGGAGTGTTTGCTCCAAGATCTCCCACTTTGAATATATATGATTCTGCCATACTAGTTTGTGCTGCTACAAGATTTTACCTTACGAAATGGCATATTCTTTCTTCCATTTATTCATTATTTGCTGCTCCTTCCATGGCTCAGTTTGTGTTCCAGTATTGCAAGTGGTAGGATAAGGTATAGTCTGAGTAGCAGAATCAGTTACAGTAGGGCAGGATACTTGTACATCAACTTCTTTTTCTGAAATTTTTGAAGGCCCTACAGGTTCTTGTGTAATAGTAGGGTGTTCCTCTTTGACTGTAGAAGATGTAAATGCTCCTGGAATTGGGACTTGAACTATCTTATATCATGCTTTCTGATAAATATTTCCACATTGGCCGCACATGTATTCCTTATACTTATCATTTTATTTTTCTTTTTCTTCCATGGATGCTGCATGAGCTAGGGTATACAAATTAAGTTTCTTGTCATAGGCTTCCCTTGCCATTACCAATTATCGCTTATAAGCTTCTAATTCTGATTTTAAAAACTCATTTTCTTGTAAGAGGGAAGCCATGGTGACTGGGCCTTGTGTAACAGTCACTGTCTCAGTAACTAGTTCTTGTATAGCAGCTACTGAATGAGTAGTTGGTTATTGTGTAGTAGCTACGTGATGTGCAACATCCTGGGCATCTAGTTCCTATATATCAACAGCTAGTTCTTGTGTTTCAGCTATAGCTGGTTCTTGTGTGGCAGCTATAGCTGGTTCTTTTGTGGCAGCTATAGCTGGTTCTTGTGTGACAGCTACTTGTTTGAAAGAAAATGATGTCATAGTACCTTGGGCATCTGGTTCTTGTGTTTCAGTGCCTCTGGGTGAGACAGGTAAAAATTCGAGGATTTGGGGTTGTGATGGTGTATGGGCTATTAAAAGAATGGGTGGAGAGTCTAGGGTAGTAGCAATGGTGGCTGCTTCATTTGACACCCTCATTCGTCGTCTGGGTAAAAAGGCAGAAAAAACAGTAATTTTATTTTTCCTTTTATGAGAGTATTTTTTTTGAGGAGAAGGGCTATCAGAGGAGGTAGCTGCTTTAGTTGCGGCCCTTGTTTGTCTTTTTGGTGGGGAGGCAGTTGTGATTCGCCTTTTCCTTTTAGAGACAGAGGAAGAGGGATTATCAGTAGGGGAATCATCACTAGAAATGTGGATAGTAGGGTCAGATGATTCTACTAAATTATGGGATGGAGTGGGTATGGTAGGAGGGGAATTTGGGTCAATTGGTTCTACGGGTGGGAATTCTAGAAGGTCAGGGATGTTCTATGGTTGTTTCTCATGGGGATTTTGAGGATTTTCTTGAGGATTTTCAGTAGCTTGCTGAGGGTTTATGGGTAAATTGTCCAAAGGAGGGTTTTTTTTAGAAAATCCTTTTTGGATTAATAACTGGACAAGACGATGATGAGCGAGGCAGAGGAGAGGGAATTTTACCTGTCTACAATAATATGACATATTTCTAATGCATCCAAGTAAATAGTAAGGAATGTTCACTAGTCTACCATGTCATAAATGGTTTAATAAGACAAAAACATGCTGATAGACTACTTGGTAGTGGCCTTCACATGTGAGGTAATGCTTAACAAACTCTGCAACTTTCAGCCAATGAGGCGGCAATGAGTGAAGTCCGACACCCCAACCTTTAAGCTCGACGTGTTCTCCTGGCAAAAGAAAATCCTGTTGTGCATTCAGAATGATATGCTTTCAACTAAACCATCGAGTACAAGTGACTGGCAGACCTGAAACCTGTGCTATGTCACCCTCTGATACTGGAATTCGAACTCCCTGGATAGTAGAATGATCTTCCTGAAGATTTTGTGCAAATTCAAGGATCTGTTGTGGATCAAAATCTTGAAGTCTCTGAAAATATCCTACCCAACTTGCCTACTGAAAAATCTGATACACCTCGGGGAATAATTCAAGCAGAGCTATCAAGCCGATTTCATGTCGAATAGCAGGTCCTCCCATAGTTAACCAACTTTAGTAAAATGCACAGTCAAAGAGCGAAGTTACCGGACTTCGAATAGAGTAAAATTTGAGAATGAGAACATGGAGTAATGGTGAAGAGGCGAAGTAATGGGTAGGAAAAAATATGGTAATTAGCATGTTGTGAAATGATGGCATATAATTTCAATATTCCCCCCCAACTACGGCTGAAATGATGTCTTTAAGTGTGTGGAGATTGTGGTCATAATTGTTACAACATTTTTTGGTCATCTAACCTATTACCATTAGATGAACCCAAGTACACCATGTAAGACCAATTTTACCCTAATTAAAATTGCTTTCACCATGAAAAATAACATTTGCATATATTTCCTGGTCACATTTAACCCAAAACAAGGAAGTTAATTAAATAAATCATTATTTATTTGATTATTTCCTAAGAATAAGTTATTTAAATCACTATTTAAATACTATTCCTAGTTAAATTTTACTAAATCATTTTTAAATAATTAAATAAACCATTATTTATTTAATTATATTCCCATCATTGCCATAAAATAATAAATAAATCATTTATTTATTTGTTATTTCTAAATAAAGGAATTGACCCAAGTCAAAAATCCTTTTCCCTCCAACCAATATAATAAAATATTCCTAAAGGGTGATTCTAGAACTTGCTTAATAATATTTTATTCATACACCGAGTTCTAGAACATCCCAATATTTTGTTATAAATAGAAGGGTTCTCCCCATTCATCAATCACCTCCATTGTATTAGATCTCACTAGATCTACTCTTGGTCACCATTTTCATTTGTTTGCATTTTGAACTCCCATTGAGTTCCATATTTGTTTAGGTTTTCCATATCAATAGAAGAGAGGAATTTTAGATCTGAAACACTGAGGACTTCCAAGAACCCATCCCACTGAGGAGAACTGGAAAACACCTTTCTTGTTTTCCTCTCAGGTGCCCCATTCTTTAATGTAATATAAAATTCTTTCAAATATATTGTTCTTGTCTTGTCCATTAGATGCATGGAGCCATTTTACATTTTATCTGCTTAATGTCTTTTGTGCTTAGATCTAACTTTATGCAGCAAACTTAAAGATATTTTGCAGCCATTATTGATGTTAGGGCTACTTGGTATGCGTAGCTAAAGTGATCTTTTACGACGAAAGAATCATACTAACAATTGGCGACTCCACACGGGTTTTCTTTTGCGACCACTGTCGTTTTCTATTTTCCTGCATATCCAGCTGTTTCAGACCCTAGGGTTTCTCTTCCATTTTTTATTTTTCCCATTTTTCCCATTTTTATGCTAGCTTTCCCCTCTAAAACCCTCAAACATTCAAATTTCTAACTTTCGTGTGTTTCTGGCCTTTTTGCGCAGGTGACCGACATCAGCCGCTGCTGAGACGACAAAATTTTCTGAAATCTGCCGCCGCCCGACTCGGATCTGCAGGTCGCACTTATCAGCCCAAAAAGTGCGACTTGGCCTTGAGGTCGCACTTTTCTGCCTTAAATCTGCGACCTGGCCTGAAAACAGGCCCAAACCTGCGACCTGCACTTTTTTCTGCAATCTGCCAGCACTTTTTCTGGGTTTCACTGAAGCTTCTGTCAGGGTGTTCCAGCCTCTGTCTCCACCTGTTCAGACCTATTTCTGATCTATTTCACTCACCTAAGTGGGAATCTTGCCCCTCAGGGCTTCAGTTCCCTCCACTTTTTGTGGGAGAGTTTGTTGTTGTTTTCAGACGTCTGCATTTCCAGAAGTTTCAGCCTTATTTCAGATCTGATACCTCTTGTTCAGATCCTCACAGGTCAGCTTTTCTTCCCTTTCTATACACTGCCTTTCGCTTTGTTTGGGCTCTTCTCTAGGGTCATCCCTTTGACCCCCTCTTTTTAGCTGATCTCCTATTTTCTAGCAGCAACCTTGCCCCTGCCTCTTTGCTGCTTTCTGCACCACTTTCCAGCAGATTTCTCCATTAGATCCCAGTCCCTCCAGACCTTCGATCTATTGATCTCTTGTTAGCGTGTTCTGCCCCTTCTAGACTAGTTTTGAGAGACCCACCTTCTTGGGTTCGATTGCTGCCTTTTTAGTTGTTAATTTTCTGTTATTTCAGTCTTATTTACCACAGATTTATTTTCAGTCACGCAGCACACTTTTTATTTTACTCTCAAAACGTCTGGGTTTAAAAATTAAAATTAACGCACACCACACACCGACCCTAAGTGAAGAAGAGCCTGGTTAACACCGCCTGGCAAAGGCTTTAAAATCAATTGACACCACACCTCTCTGCCCTTGTTTTGACCTTGCCCTCACTTGATCTTGAACCTCCCTGTCTTTGTCGGTTCTTCTTCTTCCCATCATCATTGCAGGGCATTTATCCCAGAGAATTCTTAGCCTTCACCCTCAGTTTCCGGATGGTCGACTTCCTCCTTCCCATCATCGTCAAGTTAGTCCTCCCCCGAGTCCGCACTCTAACTCACCTTCTGATTCTTTGGTTCCTCCACCTACTTTTGGTTCTCCCTGTTACCTTCACCATGTCTGGTCCAGGGCCTAATGCTAGTGGCAACCCCGGCCCTAATGTTGGGACTATTACTAGTGGAACCGCCATAGGTACTCCCTCGACTGCTCCCTTGCTCCCTTTCATGGCAAACCTTAGTCTTCCAGATTTCAATAAGTTAATCAATGATCCTATCTGCCACGATGTTAGTTGGCATGCTATGCCAACCAAGCTCCCCTCCGACATTCCCAAGTTCGAAGGCCTTGCTGGAGAGGATCCCTCCAACCATATTCGATCCTTCCATATGTGGTGTTCCTCTAATTCCATTACCGACGACTCCATTCGTCTTAGATTGTTCCAACGCACGCTTACGGGCGATGCTTCTAAATGGTATGTTGACCAGCCCACCTCTTCCCATACCACCTTTGCGACCCTTGCCGATGCCTTCTTATCTTATTTCCAGTTTCCCCCTTGTTATGACACCAGTATCGAAATTTTGACTTCTTTCCGTCAATCATCTGCTACTCGCCTATTCGATCATGTTAAAGAATGGCAGAGAAGAAAGAGCCTATGTCAAGCCCCTACCTTCGACGACCGTGTCTATATGGACTGGTTCCTTCACTCTCTCTTACCTCCCATTAGCAAAGATGTCGCATCTCACTTCCCTCAAACCGAAGAAGCCGCCCTCCAAATAGCCTTGAAATATGACCTGATCTATGCTCAATCTGGTTATGTTTATACCGTCCTTCCTGACCTCCCCAGACCCAGTGGCACTGACGCACCGGGGGCACCTCATGCCGCCGACAGTTTCGTTGGAGCTCTCTCTCACCCATCCGCCCAACCTCCTATGAGCTATGGTTTTCCTGGGGGAGGGGGCACCACCTCCTGCACTTCTCCCCCTCCCGGTAGCACACATCCCAGATCTGGCATGCCTCGTGTTTCTTCCCAACCTTCGGAATACCACACTGTTCCCCAACCTCATTATCATCCATATCCGCAGCCTAGTGCTCCAGCTCCACCAGCATTTGCACCTCCGCCTTCCTTGTCTTTTCAACCCCCGCAACACCATTCACCGCCCCCTTAAAAGCAGGTGGATGCACAGCAGGGTTTTGTGGCTACCCAACCACCTCACGGACCAGTAACCACTCAACCTCCTCCATCTGGTACCTCTGATTACCAGATCCTCCTGATGAACTCTGACCAACCTATACCCGTCGACCTTAACCTTCAAACTCAGTCCCGTCCGTACCCCCAGCCTCTTGCTCCATCTGCCCCCAAGTCCCCTTCTTTAGGTTTTACAGAGCCTCTTTCTACAACTAATGGTCCCTTACATATCCCTCCGCCCAACGCTGAGGTTCATACCAAGATTCCTAAGGGGCCATTACGCCAAAATGCTGCTTCTGACCAAGCTTCCCATTCGTTTAGCATAGTAGATGAGCTGGCCCAATCTCATGTTGCCATTTCAGTGCTGGAACTCCTCCAGTCACGCCCCTCCCAAAGAAAAGCTCTACTATCTACCCTCGGCACTGTAGATCCAACAGATGACCAATTGATTATTTTCGATGCCCATCAGTCGGAGTCTCCTCCTCTTCCTGCTTCTGTAGCTTTCCAAATCTCAGTCAACATCCAGAACGCTAACATTTCCGGTGCATCATTGACGAGGGGGCATCCTCCTGTGTGATGTCCGCTTCGGTTTGGAAACAACTCGGATCTCCTGAGTTGGCCCCTTCCACGATCACCCTTCGAGCGTGGGATGGCCACGCCTCCCAGCCCATTGGCCTATTCCGTAATTGTCCTATCACCCTTGCAGGCAAGATTGTTTGTGTCGACCTTGAATTTATCGACGCCCCTCTTGACTACAACATTCTTTTGGGGTGTAGTTACACCTATGCCATGTCTGTCGTCCCCTCCGCAGTCCACCGCAAGATTTTTTTCCCCAATAAAGGCAAAATTGTCACCATCGACCAGTTAAGCTCTCATGAACCAAAATATCAATCTTCCCCTAAGTCCACTATTTCTGCTGTCACTAACAAGCCCACCATTGATTCTTGCCCTAGTGTTTCCCCTGGTGTCTATAAAGACTCCCCCTTGCTTGGCACCTTTCTAGACCCCCCTCCCGTATATGATCCTAGCATGGAAAATGTTTGCATGATGCAATCATCTTGGGCTGACCTTACACAACCCACTTTGGCTAGTAAGCAACCTCAACCCCACCCACCCCCACCGGCTCCTAGCCCATCGCCCCTGCTAGCTAACCCTCTTCCTCCGGAATCCCCTTCCCCACCTAATCCTCACAGGCCCCTCTACCCTCCTGGGTTGGTTCCACCAAGTCTCAATCATCTTGGAGCCGTCCCTCCTGGCCATTACCCTACTGGTTAGATACCGTTCCTAGCTCCCCCACCTGGAGTGTACACGGTACCTGTCATGGCCACTTCCTAACCTAACCCTTGGGGTTCCCATCTGGTACCTTGATCCTCCAGCCACTACCCCACCTGTCCAACCCAAACCTTATCTTGCTTTGACCCCGGTTCAATCGGTCCCCATGACTTCTTCCGCTGTAACAGTGTCTCAGTCACCTCAACAGGACCCACCTCCTGTTGCGACCGCATCGGGTAAGAATGGCACCGCTCACAGGGGGGAATCAAAGGACAAAGCTACCCCGACAAAACCTCCCCCTCCTCGACCTCCAAAGCATACCATCCAGTGTGCTTTGTGTGATATTGTCGGTCATGCCACCCATACTTGTCCTAAACTGCTTCCTCTCAAACCCATGGTTAATGTCACGTTCCCTAAGTCCCCGGTCCTAGAAGCCTTTGTTTCTTCCACAACCGCAGCCAATAACCCAAAGACTATCCACACCACTCACCCCTGTGCCTTGTGTGATCACCATGGCCATTACACCCACCTTTGTTCCCACCTCAAGGACTTCCGCACCTCTCTAGCCGCGGTCTGCCAATTCAAGGCCAAGCGCAACGAGTCCACCTCTCCCCTATTTGCGCGTTTTTCTTCGGCATATCTACCAGACATGATTGCTCCCATTGACATTCCCCCTCCTGATGTCAAGACGACGGAGCCTTCGTCCACCATCTTCTACCTATCTTCATCCATGAGACCACTGGGGAACATTCCCTCTGAATCCTCCCCTGTTGTTTCGCTTGACCTTCCTTCAGCGATCACCCTGGGCTTAACATCATTGGATCCCGTATCTAATTACTCTTTTGTCACCCCTTGTGATGACACACATGTGAACCTCTCTTCTCATGATGATGAGTTAGGTAGCTTCACCACATCAGCTGGTCTTTCTTCCACCAATCACCCCATCCCCTATCACGGTGATGACCTTATGGAAGAAAACACCACCCCTAACTTTATCTATTCCCCCCTACACCGAACCCATGCGTTTACACCACATACACCTTGTGGCCATTACATTGAAACCCAATGTTTGAGTAAGGGGGCACCCATATTTGAGAGACCAAGAGAGGAAATTCTCCACAACTCTCCTAGTGTATTTGGTCATGTCAACTCTAGTATCATTCTTCTTCCACATTTAGAAGAACCTCTAGCGTCCCATATCACTTTAGATCACTTTCGGGATGATACCCCTTATTGTTCCTTCATTTCCCATCCGCAACCCAGTCTCTTAGACATTGTTATTGACCAACCTATAGGTTTTCCAGACGAGCATCAGTTCATTATCTCCAAATCCTCTCTTTGGGATAGTAACACCAGGTATGCCAACCCACAAACTTAAAGTCCATTTGATTCATATAT
This sequence comes from Pinus albicaulis, assembly GCA_034641835.2. NCBI lineage: Eukaryota > Viridiplantae > Streptophyta > Pinopsida > Pinales > Pinaceae > Pinus > Pinus albicaulis. The sequence continues at coordinate 54,555,900 of CM076573.1, read as the reverse complement.
GCAGTACTAAAAGAGATTGGTAATCCTCCATACTGCATAACCACAACACAAACAAATGGCGCATCACATCATTAAAATGTGTTTAGATTCTCCTTAATACATTTTTGCATGACCACAACATGCTTGGGGGCACCTACACCAAGCATGACATGTATGTGGGATTCACCATTCTAGTTATCTGGCTCATGTTTAGGCCAGCACTGGTTTTACTATTGCGTTCCGTGGTTTTCCGGGCACCTTCTTGTGTGTACTATTGTCTTGGCGGGCACAGGTCTGCCTCCCCCGCTGCCTTTAACAAAGGTACCACCTCATAAACTAGAGACTTGTTGCACCTCTAAGTCTCGTCTCCTTAGGGTCCAGTCCTTTCATGCTTTAGACTACCTTACATTCCTCTCTCTCACTTCCCTCTTACTACCTAGTGATTGAGTTCTTACACCGTACTTCGGTCATACGATTTTCTCCTAACACTCGTACGTTGGGGGGCAATCTGTTACAACATTTTTTGGTCATATAACCTATTACCATTAGATGAACCCAAGTACACCATGTAAGACCAATTTTACCCTAAGTAAAATTTCTTTCACCATGAAAAATAAAATTTGCATATATTTCCTGGTCACATTTAACCCAAAACAAGGAAGTTAATTAAATAAATCATTATTTATTTGATTATTTCCTAAGAATAAGTTATTTAAATCACTATTTAAATACTATTTCTAGTTAAATTTGACTAAATCATTTTTAAATAATTAAATAAACCATTATTTATTTAATTATATTCCCCTCATTTCCCTTAAATAATAGATAAATCATTTATTTATTTATTATTTATAAATAAAGGAATTGACCCAAGTCAAAAACCCTTTTCCCTCCAACAAATATAATAAAATATTCCTAAAAGGTGATTCTAGAATGTGATTAATAATATTTTATTCATGCACCGAGTTCTAGAACACCCCAATATTTTGTTATAAATAGAAGGGTTTTCCCCATTCCTTAGTCACCTCCATTGCATTAGATCTCACTAGATCTACTCTTGGTCGCCGTTTTCATTTGTTTACATTTTGAATTCCCATTGAGTTCCATGTTCATTTTTCTACACCATTAGGAGAGAGAAATCATAGATCTGAAACACCGAGGACTTCCAAGAACCCATCCCACTGAGGAGAACTGGAAAACACCTTTCTTGTTTTCCTCTCAGGTGCCCCATTCTTTAATATAATATAAGATTCTTTTTAAATATATTGTTCTTGTCTTGTCCATTGGATGCATGGAGCCATTGTATATTTTATCTGCTTAATGTCTTTTGTGCTTAGATCTAATTTTTATGCAGTGAACTTAAAGATATTTTGCAGCCATAATTGATGTTAGGGCTACTTGGTATGCGTAGCTAAAGTGATATTTTACGACGAAAGAATCATACTAACAATAATAAATGGAATCTTCTCTTTAAACCATAGTTTAATTGTACTTACATATAAAATCTACATACCTCATGTTTACCTTTGTTTTTTAGTTCGAAAAATATAGTTCTTGCTTATAATGGCTCAATAGTCATGGAAGAACTTTAGAAGCTTTTTGAAACATGAGGGAGATTATATTAGGGGTCTGTTTTATCATAGGAGAAGACAATGAAAGGACAAAATTAGCATAAGGAATAAAAGAAGTGAAAATTAAAGAACTGAGGAAGATGGTTTCATGAGAGAAAATGTTGTATAGTAATATCTTTTGATAAAGAAATGGTGTTTCAGCAACGGGGAAAATGGATGAAATGCTGCTGAAAAGTGGTGTTTCAGCAATGGGAAAATAAGGAAAAATGTTGGGTATGTGTTATATTCTTTCCACGACTAGCCCCACGCGATGTACATTGCGCCGAGCGCAATAGGGGGGTCACAAGGGGGGAGGAAGCCCCCATTGTTTTGGTGTGCAGACCCACTCATAGGCGGACCTGCCCATGTTTTGTGCATGATTTTGCACATGGTTTTGGGGTACGATGGTTTTCGGCCCCTGGTATTTTGTAGATTCGGTCAAGGTAACTACGGTTATATTCTAATCCAGGGTTAAATGGATTGAGGTTTATGTATGCTTCGGCATGTATATATGTGTTGTAACACTAAAAGGAATATAATGAAAAATCAAGCTGGTCGTCCTGATTTGGGATCCAGGGGAAAATCTTTGTGTTTATCTATTTTATGTTTTATGCTCTCGCTATTGTTTATTTTCTGTTATAAGATTCATGTGTAGATAATTTTTGTTCAGGGTTAAAACATACATCTGGTATCAGAGCTGTTTCAGCTTCAAGGGGACGCCTTTGCTGCTAAGGGTTTTTTGCTCGGGCCTGAGGTAGACCCCGTTCAGTGGGAGATCTGCGGGATCAATTCTTGCGGTGAAATAAGATGGCGAGCGGTGGAAAGATAGAGATCGAGAAATTTAATGGTCAGAATTTTGAGTTATGGAAGCTCAAGATGGAGGATCTACTGGTGGATAAAGATCAGTGGATCGTGGTAGATCCGGGTACTAAACCAACGACAATGTCAGATGAAGACTGGAAGAAATTGGATCAGAAGGCTAAGAGCACAATACGGTTGTGTGTCTCAGATTCAATATTGTTGAATGTATCTGAGGAAGCTACGACGAAGAATTTGTGGGTAAAACTTAGGACTTTATACCAATCTAAGTCTCTGGTGAATAAGTTGTTCCTACGGAAAAATCTGTATAACTTGAGGATGAAGGATGGAGACTCGGTGACAGAGCATCTGAACGCCTTCAATACTGTGGTAATTCAGCTGTCATCTGTTGATATTAAAATCTCAGATGAAGATAAGTGCATCAGTTTGTTGTGTTCTCTACCAGACTCGTGGGATAGTCTGGTTACTGCAATAGGTAGCAATACAACTACCTTGAATTTTGATGTCATTGTCTCAGCCTTGCTGTCGGAGGAAATGAGACGGAGAAATATGGAGGGCCAGAATGGAGATGCCTTATCTGTATGAGGAAGGTCACAAAACAAAAACAAGAATAAGGTTTCGAGTGGGAGATCCAAATATAGAGGGAGATCTAAATCTCCTGGAAAGTTTGTAAAGGTATGCTGGAAATGCGGAAAGGAAGGGCACTACAAAAAGAACTGCATATCTAAAGCTCCTGAGAAAGGAAAGGGATGTGATGATGCTCCTTCTGCAGAGGCAAAAACCACCTTGGATGAAGGTGGGGATGTGTATTTGGCTTCTTCTTCAAATAAACATGTAGATCATGAGTCATGGCCAATTGACTCAGGTGCATCCTTTCACTTCACTCCCCATAGGGAGTGGTTCTGCGAGTATGAGAAATATGATGGTGATGTCTTCCTAGGGGATGATAGGAAGGCCATAATCGCCGGACGTGGAAAGGTCAAGCTGAAGCTGCAAGGTGGAAGGATTAGAACACTTCATGGTGTTTTTCATATTCCTGCATTGGCCAGAAATCTAATTTATTTAAGCAAGATGGATGATGTAGGTGTAAAGACAGTGTTCGAAAAAGATGTCTGGAAGATGGTTCGGGGAGCACTAGTATTAATGTGGGGAGTTTGGACTGGAACTCTGTACAAGCTACAAGGTAGCACTGTTATTGATGGGTGTAACAGTTCTATGGTTCTTGAAAGTGGAGCGAAAAGCCTAGCTATCTCTGGAGAAAAGACCATGCTATGGCATCAAAGGCTTGGACATATTGGAGAGAAGGGCCTTCGGATACTGCATAGAAATGGTATGGTAGAAGGTATGTCTAATTTCTCTCTGGATTTTGATTTCTATGAACATTGTGTATATGGGAAGTAGAATCGGGTGAGTTTTCCTTCTGGTGCTAAGAGGGCAAACAAGATATTAGAACTTGTGCACAATGATGTGTTTGGACCTGTGTCAGTTCCATCACTGGGAAAGTCTATGTACTATGTTTCATTTATAGATGACTTCTCAAGGAATACATGGATATATTTCTTGAGGAAGAAATCTGAAGCTTTTGACAGATTTAAAGAATTTAAGGCTCTGGTGGAAAACCAGACAGAGAAGAAGATAAAGGCACTGAGGATAGATAATGGTGGGGAGTTTTGTAAGAAGGAATTTGAAGAGTTTTGTAAGAGGTGTGGTATAGCACGGAAGAAGAATACTCCATACACACCTCAGAAAAACGGAGTTGCAGAAAGAATGAACATAACGCTGATGGAAAAGGCAAGAAGCATGCTCAGTGGTACCGGGTTAGAACAAGAATTCTGGGCAGAGGCAGTGGGGACTACATGTTACTTAGTTAACAGATCACCTTCATCAGAGTTGGAGGATAAGACTCCACATGAGGTATGGACTGGTAAGAAACCCTCTCTTTCACATCTAAGGATATTTGGATGTGATGCATATGTACATGTTCCAAAGGAGAAAAGGACCAAGTTGGATAATAAATCTGAAAGGTGCATCTTTATTGGGTATAAGGATGGCTTAAAGGGTTACAAGCTTTGGAACCCAGAAATAGGGAAGGTTGTGTAAAACCGAGATGTGGTGTTTAGAGAGGTGAAATATGTTGTTACACATGAAGTCCTACCAAAGGAACCTGAGAAGATAGAGTTTGAGCTAAAGGAGGATGAATCAGACTCTACAACAGAAGAAGATTCAGAAGAGGAAGAGCCACAAACTCCAGCTGTGAGAAGATCAACTCGGGAAAGAAGGCAACCAGAAAGGTATAGTCCATCTGCTTTCTGTTCAGGTTTTTCCTTAACTATAATTGATGATGATCCCAGAACTGTCAGGGAGGCAGTAGATTCAGAGGATGGAAAACTCTGGAAGGAGGCCATGGTTGATGAAATGGCATCCTTGCACAAAAATGAGGCATGGGATCTGGTGGAGTTGCCGGCTGGAAGGAAGCCCATCGGGAGCAAATGGGTGTTTAAAAGAAGATGAATGTAGAAGGCAAGGTGGAGAAATACAAAGCTCGGTTGGTAGCAAAAGGTTATTCCCAGGTGCCGAGAATTGATTTTGGTGATATTTTTTCTCCTGTTGCCAAGGTTACTTCTATTAGATTACTTTTATCTGTTGCTGCTACATTTGATTTTGAGATAGAATAGATGGATGTGAAGACAAAATTTCTTCATGGGGATCTAGAAGAGGAGATCTACATGAAGCAACCTGAAGGCTTTATGGTGAAGGGTAAGAAAGAACTAGTATGCAGGTTGAAGAAGTCTCTGTATGGGTTAAAACAGTCACCAAGGATGTGGTATCAGAAATTTGATACCTATATACGGGGACTTGGCTTCACCAAAATCAAGGAGGATCACTGTGTTTATTTTAAATTAATTGGTGATCGTGTTATTTATTTGGTCTTGTATGTGGATGATATGTTGTTGATTGGAAATGACAAAGAAATTATCCAAGATTTGAAGACCCAACTGTTCTCCAAATTCGACATGAAGGATCTTGGTGCTGCAAACTATATTTTGGGCATGGAAATTAAGAGAGATTAGGAAAAGAGGAAGCTCTGGTTAAACCAGAGGAAGTATGTCGAGACTATATTGTAGAGGTTCAATATGCAGGATAGTAAACTGGTGAATGTTCCTATTCCTGTAGGTGTAAAGCTATCTGCTGAACAGTGTCCCAAGACACAAGAAGAAGAGGAGGATATATCCCATGTTCCATATGCAAGTGCAGTGGGTAGCCTGATGTATGAAATGGTTTGTACTAGACCAGACATTGCACATGCAATGGGAGTATTGAGCAGGTTTATGTCAAACCCAGGGAAGGAGCATTGGACAGCAGTGAAGCGGGTTTTCAGATATTTACGTGGCACTAGTGATTATGGCTTGTGCTACCAGGGAAGACCGGGATTGGAAAGAATGTTGGACATTCGTGGTTTTGTTGATGCGGACTGGGCTGGAGATCTGGACCAAAGAATATCTACAAGTGGGTATGTGTTTAGCCTATTTGGAGGCGCAGTCAGTTGGATGAGTAAAAGACAGTCTGTAGTGGCTCTTTCAACTACAGAGGCAGAATACATAGCAACCACTCATGCAAGCAAGGAAGCAGTTTGGTTGCAGAGATTGTGTTCAAGTATGGGGTTGGTACAGCAAGCTATAAGGATAGACTGTGATAGCCAAAGTGCAATTTTCTTGGCTAAGAACCCTTCTTACCATTCAAAGACAAATCACATTGATGTTCAATATCACTTTGTTAGAGATATGGTTGAGGCTAAAAGGGTGTTGCTGGTAAAGGTGGACACTTTGAAGAATGTTGCAGATGCATTGACGAAGTCCGTGAGCACTCAGAAGTTCTCTTGGTGTAGAGAAACAATGGGTGTTGAAGAATTGGCCCAATGACTAAGCTCTCCTGTGGCCCCCTGTGGAAAGAAAACAACAAGTGGGAGAATGTTGGGTATGTGTTATATTCTTTCCACGACTAGCCCCACGCGTTGTACGTTGCACCGGGCGTAGCAGGGGGGTCACAAGGGGGGAGGCAGCCCCCACTGTTGGGGTCCGGGGTAGCGCCCCAGCGAAAATTGTTTTGGTGTGCGGACCCACTCATAAGCGGACCCACCCATGTTTTGTGCATGAGTTTGCACATGGTTTTGGGGTACGATGGTTTTCGACCCCTGGTATTTTGTAGATCCAGTCAAGTGAACTATGGTTATGTTCTAATCCAGGGTTAAATGGATTGAGTTTTATGTTTTCTTCGACATGTATATATATGTGTTGTAACACTAAAAGGAATATAATGAAAAATCAAGCTGGTCGTCCCAATTTGGGATCCAGGGGAAAATCTCTGTGTTTATTTGTTTTATGTTTTATGCTCTTGCTATTGTTTATTTTCTGTTATAAGATTCATGTGCAGATAATTTATGTTCAAGGTTAAAACCTACAAAAATGTTGCTGAGGAGTGTTGTTTTAACAGTGGAAAAATGGGGAAAAATGTTTGCTGAAGAATGGTATTTCAGCAATGTGAAAAGTAGGGAAAGTATTTGCTTAAGGATGGTGTTTGAGCAACAGGAAAAATAGGGAAAATGACATGAAAAGGGAAAAAGGAATGAAGGGAATAAATGATAAAATGTTGCTGGGAGATAGGAAAGTGAACTATGAATGAGTTGAAGTGAGGGGAGCAATGCTTCTCAAAATGAAGCTTGGATCTACTTGTGGTGAAATTGTCCTTCCTTGGTAAGCATTTCCTTAATCAAGAATCTGAAAAATAATCAATTGTAACATGCCAGCCCTTGACAGGGATTATTAGTTTAAGAATTATAATCTAATTCTAAGAATACAATTCAGAAAAATCAAATGCAATGAGGGGCAGAAGGCTTCCCTAAAAAGAGATAATGTGCATCTGCCATGCAAGTGGCCTTAAAATCTTCTTTGGAAATAGGGCGCTGGTACAGACGAAGTCGATGACCATTTACTAATAGTGGTGTTTTAGAGTCATCAATTGTTAAGAGCCTTACTGTTCCATTGGGAAAAACAATATCTATTTCGTAAGGTCCCAACCATCTTGTACGTAGCTTCCCTTGAAATTTTTCAAACTGAAAATCATACAATAAAGCCCAATTACCTTTTTGGAACTGCTTATGCTTGATGATTTTATCATGCCACTTTGTTCTTTGTTGTTGGATAATAGTTGTCTGATGAATGGCATCTAATTTTTTTTCATCCAATTCATGAAGCTGGTGCAACCTAGCTGTCTGTGCATCATTCAAATCAAGGTTAATAGATAAAGTAGTTCTTAAGGTTTTAATTTCAAATTCCACAGGAAAAACAACACTTTTACCATAAACCAATTCATAGGGAGAAAATCCTATAGTATTTCTCCAGGTAGTTCTATAAGTGCATAGGGCTTTAGTGAGCCTTTGAGACGAATCCTTCTGGTTGTGCTTCACTTTTTTTGTTAGAATGGCTTCTATTACTTTTTTTGTACTCTCCACCTGCCCATTGGCTTGGGGATGGTATGGTGTAGTCATTCTATGGTGAATATGATATTTCTGAAGGGTGGCTTTGAAACCATGAGAAGTGAAAGGAGGTTCTCCATCTGTAACTAGCTCTCTAGGGACTCCAAATCCAACAAAGATTTCTTCAAATAGGAAAGCTAGGACAACTTCGTCATTGTTATATCATTATTTTTCACCCTCATGTGATTCATGATTATCTCTTTGGCCTTGGGCACCCATTCCCACAGACTTGGATAAAGTTCATAAAAAATAGTGCTTCAAAACCCATACGCGGATATGCCCAGACTTTTCTGCATGTATACGCGAGTCCAGAGATAATTTTCCATGTATGCCATTAAAGTCATTAAAAAATATCTAAAAAACCCTATTTTCGAGGCTGGGTTGACAGTTATTCCCGTAATTCAACCACCCCAGCCCGTGGCCAACTGTTTCCAACTGATTGAAACTACTTTGAGGGAGTATAAAAGCCCCTCATATGCATGGCCTAAGGGGGAGAAAAATTATAGACATTATACTCTGTTGGAGCCCAATTCAAGTCTGATTTACCGTGCCTCCTGCACTTCCCAGGTATTTTTAGAAAACCCTTGTTTCCTAGAGATGTTCATCAGCTTATATGTCATCTCGTGTGCACAAGTCTTGGAAGAATCCTAGCGAGGCAACGGCTAGACGGATCCAGACGACGGTCTGTTCGAAGATCGTGGAAGGATTCAGGTGATCTCTCCACCTTTCTATTATTGTACATGTTGTTCGTAATGAAGAAGAACCATCTTGTTTCTGAATTCACATGTTAATATCTGCTTATATATGTGCAAATATTTTTAATTAAACATTTATTATTGTTTATATGATGTTTCACATGGATTACACTGACATTTAGGAAAGATATATGTTGTACAACTAGATTTCCGTGCATGTTTCTTCTTGATTTTCAGGTTGAAGAGGAAGAAGAGTTGCTGGGGGTTTGAACCCCGTGGGATCTACATCAAACGTAGGATCTACGAGTGAGTTCTACAAATGATAATATCTACTTTTTAGCGTACAAGTTTGGTTGTGTGAGTCCTTCTTGAATAGTATGCCCCGATCTGTGGAGGTTTCTGACCCAACGAACTCTAGGGATTTATTTCCCGAAACAGAACTGGCGATTCCGCTGGGGATCGCATTCTTGTGATTCTCCTGTTGGGTGGTTTCAGCTGTTTTAAAGGTTTCCGACAGTTTTAATCATTATTTCCAGTCCAGTTAGTTTTTTCTCAGTCAGACTAAAGACTTGGTTCTTTAGCCAGGCTTGATCTTTTTATTTTTCATTCTTTACTTTTACATATGCTACTTTTTCTGTATACAGTCACGTATACACGCAGTTTTTGTGAAAGGAAGTAGCATATACGCGTGTTTCCTTTAACACAGTCGCGTATGCACGCCTGTTTCAAAACTTCTAAGTAGCGTATGCTTGAGCAAATTTTGAAATTTTTGATTTTTTGACTTTTGGGTCTTGTCTACCTGTGGTGACTTGTTTCGGCAGTGTCCCTTTAGTCTTTGGATTGTGTTGAAAGTGGTTATTGATCTTTTTCTCTCTTGTTTGGTTGAAGACTGGCTCATTTGGCAAATCTTGTTTTTTTTGGTGCTTGCATTTCTGGTTCGAGTACCAAGATCTCTTTTTGGAGATTCTTGGCTGTTCTGCTTAATCAGGACAAAGAGCTTCTGCTCATATGCTCTTTCCTAAATTTATGTCTCGCTTTGCACTTTAATTTTTACTTGCTTTTCGGTTGGTTTTCTTGATTTCATTTGACTAGGTCTTGTTGCAATTTTTTGAAGAGTCATTTTAAGTTCTTTGAAGTTTTGTTTGCTGCAAGTTTGTGCTATTATACCGGGTTGATTAACTGAGTTTCTTGTCTTCCTTTTGCTCGTATGAATCTTGCTACCAAGTGGCATTATAAGATTTGGAGCATTTTTGTTGAAGTTTTGCTTGAAATTCGGAAATTGTTTGGCTTGGTAATTGGATAGTTTTCTTGGTCTTTTTGAAGTCTTCTTTTTATAAAAATAAAAAGCCGAAAAACATTTTGTTTTGCCATTTCTTTTGTTTTACATTTTTTGTTTTGGTTTCTTTTCATCTTCCGAAGCCTTGTTGAAATATTTTACCTCCGGTTTCTGACTTGATTTGGGAAGGGAATTTTCATTGGTTTCTTTCTCTGATTTCAAGTATATTTTGGCGTCTTTATACTGAGAGTTTCCGATTTGGGAACTAGCTTTGTGGAAAGCCAGAAAAATGATAGAACTGAGGGATTCTTGGAAATTTCTCTTTGCTTTGTTAGATTTTGCATCTTAGAGTTGGCATGCTCTTATTAATTTTCATTAGGTTCACTTGAACATTTGTAGTCTTTTTCATAAATTTTGCGAGTGTGAGGTTTGATATCTGAAAAGAAAAAATAGTCTCATAGAACCTGTGTAGAAATTTCTTTTCATCGAAAGGAAATTACTGCATCTACATGTAGTTTGGTTTTCATTAATTTATTTTTTGTGTCATAAAACATCACGAGTTTCATTTCCATATTCCTTTGACTTAATATAACAACGAACTAAAATAAGCACAATAATTTAAAAACAACTAGCAAGTTTTTTTATTAAGTGTCATACATCAACTAGCTAGGTTGTAGGGCCTTGGATTAGGTGAGTGGAGAGTTAACTCTCCAAGGCCGCTCAAACTAAAACATAGAATTTTATTAAATGAACAAAATCCAATACCGTTAGGTGGACCGGGAAAGCTCTCCTCCAGAGAGTCAAGCGCGAGGGAAAGTGAAGGTTGAAAAGAGAGATACCCCCTCTCTGATTTGTTGGATCTTGCCTTAAGACCATTCCGCCTGGATGCTGACATGGATTGGTGCCCTTAGTTGCCATTCCTAGGTATCACACAGGTGACTGCGGGGGGGAATACCCATGGTACCTGAGGCAGGCGTCGTATCACTTCCAGCAGTACTTCTGGAGGGTGCCCCGGCGAAGCTTGGGTACTTGCACCGGCAAATGCTGTTGTTAAGAGGTCGGCGTAACTATTTCTGTTACCTTCTCTAGTAGGCCTGGACCGTCATTATCCCAGACTACTTTCGGGAGGTTCTATTTTTTCGCTTTCTCGTATTTTGGTGTCCGGTCCTAATCACCCGGAGCGGAAATACCTGAAAGTTGCTTGCTTGGTTGCATCTTAGGGATTTTTTTAGTGAGTGCTCTTTGCTCCTAGCTTGCTTAGCTTTATAATTTTTTGAGTCTAATTAATCTGTTAAAGTGGTTGATCAAGCGCCTCGTCGATCGAGGAGAATCCGGGGGTTATCTCTCGAGAGTGCTGAGCCTTCTTCAAGAAGGCGTAGGAGTAATATAGCAAGTGAATATCACCCAGTGGTATCTAACGCAGCGGAGAGATATCCTCCGCTAGGGCTTGAAGGTTTTTTAGTTGGTTCCAAGAGGAGCACTCCGCTCACCTCGAGAGTCTTATTTCTACGAGAAGAAGAAGTAGAAGTAGAGGAAGTACCTCAGCCTCCTGAGTCACTTCCATCTCCTCTTCCTCCTGATTCTCCGTTTGTTGTTGAGTACATCGGACCTAAGTCTACAAGACCAGAAAGTCCTTATCCATCTTATTCGTACCTTTCGATGGCCACGACTGGGAACGCGGCTTCGGCTGTGAGTGCTGCAAGCATTCAGACTCCTGCTTCGGTAGAAGGAGGAGGCACAATTGCTATATCTTCAATTTATTCTAGTACTGTTATGTTTGGCTCTGGTCACACCCAAGCACAAACTTCTCAATCTGGTCCCTTTTGTTTTGGAATGCCCGTTAGTGGGATTCTTTCGTTTTCCTTTTCCACTGCTGCAGCTGCATCTGCACCCATGTCCTCTATGGCTAGTGGGTCAGCTTCTTTTCAAGGGTTCCCCTTCGGAAGTGGGCATATTCCTAGTTCGAATCCTTCCTTAGGGTCTTTTCCTTTTACTTCCCAGACTCAGAGTTTTAACCCTTGGTCTGGAGGTCAGAGTTCAACTACCTTTACCAGTTGGAACCCTATATTTACCGTAGTGGGGGCAAGGAATTAGTTTTTCGCTGGTCAGCAAGGGAATGGTCCATTCACTTCATCGAGTTCCTCTCAGGATTTTTATCCTTTTTCTAATGCTTGGAACCCCTACCAGGGGGTTTCCTCTACTTCAGTGGGGGGAACTGGTCCGGTTTATGGTAACTCTATGTTGGAAGGGGGTCCTTCTCCAAATGCTGGGTCACAAGGATTGTCCTATGGTCCAAAATTTTCTACGAGCTCTTTCTGGAAACCTGGTGCCTCATCAAATCTAGGTTATTCTTTTCAGAATGTTGGGAACCCATCCCACCAAGGGTGGAATTCTTAGGCCCCTCCTCGTTTACCTTTTCTGGCAACTTTAAACTTGCCAGATTTATCTAAATTGACAAATGATCCAATCCGATATAGTCCGGGGTGGCCTCTGGTTCCTACCAAACTACCTTCAGACATTCCAAAGTTTGAAGGAAAGAATGGAGAGGACCCGGATGATCATATCACCACTTTCCATCTATGGTGTTAATCTAACTCCCTGATCGAGGATTCGATTAGGTTGAGGTTGTTTCAATGCACCTTGATTGGAAATGCTACCAAGTGGTACATTGAGTTAACTGGGGGCAGTTTTGCTACTTTTGGAAATCTGGCTACTATATTTCTAAATCATTTCTAGTTGCCTGTCCGTTATGATGTCGGGACTGAAATCCTAGCTAATTTTAAGCAGGACGAGGCAACCCACATTTCCGATCATATTCAGGAATGGCGGAGAAGGAAGAGGCTCATTAAAGCTTATATTCCAGAAGAATTCCTCTTGGAATGGTTTTTGAAATCTCTGCAGGCAGATATTTCTAAGGATGTATCCCTGTCAGGGGTATTTTCTGAAGAGCAGGCTATTTTCAGGGCCCAACAGCTTGAATTGATATATTCTTAGTCTGGTGTCCTTCATAAATATTTTCCTAATGCTCCTCGCTCCAAATTAGACATATCCAAGACTAAACCTAGTCCTCATGGTGATGGACTTATTGGGTCAATCAATAGTGGTGCAGCTAACCTACTTAGTCAATTGCAGCAGTTGTCTATACAATCTGCTTCTTCTGGTCAGGTTGTGCCTGCAGAGTCATCGCCTTCTCAATCTTTGTCGGTAAATGCCGTCCAGACTTCTAACCCTAAAGGAAATCAATAATCCGAAGGGAAGAAGAAGGGACAGAATAATAATAAGAAAAAGGGCAAGGATGGGAAGGGTAATGCAAATAAATCCAACGAGCATGTTGGTGAGGGTCCAAAAGGATAAAAAGAAAGTGAAGTTTCCATGAAAGTTATGTATTGGATATCATCTTACTCACCTTTTCCCTAAAATTCAGGATGCACAGCGCTTGTTAGCTCAGCAGGGTTCTACCAGTTCCCAGGCTATGTTGAAAAACCCTTTTCCCCCAAGGGCAACAACTAGTTGTTGGCGCGAATCAAAATACTAGAGTTTCCTCTGGGGCCACCCAGGAAGGGGAAAATACGTCAAACATATATATGATGAGTGCTCACGTGGATATCGCCACGAGATCCTGTGATTATGGCGAAACTGAGTCTTTGAAAGCCAAGGGTGCTCCTGATGGTACTGAGCTGCTTCATATTACAAGGCCTACTGTTGAGCCTATACCTCGGATGCTAAAAGAATCTACTAAGCGTACGACGATTAATCCAAATGCCAGGGATGCCCAAAACTACTCTGTTGTAGAAGATTTGGCGCAGAGCCCTTGTGCTATGTCCACTCTTGAGGTGCTCCAGTCTTGCCTAGCTCAGCGCAGTGCTTTGCTCACTGCCATTGGGGCTGTCGATCCAAAGAACTCTCTTGTGATTACATTCGATATGTCTAATTTTAAAAAGAGACTCCCGCGTCATATGGATTTTCATATCAAATCGTTGTTTCGAAAATTTAATATCTTTCGGATGGTCGTTGATGAGGGTGCTTCCACATGTGTGATGTCTCTCGCATGTTGGAAGGGAATTGGATCTCCTGCAGCTGTTCCATCTGATACTCTTCTGACTGCATTTGATGGTCATTCTCGCAGACCGCATGGCATTATCCTGGCTTTTCCCATCTGTGTTGGGGGAAAAACTATAAATATAGAGGTTGAGATAGTTGATGCAAGCTTGGAACACAACCTTCTGTTGGGGAAAAAATGGATTTATGAGATGGATGCTATTGCATCCTCATTATTTTGAATTATTTGTTTCCCTCACGAAGGGAGGATTGTTACAGTTGACCAACTGGACTGTTCTCCTGTAGACCCGAATGCATCTACTAAATCAACTATCCCATCGGTGGATAATGCTAAGCCGCCTGTCGAGAATTTATGGGTTGGAATGTATTCTTCTTTGATGGGTACTTTCGATATTCCACCTCCTACCGTTCATATAAATGCGATTTAATCCTCTAGGGCTCCTATTTGAAGAGAGTTCTTCAGAACTCATTATTTTTCGGACCCTTGGACCTTACCTTCCCCTACCTCCACATTAGCGGAAGGTCAAGTGGGTGGAATGGCATTTCCAATGTCTGCAGCTGAGATTGCTTATCAATCTATTATTGACTCTGCAAAGTCCATTCCAGCTTCTCTTTCTCCAGAGGAGTTGGATGGCGATGTGGCTCCGGCTTGGACACTTATTTCTTCTTCCGCCCAGGATTGCCTTGATACCACTCTTCCATCTGAAGAGGCCATCCTGGAAGCTATGACTGGTATAGATAGATGATGGGATGATTTGCATCATCGGTCTTACTTTTTACCTGATTTGAGCGAAGTTGAATCAAGTTTTCCAAGTCCTTTGTCTCCTGGTCCTGTTCACCGAGTCCTGAACCCTTTAGCACCAGCATAGGTATATGCTAAAGGGAACATGGCTGTGATTTCTCCAACTATCCCGGTGAACATTTCCAGGGGTCCCAATATTACAGAGAATGTCTTCATCAGAGCTGAATGTTCCCCTGAAAAGATTCAGATTTACACCGATCTCTTTAAAGAGTTTAGGGATGTGTTCGCTTGGTCTTATGAGGAAATCCCTGGTATAGATCCATCTATTGTCCAGCATGAGATCAAGAATTATGAAAATGCTAAGCCTGTGAGGCAAAAGCTTCGTCCGGTCAATCCTAGGAAGGCTGCAACTATCAAAGCCGAGGTGGAGAAGCTGCTTAAGGCGAGATTTATTTTCCCTGTTCCTGTGGATAAGAAACAAGGAACAATTCGAGTTTGCATTGACTTTAGAGACCTTAATAAAGCATGTCCAAAAGACAATAACCCCACACCATTTATAGATCAGATTATCGATGAGTGTGCCGGTAATGAGATTTTATCCTTCATGGACGGTTTCTCTGGATATAATCAGATTACTATCCGTCCTGAAGATCAACATAAGACTGCCTTTATTTGTCCCTGGGGTACTTTTGCTTACAAGAAGATGCCTTTTGGTCTTAAAAATGCTGGGGCTACTTTTCAGCGGGCCATGTCATATGCCTTCCACGACATTAAACATATTATTGAGGCGTATTTGGATAATTTAGCTGCTCATTCTCGAAAGAGAATGGATCATCCTGCTCACCTCCATAAAGTATTTGAACGATGTCGTTTCTACAAGATTAGGTTGAATCCGAACAAGTGTGTTTTCGTGGTCACATCCGGTCGGTTATTGGGATTTATAGTGTCTACGGAAGGGATTAGGGTAGATACCTTCAAGGTTGAGGCAATACTTCTGTTGCCTCCCCCGTCGTCTATTCATCAACTTCAAAGTCTACAGGGAAAAGCTAATTTTCTTCGAAGATTTATCGTAAATTATGATGAAGTTACCAAAGGATTTATGAGATTTTTGAAGAAGGGAGTTCCATTCTTTTGGGATGACTTCGCTCAGCGCTCAATCGATGCTTTTAAAAAAGCATTGGCCTCTGCTCCTATATTGAGTCCACCTAATTATAGCAGGGATTTCCTTTTGTATCTTGGAGCAGCAGAATCTACCATTAGTATGGTTCTAGTTCAGGAAGACGATGCTCTTGTAGAACATGTTATATACTACCTTAGTCGAGGCTTGGTAGGACCTGAACTTCGGTATAATCTGATAGAGAAGCTGGCTTTAGCAGCTGTTCATGCTGTACAGCGACTCAGACATTACATTCTTCTACGAAAAACTTATATTTTGGCAGTAGCCAATCCATTTCAGTTTGTTCTCAGTAGGCGAGTGATTGGGGGCAAATACAATAGATGGATTGTGATTTTGCAGGAATTTGATCTTGATTTTATGTCTGCCAAGTCCAAGAAATCATTGGTTTTCACAGAATTAATCTCCGAGTTTCCCTGTGGAGAAGAGATAGTTTATGGTGAATCCTTCTCGGATGAACATTTGTTTCTCATCTCTGCATAGGATCCTTGGTATGGGGATATCATTGTGTATCTTCAGACTGCGAAGTTTCCCTCTACTTTTTCGAAAGATGAGCATCATAAATTGCGTCACTTGGCTAAAAATTACTTAATTATTGGTGATGCTTTATACCGTCGAGGGGTTGATTCAATATTGAGACGTTGCTTAACTCTCGAAGAAGCTGAGGTTGTGCTGAATGATTGCCACAGTGGAGCTTGTGGTGGTCATTTATCTGGGCTTGCTATAGCCCAAAAGATCTTGCGTGCTGGATACTTTTGGCCTTTGATTTTCAAAGATTGTATAGAGTCGGTCAAAAAGTGTCATCCGTGTCAAATCTATACTTGAAAAATGCGCGCTCATCCAGCTTCTCTTTTTCCAGTCATTACTGTCAGTCCCTTTACAAAGTGGGGTATTGATTATACTACTTGTAACCCGCCTTCAACTAAAGGTCACAAGTACATTATTGTAGCAGTAGAATACTTTACGAAGTGGGTCGAGGCTATGCCTACTTTTGGGAATGATGGTGAGACAGTAGCTCTTTTTCTTTTCAACCAAGTTATTGCTCGTTTTGGTATTCCTAGAGAGATTTTCACTGATCATGGAAGTCATTTTCAGAATAGCATGATGGCTGAGTTGGCCCTAAAATTAGGTTTCCAGCAGGAGCATTCATCTCCTTATTATCCTCAGGCCAATGGGCAAGTGGAAGCCATTAACAAATCCTTGAAGACCATTCTTCAAAGGACGATTCATAAAGCTCGATCCAACTGGCATATCATGTTGTATCCTACACTTTGGGCATACCGGACGTCTGTGAAAACTGCAACTGGATTTACTCCGTTTCAACTAGCTTACGGGCTAGAATCCATATTCCCCATTGAATGTGAGATTCGTTCTCTTAAGTTAGCTGTTGAGCTTCTTCCTGACACTTCTGGTCTCGAAGAATGTCTCCTTCATCTGGAACATCTTGATGAGCAGCGTCGGGATGCCGCTACGATGAATGAGGCACATAAGAAACGATTCAAAGTTCAGTACAATAAGGCAGTCAAACCTAGGGTTTTCTCGGAAGGTGACCTCATTTTGGTCTATGCCCAAGAGAAGGATGCCCTGGGTGCAGGAAAGTTTAAGTCTATGTGGTATGGCCCCTTCATCGTTAAAAGAGTCCTTAAAAAATGAGCGTATACCTTGGTTGATTTTGAAGGAAATGAGTTGGCGGAGCCCAGAAATGGGCTCTATTTGAAAAGGTATTATGCCTAGGCTTCAGCCTGGCATTTTTCTTTTGTATATAGTTAGTTTTGTTTTGTATCTGGTTTTTTGGTCTTTGATGTGATGGTGATGTTTTTGATCTGCTTTGGCAGGTTGTGTCGAATGTTATGAGTCATTATGGTTTCGTCGATGGTGCTAGTAGACATACCCGGAACTTGGCTTCTGCGGCTTGGGTGCTTCATTATCCATCCGGTCAGCTGTTAGTATCAAGAGGAGTCTGCATTGGTCCTACTTCTAATAATATAGCGGAGTACACTGGAGTTATTTATCTACTCTCGGAGGCAATATCTTTGGGTGTTGATTCGTTGGTAGTTTTCTTGGACTCCCAGTTGGTGGTTTCGCAGTTGAACAATACTTATCGGGTTTGAGATCCATTTTTACTCCGGTTGTTTTTGAAGGTACATTTGTTACAATGATCATTTCAGTTTTTAACATTCATTCATATTCCTCGAGCAGACAATTGGATGGCAGACTCATTAGCTAATCAAGCAATTGATTGGAATATTAATCATTCAATACATTAAATTTAATCATAAAAAACATCATGCATTTTTTATACATTTGTCACATCGCATCATAAACTGCTGTATGTATATATCATCAAAGTGTTCAAAAACTATACAAAATTTTGGATCCATATGTCATACAAAGGCTTATGCCCGATCATGTTCAGTATCAAAAATATATAGTCATCCAGTAATGTCTATCTACTCCTATGGTCCCTACCCAATATTCGTGTTCCTATAGAACACGATCGTAGTAGTGACATGGTGGAATAAACGCACCTAGTCACGTGGTACTCCCACTACTCGTCTCTAGATTGCCTCAGGTAGATCTTCCATGGCAGCCATAGGCACTTGACGAGTTAAGCCCTCCAAGTTCCTTTGGATAGCATGGAGGGTCCTGCCTGGGTCTTTTGTATCTGCCTCGCCCCTACGGCGCTTGTGCCATGGGTAGCCCTTAGGACGGACTGGTCCAATATCTGTATCATGGTCATCATAATATTGTAAGTAGTTTTGAATCCAATCAAAAACATGTTTTGTTTTCACATTTTTTCACATATATTGAAAAAATCATCAAAAAATCATATAATTAAAAAATTGCAATCTCACCGATTGTGCCCCATGCCATGCTAGGTGGAAGGACGAGGTCTGGATCACCGTGGAAATCCATCCCGGCATAGGGGTAGTCCTCCACTGCGATGACATGTTCCTCCCACCATTGGAAGAACTCGTCATCCCAGGTGGTTCGGGGAACTTCACTTCCCCCCAGTCTCTTCATCAGATCATCCCATCCGGAAATTCTTGGGTCTCTTGGGTTGTTGATGGAGGATATCACTTTGGGTTGAAGCCCAGGAATCTTCTCAAAGAATAATGTCATCAAAATGGTTCCATACCCGAAATGCTTTGTTTTAGCATTCCGGATGGAGGTCATTTGTTTCTTCATGTTGATTAACAGAGCTGTACACCAATCATACAGGTGTAATGGGCATTCTACAGCTATGCTCATCTGGGTCCTAGATGCCTGATGCAAGGAAGCAGATCCTGCTACCCTGCCGATGGTAAACAGGAGAATCTTCATGTGCAGATATCTCAAATATTTTATGGCAATTTGAGTCCCTAATTTTTTGGACTCCTCTACACAGTAGACGTGGACATAGTCATCCACTGTAAGCCCTCCCAAAGGCTTGCCATGAAAATCTACTGGGTCTCCCCTCTGTGAGAGTCCAGTAATGAAGTAGATGTCTTCCACCTCTATGTGTATAGGCATTTGGTCTATTATGAAGCAATCTTCCTCTTGTTCCAAATAATTTACCAGCATTTCAAGCAATCAGATGTTACTTTTCATGTTTGGCATTTTGAAGAATTTTAGCAATCCGCAATTTCGGAGGACGTCGAGCGATTGCTGATCTTGCATCACTTCATTATCAATTGCACTATGTTCACGTTCCCTCCAAGTGATGGTCATCCTGAAAAAATTCATTTATTTTTTCATTAGATACATTTTTTTTACATCATGGACTGCACATATGCGACTTCCCTTGCAGACAGTCGCGTATCATACGCAGGTTCGTCCAGACGAACCCACATATGCGTAGAGCCCTAAATCAAAATAAATGTTTTTCACGGTGAAATTTCCAAATTTTAACTCTATTAATGAACAAAATCGATAATAATGATGGATTAAGAGCTTACCTGACTGATCCGGCGAAGTTTGACCACTGATTGCTCCTGTTTTGACGAAAGAGGGTTTTTCGCCAAAGCTCTTTTTCCCAAATCAGCAAGTAACAATGAACCAAATATGAGGTAACATGTGTATTTATGCCTAGAAATTGAAAATTTTTGCAAAAATTTGTTATGCCTATTTTTTCAATCTATCTTAAGCTGCATAACCCAAATGCTTGTAAGTGTCAAGATTGGTATATTTTCAGGTACATTTTGATAAAGTTGAGATTTTTTCCGATTTTTTATCCATGACTGCTGACCTGTCATGGAAGGTATATGATCTTCACTGGCATATAGGTTAGGAAATCTACTTTCTGTTGCATTTTGCATGCTAGCCTCCATTTTGATAACTTGCCATAGGGTCAATCCCATCAGGTCATGAGTATTTCACCCATTTCACTCGCCGATTATTTAATCATGACTTGGTGGTAGAGAATTCCTTTACACGGGCTTTCTAGTTAGTTCCTCACTAGCACTTGTTTCCCATGCTGCGTTTCTTGTAGGCTCGGGAGTCCTCTTTAGTCCCGCCATGACTTATGTGTTGAAGCTTCATTCTTCTTCTTCTTCACTATCATTTTTTTTTGGCTATTACCCTAGAGGCTCCCTGGTGTTGTTGATTTGTATTACTGCATTGCATATTGGCTACTTGTTTATCCTGGCCTTCAGCTGCCTTCATTTGGACTCGATGTTTAAGCCATATTTTGACCTTGAATTTCTGTACAAGTTAACCATTGCATGCACTTAGCTATCGCGACTTGACACCCTTTTTACCCATGGATGGAACATTCCTTTGAGTATCGCTTACCAGTTTTCGCCACCTTGCATTGAGCATAGGATCGTTCCTATCCCAGGAACTAGTGCATCTGTTTCTTGATACTCGTTCTATCCATTGCACTATAGCATTCTTTTATTCTTTTTTAGGCTTATTATATGAAAAAGACAAAAAAAAAAAATATGACAAAAAGAGCGAGAACGGGATGTTACTTCATAATTTGATGGTAGTACAGTATCTATTTGTCGCCCTTGAACAAAGCACATACCGTTATATATTTCCTTCATTTGGGATGGTTTTAGTTTTGACCTAGGTTCAGCCATTACCTTGTTTCACTGGTCAGTCCTCCTTCGGTTTGTTATCTCTTCCAATCATATGGAGAGTTTGTTTTTGCCTCTTGCATAGCAGACTTATACAGTGTCATTATTTACTGCCATGGTCATCACGAGTTGTGCTTTTGTTCAAGGGAAGTTCAACCAGAGTTGGCCATTTTGTGGTGTCTCTTGAATTATTATTTAGTCGGCCTTCCCGGTATTGTCAATATCTTGTTCTATCACATTAGATGTTTGGTCTTTGCTCGTGCTGGTTTGAGAAGGTCTCCATTGACTTCTTGCTGGTGGGTTTGTCTCTTATCGACTATGACATATTGCTCTGAGAGTAAACCTAGAGCCGCACCCTGGCCCTATTTCCATCATTGCTAGGTGACCTTGTGTTCAACATTTGATCATCATTATGGGTCTTTGACTGAGTGGTTTTCCTTGTGTTTGACCTTAGCATACATTATCACACTTGGGATTCGTGCAGTACCTTGATTTCCATTTGACCCTATCGGTGGATATCTCGCCTCTGTGTCAACTTTCATTATTGGTTGGTTCAGAGGGTTTCTTCCATGCGCTAGCTTCATCTTGTGCATGTCGGAAATGTACTTCGGTTTGGTTCCATCACTCTGCTTCGTCCGATTCCTTCCAAATCTTGGCCTGCAGGTTACACTCGCGCTGGACTGATGTGGGATGCCTTAATGCCTTCCTTCCAGCAGATCTTTTCCCATCGACTCCGACTCATTGCTTTGGGAATAAGGTCTAGAGTCTTTTGTTAGTACCTTAGGGTTTGCAGTCATCAGTGGCAGAATCTTCGCTATCGACAGTGGGGATTCATTATTTCCTCCTGATTGGTAGATTCTTCCAAGTGTTCGACTTCAACTCATTCATTCGAACTTGTTAGATTGTACTGGGGCACCTTGACACTCATTTTCATTATCGGTGGGTCATCTCGCGTTTGTTAACGGTATACATTATTGACCGGTAATCAAACGATTTCTCACATGGTTGAATTCAGCTCATTTATTCCCATTGTGTAGAATTGTGCCATAGTGATCGGTGAAGACCCCGGGTTGCATCAGCATCTTTCGGTTCACTTTTGACAGTCCATTCAGTTTCTTCCAGTGATGTCGTCCACCCTTATATGTTGCAGTGTTAGTATAGCAGCATCCTATATGTTGGCTCCCGATTTGCGTGATTGTACCATGTGTTCCACCCCTTATGATTTGGTACCTGGAGATTTAGTTACTTTTGTGATCAGACATCCAGTTTCAGCAGTATTGATCAGTTTGATATATGTGATACTTGGACATTGATTCTGACTTGTACTTCCGGGCCGTGTTCAGATGATTCATTATGTACTTTCAGTTCAGCTATACTTGTATACATTCTAGATCTATTATGTACTTTCTATATGGATATATTTTTGACTGAGCATGGGTATGTTCTTCTCAGACATGAGTTGACTCTCTATTTTCTTTCATTGGTTTTTGGCAGGCTAAAATCCGGTGAAGTCCTCTCTTGTCCTCGCGAAGTTATTTCTATGCACATAATACATTTCGGCCATCATGTACCCCTTCTGACCTCATATATTAGGGGGCATCTATTATAGCATCATTTTTCACCCTCATGTGATTCATGATTGTCTCTTTGGCCTTGGGCACCCATTCCCACAGACTTGGATAAAGTTCATAAAAAACAGTGTTTCAAAACCCATACGCGGATATGCCCAGACTTTTCCGCGTGTATACGCGAGTCCAGAGATAATTTTCTGCGTATGCCATTAAAATCATTAAAAATATATATAAAAAACCCTATTTTTGAGGCTGTGTTGATGGTTATTCCTGTAATTCAACCACCCCAGCCCGTGGCCAACTGTTTCCAACTGATTGAAACTACTTTGAGGGAGTATAAAAGCCCCTCATATGCATGGCCTAAGGGGGAGAAAAATTATAGACATTATACTCTGTTGGAGCCCAATTCAAGTCTGATTTCCCATGCCTCCTGCACTTCCCAGGTATTTTCAGGAAACCCTTGTTTCCTGGAGATGTTCATCAGCTTATATGTCATCTCGTGTGCACAAGTATTGGAAGAATCCTAGCGAGGCAAGGGCTGGACGGATCTAGACGACGGTCTATTCGAAGATCGTGGAACGATTCAGGTGATCTCTCCACCTTTCTATTATTGTACATGCTATTCGTAATGAAGAAGAACCATCTTGTTTCTAAATTCACGTGTTAATATCTGCTTATATATGTGCAAAGATTGTTAATTAAAAATTTATTATTGTTTATATGATGTTTCACATGGATTACACTGAAATTTAGGAAATATATATGCTGTACAACTAGATTTCCATGCATGTTTCTTCTTGATTTTCAGGTTGAAGAGGAAGAAGAGTTGTTGGGGGTTTGAACCCCGCGGGATCTACATCAAACGTAGGATCTACAGGTGAGTTCTACAAATGATAATATCTAGTTTTTAGCATACAAGTTTGGTTGTGTGAGTCCTTCTTGAATAGTATGCCCCGATCTGTGGAGGTTTCTGACCCAACGACCTCTAGGGAGTTATTTCCCGAAACATTCATTAGCTCTAAGGAGTTCTTTAGCCTCCACCCATTTAGTCATATAATCTGTGCAGACTAATATATAAACTCTTTGATTGGATGGAGGATTAATGGTCCTATAAAGTCTAAGGCCCATCTTTCAAATGGTTCAAGTGTTACCTGGGGGTTTAATGGCATTTCATCTCTATGATTAGGTTGACCCATTCTTTGACAACTATCACAAGCCCGAACATATTTATTTGCATATCTAAAGAGTGAGGGCCAATAATAACCCATCCTAAGAATTTTATGTGCCGTTATTTTATCAGCAAAATTCCCTCCGCAAGGGCCATCATGACAAGATTTTAGTATATCATACACCTCATCTTCTCTAATGCATCTTCGGATTTCATGATCAAGTCCTGTATAGAAAAGACACCCACTTATCCAGCTATATCGAGCACTTTTTTGAATGATTTTTCTTTTCTCTCGATGTGATAGGTGTGACGGTAACTTCCATGCAACCAAATAATTGGAAATGTCTACATACCATGGTGAGTGAGCAGAAACTGCAAATAAATATTCATCAGGAAAGGAATCATCTAGTGGAGTATTATCATCAGCTTTTAACCGAGAAATGAAATCAACAACAACATTTTATTTACCTGGTCAATCTACAATTGTGATATCAAACTCGTGTAATAACAATAACCATCTAATGAATCGAGCATTTGTGATAGATTTGTTCATTAAATACTTGATAGCCGAGTGGTTAGTATGGACAAAAGTAGAGTAACCAGTAATGTAATGTCTAAATTTATTAATAGCATAAATTACTGCTAAAAATTCCTTTTCAGTAACTGTATACTTAAGCTTAGCAGGAGTCATATTCTTACTAATAAAGTAGATGGCATAAGGAATATGGTTTTCCTTTTGTCCCAAGACATCTCTAATTGCAGTATCCGAAGCATCAGAAGATATATGAAGGGGAAGTGCCCAATCAGGTCCTCTTAAAATAGGATTTGTAGATAACTGATGCTTGAGTTCTCCAAAGGCTTCATGGCAAAGATTAGTCCACTTCAATTCAACATTTTTCATAAGTAACACAAAGAAAGGAGAAGCTATTTTGGAATTTTTTTTAATAAATCTCCTGTAATATCCTACATGTCCTAAAAAAATTCTCACATCTGTTTGTGTTCTAGGAATAGAAGGATTCCGAATGACTTGTATTTTGGATGGATCCACCTGAATTCCTTGAGATGAAATAAAATGTCCAAGCACTACTCCTTCACTCATCATCATATGACATTTTTCGGTACTTAAGGAGAGGTGATCTTGTATACATCATTTAAGTACTTTCTCAAGATTCTGTAATGCATCTTCAAAAGACACACCATAAGGGGTAAAGTCATCCATATATATTTCCATAGATTCATTGAGCATATAAGAAAAGATTCCTATAACTGTTCTTTGAAAAGTTGTTGGTGCATTACATAGTCCAAATAAGAGAACTCTATAGGAAAAATTTCCCCAAGGACTAGTAAAAGTGGTCTTATCTTGGTCTTGGGGTGCAATTATGATTTGATTATACCCACTAAACCCATCTAAAAAGGAGAAGAATTTCTTCCCTGACAAACTATCCAACACCTGACCAATGAACGGTAAAGGAAAGTGATCCTTTTGAGTGGCTTTATTTAAGGCTCTGTAACCTACACACACTCTCCATTTCCCATTTTTCTTAGGAACTATTACCAATGGGGAAACCCATTCACTGTCAGAGATAGGATATATAAACCCTGCATTAAGCAATTTTTGAAGTTCCTCTTTGACAATTTCTCTTAAATTAGGGCTCATTCGTCGTTGGGGTTGACAGACTGGTCGACAACCTTCCTTGACATAGATACGGTGAGTACATAATTCAGGAGAGATTCCCTTCATATCTGTATAGTCCCATGCGAATGCTTCCTTATTTTCAAGAAGTAACTTCATTAATTGTTGTGTTTCAACAACTGTCAAATTGGGGTTTATATTCAGTGTTTTCCCAGGTTCAATTTCTACTGTTATGCTCTTAGAAGAGATGGTGGTTGATGTTTGAGGAAGATCTTCAGGTTTAAGCTTTTCCTAGGTATCTGATTTCAAAAGTGCAGCCAATTGATTATGTGTTTCTGGAATCACCGAGGAGGGTTCACAAATAAAATTATTAATTACCTCATCCTTAGTGGTATCCTTAAGAATTAAAGCTTGTCTGATAGTAAAAATAGGTTGAATAGCATGATCATCATAGTCCATCCATACAGAATTATCATTATTAATCATGGGTGTAGCGTGAGGGTAGAGAGTAAGCTGTTTAGTTTCATATCCATTGGAAATTGTCATTGAGCCAGATCTACAACTGATAAAGGCATCGGATGTAGCTAACCAGGGCCTTCCCAGAATTAAAGGATGTCCCCCCAACTTTGTTTTAGTCCGTAACACCACAAAGTCAGCTGGGTAATTCTAGGACTCAACTGAGATGACTAAGTCTTCAATAAATCCTTCTGGTTTGATTGTAGAGCGGTCAGCTAACTCTAGAATGGTTGGTGTATCTCTCATTAAGTTATTTAGCTGTAACAGTTGTGAAGTTTCGAGAGTCATAATGTTTATAGCGGCACCTAAATCTACTAGAACTTGAGGGATTATTGTTTTACCGATTTGGACTGTCACAGTAGGATGGCCGGGGTCACCATATTTAACTGGAGGAGCTTTATCGAATATTAATGTAGATAGATCACCCATAACATGGACTGTAAGGGGATCTTTAGCTTTCCTATCGGGTTTCTTAACACAAATATCTCTCATCGTTCTAACATAAATTGGTACATCTCTCAGTGCCTATAAAAGTGGGAATTTAACATACAGATTCTGCAATTCCCCTAGAATATTAAAAGTAGGTGGCTTAGGCGTTCTAGTTAAAGCTAAACGCTCAGGGAATGGTGGCTCTATTGTTTCAGCACCCTTATTAAAGGGTGGTTGTACCTCTTTATGCGAATCACGTTTTTTAGTTTCTTCTTTATCAAAATCGGAAGAGGTAACATCATCAATAATGGGTTCAATTATTTTGCCAGATTGTAAATGAATGTCATTACATTGTGCAGGGAAAATAGGAAATACAGGTTGGTTCTAAATATCAATAACTTGCACAACTTTATTATTAGGGTTAGGATTTGGTTGTACAGGTAGTTGGGGTCTCATCATTTGATTATTCGGTGGAGCACCTGATGGTAGAGGAAGTGGTTGCTGAAGTTGAGGAAATTGATTCGGAAAAGGGGGTTGTTGAACCCTCCAATTCTAATTCGACTGGTTAAAGTAAGATTGTTGTTGTGGAGGCCAAGGAGTCCACAGTGCTGGATCTACAAAGGGAGGGTTTGTTTGTTGCATGGGTGGGTAATTAATTTGATTGAAGGGCGGGTATCGCATTTGGTTAAAGGAAGGGTAATTTGCTTGACTAAAAGAAGGATAATTGTTCCAACGATTAGAAGATGTAAATGGAAGATTAGAGTTCATACCTTGTCTTTGTGGTTGCCATTTCCTTCTCTGTGTTAGCAGATAGACTACTTCAGCTTCTTCTTTGGTTGGTTGCAATGCTGCTTTTATTCCTGGTAAAGAAGGGCATTGTTGTGTTTCATGATATTTCTCACAAAGGGTGCAAATTGGCACCTTGTCCAATGGGCATTCCCTTAGTGGGTGTATATCTTTGCATTTGGGGCAAAAGAAAGCCAAAGTTGCTTTTTCTTCGGCTTGTTTCCTCTTAACCTGCAAGGTTTCAATATGTGAAGCAAAAGAACTTAACATTTCAGTTTTAAATTCCTCAAATAAATTACCTATCTCGGCTCTTGTTGCTCCTCCACTGGCTGATTTTTGAACTCTTGAATACGTGGTATCCCTGCTGTTTGATCTATTCCTTGCAGCTCCTCTTGAACATATTTTACAGAGGTTAACAATTTCATCATATGATTCTTTAGATATGTCCCCTTTACCAAGCATATTTAGCACATCTAGACAGTCATCCCTCACCCCTTTTAGTAATATTGTTTTAAGAATATCTTTACTTACATCGGGATGATTGGATCTCTGTAAGTTGTACTGTAGCCTTTCCACAAAGTCCTCCAAATTCTTGTCCTCCTTTTGTACCATCTTAAATAGTTCCTCTCTTTTTTCTCTAGTCCAACAGTAGTCTTGATATTTGAGCAGAAACTTCTGTTTCATCTGTTCCCATGTTCTGATTACATGGCCTCCAAGACTCATGAACCACCTTAGTGCATTTCTTTTTAATGTTGCTGGAAATAGCTTCAGTTTTTGGGCGTTAGTAACATAATCATAACTTCTGCATAATATATCAAACTCGAAAATAAACTCATCAGGATCTTCAGAAGATAAACCATGAAAATTAGGTAATGCTGAAAGTGGGATGTTCTTCATGTGGGTTACCCCTCTAGGGAGATCACCAATAGGGAATCCAAATATAGAGAGAGAATTCTCATCTTTTCCCTCTCCTTCAAGATCTACTTGTCCTCCACCGAAGAATCCTTCATTGTTCCCTTCCATTTCCTGATCTCCTACTGCACTTGCTCGATCCTCAATGTTTTCTATAGGCTCTTCAATGTTTTCTGTCAGTTATTCAACGTTTCCTACTAGCTCTTCAACGTTGTCTGCTGGTTCTTTACTGCTTTCTGTTGGCTCTTCGATGCTCTCTGCTGGCTCTGCTAGTTCCTCAACGTTTTTAGGGCTTATAACTTCTTCTATTTCGTAATTTGATTGAAGGGAGTGTTGAGGATTTGGCCTTTGAGAGATTAGCCTCTGAGAAGATTCAGATTTTGATACAATCTCATCAATAAAGGTTTTTCTTCCTCCTATTCCTTTTCCCTTTCCACCTGTAGGGTTAGTTTTCTTGGGGGCTCTGCGTCCTCTCATGCAATCTGCACATCAGAAAGAAAAACATCAATGCTTTTGAAATCTATAGTTTCCTTCCTCAGAAATGACGCCAAAATGTTGGTCAATTTAATTGCTTATTGATTTAAACAACAAAGTGCTACATAAATTGTCAACCCAGGGAAGTCTATTTATTTCAAAGGCAATCACACACTGTATATGCTCAATCTCCAAAGCAATGAAATGTTGTAGTAAAAATTACACTAACCACACCTTGCTTCAAAAAATTTAAGTCTACTTGAGTTACAGCAAAGACAATCTTTCTATTGCAGACAATTACCAAAAGAGTCCCGGATTACATTAAAAAGACAAAAATCTAGGAAAGGAAACCAATCTGCAAAAGGAAATACCAATTATGATATAATAGAGAATAGGACCCTATTCCCCAAGTAGGAATATTCAACACCTACTTCTGATTACCAAGCTTTCACAAAATCATTCTGTAAACAAGATTACCAATTAAAATAATCCACAATTACCTAGGAATGAATTGTATGAAAACAATGCAACAAGTAACGAAAACCGAGTTTCAGCGATAAATCAGAGTTCCAATAATGCATAAATGATTTCATCAAATAGAGTTTAACAAGGCATAAATGAAAAAGATCAGTTAACAAACTACGGAAATAAATGGGTGAATCTTGTGAGGAAGGCGGGCCCTTTCCTTCTCACAAGAATCCCCAGAAGAAGGAATTAAAATGAAATGCTTAGAACAAACTTTTATTCATCCATTAAAAGTACATATTACAAAGGATTCACGTTCCTTCTCCGTTTCAAAAATAAACCTCCCGTAGTCTCCACTAATTCCCCCTCTAATGCTGATGTCTCCTCTTTTTAAAGAGGAGACATCTATTACAATTGATTACATTATGATAGAAATCCTATTTTTAACCCAATCTGATCTTCTATACTGAAATAGGACCTTTCTGTTCTCCCATAGAAAAATTTTGTTGCAATGGTTACGATGGTACTAGCTTCAAAGTGAAATTGTTATGGCCAGTGTAACAGCTTCCTTATTAGCAATGGGATTTGCGTATTGTTGATTGTTTCAGAAACGTGATCTTCAGATAGCCATGATAGGTTAACTGTGGTCTTCAAACTGTCTCAACAACTATATGTTTTCGATTAATGATTAAATATGAAAGTAATGTAAAATTACATGTAAAACAAGTTAAACATATAGTAAAGAGAAGAATGTTATATACCTTTGGAAGAATGGATGAAAATTATAGTATAGGCTTTAAATATGGATTGGAAAAGAGTGGAATGATAGCAAAATGTATTGTCAAAAAGGTACATTATGGGGTCTTAACAATCGCCACCATATGACTTCGCACCCCCTCTGCTCAAAACCACAAACCGTTAGGTACACCCCCCCCCCCCCCCGAAATCCATTGGCGGTAAATTTTTGTAATGATACTCTCTCCCGCACCTTAACTATTTCCTATTCACCCAATTAAATCCCGCCAAGTCATTTGACCGTTCTCCACCTACGCATCCGCTCCTTAACCATTTTTACTTGATCCAATCTCTCATTAAAGCTTGTCCCAAGCTGTTAAGCCACTACGGTCATAATCAACCTGTTATCACATTCGTCACTTATAAAACAAATTGTACCCTGCCTTTTACCAGTTTACCTCTTTTCGCTATTGATTACAGGTCATTGTCTTTGTGACCATTCCTTGTCAACAGATCACTCTGTCACCATTTTTACTGTCTCCCAACCATCATATTCTCACTTTTCATTCCATCTCTCTATTTTAAATGGCCCCGAAAGAAAATTTTAAAAAGCAGGTTACCAAAGAAGCAAAAGCTAAGAAATGGGTTGTAGAAGAGAAAACTTCTACCAACCAAGTTGCAGAGGAAAATTCTGCTCCCACATCTCAGCTCAACATGGACTAGATTCATCTCACAGGCGTCTTTTTCATGATTGCGGACGCCCAATGTGAATTTGATTTTTATGAATTACACTTATGGCTCAAACAGAAGCACATCGATAAACAAGACCTCATTAGGTTTTGGGTATCATTATTACCCCTTTTTTCTTTTCCATAGACCCATCAGTTTCTTGATCTCATCTCTTGGTGCCAAGCCCAATATGATCCTGTAGAGAGAGAAGTGCACGGGGGTGTCACTCAATTAACCTATGGCATAACACGTGTGTTCATGACATACTAAACAATACCCTTAAATTGACTACATATTGGAAAATACCTCTAAAAATCACTTTATTTAACCCCCTACCAATACTAACCCATTGCATTTTTCCAATGTAAAAGACCCTTACTTTCATTAGATATTGTAGGTATCCATTTTTTCATTAACATTTTTTACACCCCTTTATATTTATATGCTTAACATAATGACATGATGCCTCTCTTATGACCCCACATGCATTCTACAATTCACCTTTCTTCTTGTGATATACATAGGAGATGCATATTAGTATTCCCACAATGTGATTACTCAATCCACACTCAAGCACATCTCACTATGATTTGTGGCATTTAATGGTCTAAGGCATACAAAGATCAACCATGGTTTAGGAAGATTGATTATATGCATATATATAAAATGACATATAAATTGATCTATATGATGATGAAAAAACAATTGAACAATATTTATGAATATTTTTGCACCAAATAAGGTGTTCAATCACAAGTCTATACCCTCTTCCCTTTGAAAGCTTCTTGTTCAAAAATCCAACTACAACCTCATGTACTCAAACTAGTGTCTTATTAAGGTGGAACAACAAAATTTACAGTTTTGGAGAGTTATATAGAGAAGAAAAGGCAAGGTGAGGATGAGAGTTATGAGACCCTCCCTTTACTTTAATGAAAAAAAACACTGTTCTCTGTTGTTTTTAATTTAAGTGTTTTAATGAGAGCCCCATGGTATATTTTATTACGAAATCATTTGGAAATGACCCATGTGGAAGGAATTAATGGTTTTTTAAGCTTGGTAATGTGATTTAAAGAGCTTTTACTGCTAGATTTCTTGTTTTCAGGTTTATCAAAAATATTTTGTAAGCATTGTAGATAGCTTCCCCCAAGTTCAAGTGGATGGTATTATGTGGCTATGTTTTATGAACCTTCCCAACATCAACATGATAGGTAGTTCTACCCCCAAGTTTTTCAGTAAGCATCTTTCAAAGATGGGATTTCACATTTGGAGGGATCTGTGGGGTCACAACACTATCTTGGTTGGATTGGAGAAGATTTAATAAGCCCAATATTCACTAGCTTAAGAAAAGAATGTATTTTCAAAATGATAACATAAATTTCAAGGCCCATTTGGAAGCACTGGAGATGTAGTCATAATTACTGTAACAACTATACTCAACAACCTCAAGATGAATCTTCAGTCATAATTACTGTAACTATACTCAACAACCTAAAGATGAATCTTCAACGGTGTTCACAAAAGGGAATCATTGTCACCATGTCACAGAGAAGATTGTTGCTATACAGATGTCAAGGTTATTGTGCCAAAAGCAAGATCCGTCATGTTGTCATAAAACATTAATATACAAATGTGAAACAGGGTCACTCACTGACACATAGGTCACAGTCTATAAATTAATTCCCTTGACAATCTCATTATTATCTATTCACAATATTACTATAAATGTCATTTTCAAATCAAGGTTCTCTTATGTCACCAAAGGTGTCAAGACATCGTGACAATATTAAATTCTCAATCACCATGCTCAACCATACTGCCTCAAGGATCAAATATTACAACAACCAACTGAAATTAATTTTCTTAATAAGCTTTAGAACATGCTATCTATGATACACAGATAAACTCAAGAATTATTTTCATCTAGCTAGACAACTCAATACATCAAAATCCTAGAAAATTGTATACTTTAAGGCTTGGTCATTAATGCACAAGCACATAGACTTCCATTAGTTCTTTTCAATTCCACAGAATCCCTTGCTTTAGAAACTAAATCTGCAATCTATTCCATGATGACAAGACTGTTATGGAGAATAAAAATTCTGTTGTTTCTGCTACACACTGATTAATCACCTGAAGAGGAAACCTTTACTGCATCTGCAAATGCCAAACTTTTGATTTGGGAGTGATCAAGCTCAATTTTAGTGTGATGCCAATTTCTACCTTCTTGACTCAGGATATTCACTATAGAGTTCAGGATTACCATGTAATGAACAAGCCTATATCATCAACACTTCCTACATGAACAAGTGCATATGAATTCAAGGTGCTGAAAAACACATCAAAGTCTACAAAGTGTCAATTAGAAGATCAAGAATATTTTTAATTAAAATACATACACCATGCAAGTTTCAACATAATCACCTTTATGTTTACTAGTTTCATTCTCTCTATGAATAATATTCGGAGGTCCTATCTCATTATCCAGTCCTTTTTCAAAATGTAGAATAGATACTATAACCACTTCCATTGGAACGTGACCAACAAGATCAAGCAGTTGATCCTTTCCCACATATAATACAACCTAAAGAAATATAAGAAAAGTAGAAAAATATTCATATAGGTAGCCATGCTCATGCTGAACTTCTATATTGTTCTTTGTACTACTGAGGTCTACAATTTTATGGTTTACCTC
This sequence comes from Pinus albicaulis, assembly GCA_034641835.2. Lineage (NCBI taxonomy): Eukaryota > Viridiplantae > Streptophyta > Pinopsida > Pinales > Pinaceae > Pinus > Pinus albicaulis. Next base: position 54,522,843 of record CM076573.1, on the reverse strand, counting down.
TAAGTCCACATAAGCAGGTTCTTTCCCAATCAACCTCAAGAACTTGTCTACATCATTAGTTGTAAGTGCTACAAGCACGGGAGAAAAAACACCATGTTTAAAGTGACAGCTAAAATATTCTCTACATTAACATTGACCAAATAGTAAATATATGCACTAACATTTAGAATACATACAATAGTCCATGTCCCAAGTTGCAACTCCATGCAAACTATACAAATGAAATGAGCTAGCATTCATTAGGAAGCTGAAAGATATTTTTTCTTCCAGCTTTATCATTTTTGTTTTAAGGTGCAACTTAATTTTCACAAGCAACAAAGCTAGAAATGATACCAACCACAGGGATCTCTGCTATGTAAGTCATTAAATGAATATACCTAAGGATTGAAAAGTACTAAATATTTCGATCAGAAAGAGTAGCTAGAAAATAGTCCATATCCATCAAATGCTACCTAAAACAAAGAGTAGAAGCATTGCCAAAATATTTAACATATAACTCTAAAACATTATTACGCAAAATTTTAGATAGAAAAGGAGTAAGACAATAATATAGAGATCAAAAAATTAGCAACCACAAGTCATGACACTGAAATGGCAAGCAAAAAAATTTGGTAAACACCAAATAGATAACAGTAACCATAATAAGTGATGGCATTGAAATTGGAAATAATATTATGTTAATGAAATAACAAATTGAAGAAGTCAAATATCACATTATTCATTTCAAAATAAATGTAAGGACTTGCCTGGGAAAGCCAACAACAAGGTTATATAGACTGAAAAGTGATTAGAGGAGAAGGGTGTAACTAGTGGAGGTACAGATTGAGATTCAGAAAACAAATAAAGTAACACTAAAAATTCAAAAACACATACGAATAAAGGAAAAAGGCTGAGATTGAGAATACAGATAAGGATATTCAAGGCTTAAATCATTAAATAGGAAAATATATGCTAATAACTTATTATGCTGATGGAACATGATTCATACTTTGACTACATAAATAGAAGGCAGACAGAAAATGAAGTGAAATTGAAATAAAAAAAATGGACTTTAACTGTGAATTAATTCAAATTTGTCAAAGACACCACCTTTCATCCACTACATTTTGTTCATGATATCGAATGTAATGCTACACAAATTTGTTAAATTGAGTATGGAATTATGAGCAACGTTCTGATGCAAATTATTCATCATGAAATGAGATTGCAACAATGAAGAATTTATATAATAACGATTATTTTATCTCGCAGCACATGCATACATTACCTCCACGAACAATAAACTATATTCAATTTGCAACATTTTTTCAATAAGCAGACTATCTACTCTTCTAAGTGTGTTTGGTACAATGATTAATGCATTCATTATTGAGCATCAGAAGTTCAATCCCTGTTGACTCTTCCTATTCACATATAACACAGGTTCCACCAATAGTGAGGCACAAGATAATAAAAATCACACAAGAAAACACCACAAGGAAACTTAAAATAACATTAGAAATATATCTCATTAAATACCAACTCTGTTAGGGTTTACATACGAGGGCCCTGCCTTCAAGTACCATTTCATTGGTGACTGGATCCCTTTGAACAACAGCTGTCAGACCAACACCACAACTTCCTCGACCTGTGGTCTAAACTCCTCGAGGTGCCACACTGATCATGTGTTTCAATAACTGACTCTTTGCAACTCCAGGATCTCTCATCAAACAGACATGCAAATCACCTCTTATTTGCAAGTAAAACATAAATGTGAGAAATAAATATAAATTTTCCTTTGTATACAGACTTCAAAGGCCAAATAAGGGGGAATAACAAGAATTTTTTCTTAGACAATCACCAATGGGATAATCAAGTTTCGCTGTAACAACTATTCAGTAAAAGAATTATACCTTCATTCCATCCTTGCATTTTCTAGTTGGGGCACCAAAAGAAAAAGAAGCAGGGCTTTTTTGACATCCTCGTGTCCAAATATTTCTGGAGCTAAAGAACACGCAAGCTTGTTATAGATGTCCCCATCCTTAGAAAGAAAATATTTGTTCTTGTTCATCACCTTGTAAAATTAACCTACAGTTTTTTGAAATTAATGAATAAAATAAGCAATATAGAGAAAACATGGATCAAATAAAAAATTCACTAAATGGCACATTTTAAAAAATTGCATATGCTAGACATGTGCAACCAAAGAAAAATTTCTAATCTACCTGCACTATATGTGGAACTTTACATATCTATATAACGTATACCTAATGGTATATTAACTTTGAAGATTGGATTTTGGTGGAAGGATCCATCATATTGGTAAACCCACTTATTAAAAAAATACATGCATGATGTGGCCTGAATGTATTTATGACTAATGTCCTGTTGCTCCAGAGTTGATATCCATCTATCATTACCACCATCATCAAAGTAATACATGTTAAGAAGTGAAGCAATAGCTTGACCCACCATAAATGACAAAACGCTGAATATTACAAGCGCCCAATGGGTCTTCCTTTTTCCTACAAATATCTTTCTATTGGGGCCTCTTCCTGGATCTACATCCCCAATCAAACCAGGGCCCAAAGTTCCAATCTCTCAAGTTTAGTCAAATTATATTACAACAACTTGCAGATAGAGAGTTCAATCAAATATAAAATTATTCTGAAAGATTTAATAAACATAACTTCTTGTACAACATCCTTGATCAAACCAGGGCCCGAAGTTCCAATCTCTGTAAGTCAGGCAAATTATATTACAACAACTTGCAGATAGAAAATTCAGTTACATATAAAATTAATCTGAAAAATTTAACAGACATACCTTCTTGTACTCTATTGTGGCTTTCTGGAATACCACCCTTCTGAATATCACCCATTAGAAATGAATTACCAATGTGCATCAAGAAAATTACTCAGCTTGTGGAAGTATCGCCAAGAATTACTAGGCTTGTGCGTGTATCACCAAGAAAATGTATACAACACCTCATGAGTTGTTATCTTTAAAGAAACATATACTGAAACATAAACACTGTGATGAATCTCAAACTTAGAAGAAGGAAACTAGGAACCGGGGCTAAACGAATTTTAGTAGTGATAATGGGGCAATATAGGTAGACTTTGATAGATTTCAGGGCTTTGTCATTGCAGTGTAGGATGAGAAATGGAATTAGAGTGAGAATTTAGATAATGAATTCATTCTATAAGAAGAAAGTAACACAACATAATTTCCCTTAAAAAACAGAGCATAATTGATTTATGAATTATGTTTATAACTCTTTGGAACAATAAGTGAAAGCATAAGATATGAAATGGAATTGAGAATGCATTCGATGAAATGAAACATGAAGGAGATACAATTCTATAAAGCCATACCAGATGAATCCCAAAATTCTTATTGCAATTGCCTTTGTATTATTAAAACAAATCTCCAAGTACAATAGCTCTCTTATGATATATCCAATATCCAACCCCCCTCTATTACAAAAACATTTCTTTTTTACAGGAAAAATTACAGGTGCCTATTTTTCCAAAACAATAAATGTATTTTTGAAAAAATAAAAATAAAAAATAGAAAAAATAACATAAATCTCTTTAACTGATAATAAAAAAAAATAAAAAATCAATAATCATAACACCAAAGATGGCAACAATGTAAAAAAGCCTCGAATATTTGAGTTCGCTAGTGTCAAATATCCTTGAATATATGGATTTGTCTCCTTTTGTTGATATTGATCCTTAAAATTTGAGATTTCCCTCAACTATTTGTTGATCATGCTCCTCGATATCTTATAGTTGTTGATTTTTCTCCATCAAATCTGGAACAAAATATCCTCTACCATCTCATCTTTTGACCATCAATCCCGTGCCTAAGAATTTGGAATTGCCTCCAAAACAACTTCCACTAAAATCATTCTACACTTTGTAAACCAAGACTCTATGCAGACTACATGAAATCTATGATGACATGGCAAAATGCACAATTTATCCCCTTCTCTATTTTCCTCATAGCATACAACGCAGGTCTCCAAAGTGTCTAGAAATGCAAAGAAGACATGATTTGGAGGGTGGATTAAATAGACATAGCTAATAATAGGGTAATAAGCTATAATCCATATGAGAATATTTAGAATAACTTGCAGGTATACTTCCAAGAAATATCTCTAAACTTTGTGTTAGTGTCCCGTGATTTGGCAGATTGGTAAACCAAATGACAAGGTAACATCAGACCAATCTTTGGAGTCCTAGGACCTAGCCTTCCTGGACTCAGAGAGGGCTCTCTCTATTCTGCGCGAAGGATGTGAACTTGTTCACTTTAGATAATTGATTTTAGGCTAGTTGTTAAGTGTAGTTTTTTTTTTGTTTTGGTTGGGGTAAGATGACTAAGTAGGATTGGTGGAGTGAGAGGTTTTCAAATCAATTGGGAAATGGAGTATATGAAGCCATTGATATCTCGATAATGAATCGGGGTACATCACAGAGAATATATAGTGTAGTCAATGGATCTTTAAGTTTATGTGTGAGGTGAAATGGACATTAAGTTTGGGAACAAAGGTAGGGAAAAGGGCAGTTAAGAATCCTTTGTCAAATACCTATGAACAGAGAGATCTTAAATACTGATAAGAAAAATATACTAGTTATGAGATAGGGCACACCATTTACTCAATAACAATACTTTTAAACAAATACACATTCAAGATATGCAATCCAGTGGAGCAAATGAAGTAAGACAACTTATCTAACTTCAATGATTCTACTTTCAAGATTTTAAAACATATAAGAGACAAATAGCATCAAAAAATGAAGAGGGAACACCTAAACATTATTCATTAAACTATAAAGAACTTCGAAGAAACTGATAAGCATATTCAAAGGGCAATATCGAAACAAGACCTCTTTGACTTAACCTATCAATCAATACATCAAAGAGAGATTTCAAGGCAAAGTTTAGATAGCATTAAACAAGCAGGGCTTACCATGAATCATGTTTATAAACTAGCATAATCCAATAATGAAATAGACAAGCCTAGGTGGGCCTAAGGAGCAATGAAGAATTCTTTAAGCTAACCCAGCAGAAGAAAACATGAAAACAATAGCTAATAGGAGGATTGAGGTGCCTCAAACAACATTTATCATCCTATAATCTTCTGAGCTATTGCAATATATAAATATGCACATATGGAAAACAAGAAAAAAATGAACATATGAGAGATACATCACCATTCACTAAACTCAGGGATCCTGCAAGCAAGCCTTCATCACCATCAATCAAGGAAAATCATCCACAAGCTACACAACACTAAATTGTTCTTCAACTTCCAAAAACCATGTATTTCTCTTAAACACATCAAGTCCCAACTGTTACAATGAATCCTCATGCCTTATATAAAAATCAAGGAAGAGGAAAGCCTACTAGAGCATCTAGAAGCCTATTGGCCAACAAGAAATATCCTAACTTGTCCTTGAGGCCTTGCAAGGCCCAAGGCACAAAAATATCTAACAAATATATTTTTCGGCCATATATAGAAATTAAATTGACTTTTAGGCCTTGAAAAGCATATGAAAACTTGCTAAACACACATTTTTCCTTGTCACCCATAGGAGCGCAGCACACTGTGTCAAAATTTGGAATTATGCTAAGAGCGCAGCACAGAGACAGGAAAAATAGGTCTTTTTGCAGTAGTGTTTTGGAGGTCTTCCCAATGTCAGAAAAGGCTCCATGATGGCTTGTTGGAAAGCTCTTGAAGTATAATTTCCAAATATACCTTTAGTTCTTAAATATGACCTCTGAAAGTTGTCCAAAAAGTGCAAATTCCAAGACTTCCAGGAGCGTAGCACATGCTCAAAAAAGTGGGCAAAATGGTGAAAATATGAGTGTTTTTTACCCTTTTGCAGGACCAAAAAAACTCCAATTGAGATGAAAATTTGTGAGCATGCTCCTCTCATGATGAGGAATCAAAAAATGTAAACCTTTATTCTTGAAGATGCCCTGGGAAAATGCATAGCACAGGGTGTGCTATGCTCCTAGCCTCAAAATTTTGCAAAAAGTTGTTCAATTTCTCCCAAACTTGGTAGGTAGGTGCCTCATGGGTCCTAGGAGACCTGTAGAGAAGCTTGGGCCAAAATATCAAGGCTATCGTGGTATTTTTCCTTTCTTAGCGCTTGGAACTTATTTTGGGCAATTTTGAGTTTTTTCCTTGCAACTTGGTTTCTTCGTGCATAGTGCTTAGCCATTATCCTCTGCAAGTCCAAGCTTTTGTTGGCCTTCTCCAGCTTGGATTCAAGGTGTATGTTATCCATTTCAAGCCATGATTCCCTATAATGCTCAATTTCCATGGTAAGGAGTTCAGTGAGGGGAAATTGTTGTGCTTGGGCTGATTCTTCTTATTTCTACTTTGCCAATGCTTTCCTAACACCCATAGTCCTAGGTCTCCTTCTAGTTTCACCCTCTTCATCACTACTTTCTTCATAGGTGCCCATGAACTCCTCTAACTTTAGTTGTGAACTTTGAGCCTCTTTTTGGTACTTGACTGCTCTTGCTTCATAGATGGCCTATTGGCCACTCATCTATTTGCTTTGCATCTGATGGAATTAAATGACATCTTTAGCTCTCTCTAATTCAACTTCCAAGTCCTTGATCTATTCATTCCTGTCTTGTAGAAGGGAGTTTGCAATTATTGTTTCATTTTCCTCATCGCTGTCTATGTGGATGAGTTCAAACTCTCTTTCCTCCTCATGATGGTCTTCTTCCTCCTTCATTTGTTGTTTACCTTTGTCAATCATTTGATTTGAGGAGGATGGCATGGCCCCTTTCCCTTTGGAGGAAACAAACACATGCCTATCTCCTCTTTGATAGGTAATGGGGAAAGGTGCAACAAGTTTCATTTGGAAACCTTGATTATTAGTGACCTTAGGACTACTTTTCTCCTCATGGATGATCTTTGTGTGTGCATATTTTTCACCTTGCTCTTGACTGCCCTTTTGATAAGAATTATCACTATCTCTTATGCCATCATCATTGTCAAGAACCTTAGGACTGTCATCCTCTATTTTTTCAATGCTAGAAGTGTCTTTATCATTGCTTGGTACATCTTCATCTTCATGACTGTCCTCTTCTTCATATTTTTACCCACCGTGTTTACTGTCAAGCTCAACCTTTGTATCACTGTTTGCACCCTCTGTGGGGTCACTGCCATAGGCAATCTCATTAGTCCCTTTTGTACTTTTATGGTCACTTTCTTCCTCACTAAGTGAGTTTTCTTCACTTCTCTGCCCACCGTCTTCTCTTTCTTGCCCATGGTCTTGACCTTCAATCTCAACCTCTGTTCCATAACTTGTATCATTTTCATTTTTTCTATGCTCACTGTCCTTGTCTTCAGAATTTGTCCCTTCACTATCATGTATACTTTCCTCTTGGTTGACTTCTTCTTCACTGTCTGGTTCATTAACTTCATTATTGGGTTCATGATCTTCATTGTTTTGCCCACTGAAATCACTTTCAAAATCTATTTCCTGGGTGCTCTTTTCATCTTGGTAACTTTCTTCTTTGTCTTCTTCACTACTTTCATATGCCTCCTCTCCACTGTCCTTTGTATTTTCAGTGTCATCTTCTTCATTTTTTACTTCTTCTCCTTGAATGTCATTTGTTTTTTACTGTCATTAGGCTCACTGTTTTCCTCTTTTTCTAGCTCACTGTTTTCCTCTTGATAAGTTTCCTCTGTCCCTGTATCCTTGGAGTCATCTTATTCATCATTTGACCCACTATTTTGGTCTTTTTGCTCATCATTTGCCTCACTTCTTTCATCTCTGTTTTCTTCTTCATCAACACTTTCTTCTTTGTCACTACCTTTATCACTTTATTTTTCCTCTCGTTCACTACTTTCTTCATTTTCATCTTCCTCTCCTTCTTTTTCATCACTGCTTTCTTCTTGGTCATCTTCCTCTCCTTCACTGCTTTCTTCATTTTCATCACTGCTTTCTTCTTTTTCATCACTGCTTTCTTCTTCATCATTTTCCTCTCCTTCACTACTTTCTTCATGTTCTGAATTCTTAGGGGAAGGTGAATGAGGAAGGTCTATTTGAGGAAATGATTCATGTGAAGAGGATGAACCAAGGTTAGTGGAGGGTGATGGAGGTGTGTGAGGAGGAATTTGAGATGATGATGGAAGACTTTGCAAAGGAATAGGCTGTGGAGTTGTGAAATCATCATGGGTGATGAAAACCTCCCATGGGATGCCTTGTTGTTCTAGTTGGTGTGAGGCAATCACTTTGATGAGGGAATGATGAAAAAGGCTTGACCTTTGTTGGGATGGAGGCCTCTTTTGCATGATGGAAGAAATTTTCTCAATACTTTTACAAAGGTAGTAGGGAAAATGTAGCAGCATGGTTTTGATGAAATTCATGAGGAGTCTTATGTGGTAGGAATAGACTCTGGAGAACCTACCCTCACAAGTGAAATATTTCATAATGATCTTCATTAGGAGAGCATATCTGTCCAATAGATGAAAGAAGGGGAACATGGTTTTGCAACCAGCTTGACAACTTGGTTTCAAGAATGGGTGATAGTGGCTTAGGTCCAGATGCATTTGTTTGAACCACCTTTCTCCTATGCAAGGTATTCTAGTGGCCATAGAGATGGCATTGGTGGTCAGCTTAAAATTCACCCCAACTAGGTATACTTGGTGGTTATGAAGGTTTAGGGAAAAGAGCTTGGTAAGCTAAGGGTGAATTTGGATATTTTGTACCTTTTTCACAAAACTCATAGCATCCTAATTCTTGAAAACAAGAAACCATGGTAGGAGAGGTCATCATTTCTTCAGTGTTTATAGGTTCAAACCTATTTAGTTTCCCACCCTTCCTCTGCTGCCCTTTAGGCCTTTGGTTTTTCTCACCACTGTCAACATTCTCTTCTTCAAACATTTTGTTTTTCACCCCTACCTCAAGACCTTTAAAAATACTTGACACTGCTTGTGGAATGATGTGAAAAGGCTGGATGAGATGGTGAGGTTGCAATGATGTCAAGGTTTAGCAGTGTGGAGAACAAATATTTTCTTTAGGGTTTTACTTCATTCTCTAAGCTCAAGCTTCAATTTTCTTTATAATCATACCCTTAGAAAAATAGGAACATGTGGGAAGAGCTCAAATACCTCTCAAAATATCTCCACAACTGAAAAAATTGGCTTAAAACACTTTGTGGGCAAGTCAGGCGCCTCCTGCATGAATGGTTGGGCAGCTCCTGAATGGATTTTCATGCAAGTGCTGAACGTGTTTCGTGTAGCTCCTGAATGGATTTGGGCAAGTGTTAAACATGTAGTCGGGTGGTGGGTGGCCGTTTACCTCCTGCATGCAGAAGGTCACCTTTGGGCGCCTTTTGCACGAAGTTGGCAGGAGCGCAGCACACTGCCTCTGCACGCTGGTCGGGCAAGTGCTGAACGCAATCGGGTGTGTGCCTAGGCGAACGTTTACCTCCTGCACGCAGCAGATCACCTCGAGGCGCCTTCTGCATGAAGTTGGCAGGAGCACAGCACACTGTCTCTGTACGTTGGTCAGGCAAGTGCTAAACATAGTCGACCGATCAAAGTCTGCACGGTGCCTCTTCTACAAGTGTGCAACACCTTTTCACAGGAATGTACCGCCCTTCGGGGAAATGTATGGGCGGTCTTGCACAAGAGTGCAGCATAATTTCTCAGGAGCACAACACCCAGAAATTCTGCCTGAAGACTCTGTCAGGAAATTCGAAAAACTGGAAAACCCACAACTTCTTTGCAAATAACCAAATGGTGAATGGGAGATGTTTTCTTGGGTTGATTTTATACTCTTTTGAAAAAATTAAAGATACAAACCCACTTTACTAAGGTTATTTTGAGCCTTTTTCCTTTTGCTAACATTCTCTTTTCCTTTTGCAGGTGCTATCATAAGGAGCAGTGCTTTTTTGTGTTCTCATTTCTTTTGGAGTTGGGACTTTTTCAAAAACCCTTGGAAAACTGGTGATTTTGCTTGGTTTTTTCCATTTTGACATATTGAAACTATGCTTCTCTGCTTGACTACTTGATGGGTGTTGACCCTTTTTTGAGAGTTTCGTGTCCTTTTTAAACTAACACCTTTTCAACCTTTCTTCAACTTTAGAGGCCTACTTTCAAATGTACTTTGAAAACCTCTTGGCCCTTTGATGGAGTTTTATGACCCTTTTCATCATTCCTAGAAAACTTTGGTTTTACTTCATGGTGTTGATACATCCCTGTATTTGTGATTTTTTTGCATAGGTCTCTCACTGGGTAGTCACATGTTGTGCTAAATAGCTGCAACTCCACTGATACTCTTTGTAAATTTGGCCTTTGCTGTAGTGAAATGATGTTGTCTTAACAAACCTTACATATTATTTCCTGACATCATCTTCTAATCTTTGTCTGTAGTCACCAAGGAGGCTTTTCACTCTGGCTTTTTGTTGATTGAATCTTTGATTTGTGCATAGTTGTGCTCATGTGTCACTGTCTTCAGGATCTTATGCATGGGATTTTTGATGGGAAACACTTTTAAAAACAATTTTTCAAGAGACCATGATCTTCTTTGTGAAATTTTAGGCCTGTTGTATCTATTCTGCTGTGTAATGCCATTTATGAGTTTAGGCCTCTTACTTTGCATCTGTTCTATTGTTAACCATTATAAAGCATTCCTGCAGAAATGCTTAAACATGGGCAAAGTGTCTTTATGCAAACTTAATGCTTGATGCTCGGGAGATACCTTTGGAGGCCTTTGATGTCTTTGGAGAATGATAAGTTCATCCTTGTTTTCTCTTGAATTCACCTTTGAATATCTGTAGAAATAGTGAATTTAGAACCATGACAATGCATAACCTAGGAGACCCTATATGACTTATTGGGATGTCCTTTAAAATAGGTCTTTGACTGAAAATATGGAATCAGGGTTTGGAGGTGAAGACAGGGTTTTGACACACTTTTATGCATTTCCATCCTAGAAAACTAAAAAACTTTGATTTACCTAAAGATCTTATAAAGGGAGTTTAAAATTACCATTTCTTGAGGCACTTGCTAAATGGAGGAAAATGTTTGGGCTACTTGGCAAACCAAGGTGTGAAAATAGAGGGCTTAGGAAAATAGAGACAGAGTGTTGTAGGTAGAGGTGGCAAGCATAGTGAGAGTGAGGGACATTAGTCTATGATTTGGTCTTTTCAGAGTGATAGGATGACTATGCCTTGACAGAGTAGAAGGATAGTGAAAAATTTATCCTAAGGATAAGAGATTTCTAGAACTCACAAGACTTCTATGAGTTTTGTTTCTAGAAATCTTGGACAAGAATTTAGTCATCTAAACAGGTAAAATTACTGATGACTAACAGTAGCTCCACTTGGGGAGGGCAGCTCCTTTTTAGGAGGTGTCCAGAATTTCAGATCTCTTGGTTTATGAAGACCAGTGCCTCATCCATTGGGTGGATTGTCTTCTTTTCTTTTGCCGCTGCTTTCCCAAAGTAGTGATTTTGATAATCTGAAAGCATGATTAGCTCAACTTCACTTCTACCTACCCAACCTACTTTCCTAACATTTTCTCTTCCTTGGGTGCACTTGAACTGGCAAACCCATTGACATCTTTTCTTTTTGAAAGAAAATAAATAAACTATCTACTTCGACACTTCTTTATTCCAAGAGTTTAGATTATGCTAGTGAACTCTTATTATTCTCTACCTAGTCTATTTGACTGTCAAGATTAAGTAGTATGACAGATTTCATTCTCTAAGCTATTTGACAAGAAATTTAAAGCATGAATTGAACCAGGATTAGATAATCTGATCCATCATGAGTCATGGCATCAAGAAAAATAGCACACAAACTTTATTTTCATAATCAAACAAAACTAGAAGGTGTGAGGGCTATGTTTCATCATTTGCTAAGCATCCCTATCCTTCTCTTTGGTTCAGATTTAAGCATATGGAACCAATATCTTTCATTCCTAATCTATTTTCTTCAACAAGTCAAGCTTCAATGATTTGACCAACATTCTTTCACTAACTTATCAACAATAAATTTAAAACATGTTCAACCATGATTAGGCTAGATGACTGAACAATACATTCTTTTACACTAGTAGTGGCATTTAGGCTTGCACACTTTCAGTATTACTATTTTTTGGGTATGGGGTTGTACCTTGTTTTTAATCTGCCCTCTTTTCTATTATTTTCTATATTTTTTGTGTTTTTCTCTTTGTGGCCCTTTCTTCACACAATGGTATGTACAATGAGTGAAAATTTAAAACTAAGGATCTTGAAAAAAGTAGTGTTTTAGTGTCCTGCCATTGACAGGACCTCCAAATGCTTCAGTTCTATCCGACTCTTGTAAAAGAAGGCATTGTTTCCTCTAGTTGAACTTATAATGAATGGCCCTTTCCACAAGTTTTCAAAATTACCATGTTTACCTTTGTCTTCTCTCCTTGAATCCCACTTTAGCACTTTATCTCCAATCTGGAAATCATCCTCCTTAGTTTTTTTGTCAAATATTTTATTCATTCTTTCTTGTACTACTTGTGTCCTTTTGTAAAACTCCTCTCTTGTTTGCTGTAAATGGATAGTTTGGTTCAACCTCCTTTGCATATCATTCTCTTCTGATTGCGCTTCTTGTATAAGTTTCATTACTGGAACTCCCAAAGATGTCGGGAACATGGCATCCATCCCATACACTAGTTGATAGGGTGACATACCAATTGATTTCTTGGTGGTTAGAATATCAGCCCATAATGCATGTAATAGTTTTCCATGATTCTATTCCAGGAGCTTCTTAATGATATTGACTAAGCCTTTATTAGAAGACTCAGCTAGCCCATTACCTTGAGGGTAATAAGCTATGGAATGTCCTAAGGAGATGTGATATTTATAACAAAATTCAACCATTCTTTTGGATGCAAAGGCAACAACATTATCTGTGATGATCTTTTTGGGGCAACCGAATCTAGACAAGATATTAGTCTCGGGAAATTTTATAATGACTAAATCAGTGGCATTCCTAGACAAGATGGCTTCTATCCACTTGGTGAAGTAATCAGTGGCAGTGAGGATCCACTTGTGTTGGGCAGATGAAGTAGGGTAGATCTCTCCGATGAAGTCTAAACCCCACTATTGAAAAGGGGCTTCAATGATGATAAGATGTAAAGGTAAAGGTAAGAGTTTTCTCTTGCCATCGAAAATCTAGCATTTATCGCAAGTCATGACCAGTTTGTGGGTGTCAGGGAAAAGGGTGGGCCAATAGTAGCCAGCTCTAAGAATTTTTTTAGTTGTGGTTTTCCAGTAAATATGGCCCCTACATTCACCTTCATGCAGTTCATGCATGATTTTTCCTACATCATCCTCAAGCAAACACTTAAGAAATATACCAATAGGCTTTTTCCAATATAAAACTCCATCTAAAATGCAGAAATTCAAAGTTTTTTGTTTCAAGAATCTTTCTTTTGTCTTTGATAAGGTAGGAGGAGCATTAAGATAAAATAGTACATAAAGAATATCAGCATACCAAGACGAATTCAAAAATGTTTCTTCAACATGAGGGACGGTGCATTCTCCTTGTTCTTCTAAAGTATCAACAAAACTCATATCCAATGCTTGGAGATTTGTTTTAGCCATAAGTTTTGCAAGCCCTTGTCCTTTAACCAATTTAGCGGGTCTGATTTCTAAGTCATATTCCAAAATTATAGCAATCCACTTTCCCCTTTTACCATCAGGGTCCTGATTTAAAATGTCTTTGACAACAGTATGAGGAACAAAAGCTATGCCATGAGAATGTAAGATATAAACTCTAAAATCTTTCAATGATTTAATCAATGAAAATGCTTGATTTTCCATGATGTTTTACTTTAGGGGAGCATCTCTAAGGGCTTTGCTGAAGAAGGCTATGGGTTTTTCTTTTCCCATCATGTTTTTTTGTAACAACACTACAGCCATAGTATGTTCAGATGCAAATGAGAAAATATAGAAGTCTTTAGTGAAATCAGGACTTATTAGAACTGGTGTTTGGGTGAGAGCTTGCTTAACCAGTTTGAAAGATTGTTTGGCCTCCAAAGTCCACTTAACTCCTACATATTTTTTGAGCATGTTTGTAATATTTCTCAAGAGTTCAACAAGGTTGGGGATGAATCTTCTTAAGAAGATGATTTTCCCAATAAAGGATTGCAATTCCTTAATGTTTCTGGGATGGCCGATTTGCAATATGCCTTGAATCCTTTTGGGGTCTATTTTGATTCCGTCTTCAGAGATGATGTGACCTAAGAGTTTTCCTTCCTCGAGACCAAATCGTATTTTCTTGGGATTCAAAGATAGGCCATATTTCCTACATTTAAAAAAAAAAATTCTTAAGTGGACTAAGTGCTCTTCATCGGTCTTAGAGTAAAAAATGATGTCATCGAGGTAAATGACTATGAATTAGCCTATGTCTTCGGAAAATGCTATGTCCATGGCTCTTTGGAAAGTGGCCCCTGAATTCATCAACCCAAACGACATTTTAACATACATGAATGTGCCCCAAGGTGTGGTGAAGGCAATTTTTTGTTGATCACTTCGGAATACTAGCACTTGGTTGTAATCAGAAAAACCATCAAGTAGTGATATTCTCTTAGAGCCAACTACCTTTTGAAGTATGTGGTCCATTTTAGGCAAGGGATAGTTGTCTTTCAAGGAGGATCTGTTCAGATTTATACAGTCAATGCAAAGTCTGATCTCTCCGGTTTTCTTCCTAACTGACACAAGGTTGGAAACCCATTCGGAGTATCTGAGGGGAACTATTATCCCGACATCATACATGTTTTTGATCTCTTGTTCAACTAGAGGTAGTAAGACAGGATTTATTATCCTTAACTTTTGCTTGAAAGGTTTATGGTTTTCTTTGAGAGGGATTTTGTGTTGAATAATGCTTGTGTCATATGATTTTAAATCTTGATACCCCCATGCAATCACATCTTTAAAATCCTTAAAAAGCTCAATGTATTTCTGTTTTATGTGAGGAGGAAGGGTCTTGGAAAGTTTGATCATTTTAGGTTCTTTTATGCTTCCTGTGTTGTACTCCTCTACATCAGCCTTAGTAGATTCTATCTTTTGTTTTTTAGCTACATCATTAAAATCGAACAACTCTTCTAAAGATGCAAGGCCTCTTGGTAATGTGTCATTATTACAGTGTAAGAATTC
The DNA here is from genome assembly GCA_034641835.2 of Pinus albicaulis. Classification (NCBI taxonomy): domain Eukaryota; kingdom Viridiplantae; phylum Streptophyta; class Pinopsida; order Pinales; family Pinaceae; genus Pinus; species Pinus albicaulis. The sequence continues at coordinate 54,507,685 of CM076573.1, read as the reverse complement.
AAGGTCTCTTTGGTCTAGGTCCTCACACATTTCAAATTCATAAGGATGTGTGATCATATTTATATTAGCAAAAGAGGGCAACTTTGATTCATGATCTCTATCTTCAGCAGGACCATCTTCCTCATGTTTTAAGCTAGGTTAGTCAATGTAAATCCATTCTTAGATTGTAGGAAATCATCAATTTTTTCATCACCCCCAAACACCTGCCAATGGTTAATGTTGTCAGGTACTGTAGGATGATGCTTGACTTTGATAGGGTATTGTTCATTTGAAAGTGGTATCTAGCAATTGCTAGCAAAAAAGGAGAGCTCATTGGCAAGGCTATTTTGGGCTCTAGGAATGTAAGTGAGCTCATATTTCTTGAAAGTTTTGAGGAGGTCTAGGGCTGCATTTTTGTACTCTCTTAATCTTGGGTTCTTGGTTGAGTATTCACCTTTGATCTGTTTAATGACCAGTTTTGTGTTGAAATTTGGTTACTGGACGACAAGTGGTTCCCTAAGGCTTTGATATTTGGCCTAGGGAAAAGTGTCCAAAAGAATTTAATTTTTCTCCTAAAGTGGCTTTATAAAGTTATAAAGTAAAATCTAATTTAAAAGTGACTTTAAGTGAAAAAGTTACTAAAGTCTAATTTTAAAGTGACTTTAATAAAGTTATTGTAAAATTAGAAAGGAAAAGTGACTTTGGAAATAAATGACTAAGTGGGTCTTTATTAAAGTGGGGTGAATTAAAAAATAGAAAGTGAGATTTAAAAGAGCATTTAATCTCAGCCCTAGATCTAAATCCATTTCAACCATTGGATTTTGGGATAACCCAAAAGTCACTTAAAGTTCTATTAAAGGAAGAAAAGGAGAGAAAAGATCATTCATTCATTAATTCTTTCATGAGTAGATTGACAGAAGAAGAAGGAGAAAGTTGAAGAGAATTTTCTGAGCAGTGAAAAGAAGGAGGGTAGCAGCACTAACTTTCAGAAAATTTGTACAGCAAGGCATAGCATGAAGTTTGAGGCAAGTGGGCACGAATTTCGAGGAGAGAAAACTACAGATTTCGAGGGAGGCCGTACAACCATTATGACACTATTTTCGAGGCCGTTCGTACAGTTTTGAAGGCTGCAATTTCTGCTGTAATTTTTCTATTTTGTGGGCATGGAAACCGAGGTGGAGTTTGGCACAGTTTTCGAGATAAGTTCTATTTCAAAGTTGCTGTAATTTTTTTTCTATGTAAATTTTTGCATCACTGTAAAAGCAATATTCAGAAAATATTTATTTTCTAGCTTGTTGAATGTAAGGCTATGGGAAAGGGCATTTAACTATTTGGAGAAATAAGGTGAAACTGAAAACCGGGGTGGGAAAATAGAAATTTCTACATGGTATCAGATCTTGGGTACTGAAAGTGCAGTTTGGGACAGCAAAAAGAAAAATTACAAGTTGCTGATTTTTCACTTAGAAAATTCCAGCAAGCTGATTTTTCACACACAAAAATTTTATCTTTACTATAGTAGTGCTATTTTCAGTTTTTAGGACAACAAAGATGTCATTGGGATTGAGGGTGGAAGATAGGTTGGATGGGCATAGTAATTATAGCATTTGGAGAGAAATAATGCAGAGCATCTTTTAGGAGGGAGAAGTCTGAGATATCATGGTTCATACCCAACAACAACCTGTTAATGTGCCTACTGATGTTGTTCAGTTGGCAACATTTAATAAAAATAATTACAAGGGAAAAAGGCTAATTCTGGATGGTATTAAAGACCATGTGATTCCTCATGTGAGAGGAAAGAGACATGCTCATGAGATGTGGTCTGCCTTGACCAATCTCTACCAGAGTACCAATGAGAACAAAAAGATGGTCGAGAAGCTGAGGACCATTAAGATAGGGAAGAATGATAGTGCAACTGGTTATCTCACAAAGATAACTAATGTGAGAGATGCATTGGCAGCAGCTGGAGAGGTCATTCCAAACACTGAGTTGGCTTGGATTGCAGTGAATGGCCTTCCTACTTCATGGTTGAATTTTGCTGATGGGGTTTGAGCATGTGAGACCCTTCCCACATGGAAGAGGTTTTGGGATGATTGCATTCAGACAGAGATTAGGAAGAGTCAGCTTGGGGCAGCTAAGCCAGTTGAGTAGGATGAGGATGTAGCATTGTTGGCCGGAGGCAAGAGAGGCAAAGGTAAGAAGCATGATTCCACAAGGGATGGTGGGGGAAAAGGAAAAGGTAAATTTAAACAGGAAAACACGCAGAAGGACTACTCCAAAGTGAAGTGTTGGAGTTGTCAGAAGATGGGACACTATGCAGTTGTGTGTCCGGAGAAGAAGAAGAAGGGGAAGAACCAGACCATGGAAACATCAACAGAGATTGAGGAATTTTCAGATAGATTTGACTGAGAGTTTGGGTTCAATGCTTGTGAGTCCACTGGTGCAAGATCACCTGCCATGGAGGTTTAGAGGGAGCATGCATTTCCCTCGACTAGCGGAGCATCTTCGGGTATCTGGTATGTGGACAATGGGGCTTCACGTCATATGACAAGAGTCCATGAGTATTTCTCAGAGCTTTCAAAGAGTGGCACTGATATAGAGGTAGTACTCAGTGATGAAAGTGTTGTTAGAGCAATCGGTGTGGGGACACTGACATTTTATAGGGAACCCAAACCTCCCTTGAAGGTGTTAGATGTTTTATATGTGCCAGGGATGAGGAAGAACCTCATATCCATCTCAGCATTGGAGGATAGAGGGTATGAGATATTGTTCAGGAGAGGACAGATGTTGATATATCCCAGGGGTACTTTAGCTGAGTGAGCTAGAGTGATAGGTGTATGCCATGCAAAGGTGTACAAGTTTGCATTTCAGCCCCTTATGGCATTGAGCAGTAGCACCGACAACAGAGCTAGTAGTTCTGAGCTATGTGAGATTTGGCACTGTAGGATGGGGCACATGTATCATAGAGCCTTGAGGACATTGTGGGAGATCACTACAGGTGTTCCAGATTTCAGTACTAATCACATTGATACATGTAGAGGATGTGCGATGGGCAAGTTTTCCAAATCCCCTTTTCCCAGCAGTGATAGCAGAGCGACTGGGATACTTGATTTGATTCATTCCGATGTGAGCAGTCAGATGTCTCATGTTTCCTTGAGTGGATATGAGTATTATGTGTTATTCATTGATGATCACTCCAGGAGGACCTGGATTTATTTCTTGAAGACCAAGAGTGAGGTCTTCAAGCGGTTTCAAGAGTTTAGAGCTCTTGTGGAGACACAAACAGGTCGGAAGATCAAGTCCCTGAGGTCGGAAAATGGAGGTGAGTACACCCTTGGAGAGTTTGTTGATTATTGTGCAGAGGCAAGCATTAAGAGGGAGTTCATAGTTCCTTACAACCGCCAGTAGAAAGGGGTTGCAGAGAGGAAGAACAGATCCATCATTGGGGCTGCTAAAGCCATGTTACATGATCAGGGGTTACCTTTGTTTTTGTGGGCAGAGGCCTACAATACTACTGTATACTTGTAGAACAGGAGTCCGAATCATGCCTTGGGGCATGTGACTCCAGAGGAGGATTTTTCTAGGAAGAAGCCTGATGTTGGTCACTTCCATATCTTTGGGTGTATTACATACTCCTACGTACCCAAGGATAAGAGGACCAAGCTATAGCTTGTAGAAATTTCTATTTTCCCACCCCGGTTTTCAGTTTCACCTTATTTCTCCAAATATTTAAATGTCCTTTCCCATAGCCTTACATTCAACAAGCTGGAAAATAAATATTTTCTGAAAGCACAAATTCTGGAAAATTTTCACAGTGCTGGAAATTGCAGAAATAAAAATCAGCAGACTAAAACAACTACACAAAACATTTTAACATACTGATTTTTTGTCAACATGACCCTGGAAAAACCCCCTACAACTCTTGGGGAAAACCAGTTCGAAAGCTTCTCTTTATTTTATGAATATTTCTTTTACAGTGATGCAGAAACTTACACAGCAAAAAAATTACAGCAACTTCAAAACAGAACTTATTTAGAAAACCGTGCCAAACTGCACCTCGGTTTCCATGCCCACAAAACAAAAAAATTACAACATAAATTACAGCCTTCAAACTATATGAATAGCCTCGATAATAGTGTTGGAATGGCTGTACAACCTCCCTTGAAATCTGCAGTTTTCTCTCCTCGAAATTCGTGCCCACTTGCCTCAAACTTCGTGCTCTGCCCTGCTATACGGATTTGCTGAAAGTTAGTGCTGCTGCCCTCCTTCTTCTCACTGCTTAGAAAATTCTCTTCAGCTTTCTCCTTCTCTTTCTCTCAATCTGCTCATGAAAGAATTAATGAATGAATGACCTTTTCTCTCCTTTTCCTCCTTTAATAGAACTCTAAGTGAATTTTGGGTTATCCCCAAATCCAATGGCTTAAATAGCTTTAGATCTAGGGTTGAGATTAAATGCTCTTTTAAATTTCACTTTATATTTTAATTCACCCCTCTTTAATAAAGACCCACTTAGTCATTTATTTCCAAAGTCACTTTTCCTTTCTAATTTTACATTACTTTATTAAAGTCACTTTAAAATTAGACTTTAGTAACTTTTTCACTTAAAGTCACTTTTAAATTAGATTTTACTTTATAACTTTATAAAGCCACTTTAGGAGAATAATTAAATTCTTTTGGACACTTTTCCCTAGGCAAAAGATCAAAGCCTTAGGGAACCACCTATCCTCTGGTAACCAAATTTCAACACTCCCTCTTATCGAGGAAGGTGTTCCTCACCACACCCATATTATCTCTGAAGTAGACATGCTTGCCCCATGGTAAGGCTTTGGTAGGAATATCTGAAACTTGCTCATCAGTGGGAATATATTCGAGCTTCACAACTCCCTTCTGCACATAGTCTCTGATGAACTGACATCTGATGCCGATATGCTTTGATTGATCATGAAATATTGAATTCTCCGTGAGTTTAATGCAACTCTGATTATCACAGTAAATCACTGAAGGTCTCAACGGTTGACCAAATAAGCCAAACAACATCTTGCGAAGCCATATGTCCTAAAAAATAGCTAGAATAGCTGCGATATACTCTGCTTCCATTGAACTCAATGCTACTGACTGCTGCTTCTGGCTGAACCACAACACCACTGCCTAACCCAACCCAAAATAGCACCCTGAAGTGCTCTTCCTATCAGAATCCACATACAACACTGGAATGAGAGGCTCCTCACCTATCACAATGAAGTATAAGTTCGAATCTTCCTCACTCTTTGTGAAACCCATCTCCTGCAAGTATGTATCTATCCTAGAGTACCAAGCTCTGGGAGCTTGCTTCAGGCCATAAAGGGCCTTCTTCAGTCTGCACACATGGGACTCCTTCCCATGCACGTCAAAGCCCTATGGATACTCAATGTAAACCTCCTCCTGTATGAAACCATTGAGAAATGTGGTCTTTACATCCATCTGGTGGATCTTCCAACCCATATTTGTTGTTATCGATATAATGGAGCGAATCAAAGTATATCGAGCCACGGGAGTGAATGTCTCCTCATAATCTACTCCCTCTACCTGGGATAACACTCTAGCCACAAACTTTGCTTTGAATTTCTCAATGCTGCCATCTGTAGCATGCTTTACCTTGTAAAGCCATCTGGAAGTCACCACGGATTTTCCCTCAAGCCTCGACACCACCTCCAAAACATCATTCTTCATGATAGAAGAATACTCCTCCTGCATGGCCTCTCTCCAGACCTACTAGCTAGCTGTCTCCTCATAGCTAGAAGGCTCAGAGTCAATGATGTTGGCAACCATTTCCATATAGCTACAAAACCTCTCAAGTGGTCTCATTTTCCGACCCGACCTGTCTATCTACTGTCCTCCTACCTAAACCTAAACTTGTAGACGCTCAAGTATCGTGTGAAATGTCCATTAGTGGACTCCCTAGTGAACTTCTCTGTGGACTGCTCTGCATGCTGCCTGAAGCACCACCCTTCTGACTCTGCGAGCCACTGCTCACTGACGGACCAAACATCGTCATAGATGTACCTAGAGATCCTCCTAATCCCTACCCACTGGATCTATGTGATAGACTCAAATATTGCTAAGGGTCTGGCTGATCCAGATACTCTAACTCCTGTGACCTCCTGAAAGCCCGGTCCTCCTCGAATCTCACATCTCGCCTGATAACAACTTTCCTCCAAGCAGGAATATAGACCCGAAAGGATTTCAAGGTCTCACTATAGCCCACAAAGATACCATTCTCTGTAGTGGGCTCTAGCTTGGTCCTCTTCTGCTTGGGTACGTAGGAGTATGCAATACACCCAAAGATACGAAAGTGACCAACATCAGGCTTCTTCCCAAAAAAAGCCTCCTCTGGAGTCACATGCCCCAAGGCATGATGCGGACTCCTATTCTACAAGTATACAACAGTATTGCAGGCCTCTACCCGCAAAAACAAAGGTAACCCCTGATCATGTAACATGGCTTTGGCAGCCCCAATGATGGATCTTTTCTTCCTCTCTGCAACCCCATTCTGCTGGGGGTTGAGGAGGTCTAGGGCTGCATTTCCGTACTCTCTTAATCTTGGGTTCTTGGCTGAGTATTCACCTTTGAACTGTTTAATGACCAGTTCTGAATCTCCCTAGGCTGATATTTTATTAGCTCCTAAGTCTTCAAGCAACTGTAAACTGAGGAAGAGAGTCTCATATTATGCAATGTTATTAGTAAAATGAAATTCCAATCTGTAAGAATGACCCTCATTTGTGTTATGTATCCAGACACCAGCCCCTAAATTGGCCTTGCCACATGAACCATCAAAGCTCATGTTCCAAATTGTTTCTATTTCATGTTTATCACTGAGTTTTTGTTCAGGGTTGCTAGAGTTTTGGTTATCATTTTCCTCATTTGAGGGTGAGTGTGAGTGTTCTGGAGGGCCTAGTCCTTTCTCACTTCCTTTTACTTGTCCACTAATCTCATTCTCATTATACAAGATAAAAGAATCCAAATCTAAATGAATGGAATAAACTAGGGTGTTGTTAGGCCTATCTAGGCTACTCACCATATACTTCATGTGGGATTCTCGGTCTAGTCTTCTAGTTTTATTGAAAACAGGGATAGTAGCATGTGTCATATCCATTTGGAGGCTGCCCTGAAGTTTGGCCCCCCATGATCTGGACAAAATCATGCCATACTTTGGGGGGGTGTCAGTGACCACTACATCCATGACTAGACTTTTGGCGAGTATTTGTGCCAAAGTGATAAATAGATCCTTGATTAGACCCAAACACTTTACTCTACTCGAATCAAAAGAGTATAAGTCTTTGTATGGTTTGGTTATTTCTAGGCCTAATATATCCATGAACACCTTATGCATGAGGTTGTGCGAGGCACCAGAATCTAGCATGGCATTGTGTAATATTTTGTCCTGTATGTTTACACTAACATAGAAAGGAGGGACAGCTCCTTCTTGGAGTTTTCCCTCAACCTCAGGACCAAACAATAGTTCTGGTTTGTCATCTGTCAAATTTAGTGTATCCATATCATTCCCTATGTTCAAAACTTTCAAAACTCAGGAGCGGTACATATCCTAAGCTACCAGTTTAGTGAGAGGTATGGCTATTTTTATTGTAGCGATATCTCCTTCAAAACTGAAAGGTACTTGAGTTTTGGACATATTTACATTAGTTTTATCAGCCATAAATTTCTCCACATTTTTAATTTGCTGATTCTGATTCGGGGCTTTGGTCAACAGAGTTTTCTCAGGGCCACTAGTAGAGGTACTAGGACAGTTTGTGTAATCACTTGGTTGGCTAGTTTTGTCTTTGATAGAATCAATTTTCTTAGCCATGGTGTTGGTATTTTCTGTTGTTATTTTAAGAATTTTTTCGGGGGTTTTCTTAACAGCAATGTATGAGTTGATTTTCCTAGAGTTGTCTTGGTTTTTCTTACTCCTAAGATCATATTGCCTATGGACTTCCATTATGGAATTTTCTAATCCCAATTCGTGGTCTTCGTAATCTTCATAATTTGTTTCATCTTGGTTTGAGGAGAAAAAACCTTATTATTCTTCTGTGAGAAAAACATCACCCTCGCTTTCAGAGCCTATTAAGTTTAAATGATTTTCATCTAGTTGTTCAATATCTCTTTCCCCTTCATCAACATAGTTATCTTAGAAGGGTGGCTTGATTTGTTGATAATTTTCCCTTTGTCTGATTTGGGGTGGGTCTCTTCTAAAGTTCTGATTTCGGTTTCTGTTTTGGGGATTTGGTTGGTTGTCCCTAGGGGGTGTTCTCTCATTTATTCTTATTCTCTCCATCATTATTTCCATGGTTCTAAGTAGGTTGTCAATCTTGGAATCAGATGAAGAGGTTGAGGGCATGGTTTCATCTTTGTATGTTACCCTCTTTTCTGATCTGAGCCTCGCTCTCTTTTCAATTAAGTTCACATCTACACTTATAGCTCCCTTTTGCATGTCTTCTAAGGTTAGGGGCTCTCTTTATTTTAGTTGATAGGCCATGTTGGGGTCAAAACCTTCCGGGAATTTACCTAAGGCTAGGCCTAGTGGAGGTTTCATGTTTGGTGGTAGTGTGTTATAAACACTATTGAACCTGGTGCAATAGTCTTGGACAATTTCCCCTGTGTTTCTTTTAAGATTGTTGTATTCTAAGAGGATCTGGAGAGTATTTTTCTTAATCTCCCATTTGTTTATGAAAGTTTGGTAAAGGGAAGGGAGATTTTGTATGTTGCTAGGAGTTAGGATTTTGAGCCATTTCTTAGCTTCTCCTCCTAGGCTTTGGGCAAACATCCTCATCTTCATGGTTTCCTCTTCTAATTCCATGTAGTCAAAAACATCATTCATTGTATCTACATGCTGTTGGGCGGTGGTAGATTCTGCCCCAGTGAAGTGTGGGATTCTGGATTAGTAATCATTTGGTAAAGGTACTAATGGCTGTGGTAACACAAGGGGTGCATAGCAAGCTGCCATGATGGGAGCTAATGGTGGATTTACAAGTGGAGGATTTGTGATATGAGATGGATTGGTTTGCACAGTGGAGGTGCGAATGGGTGTGACAGAAGTACTTGGACCAACAAACTGATTCTGAGCAGACTTGTGGTGAAAAGAGCCAAAGTGGTGGAGAAGTTGGAAATCAGGTGGTGTGGAAGGAGAAGCTCCTCCGCTAGGACTCTGCTGCAAGTTTATGTGCTCAAGATCGGTTTGGTCAATTCTACTCTGTAACTTGGTTCTGAAAAGGTTTCTTGTATGGCGCAAGTCAAACTAGGGATCTTGCAAGGCTGTAAGATGTTTAGGTTCAAAGCTTTCTTTATGAATGGGCCTATTAGTAGCTAAGTTTCCAGTTTCAGATGTTTGCCACAAAATATTTTCTGGGTCATCAACTATAGTTGGAGGGTTTGGTTCCAGATGAGATCTGGTATTGATTCTTCGTGAAGCCAGATTTCAAAATCAAAATTTAGAGAGGTTGAAATTTTTTGAACTTTCTTGAAAAGTTTACCTCTTTTTGTGCTAAACTCACATAGTGTGTGACTAGGATTCAAGACTTCTCAGGGTTGATTTGGCACAATCCTATAGGAGTCTATGGATCCTAGTAAAGTCGGAAGGCCTACTGGAGGCTAGTGGAGTCGCCAGGTGGATATTTTTAGTTGTTTTGAAGATATGTGTCTATGGTCCACCACCAATACTGACAAGAAGGCAATCTAGGAATGTTTTGGGGTTTTCTGAGTTCCTTTATGTAGCCCTAAGGTTTGTATGAGTATCTTGCAGTTGAGTCATCATTTTGCTAGGATGGTGAGATAACTAGATTATACTCTTTGGCTATTAACTTGAGTTCTCTATGATTTGGTGAAGGTTTCTGAAGTTCTAAGGGATACTTAGATTTTCATTGACATCAGAGTTGCATCATGATCACCATTGTGTTAGTGATAGTGATGAGGTAGCTATAAATCATAGGATACTATTTAATCAAGGGATTCTAGAGTCCTAAGGGGTAATTAGATTATCACTAACTCAGAAGGTCCCACCGCGATCACCATTATGTTATTGATCATGATGATGTGGCAATGAATTAATGGATACAAAATTTTTAGCTTGTGACTTACTCAGAAGGTCCCACCGTGATCGCCATTATGTTAGTGTCCCGTGATTTGGCAGATTGGTAAACCAAATGACAGGGTAACATCAGACCAATCTTTGGAGTCCTAGGACCTATCCTTCCTGGACTCAGAGAGGGCTCTCTCTATTATGCACGAAGGATGTGAACTTGTTCGATTTGGATAATTGATTTTAGGCTAGTTGTTAAGTGTAGGTTTGTTGTTTGTTTTGGTTGGGGTAAGATGACTAAGTAGGATAGGTGGAGTGAGAGGTTTTCAAACCAATTGGGCAATGGAATCTATGAAGTCATTGATATCTCGATAATGAATTGGGGTACATCACAGGGCAAATCTAGTGTAGTTAATGGATCTTTAAGTTTATGTGTGAGGTGAAATGGACATTAAGTTTGGGAACCAAGGTAGGGAAAAGGGCAGTTAAGAATCCTTTGTCAAATACCTATGAATAGAGAGATATTAAATACTGATAAGAAAAATATACTAGTTATGAGATAGGGCACACCATTTACTCAATAACAATACTTTTAAACAAATACACATGCAAGATATACAATCCAGTGTAGAAAATGAAGTAAGACAACTTATCTAACTTCAATGATTCTACTTTCAAGATTTGAAAACATATAAAAGACAAATAGCATCAAAAAATTAAGAGGTAATGCCTAAACATCATTCATTAAACTATAAAGAACTTTGAAGCAAACTGATAAGCATATTCAAAGGGAAAGATCGAAACAAGACCTCTTTGACTTAACCTATCAATCAATACATCAAAGAGAGATTTCAAGACAAAGTTGAGATAACATTAAACAAGCAGGGCTTACCATGAATCATGCTTCTAAACTAGCATATTAATCCAATAATGAAATAGACAAGATTAGGTGGGCCTAAGGAGAAATGAAAAATTCTTTAAGCTAACCCAACAGAAGAAAACATGAAAACAATAGCTAACAGGAGGACTTAGGTGCCTCAAACAACATTTCTCATCCTATACTCTTCTGAGCTATTGCAATATAGAAAGATGGACATATGGAAAACAAGAAAAACATGAAAATATGAGAGATAAATCACCATTAACTAAACTTAGGGATCTTGCAAGCAAGCCTTCATCACCATCAATCAAGGCAAATCATCCACAAGCTCCACAACACTAAATTTTTATTCAACTTCCAAAAACCATGTATTGCTCTTAAACACATCAAGTCCCAACTGTTTACAATGAATCCTCATGCCCTATATAACAATAACAAGAAAGGAAGTGGAAAACCTACTAGAGCATCTAGAAGCCTATTAGCCAACAAGAAATATCCTAACTTGTCCTTGAGGCCTTGCAATGCCCAAGGCACAAAAATATCTAACAAATATGTTCTCCGGCCATATATAGCAATTAAATTGACTTTTAGGCCCTGGAAAGCATATGAAAACTTGCTAAACGCACATTCTGCCTAGTCACCCACAGGAGCACAACACACTATGTCAAAATTTGGAATTATGCCAGGAGCGCAACACAGAGACAGGAAAAATAGGTCTTTTGCAGCAGTGTTTTGGAAGCCTTCCCGATGTCAGAAAAGGCTCTGTGATGGCTTGTTGGAAATCCCTTGAATTATAATTTCCAGATATGCCTTTAGTTCTTCAATCGGACCTCTAAAATTTGTCCAAAAAGTGAAAATTCCAAGACTTCCAGGAGCAGAGCACATGCTCAGAAAAGTGGGCAGAATGGTGAAAAAAATGAGTGTTTTTTACCCTATTGGGGGACCAAAACAACTCCAATTGAGTTGAAATTTGGTGAGAATGCTCCTCTCATGAAGAGGAATCCAAAAATGTAAACCTTTCTTCTTGAATATGCCCTAGGAAAAAGTGCAGCATAGGGTGTGCTGCGCTCCTAGCCTCAAAATTTTGCAAAAAACAAAAAGTTGTTCAATTTCTCCCAAATTTGGTAGGTAGGTGCCTCATGGGTCCTGGGATACCTGTAGAGAAGCTTGGGCCAAAATATCAAGGATAGCTTGGTATTTTTCCTTTTTTAGAACTTGGACCTCATTTGGGAGATTTTGATTTTTTTCCTTACAACTTGGTTTCTTCGTGCATAGTGCTTAGCCATTCTCCTCTACAAGTACAAGCTTTTGTTGGCCTTCTCTAGCTTGGCTTCAAGGTGTATGTTACCCCTTTCAAGCCATGATTCCATATCATGCTCAATTTCCATGGCAAGGAGTTCAGTGAGGGGAAATTGTTGTGCTTGGGCTAATTGTTCTTCTTTTTGCTTTGCCAATGCTTTCCTAAGACCCATAGTCCTAGGACTCATTCTAGTTTGACCCTCTTCATCACTACTTTCTTCATGGGCGCCCATGAACTCCTCTAACTTTACTTGTGACCTTTGAGCCTCTTTTCAGTACTTGAGTGCTCTTGCTTCATATCTGGCCTGTTGGCCACTCATCTATTTGCTTTGCATCTGATGGAAGTAAATGACATATTTAGCTCTCTCTAATTCAGCTTCCAAGTCCCCGATCTGTGCATTCCTTTCTTGTAGAAGGGAGTTTGCAATTCTTGTTTCATTTTCCTCATCACTGTCGTTTCTGAGTTCAAACTCTCTTTCCTCCTCATGATTTTCTTCTTCCTCCTTCATTTTTTGTTTACCTTTGTCAATCATTTTATTTGAGGAGGATGGCATGGCCCCTTGCCCTTTGGAGGCAGAAAAAACATGCCTCTTTCCTCTTTGATAAGTAATGGGGAAAGGTGCAACAAGTTTCATTTGGAAACCTTGATCATTAGTGACCTTAGGACTACTTTTCTCCTCATGGATGATCTTTGTGTGTGCATATTTTTCACCTTGCTCTTGACTTCCCTTTTGATAAGCATTCTCATTATCTCTTATGCCATCGTCAATGTCAAGACCCTTAGGACTGTCATCCTCTGTATTTTCAATGCTAGAAGTGTCTTTGTCACTGCTTGGTACATCTTCATCTTCATGACTGTCTTCTTCTTCATCTTCTAACCCACTGTGTTTATTGTCAAACTAATCCTTTGCATCACTATTTGCACTCTTTGTGGGGTCACTATCATAGGCTATCTCATTATTCCCTTTCGTACTTTGATGGTCACTTTCTTCCTCACTAGGTGATTTTTATTCACTTCTCTGCACACTGTCTTCTCTGTCTTGCCTATGGTATTCACCTTCAATCTCAACCTCTGTTTCATAACTTGTATCATTTTCATTTTCACTATTCTCACTGTCCTTTTCTTCAGAATTTGTCCCTTCACTATCATGTATACTGTCGTCTTGGCTGACTTCTTCTTCACTGTCTAGTTCATTACCTTCATTATTGGGCTCATGATCTTCATTGTTTTTCCCACTGAAATCACTTTCAAACTATGTTTCCTAGCTGCTCTTGCCATCTTGGTCACTATATTATTTGTCTTCTTCACTACTTTCATATGCTTCCTCTCCACTGTCATTTGTATTTTCAGTGTCATCTTCTCTATTGTTTACTTCTTCTCCTTGACTATCATTAGGCTCACTGTTTCCTCTTTTTCTGGCTCACTGTTTTACTCTTGATAAGCTGCCTCTGTCCCTGTATCCTTGGAGTCATATTCTTCATCATTTGACCCACTATTTTGGTCTTTTTGCTCATCATTGGGCTTACTTCTTTCATCTCTATTTTCTTCTTCATCAACACTTTCTTCTTTGTCAGTGCCTTTATCACTTTTTTTTTCTCTCCTTCACTGCTTTCTTCATTTTCATCACTACTTTCTTCTTTTTCATTACTGCTTTCTTCTTGGTCATATTCCTCTCCTTCACTTCTTTCTTCATGTTCTAATTTCTTAGGGGAAGGTGAAGGAGGAAGGTCTATTTGAGGAAATGATTCATGTGAAGAGGATGAACAAAGGTTAGTGGAGGGTGATGGAGGTGTGTGAGGAGGAATTTGAGATGATGATGGCAGACTTTGTAGAGGGATAGGCTGTGGAGTTGTGAAATCATCATGGGTGATGAAAACCTCCCATGGGATGCCTTGTTGTTCTAGTTGGTGTGAGACAATCACTTTGATGAGGGACTGATGAAAAAGACTTGATGTTTGTTGGGATGAAGGCCTCTTTTGCATGATGGAAGACATTTTCTCAATACTTTTACAAAGGCAGTAGGGAAAATGTAGTAGCTTGGTTTGGTGAAATTCATGAGGAGTCTTATGTGGTAGGAATAGAATCTGGAGAACCTACCCTCACAGGTGAAGTATTTCATAATGATCTTCATTAGGAGAGCATATCTGTCCAATAGATGAGATAAGGGGAACATGGTTTTGCAACTAGCTTGACAACTCGGTTTCAAGAATGGGTGATTGTGGCTTAGGTCCAGATGCATTTTTTTGAACCACATTTCTCCTATGCAAGGTATTCCAGTGGCCATAGAGATGGAATTGGTGGTCAGATCAAACTTCACCCCAGCTAGGTGTACTTGGTGGTTATGAAGGTTTAGGGTAAAGAGCTTGGTCAACTAAGGGTGACTTTCGATCTTTTGTACTTTTTCACAGAACTCATAGCATCCATATTCTTGAAAACAGGAAACCATGGTAGGAGAGGTCATCAGTTCTTCAGTGTTTATAGGTTCAAACCTATTTGGCTTCCCACCCTTCCTCTGCTGCCCTTTAGGCCTTTGGTTTGTCTCACCATTGTCAACATTATCTTCTTCAGACATTGTGTTTTTCACCCCTGCCTCAAGACCTTTAGAAAAATTTGACACTACTTGTGAAATGATGTGAAAAGGGTGGATGAGATGGTGAGGTTGCAATGATACAAGGTTCAACAGTATGGAGAACAAATATTTTATTTAGGGTTTTACTTCCTTCTCTAAGCTCAACCTTCAATTTTCTTTATAATCATACCCTTAGAAAAATAGGAACATGTGGGAAGAGCTCAAATACCTCTCAAAATATCTCCATAGATGAAAAAAGTGGCTTAAAACACTTTATGGGCAAGTCGGGCGCCTCCTGCATGAATGGTTGGGCAGATCCTGAATGGAGTTTCGTGCAAGTGCTGAATGTGTTTCGTGAAGCTCCTAAAGGAAGTTTCGTGCAACTCCTGAATGGAATTGGGAAAGTCCTGAATGTGTAGTCAAGTGGAGGGTGACCATTTACCTCCTGCACATAGCAGGTCACCTCTAGGCACCTTTTGCATGAAGTTGGCAGGAGCGCAGCACACTGCCTCTACACACTGGTCAGGCAAGTGCTGAATGCAATATGGTGTCTTCCTGGGTGGCCGTTTACCTAATGTATGCAGCAGGTCACCTCTAGGCACCTTCTACAGAAAGTTGGTAGGAGCACAACACATTGTCTCTACACGTTGGTCGAGCAAGTGCTGAATGCAGTCGACTGGGGAGAGTCCGCATGGTGCCTCTTCTCCAGGCGCGCAACAGCTCTGCACAGGAACATAGCGCCCTTCGGGGAAATGTATGGGCGGTCTTGCACAAGAGCGCAACACAATTTCTCAAGAGCGCAGTGCCCAGAAATTTTGCTCGAAGACTCTGTTAGGAAATTTGAAAAACTTAAAAACCCTCAACTCTTTTGAAAATAACCAAATGGTGAATGGGAGATGTTTTCTTGGGTTGCTTTTATACTCTTTTAAAAAAATTAAATATACAAACACACTTTACTAAGGTTATTTTGAGCCTTTTTCCTTTTGCTAACGTTCTCTCTTCCTTTTGCAGGTGGTGTCATAAGGAGTAGTGCTTTTTCGTCTCCTCATTTCTTTTGGAGTTGGCACTTTTTCAAAAACCCTTGGTAAACTGGTGATTTTTCTTGGCTTTTTCCATTTTAACATATTGAAACTATGCTTCTCTGCTTGACTACTTGATGGATGTTGACCCTTTTTTGAGAGTTCTGTGTCCTTTTTCGACTAACACCTTTTCAACGTTTTTTCAACTTTAGAGGCCTGCTTTCAAATGTACTTTGAAAACCTCTTGGCCCTTTGATGGAGTTTTATGACCCTTTTCATCATTCCTGGAAAACTTTGGTTTTACTTCATGGTGTTGATACATCACTATATTTGTGATTTTTTTGCGTAGGTCTCTCACTGGGCAGTCACCTGTTGTGCTAAATAGCTGCAACTCCACTGATACTCTTTGTAAATTTGGCCTTTGTTGTAGTGAAATGATGTTGTCTTAACAAACCTTATAGATTATTTCCTAACATCATCTTCTAATATCTGTTTATAGTCACTAGGGAGGCTTTTCACTCTCGCTTTTTGTTGATTGAATCTTTGATTTGTGCATAGTTGTGCTCATGTGTCATTGTCTTCAGGATCTTATGCATGGGATTTTTGATGGGCAACACTTTTACAAACAATTTGTCAAGAGACCATGATCTTCTTTGTGAAATTTTAGGCTTTTTGTATCTCTTTTGTTGTGTGATGTCATTTATGAGTTTAGGCCTCTTACTTTGCATCTGTTCTGTTGTTAACCATTATAAAGCATTCCTGCAGAAATTATTCAACATGAGCAAAGTGTCTTTATGCAGATTTAATGCTTGATCAAGGATATACTTTTGGAGGCCTGTGATGTCTTTGGAGAATGATAAGTTCATCCTCGTTTTCTCTTGACTTCACCTTTGAATATCTATAGAAATAGTGAATTTAGAATGTAATATTCCTAAAATTAGCATGCAGCTAATAGGAATATTAAATTTTGATCTTTGCACCTAGTAGCTGAATAAATGGGGAAAAAGACCATACTTAACTTGTATTAGCATAAAAACCCTCTTGGTGTGAAAAAGGGGACATTCTAGTGGCTGGATTTTGAACTTTCTATGTATGAACAAGAAGAGGTACATGTTGATTCAGTCAATTTGACCAAGTCAACAACGCAGTGTGGATGAGTAGCCTAGATAGAACTACAACGCATTTTTGGAGGGAAAGTAACCATGTAGTGTTGGAAACCCTAATGGGTGGGACCCAAGGTGATGAGGCTCACAAAATTTATAACGAGGAAGATAGCAGAATTTTGAGGTTAGCTTATGGATTATTGATTTTGGTCTACTTAGACTATTGAGCATTCTCTTGTTGTTTAGCAGAGTTGCAGTGTTGTTTAGCACAAGGCATTCCTACTTAGGGATTCCTTATCCTACCTTGAGTGATCTCTTGGAAGAGCATTGTTCAGAAATTTTCCACTTCTAGGCTTGAGGCCAAGCATCTTCCTTCAGTTACAACGTTATTATTGTAGTAGGAAATGCTGTGTTGCAGGGTGTTGCAATGGGAAGATCACAACACCCACTTTCTGAGCTTATCTTTCAGAGGAGGGAGCCTCCCTCTCTTTGCAAGATCTGTACAGGAGGTTTCTAAGCATATTGGATATCTTAGCATGTGGCCCAAGAAGATCCCATCATTTACATATCAATTCTCTGAGGAAACTGCGTCATTTTTCATAGTGCTGTAGTAGCAGGGTTTGCACCCTTGCTTGTGAGCTTTTTCCTTGGAGGAAGGGCCAACCCTTCTCCCGGAAGGCTCTATACTTCATTATTATTCTGTCATTTGTATATTTCAGCTATATTTATATAGTGCTACAGCATAACTACATTTTTCAAATCTAGATATGCATATTTTCACTTTTATACATTGTACTCTCATGAAACCCTTGTCGGGTTAGTCTTGTTTTGTATAAGAAGGAATGAATCTCCATTTTCTTAGCCATTGGATGATTTTAGTCTCTAGATCTATTGTATCTCATTATTTTCTGCATAAACCCTCATTAAAATAATTTTTTACTTGTTTCAGTCTTTTATGCATGGGTTAAGCTATGGGTTTGGGCTTATTTGAGTCATATTGACTTGGGGAGATCTGTTTATGTTGGCTAGAAGCATTTTTTTTTGCTCTAATTCATGATGTGAGTTGTATATTGACTATTATAAGGGATCCAAGTCCCATTTTTCACAGAGATAGCGTTATTTTCTGAAGATAGCCATTTTATGCCCTATATTGCTGCATTTCCCCACTTGTGAAGGAGTATGTAGGCCATATTCTTGTTGTTGTCCACTCATTTTCTGGTGAGATGTTATTTTACATCTAATGAGCTGATTTACATTGCGAAGATCATGATTTTCTGGAGCCCTAACTTTAGAATATCTTTAGATATTCTATTTGTTGTAGAAAATCCCTGTTTTGGGATATTAAGGTGGTATCGAAGCTGCCATCTTGGCTTAGCCTATGGATTTCAGATCCAATCAGAATATAAGAAGAAGAGGAGAACAAAATGATGGAAAGGATGGGATTACTCTCATCAATTTTCAGATCTAAGAGGAAATAAGAAAGATGCAATGAAACTACAAGAGGGTTTCAAGAAGGAGAAAGTTGCAGTGAGACCTCTAGAAGGTTTCAAGAGGAAGAAGAAGATCCATGCACTTCTTGTTCTCATAGAGGAAGTGGAGAGCAAGAAGACCACTTAGAACATGACATCCTGAGTGGGTATTTGGAAAAATTTAAGTGCCAACTTAGGCCTTTCAAAGAGACCCTAGATTTTCCTCAGTTTATCCAACTGAGAGAAGAAAGAAGGCCATGCAGTAATAGGATGATAAGGGGAAATATATTCCTATTGTCTACCTTTGATGGATCACCCTTATGTACAGTAGAATCTTGGGTGATGAAGTTAGAAGCATTTTTCCTAGTACATCCAGTAGTGGGAAAAGAGGCTATGGAGATCTCAGCACTGCACTTGGAGGGCAAGGCAACCTCTTGGTGGTTCAGCCATTTTAGTCATGCAAGAGTATCTACTTTTTCTGATTTCACTCAAAGGGTTATCAGAATATTTGATGGTGAGAGATCATTGAAGAAGGAGACCTCATCCCCATTTGAGGAGACCTTTATCAGCGCTGTCACATTCATGAGGGAACAACTATCCATATCAACAGTTGGATCAGCCGACACATTGAAGAGAGGAACTCTTGCAGCCATACAAGATTTTCCCAAGACTCACCAAGGTATGCATGTATTTCCATTTCCTAGCATTTCAGAAAATCTTATGGAAACCCTTGGGAATTTTTCCTCACTTGGTCAATGATCAAAACACACTGCTGGGGTGGAGCAACAAGCTTGAACTGCGTTGTGTGACCTTGATTTAAACAAAGAAGGGATGAAAATTCATTCCATTGAACCCTTATTGAGTTGCATGCAGCATGAGGAGTTAGGGTGTGAGAATTTGGAGGGCCTCATGAGTGTCGGGCCATTTTCTAATGATGTTTTACTTTCAGCACACTTCGATCCTATTGGATTCAAGAGGATCATTGATGAGAGGTCTTTTCTAAAATATCTCCAAGGGGTTACATCTCAACTTCCCATGAGGTATAAAGAGAGAGATCGGTTTTTGGAGAGTGGTAATATTCATTGGGAAGATACCGAAGGAGAGAATGCTTGGAGGCATCCACATTTGGATGAATGGAGATGGATGGACAACAAGAGGTTGGTGAGCCACTTGTAGATCTATGACACAGGGCAGCAAGAAGCAAAGCTACATTGGTTACTCTTGAGAGAGTTTGGCCATCTTGGATCACACCCTTTGTCAGGAGGTATGTGGTGGATAGATGGCTTTGCCATATGGGATGTCAAAGGGGGAAGTCATGGAGTGGCAAGAGCCTTATCACTAAGGCCTACAGCGCTATCACTTGGGAGTATGCTTGTATTGATGGAGTGTTCCAAGAGGGGTATGCATCCTCTCATTCTTCAGATTTTTATGAGAAGGTTCTCATGGGAGGGCTCATTCATGGACCTCAATTTCAACTTACTCACCATGCATGGTAAGAAATACATTTCTGTACTTGTTGATTACTCCATTGAGTATTTGTATTTTCTCACCATATATAAACAGTGCATTGCTCCACAAGGGAGCAAGAGTATTTTTGGGTTTCATGACCACTTTAGAGCCAATATTTGTAATGCTAGTAGCCCATCTATACATGACTTTGGGCAAGTGTATTGCTATTTTGATTATGTACAGCTGATATACATTGATGCCTACTTCCCCATGGTGGAGGAGCAAACATGCACAAATTGTAACCTATTGAAGAACCACTTGCCACATGATATTCTCAAACAAAAATTGGGGAAACTGTGTGGTATTCACTTGGAGAACTGTTTGTACCATCCAAAATTGCACTTAAACTTTAGAAATTTTCTGATTTGAATGCCATATGGTGACGGGGTACCATTCATCTTGTATGGGATGGTTTGGGCCAGCATGATTCATGACATGAAAGATAGGATCTTTGGAGATCTATTATTCTTCTTGCCACTTGAGGGAAACTTATTTGCAGCCTAGGATCAGTATGTACTCTACACTTGCCATGAGTGGAGAGGAAGAAAGCATGGGGTAGGCCATATTCCCTATCATGTTCAGCCATTCAACCCACCTTCTTTACATGAGCCTAAGGTGGAGGAGATCTTTCATGAGTTGCCATGTTGGAGGGTAACTCATTTTATATGGATGATAGCTTGGGGGTGGAGGTTTCACTTGGGAATGAGAATTTTCCATGCATTTCAAACTCCATGCCTTGAGAGGACCTCTACACAGCACATAGTTGTCTCCTTGAGTATTTTACTTTTGCATGACAATAGCCATTTGGGATGTACACCAAATGCTAATTTGTTTGCTTGGGAAAGGCACTATGGAGTTTCATTGTTGAGACAACATCTTATTCTTTGGAGGAGCTCATCATATGAGGATTCTACAGGAGGAGGGAAGGAGACTCTCCAGTTCTATTCTTGCAGTTGCTTGAGGACAAGCAAAATTTGGGAGGGGAGGACTGTAATATTCCTAAAATTAGCATGCAGCTAATAGGAATATTAAATTTTTGATCTTTGCACCTAGTAGATGAATAAATGGGGAAAAAAGACCCATACTTAACTTGTATTAGCATAAAAAACTTCTTGGTGTGAAAAGGGGGACATTCTAGTGGCTAGATTTTTCACTTTCTATGTATGAACAGGAAGAGGTACATGTTTATTCAGTCAATTTTACCAAGTCAACAATGCAGTGTGGATGAGTAGCCTAGATAGAACTACAATGCAGTTTTGGAGGGAAAGTAACCATGTGGTATTGGAAACCCTAATGGGTGGGACCCAAGGTGAGGAGGCTCACAAACTTTATAAGGAGGAAGATAGTAGAATTTTGAGGTTAGATTATCGATTATTGATTTTGGTTTGCTTAGAATATTGAGAATTCTCTTGGTGTTCAACATAGTTGCAGTGTTGTTTAGCACAAGGCATTCCTACTTAGGGATTCCTTCTCCTACCTTGAGTGATCTATTGGAGGAGAATTGTTCAACGATTTTCCACATCTATGCTTGAGGGAAAGCATCCTCCTTCAGCTATAGAATTATTCTTGTAGCAGGAAATGCTGTGTTGCAGGGTGTTGTAGTGGGAAGATCACAACACCCACTTTCTGAGCTTATCTTTTAGAGGAGGGAGCCTCCCTCTCTTTGCAAGATCTGTACAGGAGGTTTCTGAGCATATTGGATATCTTGGCATGTGGCCCAAGCATCTCTCATCATTTACAGTGAATTTATCTGAAGAAACTACGTCATTTTCCAGAGTGCTGCAATAGCAGGGTTTGCACCCTTGCTTGTGAGCTTGTTCCTTGGAGGAAGGGCCAAACCTACTCTCGGAAGGCTCTGTACTTCATTATTATTCTGTCATTTGTATATTTAAGCTATATTTATATAGTGCTATAGTATAACTACATTTTTCAGATCCAGATCTGCAGATCTGCACTTTTATACATTTTACTCTCATGAAACCCTTACTGGGTTAGTCTTATTTTGTATAAGAAGGAAGGAATCTCCATTTTCTCAGCCATTGGATGATTGTAGTCTCCAGATATACTGTATCTCATTATTTTCTACATAAACCCTCATTAAAATAACGTTTTACTTGCTTCTATATTTTCTACATGGGTTAAGCTATGGGGATTGGGCTTATTTTAGTCATATTGACTTGGGGATATTTACTTATGTTGGCTAGAAGCATTTGTTTTTTCTCTAATTCTGGATTTGAGTTTTATATTGACTATTCTAAGGGATCCAAGTCCCATTTCTCATAGAGATAGCGTTATTTTCTGAAGACAACCATTTTATGCCCTATATTGCTACATTTCCCCACTTGGGAAGGAGTATGTAGGCCATATTCTTGTTGATATCCACTCATTTAATATTGAGATGTTATTTTACATCTAATGAGCTAGTTTACACTGCCAAGCTCATGATTTTTTGAAGCTCCAACTTTAGAATATCCTTAGATATTCTATTTGTTGTAGAAAATCCTTCTTTTGGGATATTATAGTGGTATCGGAGCTGCCATATTGGCTCATCCTGTGGATTTCAGATCCAATCAGAAGATAAGAAGAAGAGGAGAAAAAAATGACGGAGAGGATGAGATTACTCTCATCAATTTTCAGATCTAAGAGGAAAGAAGAAAGATGCAATGAAACTCCAAGAGGGTTTCAAGAAGGAGAAAGCTGCACTGAGACCTCTAGAAGGTTTCAAGAGGAAGAAGAAGATCCATGCACTTCCTATTCTCATAGAGGAAGTGGAGAGCAAGAATACCACTTAGAACATGACATCCTGAGTGGGTATTTGGCAGAATACAAGTGCCAACTTAGGGCTTTCAGAGAGACCATAGATTTTCCTCAGTTTATCCAACTGAGAGAAGAAATAAGGCCATGCAGCTATAGGATGATAAGGGAAAATATACTACTATTTTCTACCTTTGATGGATCATCCTTATGTACAGCAGAATCTTGGGTGATGAAGTTAGAAGCATTTTTCCTACTACATCGAGTAGTGGAAAAAGAAGCTATGGAGATCTCAGCACTGCACTTGGAGGGCAAGGCAAGCTCTTGGTGGTTCAACCATGTGAGTGATGCAAGAGTATCTAATTTTTCTGATTTCAATCAAAGGGTGATCAGAAGATTTGACAGTGAGAGATCAGAGAAGAAGGAGACCTCATCCCCATTTGAGGAGACCTTTATCAGCACTGTCACATTCATGAGGGAGTAGCCATCCATATCAACAGTTGGATCAGCCAACACATTGAAGAGAGGAAATCTTGCAGACATACAAGATGTTCCCAAGACTCACCAAGGTATGCATGTATTTCCATTTCATATCATTTCATAAAATCTTATGGAAAACCTTGGGAATTTGGGCTCACTTGGTCAAGGATCAAAACACACTGCTGGGGTGGAGCAACAAGCTTACACTATGATGTGTGACCTTGGTTTAAACAAATAAGAGACGAACATTCATTCCATTGCATCCTTATTGAGTTGCATGTAGCATGAGGAGTTAGGGTGTGAGAATTTGGAGCGCCTCATGAGTATTGTGCCATTTTCTGATGATGTTTTTCTTTCAGCACACTTGGATCCTATTGGATTCAAGAGGATCATTGATGAGAGGTATTTTCTAAAAGATATCCAAGGGGTTACATCTCAACTTCCCATGAGGTGTAAGGATAGAGATCAGTTTTGGGAGAGTGGTATTCTTCATTGGGAAGATACCGAAGGAGAGAATTCTTGGGGGCATCCACATTTGGATGAATGGAAGTAGATGGAGAGCAAGAGGTTGGTGAGCCACTTGCAGATCTATGACATAGGGCAGCAAGAAGCAAAGCTGCATTGGCTACTCTTGAGAGAGTTTGGCCATCTTAGATCATACCCCTTGTCAGGAGGTATGTGGTGGATGGATGGCTTTGGCATATGGGATGTCAAAGGGGGAAGTCATGCAGTGACAAGAGCCTTATCACTAAGGCCTACAACGCTGTCACTTGGGAGTATGCTTGTATTGATGGAGTGTTCCAAGAGGGGTATGCATCCTCTCATTCTTCAGATTTTTATGAGAAGGTTCTCATGGGAGGGCTCATTCATGGACCTCACTTTCAGCTTACTCACCATGCATAGTAAGAAATACATTTCTGTACTTGTTTATTACTCCATTGAGTACTTGTATCTTCTCACCATATATGAACAGTGAATTGCTCCACAAGAGAGCAAGAGTATTTTTGGGTTTCATGGCAACTTTAGGGCCAATATTTGTAATTCTAATAGCCCATATATACAAGACTTTGGGCAAGTGTATTTTTATTTTGATTATGTACAACAGATATACATTGATGCCTACTTCCCCATGGTTGAGGAGCAAACATGCACAAGTTGTAACCTATTGAAGAACCACTTGCCACATGATATTCTCAAACAAAAGTTAGGGAAAATGCATGGTATTCACTTGGAGAGCCATTGGTACCATCCAAAATTGCACATCAACTTCATAAATTTTCTGATTTCGATGCCATATGGTGATGGGGTACCATTCATCTTGTATGGGATGGTTTGGGCCAGCATGATTCATGACATGAAAGATAGGTTCTTTGGAGATCTATTCTTCTTCTTGCCACTTGAGGGAAACTTATTTGCAACACAATATCAGTATGTACTCTACACTTTCCATGAGTGGAGAGGAAGACATCATGGGGTAGGCCATCTTTCCTATCATGTTCAGCTATTCAAGCCACCTTCTTTGCAAGAGCCTAAGGTGGAGGAGATCTTTCATGAGTTGCCATGTTTAAGGGTAACTCATTTTATATGGATGATAGCTTGGGGGTGGAGGTTTCACTTGGGAATGAGAATTTCCCATGCATTTCAAACTCCATGCCTTGAGAGGACCTCTACACAGCACATAGTTGTTTCCTTGAGTATGTTACTTTTGCATGAAGATAGCCATTTGGGATGTACACCAAATGCTAATTTGTTTGCTTGGAAAAGGCACTATGGAGTTTCATTGTTGAGACAACATATTATTCTTTGGAGGAGCTCATCATATGAGGATGCTATAGGAGGAGGGAAGGAGAATCTCTAGTTCTATCCTTGCAGTTGCTTGAGGACAAGCAACATTTGGGAGGGGAGGACTGTAATATTCCTAAAATTAGCATGAAGCTAATAGGAATATTAAATTTTGATCTTTGCACCTAGTAGACGAATAAATGGGGAAAAAAGACCCATACTTAAATTGTATTAGCATAAAAACCCTCTTGGTGTGAAAAAAGGGACATTCTAGTGGCTGGATTTTTCACTTTCTATGTATGAACATAAAGAGGTACATGTTGATTCAGTCAATTTGACCAAGTCAACAACGCATTATGGATGAGTAGCCTAGATAGAGCTACAATGCAGTTTTGGAGGGAAAGTAACCATGTGGTGCTGGAAACCCTAATGGGTGGGACCGAAGGTGAGGAGGCTCAAAAACTTTATAAGGAGGAAGATAGCCAACTTTTGAGGTTAGCTTATGGATTATTGATTTTTGTCTCCTTAGACTATTGAGAATTCTCTTACTGTTCAGCAGAGTTGCAGTGTTGTTTAGCACAAGGCATTCCTTCTTAGGGATTCCTTCTCCTACCTTGAGTGATCTCTTGGAGGAGCATTTTTCAGCAATTTTCCACATCTAGGCTTGAGGCCAAGCATCATCCTTCAGCTACAACATTATTCTTGTAGCAGGAAACATTGTGTTGTAGGGTGTTGCAGTGGGAAGATCACAACACCCACTTTCTGAGCTTATCTTTCAAAGGAGGGAGCCTCCCTCTCTTTGCAAGATCTGTACAGGAGGTTTCTAAGAATATTTGATATCTTGGCATGTGGCCCAAGCAGCTCCCATCATTTACAGCATAGTTCTCTGAGGAAACTGCGTCATTTTCCAAAGTGTTGCAGTAGCAGGGTTTGCACCCTTGCTTGTGAGCTTGTTCCTTGGAGGAAGGGCCAACCCTTCTCCCAGAAGGCTCTGTAATTCATTATTCTTCTATCATTTGTAAATTTCAGCTATATTTATGTAGTGCTATAGTATAACTGCATTTTTCAGATCCAAATTTGCAGATATGCACTTTTTTACATTGTACTTTCATGAAACCCTTGCCGGGTTAGTTTTATTTTGTATAAGAAGGAAGGAATATCCATTTTCTCAGCCATTGGATGATTGTAGTCTCCAGATCTACTGTATCTCATTATTTTCTACATAAACCCTCATTAAAATAATGTTGTACTTGCTTCAGTATTTTCTGCATGGGTTAAGCTATGGGGTTTGGGCTTATTTGAGTCATATTGACTTGGGGAGATCTTTTTATGTTGGCTAGTTTTTCTCTAATTCTGGATGTGAGTTGTATGTTGACTATTCTAAGGGATCCAAGTCCCATTTCTCACAGATATAGTGTTATTTTCTGAA
This sequence comes from Pinus albicaulis, assembly GCA_034641835.2. Taxonomy (NCBI): domain Eukaryota; kingdom Viridiplantae; phylum Streptophyta; class Pinopsida; order Pinales; family Pinaceae; genus Pinus; species Pinus albicaulis. The sequence goes on along the minus strand of CM076573.1, from coordinate 54,481,364 downwards.
GACAACCATTTTATGCCCTATATTGCTGCATTTCCCCAGTTGGGAATGAGTATGTAGGCCATATTCTTGCTGATATCCACTCATTTGCTGGTGAGATGTTCTTTTACATCTAATGAGTTGATTTAAATTTCCAAGCTCATGATTTTCTGAAGCTCCAAATTTAGAATATATTTAGATATTCTATTTGTTGTAGAAAATCCCTATTTTGGGATATTACATAGAACCATGACAATGCATAACCTAGGAGACCCTATATGACTTATTGGGATGTCCTTCAGAATAGGTATTTGACTAAAAATATGGATTCAGGGTTTGGAGGTGAAGACAGGGTTTTGACACACTTTTATGCACTGCCATCCTAGACAACTAAAAAACTTTGATTTACCTAAAGATCTTGGAAAGGGAGTTTAAAATCACCATTGCTTGAGGCACTTGGTGAGTGGAGGAAATTTTTTGGGCTACTTGGCGAACCAAGGTGTGAAAATAGAGAGAGAGAGACATCATGATTTGGTCTCTCTCTCGTATATAGATAGTGAAAAATTTATCCGAAGGATAATGAAGGCAGTGAGATTTCTAGAACTCACAAGACTTCTATGTTTTGTTTCTAGAATCTTGGACAAGAATTCAGTCATCTAAACAGGTAAAAATTACTGTTGACTAACACTTTGAATGGCACAAGCATGGTACCTGTTATCACTATAAATTTTTTTCCAAACTTGGATAGTTTTCTTGGTTCCTAGTCATGGTTTTTAGATAGGTGTGAAGTCATGTGAAGTTTTTTAGTGGTTAAATGATAGGGTTAGAAAATCATTTTCATTCACAAAATAAATTCTAGCAATCTTATTTCATACAATGACAGTCTTATACCATGTTTGGAGAGTCAAATTTTTAACCATTTTGAAAAATTTTCGATTAAGCTAGGAAACCACGTTTTCGTAGCGCAGATAGTGTAAAAAGCTACTTTTGTGCTATGAAAACACTGGTCATTTCGTAGTGAAAAACCTTGAAATTACATTGAGCGCGCTATGAAATCGAGGATTCGTAGCATGTCTTGTTAGTTATCAAATCCACCAGAATTTCATTAATCATTCATGATTAGGTTTCAACCACAAGTCTTTTCTCACGCATGCAACCATTCATAGCCATCATAACACTCATTTGAGTTCATTTGTCTTATGTCATTTTCAAATTTGAAAGGGGCTAGTTTTGGTTTTATTTTCTCATGCAAGAAACATATGATGCATACCCTTCCCGAATGGTAAGCTCATGGTAAGAGGAAAACAAAGCTTCTCTTTCATTCATCAAGTGAGGCAATGTCTCTAATCAAGCGAGACAGTTTATCAAGTGAGGTAGTTTATCAAGAGAGGCAATTAGTTATAGGTTTTCAAAACAATTCAGGAAATTCAAGGAAAGGATGACAGAGGAAAGGAAGAATCACCGATCAGGCCACTGTTTAAGGATGGAGCCTGAAAGCATAGAGGCTCTTACAAAAGACAAATCAATTGAGGATGCCTTCAAGAAGGCATGACGTTGGAAGTTCTATGAAAAATTGCAGGGAGGTCATAATCAAGTGACAAAAGAATTTGCTCTTCATTTCACAAGTTCGAATACAAAGGTTGGTCTCTTAAACTTGACAATTTCCCCTGAAATTATATAATCAGTGACAAAGATTCCAAGGGGAGAAGAAAGATGGTTCAAAAACTTCAGGTTTGATATGGAATCTTGTAAAAATTTTCTGAAGCCAGGGTTTGAAGAAACAGATTTAACTAAATTAGTACCAAGAAACTACATCAAGAACACCTATGCCAATCTTCTCTACAAAATTCAAAGGTACTTCACCTGTGAGGGAAGATACCATAAGGTGTACTCTTATCATTTCAAACTCTTGTTGCATTTTAATCGAATGATTTATTTGGATTTTCCTTTCTTCCTGTTTCGAAGTTTAGCTAAGATGGCAGATAAAGTGCAGATGAAAGATCAATACTGTGAAACTTTACTTTTCCATCATGGTCTAGTTAAATTGATTATTTTACATGAAATTCACAGGATAAAAAGAGAATGGTCTACATTTTTGTTTTTGTGTGGATTTGGGGTGGAAACACAAGGAGCAGGTGTTAGCCCTAGGGCCAAAGAAAAATCATCATCAGAAAACAGTGACCCTGCAGAGACAAGATAAAAAATATTTTTCAAGTTAAAGCCTAGAAAGCAAGTGAAAGAGTCAGAGATTAAAACACCATCGCTTATTCAAGAAACCCCTCAACCTGCACAACAGAGGACAACCAAAGTTAAGGAAACAGTACAGGAACAGTCAACCAGCAAATCAGCCCAGAAAAGATTGACTAGAAGTCAAATAGCAAGGGAAAAAGGAAAAACAATGGTTTCAGAAGAAGATCCAGATTTAAAGGGTAGGTTGAATGATATTTTACAGGCTATTGAGATTGAGGAATCCCCTTTAGTTCAGGCAGATTTTATAGGTTTGGATGAAGGGAAATCTAAGAAGATCAAGTCTTCCAAAAAGCTAGATTTTAATGATGAAATTTCAAAGTTTGTTTTCAAGCCCAGAAGGCCTCTAACGAGGAATTCAAAAAATTTGCAAGGGCTGGATGTGGATTTAGATAAATCTAGAGAAGTTTCAAATGTTTATGAGGAACCCATAGAACTTTCATCACCTATGCTTGAAGATGACAGAAACAGAGTTTTCAATACTCAAAGAGAAAAGAACAGTTATGAAGGAATTAAAGAAAAATTAAGACTAGCTAATCTTGAAATTGCTAAGATTAAGAAGAAATAAATAAAACATGTTGTTGAGAAGATAAAATTCGACAGAATTAAGGCTCTATGGGAGCTTGAAAGAGTCTCAAAACCCGAAACAGTCAACAGTGAAGCTCAGTATTTTACCTGGACTCTTCCGGCAATCAAAGAGGCTAAATTTGTGAGAATTATAAATGTTAATTTAAGGGCTACTAACATAAGGTTGAAGAGGTAGATTGAAGATCTTGAAATTCAATTGAAAAACTATGAAGGTCAGCTACAACAGAAGTAAGGCAGTAAGTGACAAATCCCTAATACAATTTTGTTTTGGGAAGGACACCACTTTTTGAAAACATTGCAAAGTTGACTTATGTTGATTATTAAGGTCTATTAACATCAAGGAAATCATTAAAGAGCTGTAAATATTCTTAATATCTAAATATGATGAAAAAAACTATGTAATAAGGAGATACACAACAGTTTCGTAGCGCGCTACAAAATTGCTGTAGGTGCATTTTTGAAAATTTTTGTAAAATTTTTGAGAGGAAAAAAGTTTGATTTCCGAATTCTGTTGCTTCTGGTGGTTATAAAGGGATCAAAAATGAAAGACCAAGTCTCAGGGAAAAATAAAGTGGATGGTTGAGAGATGTTTACCAAGATACAAATTCTGCGCTACGAAAACAACTACTCATTTCGTAGCGTAGTCATATCATTTATCCTTTTACTTTTTCAAAAGGCTCAATTTATGTACAGGTGGAAAAGAATGGTTCCATGGAAGTGATAATACATGTCACTTATCTTAAAGGGTCCATATTTTCAACAAAAAGGGTTCGAAAATTATCAAGGAAGGAAAGGCTAAATTATAGGAAACATGTCCCCTGTTTTGTAGGGCAAGTAAGACATGAACCAGCATGATAGCATAACAATATTGGAAGCATCATCAAGGTCAAAGATAGGGAGGAGCAGCTGTCGTAGGTATCATTTAATTTATAGATAAGGTTTTTTAGACATAATAAGGAGTTTTACTCCTATTTGTATTAGGACTTCTAGACTAGACACTTATTCGTCGGATGTAATTAATAGTCAGCTTTAGGAGCAAATAGGTGTCAGTTTAAGATAGAATTCGAATTACTCTGAGGATATATCATAGAATCCAAGTTTGTAAAGTTTCTATATGTAGTATGAGGTCTAATTACTCAAGGGAAAAATTTTCATTAACAAGCAAACTATGTCATTGTAGCAAACTGTGTGTTTTTTTATCATAATACAGATATTGGCTTACTACTCAGGATTCAGAAAGAGTTTTTTTATGCTTGATCTTCCTATGGATTTCTTTATCTACTTATTGGAAGTGGTATGAACATATGTTCTTAGAATTCATTGGAAAATTCTCTAACTTCCTGCATATGTTTGTAAACTGTGTTTTGATCACTTTGTTACTATTTTGTTGAATATCTAAAAACTCTAAAATGCCCTGACTTCCATGATAATATTATCTTGATGTTTTGTGGAAACATACCTTGACTCCATAACCCAATAGATTTTTTTTGATCAGTAATTCAACCAGTCATATACTTTATGCAATTTATTCTTAGAGTTAGCCATCTAATCCTTAATTCAAAATATTAAACCTAGTGAGAGAGCCCTCTCAGGTTGAGGAGGCTAAGCCTCAACTAAAAGTATGGTTTGAAATATTTAAATTGAGATAGCATGGTCAGCAGCCTATCAAGGTCATATTTTGGTGATAACAGTACCAAATATAATAGGTTACTTCTCACTCTGTTTCAAGGTGGGTCTTTATCCTGCACTATCTATATAAATTATCTGTATCAGGTGTAAAGGATCATTGTGTTATGAATTATCACTTATGGAATGCTACTGAAAATGAAAAATATATCCTGTAGGAAAGTCCAGAGAGTCCGAGTGCATCGTAGCCATGAACAGTACCACTGTAACACATTCATCCTATCTCTGGACTTTGATCCAGTTATGTGACCTAAAAGCAAACACTAATTTAAAAATAACAGGAACAGCGCAAAGCACACTTCATAAGCATTTGGAATTGGACATAATTCTATAATCAACAGAGGCTCCATGTTTGAAAGCAAAAATCAGACCCTTTTTTCATATTCAGCATTGCATACACTTGAGGTTTTGTCATGTTTGCGTGCTTTCAGGACGTATTAGATAGAGGTACATCTTCCCCCCCTTTTCTTTTATTCACAGAGACCGTGTAACATTTTCCTTAAGCTTGGTCCCATGTACTGAGTTGGGAAAATCTCACAAGTGTATGACCATATCCTACTAAATTTATGCCCAAAAATGACTCATCAGTATATCGTATCACAAATATACCAACTATAGCCAAGCCAACATACAGAACAATAACTATGTAGCAGAACAACACCCAGGCATCAATCAGAGAATCATTACTTTTTCGAGGGACCTTTTTCATGATATCTACATAAGGTGGATTGAAACCTAGAGCTGTTGTAGGTGGCCCATCAAACACATATATATCAATATAGGAAAAAATAAGAATGCAAAGTGCCATTTAAAACTTCACCCTATCAAATTATTGTCAATCCGAAAGTTGCAAAAAATCAGATACCATTCACCTTAAAATACTCCTTAGATTAGATGCACATATTGCAAGGCCCATTGAACAAATATATATCAATATAGGAAAAAATAAGAAATCAAAGTGCCATCACCCTTCCAATCTACCAGAATTATCACATATCTCAATAAAGTTGCAAACAATTTGAAAACCAACTACCATCACCTATCCAAAAACCTTTATAGATAGTAATTAATGTTAATTTCATTTAGTGAAAGGCAATCCCCAAAAGATGAATAAGGACTAAATTTTAAATAATAACCAAGTACAATTTAACTATTGTAGACCTCATGTGTATGGCCAAAATATAAATACTTGCAAAAAGACTTTTATGGCACATTTGAGCTACAAAATCTGATTTATATGTCCAATTTAAAAAATAGGAAATCCAACTACCACAAAAACATTCAAAATAAAATATACTTCATGTTTTAGCCATTTCTCTGGTGTAAATTTGTTGACTTGAGTGAGCATAAACCATCGTGATTGAACCTCATGCCATTAGATCCTTGATATCATTTCTAGAAAGCGAACCATTAATCTAAAAATTCAAAGAAAACATTAACATGTTGAACCCTTAGTTAAACTGAGACGGTGGGGGTGAATCAGTTTAACACATACATGGACTTTTAAAAATTTTCCCTTAAAACTTATTTACACCTTCATTTCATGATCAACTCAATATGTGAGCAATCTTAATTTGTGAGCAGCAAGTATCAAGCAGATTTGTTAATGTAACAACAGTCTTAATATGTGAGCAACAAGTATTAAGAATATTAGATAAACCACATCAACACATAGACATCATGCACAGAGACACCAGATATAAGTGGAAACTCATAAAGGGAGAAAACCACATCTTATTATTGTTGTGATGCAAAGGCAAGCTCCAACTCCCTCTCACCACTGATTTTCTATAGGCACCGACCTACAGGAGGCTCCTACCTCAATTCTGTAAGCTACAACTTGCAAGGAAGCTCCAACTCCCATCAATTTTCTGCAGGCACCAACCTACAGGAGGCTCCAACCTGAGTTAGCTACAACTGAAATTTTATCAAGCTACAACTTGATGTGGAAGCACCAACTCCCATCTATTTTCTGTAGGCACCAACATATAAGAGGCTCCTACCTCAGTCAGCTACAACTAACATCTATCAAGCTACAACTTGATAGGGAAGCTCCAACTTCCTTACTCTTTCAAAAGAAAAACACTTGCTGATTTACCTTGGATATCAACTCTGTTCTGTACCATCTTCACTACTGTGCATCAGTCTCCATATCTGCCTTATATAATTTCTGCATCTTCTCAGATTCACTATCAGCTCCTCCTTCTTCTCTGCCTCACTACTTCATTTCTACATTCTCTAAATTTTCACTGCATCTTGTTCTACTCCTCCTTCTTCTTATATTTTCTGCCTCAATTTCGCATTCTCCAACCTCTATCTCTCTAACCTCTTGCAGCTTACTTATTTTCTTCAACTCTCTTCAATTCTGCTGCACACTCTCTTCCTCTCTCACTCTGTTTTCGTCACCTCCTCCCCTTGGATATTACCCTATTTTATACAAAATAGCTTCATGGTTGTTTGTATTCTACTGGGAATTCAAAATGGACAACCATGTCTCTTTGCCTTCTGCCTTCTCATCTCTTTTATCCGCTCATTCAGAAAATATAACTATAGGTACCAATTTATCATTACAGTGGGATATTTTTTCTCTCCCGGAGACTTGCGAATGCATCACAACAATATAAATAAATTAAAACATTTACATTTCACCTTTTCGGTTACATAAAAACAATTTCACTCAGCCCATTTTCTAGCCTTTGGCTTTGCTGGTTTTGTCTTTTTCTGCTGCTGTTAAGAAACTGTTCTGCATACTCTATTTACTGCTACTCTGTGCACCTGCGCATGTACACCTGTCAAGTTCATTCCTGTTCACCGTGATTGTGTGTCTGCTGTATGTTAGCACGTAAATTGGACCCCAGGCTGAAAAGGAAAAATAGGGTAACAACTAAACCACGCTCAGCCTTGTAGCTAGCCCTACAAGAACAGGAGAGGGCTCTTTTCGTGAAAGAATATTCAATGGAACACAATAAATAGAATGATATTAGGCTAGATAAAATTATGGGAAAAAGGGTTTTATTAAAATGAGTGAATTTTCAGGGATGTGTGGGACAAAATGGGACAGATGAAATCGGGAATTAAATTAGGACACAGGGTATTTCATGGGGCAAGATAGGGAGGAAAATTAGCAATTAAAATTTAATGAGGATGGGATGGAAAGACTGGCGAGGAGCTGAAAGGGGCATAATAAATGGATCCTTTTCAAACAGAAGAAAAACACAGAGTATGAATGATTTCCCAAGGCAGAGCATATAAAATGGATTCTAACTTTCTGTCTTGAAAGCATTCAAAGAAATGTTTATGGATGAATGGAACACACAAAAATTCACATATGAAACAAAGGAGAAAAAAAAATGCTAAATCTCATACCACATGGATCCCACAAATCAGAGATGCATCTCTTATTAATTCTTGTCAAACTGTACAATGGAGCGCAAAGTTTTCTTCCACACTATTCCCCTACTTTCTATCCTTTTCTTACTCAGACTGCTTACAAATGATTCATAAATACACTAAAATGTGGGAACATAGATCCACAGAAAAGGGAGTTGTTCTAACAGCTAAAGAATTGAAATATAATCATAGTAAATAAATACAACAATCTGCCCCTGAAAATAAGGGACAACATTACATTGGACCGCTTTGGAGATTTCGCTGTTATGCTGTATGAAAGAAAATAGGTAATCCGGTGAACAGATTTCCTATTTTGCTAAAGCTGTAACAATATTTGTTTTAAATAAGCTCTCGGCCAACCGACTGTTTCCTTTTCTTTCCATTATTTATTTAAATAAAACTGACCCTTTGATAAACTTCCTTCGAAATAAAACAAATTGAAGTTATGCATTCGTGAAGGGAAGAAATAGTGAATAGTAAGGAAGGGAGAGGAGGTGGGATCCATGTTATAATCGCAATCGGAATCGGGCTCAGGAGTGGGGCGGAGTGATATATATGAAATCGCCGATGCGATTAGGGGAGGTCTTTGTAATAAACAAAATGGACAGACTTTAACCTTTACAAAGGAGAAGGGCTTTTGTAATGAATGGCGGAGGATTTAAATGGTGGGACCCACATAATCGCAATCGGAAGATCGTGGAGGGGCGCATCATATAACAAAATGGGGCTGATGTGATTTGGGAAGGGGGAATGGGAAAAACCTTTGTAAAAAATGAAATATAGCAAATTTCAAATTTACAAAGGGGAAAGACCTTTTATAATGCGCGGGCGGAAGTACTGTATGGTGGGCTCGGGGGTCAATCGAAATCGCAATATCGGAGGGGAGGAGGTGAAACACATATGGGAATGCCGATGCCGATGGCCCGATTAACTTTGAGCCGTCGGATCAGCGAGGACAGATCAACGGTGGAGGACCAATCAGAGGTTTCAATCGAGGGTGACTTGTGGAATAAATGATTGCGATGGTGCGATTGGATGTGGGTCGTCCGATCGTCAATCGCATCAACGGTCAGGATCGCATCGGCGGGGTTAATTGAAGGTGGGATTTTAAATGGTGCGATTAGAAAGTTTCGATTGGCAGAGGACCGTCGGATTGAACGAGGAGATCAACGGTGGAGGGATGATCGGGAGTTGGTGATCGGGAGATCAGAAGAGGGACTGCGATCGGGGCATGTTGCGATCAGGGAGTGTTGCGATCAATCAGAGGAAGGGCGCAAGACTTGCAACGCGATCAATCGCATCGGAGATTTTTGGAATGGGTTAATCGGAATAGCATTTCCAAACCTTGCGATTGCGATATAAAGGGGATAAACCTTTGGGTCGGGGTTTTTATGATATAAAAATTTATTATTAAGTTTTATTACAAAGCATGGTGGGGAAGTGGTTCGGAATGACGGGGGAGTATATATATATATATATATATATATATATATATATATATATATATATATATATATATATATATATACGAACGTTTGAAATGTTTATCATAAGGTTTTCAACGGGGAATGGAGGGGAAGTGGTTTTATACATAAATCGCATTTGTATTTAAAAGATTTATAATGTGATTTTATAATCGAAAAGGGGGAAAAAAGGGTTTATAAAAAAAGATATTAAACTTTAAACATAAAGTTTAAGGGGAACATGGGAAATAGGGGGTATATGAGGATATAGGGACTTTTACTTCACTTAAGCATAAATTTCAATCCAGAAGTCAGTTTTGAGAGTGTAGTATACCGTTGGAAAGCTCTTTCCGGCCTCTTTCTGATGGAGCTACTTGGAGGATGATTTGGCACTGAAAATGCTGCAGAAAAGTCTTCTGAAGGCAGGGACATCACTATGTGGAGATAGCAACTTCTGAATTGTGACTTATTACATATGATTATATAAAATTACATAATGAATAATAATAAAGGAAAAATATCATGTTTTCTCCTCAGAACATGGTTTTGAGGTGAAAATTACATCAAACTGAATAAAAATGTCTCTCTGATTTTCCAGGTGATGTGACTTTGAGTTTATTGATTTCCTCATGACCTTGCTGATATTATTGACATTTGACTCATTAATTTGACCATGATGAGACCCTAGAAACTAATGAGACCCATCCTATGACCTACTGATATGATTTTGAGAATGAAAGTGACTAATGACTAAAGACCATAGAAAGGGAAATCAGCAAGTACCTTATGAGGGAAAACTGATAAAAAATTACTACCATCAATGAATCCATGACCTAGCGGAATGGTGAAATTTATTCGGTATGAGACACCTAATATGCAAATGAAAAAGAGCGGTTTTGATCACCGATGGCAATATGAATAGACTGACACTAACATTGGCTCCAATGGGGATGGTAGCTCCTTGGAGGTGCCAAGAACACCGTAGACCAAGTAGCCTTATCCATTGGGCATGGAGTAAAAAATGTTGAAAACTGACACAAATGTAAACTGACTCTGACTCTAGACTAAGACTAAGAACTGAAATAAAACCAAACCATACACATATCACCCAAGTTTTATAGCCTTCACCTCAGGCCCCAAACTTGAATGACTGTGCATTTGAACTCTAATCAAAATAACATGGTTTATACAATGATGATGAGATATATTCTTATTACATGTCTTCAACAATGCTAGTGCTTCAATAGCCTACCATTTACTGCTCCATCCGGAAAATCATGGCCATCCATTTCTGAAAGCAAGAAGGAATTCTGTCCTCTGTATGCTGTAATTCTGTATGGTCCCTTCCAAAGGTTGTCAAACTTACAGTGCTTCCCTTTGTCTTCATTTCTTGCATCCCATTTCAACACTACATCATCCAACTGAAACTTTTCTGCTTTAGTCTTCCTGTCATAGATCTTTTTAATCTTGTCCTACAACTGACTTAATTTCTGTGACACTTCTTCTCTTGTTTGTTGAAGGTGGATCATCTGGTTGATTCTTCGCTGGTTTTCATCATCTTCGCTGCCAACTTCTTGTAATAATTTTATAACTAGAACTGTAAGAGAAGTAGGAAAGACAACATCAGTACCATAAACGAGCTTAAAAGGTGACATACCTATTGATTTTTTACTACTGACTCTATCTGCCCATAGTGCGTTGATAAGCTTCCGGTGCTAATTTATTTTTTTTGCCTCCAACATTTTCTTAATTATATTCATCAGTGATTTGTTCGATGACTCTGCCAGGCCATTTCCTTGTGGATAATACGCTGTTGAATGGCCCAACATGATGTTGTATTTGTCACAGAAATCGACCATTTTATTTGATCTGAACACGGCTGCATTAGTTGTCACAATTTTACATGGGCAGCCAAACCGAGAAAAAATATTCGATTCCAAGAATTGAATAATTACCACATCAGTCGCTTTCCTGGCAGGGATGGCCTCGATCCATTTCGTAAAGTAATCTGTCCCAGTCAATATCCATCGATGCTGTGCTGAGGACACGGGGTGAATTTCTCCTATTAAATCGAGCCCCCACTGTTGAAAGGGCGCGTTCACTGAAACTGGTTTCAAAGGAAGTGGAAGCAATTTCTTATTCCCTTGGAAAATTTGACATTCATGACAATTCATCACAGTTTTATATAAATCAGAAAACAATGTGGGCCAATAATACCCAGCTCTCAATACCTTTTTCACTGTAGTCTACCAAAACAAGTGACCACCACAGTCACCTTTATGGAAATCGTGCATTACCTTCTGAGCTTCTTCTTCAACCAGGCAATTTAGTAAAACACCTCCTGGGTCCTTCCAAAACAGAGCACTGTTTTAAATGCAATACTTTTCAGATTTAAGCTTCAAAGATCTACCTTTACTCTTAGACATGCCTGGAGGAGGTGACAGATGCTGAAGAACATACAAAATATCTGAATACCAAGGGTACTGCAGAAAAATATCTGAAACAGGAACCAGCAAACCTTCATCTTCCTCTTCTGATATTGCCGTAATGAGGTTTATATCTAAAGCACGTAGATTTGATTGAGCCATCAATTTCGCCAAACCTTGGCATTTGATCAATTTTGTGGGCTTGATCTCCAGATCATAATCCAACATAGCTGCTATCCATTTGCCTCTTCAACCTTCTGGATCAGTTTGGATGAGCACATCCTTGACTGCTGCGTTAGGGACATATGCTATAGTGTGTGAATGCAGAATATAGACCCTAAAATCTTTCAATGCCTTGACAAGAGCCAATGCCTGTTTTTCAATAATATTATATCTTAAAGCAGCATCTCTAATAGTCCTACTGAAAAAGGCAATTGGATTTTCTACTTCATTTCTCTTTTGCATTAAAACAACAGCCATAGTATGCTCAGATGCAAACGAAAATATAATAAAATCTTGAGTATAGTCGGGACTGATCAAAACTGGGCCATTAGACAAAGAAAACTTTACCAGATTGAATGACTTGATAGCTTCCTCATTCCACTTAACAGTGCTGTCTTTCTTCAACATATTGGTCATTTCCCTCAAATGCTTAGCCAGATTAGGTACAAATATGCACAAAAAATTCATCTTACCATTGAAGGCCTGAATCTCTTTCTTGTTTCGTGGAAGATCTATGAACTGAATAGCCTTCACTCTGGCTGGATCTATGCGGATGCCATATTTAGAGGTGATATGCCTGAGAAATTTGCCCTCATCCATGGCAAAAAGGCTCTTTTTGGGATTGAGAGAAATCCAAAACTTTCTGCAACCCTGAAAAACCACTCTTAGATGGTGCAAATGCTCATCATCTGAACCTGAAAACACTATCAAATCATCGAAATAAACAACCATAAAAACATATTTTTCATTTGCAAAAGCAATGTCCATTGCACGCTAGAAGGTAGCTCCAGCGTTCTTCAGTCTGAAGGGCATCTTAGCATACTGGAACATTCCCCAGGGTGTTGTGAAGGCAATTTTATCTTGGCCCTTCTTGTGCACCAAGATCTGATTGTAGCCTGAGTAGCCATCAAGTAATGCTCCAACTACTCTCTGCAGAATATGGTCCATTTTCGGAAGTGGGTAATTATCCTTTAAGGATGCCTTATTCAAGTTCCGAAAATCTATAAACAATCTGATTTATCCAGTCTTTTTACGCACTGGGACCAAATTTGAAATCCAATCAGAAAATCTAATAGGAACTATGATTCCTACTTTGTACAACCTGTTTACCTCCTTTTCAATTGATGGCAGCAGCTTTGGATTGATTCTTCTTAGCTTCTGTCTGAAAGGCTTCCGATCCGGCTTGACAAGAATTGTATGCTAAATTATGTTCTTATCATACACTTTCAAATCTGAATAATCCCATGCAAATACATCAGAAAATTCAGAAAGAAACTTAACATACTTCTCCTTTACCTCAGGGGATAATGCTTTTGATAATTTGACAAACTTGGGCTGGTCAGCTATTCCAATATTCACATCTTCAACTCCTTTCTCTATGGGCACCAAGATTGGTTTCTTTGCGACATCATCTTGATCAAAAATCTCCTCTAGAGGTATGAGACATATAGGAATTACATTATCCTTTAGCTGCAATATGTCCATCTGATTTGCTTCCAATTCTTGCTCATCAACCTCATACTAACCTTCTATGGGAGTATCTTTGAATTTTCCATCACCCTGCAAAAATGCATTAATCTCATTATCATCCCAAAATACTTGCGAATACCTTAAATTGTCTGGAACAACGGGCCTATGTTTGACATAGATCCCAAACTTATTGCTGGAGTTCATCGGAATCTTCAAGTTACTTGCAGTAGTGGCCAGGGAATCGGCAATCAGATTCTGCATCCTGGGTACTGCAGTCAAAGTATACTCTGGGAATGTCTTCAAAATGTCCAGGACTGCATTTCTGTATGCCCTCAATCTTGGATGCTTAGTTTGGTATTCTCCTTTTACCTGTTTGATTATCAATTCGGAGTCGCCATACACAGAGATCCTTTTTGCATTCAATTTCTTCAAAAGTTTGAGGCCTGCAATCAAAGCCTCATATTCTGCTTCATTGTTAGAGCAATCAAAAGCTAGCTTATAAGCACAAACTCTAACATTACTTGGAACCTTCTCAGGTTGGAAAACAGGGCTCCTAATCCATATTCCAATACCAGCTCCATCCTTACCAACAGCTCCATCAAAATCCATACTCCATAGACCTTCTTCTTCTTCTTGAAGATGCTGGAAGTTTGTTTCTTTCTCTTCTTTACCTTGGCTGATTTCCATCTGCTCATTGTCCTTTTGCTGCTGGCAGGCAGGAGGTTTAGAAGTGTTTGCTGCTTTATCCTTTTCTTGTTTGAGGACTTCTCTGAAATTCTCAGAAATCTCAGGTATTTCATCCACTTGTACCAATTGAACATTTTCATCATTTAAACCACCATCAGAATACAAGACAAAAGACTCTAAATCTGTATGGACAACATTAATGGGATGATTTACAGGATTGTCTTTGCTGGTAATCATATATTTCATTTTATTTTCCCTATATATCTTTCTCAACTGGCCAAATACAGGGATAGTGGCATAAGAGAAGTCAAGCTGCATGGTTCCCTTGAGTTTGGCACCCCAATATCTAGATAGAAGCATTCCAAACCTTGGTGGGACATCAGCAACAACTACATCCATCAAGACATTCTTTGCTGGAATCTGATCTAAAGAAACTACTAAATATTTAATTAGACCAATGCAATGGAACCTACTTGAGTCGAAGGAATACAAATCATGATATTTTCGAGTGATATCAAGGCCTAGCTTCTCCATGACATCTTTGGGCATCAAATTATGTGAGGCCCCGGAGTCCAAGATAGCATTATGCAGGATAAACTCATGTACTCTAAGACTCAAGTAAAAAGGAGGGACTTCATTTTCTTTAGATTATTCTATGGCCGGGCTGAAAATAAGTTCAGGGTAGTCATCTTCTACATTGACCATATCAGAGACAGAATCTATTTGCATGACTTTGGACACTTGAGTTTTATATGCGCTATTCTTCACCAACTCTGTGAGGGGCATAGACACTTTTAACTTAGAGATTTCATTTTCTAGATTAAAGGAGGGAGCTTTTTCTACTTCTTTAATAGGCGGGTCTTTCTTCTCTGTTGGCTCATTTACTATGTTCTGCTGGTTCTTTTCATTTTTTGTATTAGAAACTACGGGCGCTTTACTAGAAGAAGGATCAACCGGCTCCTTTCCTTTCTTATGTGCATCGTTCTTCATTTGGAGTTATTTTCTCTTTTGAATGGGACTGGTTGTAACCTCTCTGTTCCTTAAAGAGTACTGCCTTTGCTGAGCCGACAGAGCGTTCATATACCCTCTCTGGTAGTCATCGGATTCTTCTTCCAATACTGTGTTATTGGCCAAAATGAAATTTTGGTCTTTTTGAATGTCTGGAGTCGCCACTGTGTATTCTTCGTCTTCTGTGAGGAAAATTGGCACACCATCAGCTGTGAAAAAGTGATTAGCCTTAATCACAGGATCATCGTCATCTGAATCTGTCCCTTGCACGTAGTTCTGTTGCAAAGGATTTTTAATCTGCTGTTGTGGTGGTGCAACTTGGTCATGCGTTCTTTGCTCTCTCTGTTTAATTCTGAATTGCGACTGTTGCCCTCTGAAATTCGGATTTCTTATTTGAGGCTCCGGTCTGTCTACAATGGTTAACCTATCGACCATTTTTTCTACTGTTCTAATCAGAGTGTCCATTTTATTGTCTGAAGTAGAGGCCTCCTCTTTTATTGTGACTCTTTTCTCAGCTCTGGCCCGTGCTCTTTTAGCCAGTAGATTAGCTTCAACGTTTACCGCTATCTTCTGCATGTCTTCAAGTGAAGATGGGTCTCTTTCACGCAGCTGATATGCCATGTTGGCATCAAAACCATCAGGAAATTTTAACAATGCTAGTCCCACAGGAGGCTTCAAATTAGCTGGAATAGCATTATATACAACATTGAATCTTAAACAATAATC
Organism: Pinus albicaulis; assembly: GCA_034641835.2. Lineage (NCBI taxonomy): Eukaryota > Viridiplantae > Streptophyta > Pinopsida > Pinales > Pinaceae > Pinus > Pinus albicaulis. The sequence goes on along the minus strand of CM076573.1, from coordinate 54,465,475 downwards.
CTGCACGATTTCACCCACATTTCTTTTAATGTTCTCATACTCAGACATAATTTGAAGTGGGTTCTTTTTTACCTCCCGCCGGTCTAGGAATTGAGTGTGCAACTCCTTCAAAGTGCGAACTGAGCCTGGTGGTAAGGCTCTAAACCATTTTCTAACTTTGCCTCCGAAGCTTTCAACAAACAGCCTTGTCATTACATTCTCTGCTTCTGCCTCATGCAAATAAAAAAAGTCATTCATTTTATCAACATGCTACTAAGCTGTGATGCTCTGAGTGGCATCAAAAATAGGAATTTTACTTTGGTATTCAGCTGGCATATCGTTGAGGACATGGGGTAAGACCAGGGGTGCATACCTGGCAGCCATAACTCTGGGTGGATTTACAACAGGATTTGTAGGATTTGAGGGAGGTGTTGATGGAGGAGATGATAATTGGGAATTGACTGATGGGAATGCTGATGAATTGGGAGGAGGGAAAACTGTTCTTGATGATTTTGAAGGCTCAGGGATATTAGTTAAAGTGATGGACTGAGGAGAATTCAAAATGTAATCATCAATGGAGGAATTTTCTCTTTGGACTTCAATATCTACAAGGAAGTCAGGATCTAAAACTGTATCATCAATATTGGTTTCAGACTTATTCCTAAATAAAGAAAGCTCAAAATTATCGTCAAAGGAAAGGTATTCTACAAAAAACCATTCACTGGGCCAAGTATAGGATCTGAAGACGGGTCTGGGGCTTAATGATCCTTCTTGTCTTCTAAAAATTCTTGGGATAAGATTCGGATTTTCAAACACAGGGGGAGGATTTGGATCTGGATTAGCCCTGGTGTATCTTCTTGAAGCCACTGTGGTCAAATTTCTACTTTACAAAAAAATTATTTGCAGCCTAGAAAAATTCTGAACATCATCGTCCAAAAGTATAGAATTATTTGATGTACTGGGGCAAATCTTGCAAGTCAAATGTTACGTTTATAATACTAGACCGGAGATTGACTGAAGAAACATTTATCTAATTATGCACTTGCAAATCAATGTGCAGTTCGAAGGCTACATGGCATAACTTCAGGCTCCGTCTGTAGTTTATAAAACAAATAACACTAACAAAAAAACAATCTTGAGCTCCCCAGTGGAGTCACAAAAGATGTTAGCACCTGAATCGGACCCCAGGCTAAAAAGGAAAAACAGGGTAACAACTAAACCATGCTCAGCCTTGTAGCTAGCCCTACAAGGACAGGAGAGGGCTCTCTCCGTGAAAGAATATTCAATGGAACACAATAAATGGACTGATATTAGGCTAGATAAAATGATGGGAAAAAGGGTTTTAATAAAGTGAGTGAATTTTCAGGGATGTGTGGGACAAAATGGTACAGATGAAATCGGGAATTAAATCAGGACACAGGGTATTTCATGGGGCAAGATATGCAAGAAAATTAGCAATTAAAATTTAATTAGGATGGGATGGAAAGACAGGCGAGGAGATGAAAATGGCATAATAAATGGATCCTTTTCGAACAGAAGAAAAACACAGAGTATGAATGATTTCCCAAGGCAGAGCATATAAAATGGATTCTACCTTTCTGTCTTGAAAGCATTCAAATAAATGTTTATGGATGAATGGAGCACATAAAAATTCACATATGAAACAAAGGATAAAAACAAATGCTAAATATCATACCACATGTATCCCACAAATCAGAGCTGCATCTCTTATTAATTCCTGTCAAACTGTACAATGGAGCGCAGAGTTTTCTTTCACACTATTCCCCTACTTTCTATCCTTTTCTTACTCAGGCTGCTTACAAATGATTCATAAATACACTGAAATGTGGGAACATAGATCCACACAAAAGGGAGTTGTTCTAACAGATGAAGAACTGAGATACAATCATAGTAAAGAAATACAACAATCTTCCCCTGAAAATAAGGGACAACATTACATTGGACCGCTTTGGAGATTTCGCTATTATGCTGTATGAAAGAAAATAGGTAATCCGGTGAGCATATTTCCTATTTTGCTGCTACTGTAACAATATTTGTTTTAAATAAGCTCTCGGCCAGCCGATTGTTTCCTTTGCTTTCCATTATTTATTTAAATAAAACTGACCCTTTGATAAACTTCCTTTGAAATAAAACAAATTGAAGTTATGCATTCGTGAAGGGAAGAAATAGTGAATAGGAAGGAAGGGAGAGGAGGTGGGATCCACGTTATAATCGCAATCATAATTGGGCTCGGGAGTGGGGCGGAGTGATATATATGAAATCGCCGATGCGATTGAGGGAGGTCTTTGTAATAAACAAAATGGACAGACTTTAACCTTTACAAAGGAGAAGGGATTTTGTAATGAATGGCGGAGGATTTAAATGGTGGGACCCTCATAATAGAAATCGGAAGATCATGGAGGGGCGCATCACATAACAAAATGGGGCCAATGTGATTTGGGAAGGGGGAATGGGAAAAACCTTTGTAAAAAATGAAATATAAAAAATTTCAAATTTACAAAGGGGAAATACCTTTTATAATGCGCAGGCAAAAGTACTGTATGGTGGGCCCGGGGGTCAATCTTAATTGCAATATCAGAGGGGAGGAGGCGAAACACATATGGGAATGCCGATGCCGATGGCCCGATTAACTTTGAGCCGTCGGATCAGCGGTGACACATCAACGGTGGAGGATCAATCAGAGGTTTCAATCGAGGGGGGGGGGGGGACTTGTGGAAGCACCGATTGTGATGGCGCGATTGTATGTGGGCCGTCCGATCGTCAATCGGATCAACGGTCGGGATCGCATCGGCGGGGTTAATCAGAGGTGGGATTTTAAATGGTGCGATTGGAAAGTTCCGATTGGCGGAGGATCGTCGGATTGAACGAGGAGATCAATGGTGGAGGGATGATCGGGAGTTGGCGATAATGAGATCGGAAGAGGGACTGTGATCGGGGAATGTTGCGATCGGGGAGTGTTGCGATCAATCGGAGGAAGGGCGCAAGACATGCGACGTGATCAATTGCATTGGATATTTTTGGAATGGGTCAATCGGAATAGCATTTCCAAACCTTGTGATTGCGATATAAAGGGGATAAACCTTTGGGTCAGGGTTTTTATGATATAAAACTTTATTATTAAGTTTTATTACAAAGCATGGTGGGGAAGTGGTTGGGAACGACGGGGGAGTGTGTATATATATATATATATACGAACCCTTGAAATGTTTATCATAAGGTTTTCAATGGGGAATGGAGGGGTAGTGGTTTTATACATAAATCACATTTGTATTTAAAAGATTTATAATGCGATTTTATAATCGGAAAGGGGGAAAAAAGGGTTTATAAAAAAAGATATTAAACTTTAAACATAAAGTTTAAGGGGAACATGGGAAATAGGGGGTATATGAGGATATAGGGACTTTTACTTCACTTAAGCATAAATTTCAATCCAGAAGTCAGTTTTGAGAGTGTAGTATACCGTTGGAAAGCTCTTTCTAGCCTCTTTCTGATGGATCTCCTTGGAGGATGATTTGGCACTGAACATGCTGCGGAAAACTCTTCTGAAGGTAGGGACATCACTATGTGGAGATAGCAGCTTCTGAATTGTGAATTATTACATATGATTATATAAAATTACATAATGAATAATAATAAAAGGCAAAATATCATGTTTACCCTCAGAACATGGTTTTGAGGTGAAAATTACATCAAACTGAATAAAAATATCTCTCTTATTTTCCAGGTGATGTGACTTTGAGTTTATTGACTTCCTCATGACCTTTCTGATATTATTGACATTTGACTCATTAATTTGACCATGATGATACCCTAGAAACTAATGAGACCCATCCTATGACCTATTGATATGATTTTGAGAGTGAAAGTGACTAATGACTAAAGACCATAGAAAGGGAAATCAACAAGTACCTTATGAGGGCAAACTGATAAAAAATTACCTCCATCAATGAATCCATGACCAAACGGAATGGTGAAATTTATTCGATATGAGACACCTAATATGCAAATGCAAAAGAGCGGTTTTGATCACTGATGGCAGTATGACTAGACTGACACTAAAAATGTATACATATAGCTGCGTTATAATATATATAACTGTTAACTTTAAATCTAGGAAAATTCCAACACTTTGGTTTCCTTTACTGGCAGTTTAAATAACTGAATGCGGAGGCTTTAATATCGCCATGGTTATAAACCCAATATATTTCCCCTATGTAAGGTTCTCTCCTTCTATTATTTTAAGCAGTTAATGTTCTTTCTCGGCATTATTATTTTGATATTCGAACCTTAGAATCAACCCTTTTTCTATTTTCTGAGTTTGCATCTTTCTCCAATGCGATGCAATTTCTTCGATTGCGATTACTCCGATCCGATGCGATGCGATTGCTCCGGTTGCGATTACTCCGATCCGATGCGATGTGATTACTCTAATTGCGATTAATCGCAATCGAAACTTTCCGTTCATATGATCCGCTGCCATCCTTTTTTTCGATGCGATTGATGAGGGTCCCACCATATAAAACTTTGTTTGTTTTAAAACCAAGCGTTAAAACCTTTGGTTCTTTTGATCTCGCGCCAAAATATATAATACATATGCTTTGTATTATACCTTTGGTCCCTTGTCCATAAAGCGCTCCATATATATATATATATATATATATATATATAGCCTTTGAATATAAAGCACAACATCTGTACCGTGTTGTATATATAAGCTTATGCTTCCGCTTTAATGTAACCTTTAGCTGGGGTAATGATTCTCCGAATTGTTTGTAGAGGGGACCCACCTTATGGTACTTCGTATATAGTGTGTTGCGCATATACATATACTTTGCTCTTTCTCTGATGTGATTAAACATTGTTCACCTTGAAATGCCGATGCGATCAGTGCTCATCCAATGGTCACAAATAACCATGATCTAATGGTTGTGATTCAATCGCTCAATCGCACTCGCAAAATTCAACAATTCGTACCCTTGCTCTTCCACTGCGCCGATGCGATTGGTTTCTTCAGACCCGATAGAAATATAACTCAATTCTATAACTGCTTGAAGTCCGGCTCTTTGTTTAAACATGATTTCAACCTGATATTTAGTATATTTCGGGCGTTTTTGCCTGTAGGACTAGAATGATATAGTACGCCCCAAATTTTCCTTTTAACACAACAATTTCCTTTAAAAAATAAAATATGCAGGTCAGCATCAAGGTATTTAGGAAAACAAAACATTTGAGGCCTCCACGCAGGATCAAACTACGGACCTTCACACAATTGTAACATTGCCTCCTCCTTCTGCTTTTTCTTCTGCAAATCGACTCACGGTTCAACTTCACTATTCATTAACCCATTTATCGTGGGTTTTGTATGGAAGTACAGTTCCATTCTTGTAGATTCACAATTAAAATATGGCTTCCCTTGCCTTCAATCGAGCCATCATTTCATCATTTCCACGGATGCGTTACTTACTCTACACACCAGAAAATTCACCCTTACCATATGATTTTTCTTCAGTCTCTGGTTTGACTCTTATTTGCAGTATGTGTGTATCCCCTTTCTTAGTTACGTATATAGAATCCACTCCACCGGTTATACTTGTAGCAAACCCCATGAGGCTCCGATCTTCTACGCCTTAAATTCAAAAGTTCTTTTCCTCAACTTTGAACTCCGCTACGTTACCAGAGTTCTGTTCCTCATCTTGATTTAATTCTGTAGAATGAATTGATTTATTCTTCCCAATAGTGCTTCACAGTCTTCCCACTTGAATAATTGTGAATAATACAAATCAACTAGAGTTCAAATTCTCAAAAAAAATTCATCTGCAAACTCTATAATTCATAAATAAAACCCCTGTATTAAACCAGTATTTACATGGAGAAATTCCTTTCAGGCCTGATATTCAATCAGTGGCCTTTCTATCCTCATTACTCTGTCTCTCCAGATCTGCTACTTCTGCTTTGTCTGCTACCTCTGATCCTTATCTGCCTTGCTGCCTTTGCTGCCTTTACTGCCTTGCTACCTCTCTGCTACTCTCTTTGCTGCCTCTGCTACTTGTCTTATGCTTTCTCTACTACTTCTGTAACTTGGGTTGCTTCTTTTTGCTGCCTTGCTTCTTTAAATGGCCCTGTCTCTACTGCTCGACCCTCTCCAGATCTTGCTGCCTCTTTTTCTACTTCTCTGCTTCTATGCTGATCTCTTTGCCTTGTTGCTGTTTTAGGTGTTTCTCCTTTGCCATCTCCTTTGACATCAATGACAACATTTCCAACAATCTCCCCATTTTTCATTGATGGCAATACCTTAGTGCTCTCCTCGCTTTCTTTTCCTCCCCCTTTGACATCAATGGCAAAGGGTTGCACATTTCTATCTTTGCATTTCCTCTCTCTGAAATGTGTTTAGGCCTTCGTTTTCTAACTTTGTACCCTGCTGCTCCAAACAAGTGTTGAGAGAACACTTTTGAGAATTATTGAACTTTTATATACACATTAGGTTGATACAATCCCAAAGTATAGACTCCTTTCACTTGTAGGTGATGAAAACCATACCTATTGAGGAGGGTTGTAGATGGAGTAAGTATTTTTCTGCACTGCACATCTACAATACTCATCTGTTCAATTGATGATGCCAATATATATTTTATTGCTATGGTTCACCTGTACTGCCTGTTGTTGGTGATCTGTGCAAGACTGCTGACAGGTATATTACACTTAAAGACTGAAAGGTCCTTGTTGCTGAAGTGAACAATGAATCAAACCAGAGATTACAATTTATTGTGAAAATAGGCAATATCTTTCAATATGAGAGACCAAATGACTTTCCTGCTTGTTCAATGTATTTTCAAAACAAACCCTTGAGGCTAGATATGTTCAATGTATTGGTCAGTCTCACTTATCAACCATGAAATTTATTTATGACATAAGGAGAATGTATGTCAATGATCACTCTTTCTTTAAATGGTGAAATACCAGCAATTCCTTTCTGCTGAAGTATGCTTGGATGGACTAATAAATTTTTTTTGATATTCAATGGTAATCACAACTAGTCCTTCATTATTCAGATATTTTAACTATTTTGTCATGATTATTTCCAACAAAAAAACATCTTCAAGTTTTTTAATTTATATCTCAGCTAACAAACTTCACCCAGTTTATGAACAATCTTCAGAAAGAGGCCTTGAAGATATATGTACCGACTTCAGGAAGACATGCAATTATATATATAGAAACAGATACTGCTTCAATGCATAATATAATCCTTCAAGTGTAAACCTGATGCTGATCCTTTAGCACTGATAACACCTGGTATTCTGCTGATAGGCAAGCTGCATGTACCTAAATACCAATTGATGCTACTTTGATAAATCATGCAGAGATTTCACTTCAGCTTGCACATCAACCCATACGTGATACATCCTTCATAAATTCTTCTATTGAGCTTTCCACTGTTCACATTAACAGTCATCAATATCCTTAATCTGATCTTATCATTATTTAACCTTTTGCTTAGTCTATCATTCTGATTTAAAAGAATGTCACTGCATTTTTATTTTCTATGACAGTTCCAGAATCATTGCTACTTTATATTTCTTTATATACCAATTCAACTGTTCTGACATGATGATCTTCAGAAGGACATATTCAATTTCTATACTATGAATCTTCATGTGCTGGGAAAAATACTGAGAGAGGGGGGGGGGGGGTGAATTAGTATTTTTGACTTAATCAAAACTTTTTACTTTTCCATTCACTTCAAAACCCATACGCTACTTTGATGAAGCCAACTAGCGTATATATGCGGATCTCCTTCATTAAACTCACGTATACACAGAGATCTTATTATGCAATTAAATCTTTACTTAGATCTATGCAACATTCATTCTTCTGATGTTTAGTTAACAGTAAACATGTGCAGTAATAACAGAATAAACCATCACACATAAGCATCACACATGAACACCAGGATTTTAGGTGGAAACCCAAGTCGGGAAAAAACCACCACTGCCGTTGCTCAGCCTTCAATATTTTATTGTAAAGAAAACAACTTAGAACTTATGTACTGGCGCAGACTCATACCAGTACGCAGGCACCCACCTGCAGAAGGCTACAACCTTCTCTCGTTTATCAGCCTTTCCTGGAAGGGAGCTACAACCCCCTGCTCTCGTTTACCAACCTCTCCTGGAAGGGAGCTATGACCCCCTGCTCTCGTTTACCAGCCTCACCTGGAAGGGAGCTACAACCCCCTGACTGAAGACTACAACCCTCAGAACCACCATGGACCATGTTTCATCAATTTTCACACTGGATCCAAAGCTTCCTTTAGAACACAACTTGCAGGCCACGTTTCATCATATTTTCAGACTGGACCCACTCCACGCATTTAAGCTCAATCATACAGCAAAACTAATACTTATCAATTCAGACAACCCAGAATTGTAGAATACAGATAGCAGTAACACAGTAGAACAGATCAGACATTTCACCTTTCATACTTCAGCAAAACCCTAGTTTTCATACGCGCTTTCCTTTCACTGATCCCGCGTATATACGCGCTTCCATGCATATAAACTCGCGTATACTTCTGTACATACTTCAGAACTTTCTCTTTATCCAACCCGCGTATATACGCGCTTCCACTGCGGCGAACTAGCATATATATCTTCAGACATTATAGAGCAGCATACTTCCTCAGATCAGATATTCAGTTCAGATTTAACCCTTTACTTCAGAAAGATGTTCGCCTCATCTCAGATCTAATCATTCCATAAAAAGATCTAGCAGATACAAATACATTCTAGATCTAGATTCCCTTCTTCATCATTTCTTCATTGGTGCATCATACATTCAGATCTTTCATTCAACTGTAACCCTTTCCATTCAGATATGCTTCAGAGAGAAGTATTCATTCAAGCTCAGACTTCTTGCCCACATTTGCACAATGAATTTCTTCTTTTTATATAGGTTTACCCTTTCTCAATACCATGAGCCAAAACCACATTAATTTTGATGATATTCCTGGACGGGGTCACATAGACGAATCATTACTCAATACAATGGGTCAATACCATGGTGGTTACCCCTGGTTTTACATATTTAGAGCACTTTTGCCCATATGCGACTTGGCACGCTATTTCCCGCGTGCATACGCTACTTTGTCTAGACAAATCCATGTATGCCTTGAGACATACTCTTTTCATCATGTTCTAGCACATACTGACATTCCTTCCATCATTACCTTCTGTACTCATTGTATATACATCAAATTTACATCATTTAACAAGTTCATCAAGACATATTCCATCAGGGACAACTTCATCAAGTAGGTTGCCATCATCTTCATCAAGTGGGTTGCCATCAAGGAAAAACACTCAGCATCATATTGCCAACAATATTAACCTTTGGACTTGATGGCAACCACGATGGTGTTTGATCACCACAACAGATAGATACATTAAGAATATAATGACACCATGTCACTCTTGACACCATTATTTCTCTTTATTCAAACACCATGTCACTCTCCCCCTTTGACATCAAGGGCAAAGGGCGCACCAAAACCAACACAAGGTTTTTTTTTTTTTTTTTTTTTTTTTGTAGAAGGAAGCGTTCTGCAGATTTGATGTACACTGAAGTGACCATGCTCCCCCTGAGTTCATGCTGAACCTACAAACATATGTTTCAATGAAGTACATGAATCTATGACCTTCCTCTCACCAATGACTCATACTTACATCAAAGATCCATCCAAGTGGATTTACATATGAGACTCAAATACCCAACCAAGTGGGTTTACACATCTCAACTCAACTACCCAACCAAGTGGGTTTACAAATTTGAATCAGCTACCCAACCAAGTGGGTTTACAAATTTTGACAAGTCCTTACATGACTAAATATTACAATTTTACATCATGGGTCTCAACAAGACCTTTTTATCAAATTACAAGTATGATTTTTTATGACCAATACCAGAAAGACCTCAAGAGAGAGATCATATTTCAGAATCATCATAATGCCAACAATGCATTATACTTAGCAAGACTAGTGCTCCCCCTGAAAATGTGCATCCAAACATCCTTTCCATATGTCCAAGGCTCCTCCTTAGCTTGTGCAATCTGAATACTTTTAACAACAAGTCATCAGCAACAATCTCTGCATGATCTGTCTGGATCTCCGAATCATAAGACTTCCATCATATCCAAAAGATATTCTTCATCAAATAAGAAATCTGGGCTCATCCATAATCTTCAACATAAGAAACCATGTATCATTTCATTAGCATGAGTATAACCAGAATAATGTTAACATTACAATCATTAGCAGTCAGACTGATGCTCCCCCTGAACCTCTGCTCCTGATCTTCAGCTGTCATCCCAATTCTCTTATCATCAATGCATACGTGACTGTGTCTGCTGGAACTCGCGTGTATACACGGCTTTAGTTCACTGAACCCGCGTATGGAAAGTGAATTATAGAAAATTTCACATTCCTCCATCTCCCCCTGAATTTGTCCTTCCTGTACCTGTCTTCTTCATGTCAGATGCTTTGTCAACAATAATCATAACCAGATTTGCCAAATCAACCATGAGAATCATCATACATCGCTCCCCCTGTGACAATACATTATTAAGCTCCATAATGTATCTCACATCACTTCTGCAGTCATTAAGAGAAGTAAGCTTCAGAAGCTGATGACTGCAGTAGGGTCAATATTCCCTACGTTTCTGACCGGTCCTCCTTCTTTTTCCAAATTTGCTTGAACTTTATAATTGTGTGCTGAAAATTGTCCACTTTCTCAAATCTGTTCAACCTTCATTCTTTTTCTACATGTCCATACTTGTTACAAGAATAACACCTCATGTGTCCAGAGAAATAAGCATAAGAATCATAATGAGTATTTCTAATCTTCCTTCTTTTGCAATCAGCTGCTTTATGTCCATACTTGTTACATGAAAAACAATATCCCTTGAAGAAACCAGAGTACCTTTCTATGTAGGATCTGTTTGTTTGTGGCTGAAACAATATGCTTCTGCAATTGGCTGCAACATGTCCATGATTATGACATTTAAAGCATTCAACATTAGTGAATGATTTCCTTCGAGTATTCATGATTGTTGGTTGACCTTTTGTTTCTTTCAACACTTCAGGTTTTGCTATGACATCCTTTGAATCTTTAGCACTTCCTTGTGAACTAGATTCTCCTTTAACAGTTTCATGAAAACCAAGACCAAGTTTAACAGAAGGAGACCTTTGACTACTAAGAATATTGTCAAGAATCTTAGTACTATCTTGAAACCTCAAGAGTTTATCCTTTTCTTCTAATTTACCTTTGAGAATGTTTACCTCAACTTCCAATTTTTGGCATTGATTCATCATGCTTTCTTCAACCCTTTTTCCTTCTTCTAGTTGATCATTCAAATTTAAGATCTCTTCTTTCAACCCATTTTCTTGCTCTTCAAATATTTTTAAAAGTTCTTCATTCTTCTTATTTTATTTTTCTAGATCTGTTTTGAGCGAGATGATTTCTTCTTCACGTCCTTCCTTTTCAAATGATTGTAGAAGTTCTTCATTCTTCTTATTTGATGCTTCAAGGTCCGCTTTCAGAGAGATGATTTCTGCTTCAGGTCCTTCACTGTGATTGGTTACTTTGTCCTGCAGTCTTTGATACATTTCTATCTGTCCCTTCATTGTTTCTATCTGTTCATTCAATCTAGAGATCACATCCTTGAGGATAGATTCCCTCCTTTTAAATTGATCCCAAAAATTACTTTCATCATTGATCTTGAGATTTTCTTCTAGACTTATACTGTTACTTTCACTATCTTCATCACTGCATGCACAAGTGAGTGGATTACAAGAACAACAATCAATACCTGTTTCCTCTTCTTCATTTTCTGTTGCACATGTTTTCCGAGATATCGTCTTTTCTTGAGTAGCCTTCTTCTTTTGCTTCTTTTCCATGAGCACTAGCAGATCTTGGTCAGAATATTCTTCATCTTCACTTGACATTTCATTATTATCTTCATTTGCATAATAACTCTTTCCCTTTTCAAATTGTTTATAAGGACATTTAACAGCATAATGACCCACTCTTCCACAATCGAAACATTTGAAGGGTAGCTTACCTTTGAATCTTCCAGTACCTGGTTGGAGTCTCCTTACAAAATTTGCTTCTTCTTCTTTTGATATATAACTTGATTCCTTGACAACTTCCTTTTCTTTTCCTTTTGCACATGCCTTAAAAGCAGCTTCTTTGATTTGAAAGGGACCTCCTTGTCTCATTTCATAAGCAGTCAGAATACCATGTAGTTGAGCAATAGTAAGAGTTTGCAGATCTTGCCTTTCTTGAATAGATGACACTTTTGACTCAAATTTTGAAGTTAAAGATCTTAAGACTTTTTCCACCAGAGTAGTATCGGTTATGGTTTCACCCAAAATTATCATACGATTTACAATATCATCTAGACGTAAAAAGAAACTAGCAATACTCTCATCACTATGCATCCTTAAATTTCCATATTCAATTCGGAGAGTTTGGAGTTTTGCACTTTTTACCTTTGTATCTCCTTCATAGCTCAGAATGATTTTGTCCCATATTTCTTTTACTGAATTTAGCTGCATCACTTTAGCAAATTCTGGTTTAGACATGCTTCCTAATAAGACATTGATGACTTTGGCATTGATTTCATATTTCTTCCTTTCTACTGCATCAGTAGGAATACTTGTCGGCTACTGATAACCTCCTTCCACGATTGCCCATACTTCTGCACTAAGACTTTGCAGATATGCTTTTGTTCGTATCTTCCAAAACAATAGATTATTTCCATTGAATAGAGGTGGCCTTATAGACATTATCCCTTCATGACTTCCCATTGCAATGGATCTCCTTCAAACGATCAAGCTTTTGCAAAAGGACTTGCTCCGATACCAATTGTTGGGAAAAATACTGAGAGGGGGGGGGGTGGTGAATCAGTATTTTTGACTTAATCAAAACTTTTTACTTTTCCATTCACTTCAAAACCCATATGCTATTTTGATGAAGCCAACTAGCGTATATACACGGATCTCCTTCATTAAACTCGTGTATACACAGATATCTTATTATGCAATTAAATCTTTACTTAGATTTATGCAACATTCATTCTTCTGATGTTTAGTTAACAGTAAACATGTGCAGTAATAACAGAATAAACCATCACACATAAGCATCACACATGAACACTAGGATTTTAGGTGGAAACCCAAGTCGAGATAAAACCACCGCTGCCGTTGCTCAGCCTTCAATATTTTATTATAAAGAAAACATCTTACAACTTATGTACTGGCGCAGACTCATACCAGTACGCAGGCACCCACTTGTAGAAGGCTACAACCTTCTCTCGTTTACCAGCCTCTCCTGGAAGGGAGCTACAACCCCCTGCTCTCGTTTACCAGCCTCTCCTGGAAGGGAGCTACGACTCCCTGCTCTCGTTTACCAGCCTCACCTAGAAGGGAGCTACAACCCCCTGACTGAAGGCTACAACCCTCAGCACCACCATTGACCACGTTTCATCAATTTTCACACTGGATCCAAAGCTTCCTTTAGAACACAACTTGCAGGCCACGTTTCATCATATTTTCAGACTGGACCCACTCCACACATTTAAGCTCAATCATACATCAAAAATGATACTTATCAATTTAGACAACCCATAATTGTAGAATACAGATAGCAGTAACACAGTAGAACAGATCAGACATTTCACCTTTCATACTTCAGCAAAACCCAAGTTTTCGTACGCGCTCTCCTTTCACTGATCCCGTGTATATACACGCTTCCATGCATATAAACTTGCGTATACTTCTGTACATACTTCAGAACTGATTTCACAACCCATACGCGCTTCATCTTTATCCAACCCGCGTATATACGCGCTTCCACTGCGGGAAACTAGCATATATATCTTCGGAAATTATAAAGCAACATACTTCTTCAGATTAGATATTCAGTTCAGATTTAACCCTTTACTTTAGACAGATGTTTGCCTCATCTCAGATCTAATCATTCCATAAACAGATCTAGAAGATACAAATACATTCCAGATCTAGATTCCCTTCTTCATCATTTCTTCATTGGTGCATCATACATTCAGATCTTTCATTCAACTGTAACCCTTTCCATTCAGATATGCTTCAGAGATAAGTATTCATTCAAGCTCAGACTTCTTGCCCACATTTGCACAATGAATTTCTTCTCCTTATATAGGTTTACCCTTTATCAATACCATGAGCCAAAACCACATTATTTTTGATGGTATTCGTGGACGGGGTCACATAGACGAATCAGTACTCAATACAATGGTTCAATACCATGGTGGTTACCCCTGGTTTTACATATTTAGAGCGCTTTTTCCCATACGTGACTTGGCACGTTATTTCCCGCGTGCATACGCTACTTTGTCTAGACAAATCCGCGTATGCCTTGAGACATACTCTTTTCATCATGTTCTAGCACATACTGACATTCCTTCCATCATTACCTTCTATACTCATTGTATATACATCATATTTACATCATTTAACAAGTTCATCAAGACATATTCCATCAGGGACAACTTCATCAAGTAGGTCGCCATCATCTTCATCAAGTGGGTTGCCATCAAGGACAACACTCAGCATCATATTGCCAACAATCTCCCCCTTTGGACTTGATGGCAACCATGATGGTGTTTGATCACCACAACAGATAGATACATTAAGAATATAATGACACCATGTCACTCTTGACACCATTCTTTCTCTTTATTCAAACACCATGTCACTCTCCCCCTTTGACATCAAGGGCAAAGGGCGGACCAAAACCAACACAAGGTTTTTTTTTTCTCTTGTAGAAGGAAGCGTTCTGCAGATCTGATGTATACTGAAGTGACCATGCTCCCCCTGAGTTCATGCTGAACCTACAAACATATTTTTCAATGAAGTACATGACTCTATGACCTTCCTATCACCAATGACTCATACTTACATCAAAGATCCATCCAAGTGGATTTACATATGAGACTCAAATACCCAACCAAGTGGTTTTACACATCTCAACTCAACTACCCAACCAAGTGGGTTTACAAATTTGACTCAGCTACCCAACCAAGTGGGTTTACAAATTTTGACAAGTCCTTACATGATTGAATATTACAATTTTACATCATGGGTCTCAACAAGACCTTTTTATCAAATTACAAGTATGACTTTTTATGACCAATACCAGAAAGACCTCAAGAGAGAGATCATATTTCAGAATCATCATAATGCCAACAATGAATTATACTCAGCAAGAATTTGCATCTAAACATCCTTTCCATATGTCCAAGGCTCCTCCTTAGCTTGTGCAATCTGAATACTTTTAATATCAAGTCGTCAACAAAAATCTCTGCATGATCTGTACGGATCTCCGAATCATAAGACTTCCATCATATCCAAAAGATATTCTTCATCAAATAAGAAATTTGGGCTCATCCATAATATTCAACATAAGAAACCATGTATCATTTCATTAGCATGAGTATAACCAGAATAATGTTAACAGTACAATCATTAGCAGTCAGACTGATGCTCCCCTTGAACCTCTGCTCCTGATCTTCAGCTGTCATCCCAATTCTCTTATCATCAATGCATACACGACTGTGTCTGATGTAACTCGCATGTATACGCGGCTTTAGTTCACTGAACTCGCGTATGAAAAGTGAATTATAGAAATTTCACATTCCTCCATCTCCCCCTGAATTTTTCCCTTCCTGTACTTGTCTTCTTCATGTCAGATGCTCTGTCAGCAATAATCATAACCAGATTTGCCAATTCAACCATGAGAATCATCATACATTGCTCCCCCTGTGACGATACATTACTAAGCTCCATAATGTATCTCACATCACTTCTGCAGTCATTAAGAGAAGTAAGCTTCAGAAGCTGATGACTAAAGTAGGGTCAATATTCCCTACGTTTCTGACCGGTCCTCCTTCTTTTTCCAAATTTGCTTGAACTTTCTAATTGTGTGCTGAAAATTGTCCACTTTCTCAGATCTGTTCAACCTGCATTCTTTTTCTACATGTCCATACTTGTTACAAGAATAAAATCTCATGTGTCCAGAGAAATAAGCATAAGAATCATAATGAGTATTTCTAATCTTCCTTCTTTTGCAATCAGCTGCTTTATGTCCATACTTGTTACATGAAAAACAATATCCCTTGAAGAAACCAGAGTACCTTTCTATGTAGGATCTATTTGTTTGTGGCTGAAACAATCTGCTTCTGCAATTGGCTGCAACATGTCCATGATTATGACATTTAAAGCATTCAACATTATTGAATGATTTCCTTTGAGAATTCATGATTGTCGGTTGAACTTTTGCTTCTTTCAACACTTCAGGATTTTCATTGATATCCTTTGAATCTTTAGCACTTCCTTGTGAACTAGATTCTCCTTTAACAGTTTCATGAAAACCAAGACCAAGTTTAAGAGAAGGAGACCTTTGACTACTAAGAATATTGTCAAGAATTTTAGTACTATCTTGAAACCTCAAGAGTTTATCCTTTTCTTCTAATTTACCTTTGAGAATGTTTACCTCAACCTCCAATTTTTGGCATTGCTTCATCATGCTTTCTTCAACCCTTTTTCCTTCTTCTACTTGATCATTCAAATTTAATATCTCTTCTTTCAACCCATTTTCTTGCTCTTCAAAGATTTGTAAAAGTTCTTCATTCTTCTTATTTGATTTTTCCAGATCTGTTTTGAGCGAGATGATTTCTGCTTCATGTCCTTCCTTTTCAAATGATTGTAGAAGTTCTTCATTCTTCTTATTCGATGCTTCAAGGTCTGCTTTCAGAGAGATGATTTCTGCTTCAAGTCCTTCACTGTGATTGGTTACTTTGTCCTGCAGTCTTTGATACATTTCTATCTGTCCCTTCATTGTTTCTATCTTTTCATTCAATCTAGAGATCACATCCTTGAGGATAGATTCCCTCCTTTTAAATTGATCCCAAAAATTACTTTCATCATTGATCTTGAGATTTGCTTCTAGACTTATACTGTTACTTTCACTATCTTCATCATTGCATGCACAAGTGAGTGTATTACAGGAACAACAATCAATACCTGTTTCTTCTTCTTCATTTTCTGCTGCACATGTTTTCTGAGATATCTTATTTTCTTGAGTAGCCTTCTTATTTTTCTTCTTTTCCATGAGAACTAGCAGATCTTGGTCAGAATCTTCTTCATCTTCACTTGACATTTCATTATTATCTTCATTTGCATAATAACTCTTTCCCTTTTCAAATTCTTTATAAGGACATTTAGCAGCATAATGACCCACTCTTCCACAATCAAAACATTTGAAGGGTAGCTTATCTTTGAATCTTCCAGTACCTGATTGGAGCCTCCTTACAAAATTTTCTTCTTCTTCTTCTGATATATAACTTGATTCCTTGACAACTTCCTTTTCTTTTCCTTTTGCACATGCCTTAAAAGCAGCTTCTTTGATTTGAAAGGGACCTCCTTGTCTCATTTCATATGCAGTCAGAATACCATGTAGTTGAACAATAGTAAGAGTTTGCAGATCTTGCCTTTCTTCAATAGCTGACACTTTTGACTCAAATTTTGAAGTTAAAGATCTTAAGACTTTTTCCACCAGAGTAGTATCGGTTATGGTTTCACCCAAACTTCTCATACGATTTACAATATCATCTATGTTGGCGAGAAGTCAGGTCTCATGGACAAGACCCAGGTTCAAGAGTTGTGGCCAAAAAAGGGGTCTGGTGTAGTCTAGGAACACGCCGGCATTTTCACCCTGCTCTGGGGAGCAGTGCGTCTCACCCGAGGCGTGCCACAACCACATGCAAAAGGGGATGAGATCAATGGAAAGGAACAAACCCGCAACCCATGAAGGACAGTGCATCGATTACATATATAGAGTTATATACGAAAGATCACTTAATAAGCATTCAGACATTTGCAAATAAAATTTTAAACCAACATAAACACATTGCAAGCACATAAACATCTCATTGAGACAGCAACCTTCCATTGTATTAATCTCTTGGCCAAACACATGATTACATGGCATTCTCACTGATAGCTTACAAATCTGATACAAATGGATTTCGGAACAGAAAGGCAGAATGGAGAAGATGAGGAACCATAGGAAGGACATGCATGATTCTTCCACAATCGCTCTGTGCGTCTTTCCCTGTCTCGAGCCTCGCAACCTCTTCAGCATTCATTCTGTTTCAGCCGGGTGACTGTTATTTATTCACCCGCTCTTGCGACTATCAGTTCCTCTGTGTCTTTACTTCAGCTTCTCCCGGCTTCTCTCCTGTTATCTGCGTGTTCCACTTTCTGTCTTCTGCTGTGTGTTTCCTTCATCTGCACTTGTCCCTGTTCTATCTCCATCTATCGCATGCTTCCGCGCCACCTTGATAGCTCCACGACTTCTGGTAGTTGCGGTGTGGTCACGGTTGCCATGTGTATTCATACTGCAACTCAAAAAAAGGTCAAAATTCAAAATGTCTTAGCCAAGATTTCAAAACTAAACAAAAACAAGGGCCCCAAGAGGCCCCGACCACAATTCCTTGATTCGTCTCTTAGTCAATCACAAATAACAGTCTCCACTTCCATTGCTCCGCTGGCTCCCGTGTTCTGTTCTGCTGTGCCTTCACCCCGCGCCCTTTCCTGCTGTGTTCCACCAAGCGGTTGTTCAAACAAGGGCCCCAACTCCGGGACCCTGCGGAGCGCTGTATCTCTAAGCCCGGTGAAGTCCGCCACCGCTTGCTGCCATTCCTGCATAAGCAAGTCGGCTTCTTCAGAGATCCGGGTGGTGGTGGCCTCGTCTATAGTCGTCGGGATAGCCCTGAACAGCATGGAAAGCTGGGCTTCGGCCTTGGCATCCAGCTGTTGTATGGATTTGGCACGGGCTCGGATGGGCGGACAAATTTCCCGAATGACTTGTTTGGCCGCTGCCAAGTCAGCCTCAGTCTGTTGCATTTGAAGTTCAAGCTCGTCCGCCTGGGCATAAAGTTGATCTAACCATGTTGGGTCCGCGGTCTCTTGAATTTCACGGGAAATTTGTTGCAGCTGGGCAGAGATAGGCTGTGTCTTGACAGTGAGAGTGAGTGAGCACTCCTGCAGACTTCGCAGAAGGGCGTAAGCCTTGCCCGCAGTGGAATGGAGAGTCACCTACATACTAACTGCCTGAGTCTGCTTGGCAGTCACCTGTTCTGAGTGGAAAATCTGTGGATCCGGAAGGGTAGGCCATGCGGCTAACGCCGCTTGGAGTTCCTAGTTCTCCCTGCATAGATCAGTGAAAACAGTCCTGAGGTGGTGAGCCTGGATTGCTACACTATCCTCCGCTATATTGGCAGGAAGTGGGGCATAACGAGCCCTTGCAGCGGGCCATAAGTGGGAGAACGCCTGAGCAGCAATGGTGACCTGCTCCTGTAGGTAGGTCTTCTCCCTAGTCAGCTGATTGCGCTGTTCAGTAAGCGCCGTGATCTGGTTGTGCTACTCGGTACACCGTTTCTCCAGCTCTGAGTGAATCTATTTGGCCTTTAGGGCCGCCCGCTGAATGAGTAGGTACAGCTGTGCTGTACCCCATGTTTCTGCATTGGTCGTGCTGGGTACGCCCTGCTCCGGCACCCGCTCCTGCGAAGGTTGGCCACTGGCCACTGATCGGTTTGAGGTCTCAGGAGGATGGACCGGCGTCTGCTGCTGCATTGAGGTGGCCATATCAGACTCTGGCCGGTCTTGCTGCGTGGTCTGGTCCAGGGGAGGGTCAGCCGAATCAGCCCCAACATTTGTCAGCCGGGTAGATATAGCAGAGGGAGGATCCTGGGGTGTGGCCACGGGGTCAACCGGTGGTACTACGGCTTCAGTACTGGAGGTGAATTCCACCCCATGGTCGCCTCCGAAAAGTTCCCGGATGAGAGGATCTGATACAGTGGCCGATGAGTTGGATGGATTGGAGGAGGTGGCAGGTGGACGGCCGGTGGAGGGAGCGGTGGACGGGGTGAGAGAGGTATGGGGGAGATGAATGTTGAGGAACTCTGACGGATCGATCAGGGGTTCCTCCGGAATCAACGTTCCTGGGAGTGGAGTGGATGGTGGATCATCGTCGGTAAGATCCACCACTGGATCGGTGACAGCAATGCGGGCCCTCTTGGATGGAGGGGGGTCTGATGGATCAGGTTCTGGGCCCGGTTCACCTATCGGTGTGATGATAGGGATGGTAGAGGTGAATAGGTTGGTGGGGATGGGAGAAATGAGAGGGGCAATATTGGAGGGAGCACGAGACTGATCGATCTGAAATTCAGCAAAAGAGGGAAATAAAGGAGCACCACTTGAAGCAACTTGGGTTACCATGTTAAGTCGTCTTACCTGGGCATTGAGGTGTTGTACGATGGGGACCAGTGATTCGGGTAGGTCCTGTGCGGTCTCAGCTGCATCCTATAGAGGTTCCACCGCAACCTGTGAGGACCCCGCTGCGTCGGTCGCGGCAGGCCGCTGTGCCGGTAGCATCCGCTCAAAGTTATATCGGGTGATCCCGTCGCGGATGTGCTTGATGACCCCCGGCCACGCAGAGACCTCATGGTGAAAGGTGTCATCATTCAACTGGAATCTGAGGGGCGCCATGTGGAAGGTGGCTTCCGGCACGCAGGTTGGTCGGAGGTAAGTGTGCCTGTGGCTTACCCCAAACCACACCTGCTCACTATACTCATCCAACAGGTGCCTGGGCACCCGTTGCTAGTTAGCCACCACATCTGTTATCAACCTGTACCACGCCCGAAACGCTGCCGCATTCACCTGTTTGGTGCTGGGGTCTGAGGACACCTGCCAGGGGGTGTACTTCATTGCGAGAGGCTGGCTCGCGGTAGTCTCCACTGGCATCCGGACAGGAGGAAGGTGCCATTTCCACATGGCGAAGGCTAAAATCAAGTAACCGTAAATGAAAATGGTGGTACGCTTGTAGTTCTCTTCGCAGGCCGCGAAGAGTTCTTTTAGCACAAAAGAGCACCAATTCAGCCTGACGCCCTGGATACAGTGCTCCGCAATGGAGATTGTATCCAAGGTGCACTCTCCCTTCGTGTAGTGCCACATCATCTTGCTAGCGATAAGGTAGCAAGCGAACCAAATTTCTGGCTTATTGATCAAATCAATTTTGGCACCTTTGCCCCCCCGGCGAGTGCCATACTTGGTGTACAGGTCTGAGTCACCCGAATTTCGGGTGCGCTTGGAGGATGTTTGGCCGGCAACGGAGACATCCGCGCCATTCAGAGATAGCCCTGTAAGCCGATGAATGTCTTCAGCATGAATTGGAATCTCCTCATTGAGCCACAGGGACCCGTTCTGTATCCGACTGAGGAGGAACCGGGTGCATTGCAGGGCCGGTCCCGTAGTTCCAAAAACTGGAAGAGTCCTCATATTCATCAAGGACGACTATTGGAGGCCCCTGAATTCTGGTCCCATCTGGCTGTTGGAGCTACTGCCTGGTGTGTAATGATGCTCCATGTAGGTCTGCCAATGGAGGTGGGGGAATTCAGCTGGGTCAGACAGATTGGCGTCCATCATCACTATGCTATCATACTTCCCAATCAATGACTCTGTTCGGTGGATTCGGCTGTCTAACACTGGTTCAGGAACTGATAAGGGAGCCTTCGGCATCTTGGCGCGGCGCTGGTAAACTTGGAGGATTCTTCTAGAGTTTCCTTCTGGGTGCGGTGCGCTTTGAGGCTGCAATTTCTCTGGAGTCGCTGTAATTTCCAAATTGAACTGGTCCGTCATTCTCATGCTGATAGTCTTCATGCAAGTTATGTCATCTACTGGCATGAGCGGAGTTGATGAGACTCCATAACGACAATTAATTCTTGCTATCTTTCTTGCCTACGATAATCGTGCGATCAATCACATGCCTGTGTGTAATCTGACAGTTGCTGACAGCGTCATGGGGAGATGGGCAGACGTGATGGCTGAGGGAACTGCGGGTGATGGCAAATGATTACGGTATGATTACTGTCTACTTATGGTAATTTATGAAGCAAATCTGAGCGATCCTACGGACTGACAAAAGGACTGACGGAAATGACCTGGACTGACACTGGCACGGGGATGGATCCTACGTGAACGACACGCTGGACTGGCACTGTGACACGCTGGACTGGTCCGCCCCGACCACAGTCGGTTGCGGTGAGGTACCCGCAACTGACCAGTTATTTGACACAGTGCCTATGAACGGAAAAGACTCCCTATGCTCATCTCGGTTGCGGGAGAGTTATTCGACTAAGCTACTCTACAGGTTCTCTCGGTTGCGAGAGTTATTGATGAAAAGTGAAAGGGACCTACTCTTGGTAGGGTTTCAGGCGTGCACCATTCACCCACCCAAGGAGAACTGTACCGTCCAGCTGTGCCAACCGAACAGCTCCTGAGTCGCGGATCTCGATGATAAAGTAGGGTCCCAACCAGTGCATTTGGAGCTTGCTTGGAAACTTCTAGAACTGGCTATCATATAGGAGAACTTTGCCGCCAACTTGGAAGGCTTTGGTTTTGATGTGGCGGTCGTGCCACGCTTTCTGCTTGGCCTTCTGAACCTTCTGGTGGAATTTCGCCAGAAATCAGGCCTCGTCCAGCTCCTGCAGCTCCTGGAGGCATTCCCAAAGTGACTCCTCTTCCGAGAAGTGAAGAGACGTTGCGATCAGAAGACTGGGTACCGTGAACTCGGCGGGAATCACAGCTTCCCAGCCATACACCAACTGGAATGGTGTCTGGTTGGTTAAACGTTTCACCGTGGTCCGGTAGGCCCACAACGCCGCCGGGAGACGCTCGTCCCAATCGTCGTGCTGAGAATTGAAAATTTTAGTCAAGCCCTTTTCGAGAATATTGTTGAATGCTTCCACAGTACCATTAGCCTGTGGGTGGTATGGGCTGCTTTTATGATGCTAAATCATAAATGTGTCTAGTAGTGACTTGACCGTGGCATTAATGAAATGCGTACCCTGATCGCTGGTCAAGCTCCGTGGGCAGCCAAAGCGGCTGATGATGTGTTCAAAGATGAACCGGGCAGCGGTCTCTGCCGAGCAGTCGCGTACCGCTGCTGCCTCAGCCCACCGGGTGAGGTAATCCATGGTGGTAATGATGTACCGGGCCTTGGAGTGTCGAGCGACTCGTGCGATGGGACCTACGAAATCAACAGCCCACTTTTCAAACGGCCGCAACACATGCACTGGGTGTAGCGGAAGCTTGTCCCGGTGCGAAGGCCTTCCCATCCGCTGGCAAACATTGCAATGCTTCACATAGGCCTTACAGTCAGCATGTACCATTGGCCACCACAGGCCAGCTTGGAGCACCTTCCTTGCAGTGGGTTTCACACCCACATGCCCTCCCGCAACACCACTGTGACATTCCCACATCACCGCTTCCCGTTTGTGATCAAGAACGCATCTGTGCAACACCTCATCAAGGCCCAGTTTGTATAGCTGCCCCGCGATCAATTGGTAGTCGGCCGCCCGGACAACCAGGTGGCGTTTCTGGAGCGGGGTGTAATCCTGGGGGCATTGTCCCGTGGTCAGATAAGTGGCAATGTCAGCCAGGTAATCTGGTACTGCTTCGACTCAGAAGAGGTCAGCATCCGGCAGCTGATCGTCCAACGAGCCTTCATTCTCTCCCGTCTCCAACTTGGATAAATGATCGGGACCAAAATTCAACCTGCCAGGCTTGACAATCACCTCAAATGTGAATTCCTGGAAAAGTAGTAGCCAGTGACAGATCCTTCCTTCCAACACAGGCTTATTCACCAGATACTTCAATGCAGAATGGTCCGTGAAGAATGTGAATTTTCCGCCCAGAAGATAGTGGCGGAACTTCTGGAGGGAGTACACCATCGCCAACGCCTCCCGCTCGGTCGTGGTGTAATTCTTCTCCGCATTCGATAACCGACGGCTGGCGAAGTATACGAGGTGGTCAACTGTCGTCTCCCCGGGTTGCACCAATACTGCCCCGAGTGCAATACCGGACGCATCAATATGCACATGGAACTGCTTTTCCCAGTCAGGATGCACAAGTATGGGTGCCGTCGCCAACTTCTCCTTCAATGTGTCAAGTGCCTGCCTGCACTCCGCCGTCCACTGAAACACTTATGACTTCCGCAACAGTTTCTCCAAAGGGGCCGTAACTTTTGCATAGTTGCGAATAAACCGTCTGTAGTATCCTGTGTGCCCAAGCAGTGCTCGCAACTGCTTCACGGTCTCGGGGGCCTCCATATGGACGATGACCGCGACCTTGGCGGGATCAACGCAGACCCCTTGCTTGCACACCACGTGGCCCAAGAGTGTGCCGAATGGAACTGCAAAAATACATTTCTTCAAGTTCAAGGAAATCTGCAGCTGACGACACCTGTCAAACATAACACGCAACAGGGAGGCGTGATTCTTCAACAGGCTGTAGATGGTCCAGTCGTCCATGTAGACCTCCAGGAACTTGTGAATGTACTCCCGGAAAGCAGCAATGACAATCCGGGAAAACACAGCCGGTGCGTTCTTCAGACCAAATGGCATAACGTGGTATGCGAATGATCCCCACTCAGTGGTGAATGTTGTCCTTTCTTTGTCTTCCTCGGCAATGTGCACCTGATGGTAACCCGAAAACCCATCAGTGAATAAATAAGTTTCGTTTCCCGCAACGTGATCTAGGACTTCATCGCTGAAAGGAGTGGGAAACGGGTCGTGGATGCAGGAATTGTTCAAGCTCCGGTAATCTACACAGACACAGATCTCCGCTTTGTCCTTCTTGTTCTGGATGACAATGGGACTCACCCACTTTGCTTCTTCTACTGGGAAGATGAGACATGCAGCCAGCATCTTGTCAATCTCCATCTTGACCTTCTCTTTGATACGTGGGTTCAACCGGTAGGGTCAGTGCTTCACCGACCTGGCCCCCGGTTTCAACGCAATGCACATTTCGCCCAGATCCCCCTTGATCCCCTTCATGTCCGCAACCGAAGACGGGAACAAACATTCATATTCCAAGAGGAGGCTGAAAATTTCTTTTGTTGTCTCCTCGTCCCAGTAATCTCCCACCGTTGCGAGCTTGGGTCTCTCGTCTGTTCCAATGTTCAGCTTCTTTGTCTTTAGGGGCTGTAAATGGACTCCTTCAGTCGTCGGCTCTTCACTGATGTTCCGCTTTCCTTCCCTTTTGTCAAAATAGAGATGCCTGAGGTCCTCCAGACTATCGTCATCCAGATCGCCGTCAATCCGGTGGCAAACCAACTCGCGCCTGACCTCAGGTCGTGACACCACCAGGCCCCCATCAAGCTCGGGATGGCGGAAAAAAAATACCTCCTTGACTGCCTGTAGGGCCTGAGACTCCTGCACCGTCTCCCCTTCGAACAAGAAGCACCGCATGAACTTGTCCGCGACGGCCTGCCAAGAGCAAGTGCCCCGTTTCCGCTCTTCCTCCAGGTACCAGGCCTGGGGAATTGTACCCAGGGAGTGGATAAACCTATGGACCCACAACTCCTTAGGGTACCAGGTGCTACGCCACTGTTCCTCGCAGGCCCGCAAATGGTGTCGCGGGTCGGAATTTCCATGATACTTAAGCGTACTGCAGGGTCCTTCATCCTCTTTAAAGCGTGCCCGCA
Source organism: Pinus albicaulis (assembly GCA_034641835.2). Lineage (NCBI taxonomy): Eukaryota > Viridiplantae > Streptophyta > Pinopsida > Pinales > Pinaceae > Pinus > Pinus albicaulis. The sequence continues at coordinate 54,439,837 of CM076573.1, read as the reverse complement.
GAGCATCCGCCACGTGCTCCCATCGCAACAGAGTGTTGCGGTGATTTTTCCACCACCGTGCCGACGTTGACTGCAAGGCCACATCCAAAAGTGGCATCTGGCTTTCAGCCGGGACCATGTCTTCCACCTTGGTAATAAAAGTATTGACTGCCCGCATGTTTGACAAGGTTGGATATCCGCGGATCTCAGTCCCTACCCATCGGACTTGGGCAATGGAGGCACATCTTCGCGTGGTGGTCTCATACCCCCCTTGCTGCCAGTCTTCCCAAGCGAGTTCGGATCTGAGCTCCGAGCTCTGCACACTCCGCCAACTGACGGAGCCAGTCATGGTTGGGTTAATATAATCGTCCCACTTTCCTGCGGTCATCTGATAAAGGTGGTCCATCATCTGAGCATCCTCCCGATTGTCCACCGTTTCTGTATATCGCGGGCCCTGATACGGGTCGAGAGGCTGGGTGACCCATACCTCCCCATCCTCAAAGATCATCAGCTCCTTCTTAAGGTCGATGATGGCATAATTCTCAAAAGCCCAATCAATGCCGAGTAAGGCAGGATAGGGATCCTTGTCGCCCATGATATCAATAACCTCAAAATCGGTGTATGTCTTCACCCTCGCAACGTCAACCTCGACACCCTCGAGCCGACCGATTGGCAAAATGCAATACTGGTTCGCCATCCTGAGTTGAATTGGTGAGTAGGCTAGCCGTGGCCTTCCAAGAGCCTCCCATGTCTTTCGTGGCAGAATGTTGACGTCGGACCCCAAGTCCAACATGGTGTCGCTGATTTGGAACCCTGCGACCTGCGTGTTAAGCCGGAATTCTTTGCCTGTTCGTTGCTTGTTCCGCTTGACGCGCTGCACGTATTGAGGGCCAGCGTCCGTCGGATCTCTAAGTTCTGTGCGCCCCTGCAGTGCTCCGTGCAAAGCATGCTTGAGCTGCTGCTGCAGCGCAGCGTTGTCAACAATCCTGAGGAATAGCCGGAGCCAATCCTCGACCACAGTACCTGCGATGTTCTGCGCACCAGATTCCAGCAGCGTGGGCTCCTCCAAACCTCCCTCGTTTTGCAACTAGGCGAACGCCTCAACTGCCTCCTGGAAATACTTCTTCTGGACTTCGGGCCTGATCAACTTCTTCGGGGATGCCGGCCAAACCACTCGTGCTGGCTCCTTCCCGTGGGCATCCTCTCCAGTCTTCTTTCCGCCCCTCGTCACGATTGCGACGTTCTGCAAGTCTGGGGCGGCGGTCCCTCGCGGCTATGAGTTTATCAGATTCGCTCCCCTCTGCCTCGCCTGTTCTTCCCACTTCTTGATGAGCTTCGGACAGTCTTCTGTAGCGTGGGCATTGACCCGGCACTGGGAACACCAGGGTCGTCGCGGAAGGGGACATTCTCGAGCCACATGACCCTCCTGGTCATAGTTGTAACATTTTACCGGACCGCATCCGCCTGTGCGGCCTCCCCGCATGCCTTCACCTCTTCCCCTCGGAGCCTCGTTCACCCTGTAGGAGGGACGATCCAGTCGATCCGCAAGCGCGTCGAGCGCCCTGCACTGCTCAGTGTTGTGAGTCGTGGACACGCAAAATTCACAGTGCACATTATTCGGGACCGTGGAGTACTTTTGTAATATCGGGCACATCCAAGGAAGATGCCCCAGCGTCCGGCAAATCTCGCAGTACTTTGTGGTGGAGGAACCCGGTTGCGGTGGGAACCCCGCGTAAGTCTGTTGCAGCTGGTATACTCCCTGCGGGTTTATTGTCGCGCCGCCACCAGGCGGTGGACCCCCCTAAATAGTTGTGACCGAGGGTCCTGCCCCTGTGCCGCGCAACTGAGGACACTCGGTTGCAACGTGGCCCTCGACCAGGCAATGAGTACACCAAACATTCGGTCACGCTGGTCTCATTGGCTGAAGCTCCTTGAGCTTTTCAGTCAAGCTGGCAATCTGGTGTTGCAACCCTATCAAAGAAGGATCTTGCGGGGCCGCCCCCCCCCCCGATATTCCTGGGGGTAGCCCGCCATGGCTTCAATCTTCAAGGCCTGCTCCAAAGCGTCCTGCAGATTATCAATATTTTGCTGAGTGAGGGGGGTTCGTGTCAAGGGGAGCAGAGCCTTGATGAACCAGTCCCTCTGGTGGTTTGGATCGATCAGGTAGCTAAGTTTCCCAATCGCGTCCTTCAATCGCCGCATCAACTCCCACGCGGTCTCACCTTCCTTCTGCTTAATTTCCCACGGCTCTGACAGGCCCTGCTGGTCTGTCTGGGGAAGCTTGAATTCGCGGACAAAATCCCGCTTCATGTCCGCGATTACAGGGTTAGGATGAGCCTCGGATCACTTGATAAACCATCGCAGAGCCCTCTCTCTGAGCGTGGTTTGGAATTCTATTAACTTCCCTGCATCTGGTGTCTAGCGAGCCCTCCAGATGGCTTCGCACAGGTACCAGTGTTGCTCTACGTCATCATTGCCCCGGCCAGAGAACTCTGGATACTGGGTGAAAGATCCAGCCATGTGTACTTGCGGAGAATTGACCAGGATAAAGCCTCCAGGTCCTGGTTGCGTAACGGTCCCACTAGGAAAAATACCACTACTAGTAACACTGCTGTTACCAGACGTTACTGACACTGATGAACTATTGTATGACCAACTCAATGCTTGTAACTGAATAAAAATATTACTTAAAGGTTGATACAGTACCAGGGGAAGGTCGGGATCTTGGCCATGCAGAAGGTGAGAAGTAGGGTTGCCTGGAGGGGTGGGTGCCGTCTGATCTTGAAACATCCGCTGCATCACGCCGTGCCATTCATCATCGGAACTCTCTTCGGGCTGCATCTTTCTGTTATCTTCGCTAGTCACAATCTCTCCTTCTCGTGTCGCTGGGCTCCCATGCACCCACTGCACTTCCACCGCTATCCCATTTTCTTCCCGGGTATCCAAACCCATAGTTCCTATCCTCTGAGGCGCCTCCTTCTGATTTTTCCTCTCGATCTCTCTTCTCTTCAAATCTCGCATTACCCTTCTTCGCCACCTATCGACGAAATGTGCCCGCCGATGCGCACGTCACTCCCGCAACTTGCATGCGGCCTCAACATCCATTCCCCACTCCCTACTTTCACATTCTACACAGCATCGGTTCCCTCAACCCTTCCCCCAGCACGGGAGGTTTACGCTTCCATACTCGGTTTGTGGAATTCAATCAACCCTTCGTCCACCATCAGGGCTTTGATCCACAGCGGAACCTCCTTCAACAGCTTCCCTCTTAGCCTTGAGTGGAAAACAGCCTCGGCTTTCGAGAAGGATTGATAGCACTCAACAGCAAACTCCGTAATGTATCCTTCCAACATGGTCCTTACCCAGAAATCCACCGCGCGGGTTAGTTCAGTGTCTACCCGATGCAGTGCCACTAGATCTTCGTGCGCCCACCTGCGGTTTATCTTCCACAAGCCTTCTTGGGGCACCATCGCGCGTAACCTCCGCAACCAATTGTAAAGGTCCATAGGGAACCTTCCCCAGAAAATTTCGTACGTATCACTGGCTGAGTCAGAGAAAATAACAAGCTCCTTGATCGCCGCCTCCTTTTTCTTGGTCAGCTCTGCTTGCTGAGCAATGAACTGGTCAAGATGATCATCCCACCATCGTCGTATCGCTCCTTCAAAAATCCTCGATACCATGATCTAGATCCCCTCAGAACATGTAGGTCCCGACAACAGAACCATTTTTTGGCGAGAAGTTAGGTCTCGCGGACAAGACCCAGGTTCAAGAGTTGTGGCCAACAAAGGGGTCCGATGTATTCTAGGAACACGTCGGCATTTTCACCCTGCTCTGGGGAGCAGTGCGTCTCACCCGAGGTGTGCCACAACCACATGAAGAAGGGGATGAGATCAATGGAAAGGAACAAACCCGCAACCCATGAAGGACAGTGCATCGATTACATATACAGAGTTATATACGCAAGATCACTTAATAAGCATTAAGACATTTGCAAATAAAATTTTAAACCAGCATAAACACATTGCAAGCACATAAACATCTTATTGAGACAACAACCTTCCATTGTATTAATCTCTTGGCCAAACACATTATTACATGGCATTCTCACTGATAGCTTACAAATCTAATACAGATGGATTTCAGAACAGAAAGGCAGAATGGAGAAGATGAGGAACCATAGGAAGGACATGCATGATTCTTCCACAATCGCTCTGTGCATCTTTCCCTATCTCGAGCCTCGCAACCTCTTCAGCATTCATTTTGTTTCATCCAGGTGACTGTTATTTATTCACCCGCTCTTGCGACTATCAGTTCCTTTGTGTATTTACTTCAGCTTCTCCCGGCTTCTCTCCTGTTATCTGCGTGTTCCACTTTCTGTCTTCTGCTGTGTGTTTCCTTCATCTGCACTTGTCCCTGTTCTATCTCCAGCTATTGCATGCTTCCGCGCCACCTTGATAGCTCCGCGACTTCTGGTAGTTGCGGCGCGGTCGCGGTTGCCATGTGTATTCATACCGCAACTCAAAAAAAGGTCAAAATTCAAAATTTCTTAGCCAAGATTCCAAAACTAAACAAAAACAAGGGCCCCAACAATCTAGACGTAAAACGAAACTGGCAATACTCTCATCACTATGCATCCTTAAATTTTCATATTCAATTCGGAGAGTTTGTAGTTTTTCACTTTTTACCTTTGTATCTCCTTCATAGCTTAGAATGATTTTGTCCCATATTTCTTTTGCTGAATTTCGCTGCATCACTTTAGCAAATTCTGGTTCAGACATGCTTCCTAATAATACATTGACGACTTTGGCATTGATTTCATATTTCTTCCTTTCTACTGCATCAGTAGGAATACTTGCCGGATACTGATAACCTCCTTCCACGATTGCCCATACTTCTGCACCAAGACTTTGCAGATATGCTTTTGTTCGTATCTTCCAAAACAACAGATTATTTCCATTGAATAGAGGTGGCCTTATAGAAATTATCCCTTCATGACTTCCCATTGCGATGGATCTCCTTCAAGCGATCAAGCTTTTGCAGAAGGACTTGCTCCGATACCAATTGTTGGGAAAAATACTGAGAGGGGCGGGGGGTGAATCAGTATTTTTGACTTAATCAAAAATTTTTAATTTTCCATTCACTTCAAAACCCATATGCTACTTTGATGAAGCAAACTAGCATATATACGCGGATCTCCTTCATTAAACTCACGTATACACAAAGATCTTATTATGAAATTAAATATTTACTTAGATCTATGCAACATTCATTCTTCTGATGTTTAGTTAACAGTAAACATGTGCAGTAATAACAGAATAAACCATCACAAATAAGCATCACACATGAACACTAGGATTTTAGGTGGAAACCCAAGTCGGGAGAAAACCACCGCTGCCGTTGCTCAGCCTTCAATATTTTATTATAAAGAAAACATCTTACAACTTATGTATTGGCGCAGACTCATACCAGTACGCAGGCACCACTGCGAGAGGCTACCAACCTTCTCTCATTTACCGGCCTCTCCACGGAAAGGCTACAACCCTACGTAGTTTGGCCTCTCCTAGAAGGGCTACGACACAGCTCTTACGTTTTTGCAGTCTTACGGAAGGGAGCTACAACCCCCACGGCGGCGAAGGCTACAACCCTCAGCACCACCATGGACCACGTTTCATCTATTTTCTGGATCCAAAGCTTCCTTTAGAACACAACTTACGGAGCCATTTCATCATATTACCAGGCCGGACCCATTCCATGCATTTAAGCTCAATCATACATCAGCCCGTGCACTACTCAATTCGGAACAACCCGAGAATTGTGAAATCGAATCGCAGTAACACGACGACGGTCAGGACATTTCACCTCTCTTCTTGACAAAACCTAGTTTTCTATGACTCCTTTCATGATCCAGCTTGTGCCACAGCTTCTGCATATAAACTCGCGTATACGTCTGCACATACTTGAATCGATTTCTATTACTGCAGCTCTCTTTATCAGCAGCACAATGCACGCTTCCACTGCAAGCAAACTAGCATATATATCTTCGAGACATTATAGAAGCGACATACTTGAATCAGATATTCGATTCGAGATTTAACCCTTTGCCAGACAGAGATGTTCTCCTCATCTCGGATCTAATCGCTATCATGAGATCTAGCAGATACAAATACATTCCAGAGCTAGATTCCCTTCTTCATCATTTCTTCATTGGTGCATCATACATTCAGATCTTTTTATTCAACTGTAACCCTTTCCATTCAGATATACTTCAGAGAGAAGTATTCATTCAAGCTCAGACATCTTGCACACATTTGCACAATGAATTTCTTCTCCTTATATAGGTTTACCCTTTTTCAATACCATGAGCCAAAACCACATTACTTCCGATGGTATTCCTGGATGGGGTCATTTAGACGAATCATTACCCAATACAATGGGTCAATGCCATGGTGGTTACCCCTGGTTTTGCACTTTATGAGCGCTTTTTCCCATACGCGACTTGGAACGTTATTTCCCGCGTGCATACGCGACTTCCCCTAGACAAATCCGCGTATGCCTAGAGACATACTCTTTTTATCATGTTCTAGCACATACGACATTCCCTCCATCAATACCTTACGTACTCATTGTATATACATCAGATTTACATCATTGCTAAGTTCCTTGAAGACATATTCTATCAAGAATAACTTCATCAAGTAGGTTGCCATCCTCTTCATCAAGTGGGTTGCCATCAAGGATAACACTCAGCATCATATTGCCAACAATCTTCCCCTTTGGACTTGATGGCAACCACGATGGTGTTTGATCACGACAACAGATAGATACATTAAGAATATAATGACACCATGTCACCCTTGACACCATTCTTTCTCTTTATTCAAACACCATGTCACTCTCCCCCTTTGAAATCAAGGGCAAAGGGCGCACCAAAACCAACACAAGGTTTTTTTTTTTTTTTTTGTAGAGGAAGCGTTCTGCAGATCTGATGTACACTGAAGTGACCATGCTCCCCCTGAGTTCATGCTGAACCTACAAACATATTTTTCAATGAAGTACATGACTCTATGACCTTCCTATAACCAATGACTCATACTTACATCAAAAGATCCACACCCAGTGGATTTGCATATGAGACTCAAATACTACCAACCAAGTGGGTTTACACATCTCAACTTAGCTACCCCAACCAAGTGGGTTTACAAATTTGAATCAGCTACCCAACCAAGTGGGTTTACAAATTTTGACAAGTCCTTACATGACTGAATATTACAATTTTACATCATGGGTCTCAACAAGACCTTTTTATCAAATTACAAGTATGACTTTTTATGACCAATACTAGAAATACCTCAAGAGAGAGATCATATTTCTGAATCATCATAATGCCAACAATGCATTATACTCAGCAAGACTAGTGCTCCCCCTGAAAATGTGCATCCAAACATCTTTTCCATATGTCCAAGGCTCCTCCTTAACTTGTGCAATCTGAATACTTTTAACAGCAAGTCATCAGCAAAAATCTCTGCATGATCTGTCTGGATCTCCGAATCATAAGACTTCCATCATTTCCAAAAGATATTCTTCATCAAATAATCAATCCGAGCTCATCCATAATCTTCAACATAAGAAACCATGTATCATTTCATTAGCATAAGTATAACCAGAATAATGCTAACAGTACAATCATTAGCAGTCAGACTGATGCTCCCCCTGAACCTCTGCTCCTGATCTTCAGCTGTCATCCCAATTCTCTTATCATCAATGCACACACGACTGTGTCTGCTGGAACTCCCGTGTATACACGGATTTAGTTCACTAAACCCACATATGGAAAGTAAATTATAGAAAATTTCACATTCCTCCATCTCCCCCTGAATTTTTCCTTCCTGTACATGTCTTCTTCATGTCGGATGCTCTGTCAGCAATAATCATAACCAGATTTGCCAAATCAACCATGAGAATCATCATACATTGCTCCCCCTATGACGATACATTACTAAGCTCCATAATGTATCTCACATCACTTCTGTAGTAATTAAGAGAAGTAAGCTTCAGAAGCTGATGACTGCAGTAGGGTCAATATTCCCTACGTTTCTGACCGGTCCTCCTTCTTTTTGCAAATTTGCTTGAACTTTCTAATTGTGTGCTGAAAATTGTCCACTTTCTCAGATCTGTTCAACCTGCATTCTTTTTCTACATGTCCATACTTGTTACAAGAATAACATCTCATGTGTCCAGAGAAATAAGCATAAGAATCATAATGAGTATTTCTAATCTTCCTTCTTTTGCAATCAGCTGCTTTATTTCCATACTTGTTACATGAAAAACAATATCCCTTGAAGAAACCAGAGTACCTTTCTATGTAGGATCTGTTTGCTTATGGCTGAAACAATCTGCTTCTGAAATTGGCTGCAACATGTCCATGATTATGACATTTAAAGCATTCAACATTATTGAATGATTTCCTTTGAGAATTCATGATTTTCGGTTGACCTTTTGCTTCTTTCAACACTTCAGGCTTTGCATTGATATCCTTTGAATCTTTAGCACTTCCTTGTGAACTAGATTCTCCTTTAACAGTTTCATGAAAACCAAGACCAAGTTTAACAGAAGGAGACCTTTGACTACTAAGAATATTTTCAAGAATCTTAGTACTGTCTTGAAACCTCAAGAGTTTATCCTTTTCTTCTAATTTACCTTTGAGAATGTTTAACTCAACCTCCAATTTTTGGCATTGCTTCATCATGCTTTCTTCAACCCTTTTTCCTTCTTCTACTTGATCATTCAAATTTAAGATCTCTTCTTTCAACCCGTTTTCTTGCTCTTCAAAGATTTGTAAAATTTCTTCATTCTTCTTATTTGATTTTTCCAGATCTGTTTTGAGCGAGATGATTTATGCTTCACGTCCTTCCTTTTCAAATGATTGTAGAAGTTCTTCATTCTTCTTATTTGGTGCTTCCAGGTCTGCTTTCAGAGAGATGATTTCTGCTTCAAGTCCTTCACTGTGATTGGTTACTTTGTCCTACAGTCTTTGATACATTTCTATCTGTTCATTTAATCTAGAGATCACATCCTTGAGGATAGATTCCCTCCTTTTAAATTGATCCCAAAAATTACTTTCATCATTGATCTTGAGATTTGCTTCTAGACTTATACTGTTACTTTCACTATCTTCATCATTGCATGCTCAAGTGAGTGGATTACAAGAACAACAATCAATACCTGTTTCTTCTTCTTCATTTTCTGCTGCACATGTTTTCTGAGATATCTTCTTTTCTTGAGTAGCCTTCTTCTTTTGCTTCTTTTCCATGAGCACTAGCAGATCTTGGTCAGAATCTTCTTCATCTTCACTTGAAATTTCATTATTATCTTCATTTGCATAATAACTCTTTCCCTTTTCAAATTGTTTATAAGGACATTTAGCAGCATAATGACCCACTCTTCCACAATCAAAACATTTTAAGGGTAGCTTACCTTTGAATCTTCCAGTACCTGGTTGGAGTCTCCTTACAAAATTTTCTTCTTCTTCTTCTGATATATAACTTGATTCCCATGTAGTTGAACAATAGTAAGAGTTTGTAGATCTTGCCTTTCTTCAATAGCTGACACTTTTGACTCAAATTTTGAAGTTAAAGATATTAAGACTTTTTCCACCAAAGTAGTATTGGTTATGGTTTCACCAAAACTTCTCATGCGATTTACAATATCATCTAGACTTAAAAAGAAACTGGAAATACTCTCATCACTATGCATCCTTAAATTTTCAGCAATACTCTCATCATCACTATGCATATTTGAGCATTGAGAATTTTGTCCAATTGTCCAGTGCTTTTCATTAGAGGTGTACTCATTAATAGTTCTCTTTGGGATTTTTCTAAATTCTTTCTCAGGCTCACTACTTCTTCTTCCAATCTTTCACATTCCTGACTTTTCACTCTCATTTGTTGCAGCAGAGTGTCTTCTACTTTCTTTGCTTCTTCAAGCAGTGTCTTCAGGCCAATAATTTCTTTCTTATCTTCATATTCTCTCTCATCACATATTTGCACCACTGTCTTTAGGTCTTTATTTTCATTCTTCAATCTTTCTATTTCAGTCAAAGTAGTGTCAAGTTTGGCTTTTTCTTCAGCTGCAATTTCTTCATGGTTCTTACTACCATTCACACTAGCAGGTACCTCATTTGATTGAATATTTTCCTTTTGACCTGAATTTTTCTTCTTCTTAATTCTCTTCTCCTTCTTGACAATGCAGTCCTCTGTGTCTATTCCATGCATGAAATGCAATCTGTCCCAGATTTATTTTGCAGAGGTTAAATCCATTACCAACTCAAGGTCCTTGTCATGAAGACTGTTATATATCACACATTTTGCCTTGGCATTCCTCTGTTGTTCTTTCATCGTGGGAGATTCTGTGTAGTAACCATCACAAACAAGCTTCCATACCTCAGGTTCATCATCCATTAAACCTGTTTTAACCTTATCTCTCCATTCAGGAAAGCTTGTTGTATTTAGCACAGGTACATTTTGATAGTCCATGACTCAACCAGATCTCCTTCAAGCTATTAGGCTTGCACCAAAGGAACCCGCTCTGATACCAATTTTTAAACCCTTAGTTAAACTAATAGGAGGGGGAGTGAATCAGTTTAACACATACATGGACATTTAAAACTTTTCCCTTAAAACTTATTTACACCTTCATTTCATGATCAAATTAATATGTGAGAAATCTTAATTTGTGAGCAGCAAGTATCAAGCATATTTGTTAACGTAACAACAGTCTTAATATGTGAGAAACAAGTATTAAGCAGATTAGATAAAACACATCAACACATAGACATCATGCACAGAGACACCAGATATAAGTGGAAACCCATAAAGGGAGAAAACCACATCTTATTATTGTTGTGATGCAAAGGCAAGCTCCAACTCCCTCTCACCATTCATTTTCTATAGGCACCGACCTACAGGAGGATCCTACCTCAATTATGAAAGCTACAACTTGCAAGGAAGCTCCAACTCCCATCAATTTTCTGCAGGCACCAGCCTATAGAGGCTCCAACCTCAGTCAACTACAACTTACATTTTATCAAGCTACAAATTGATGTGGAAGCACCAACTCCCATCTATTTTTTGCAGGCACCAACCTACAGGAGGCTCCTTCCTCAGTCAGCTATAACTGACATATATCAAGCTACAACTTGATAGGGAAACTACAACTTCCTTACTCTTTCAAAAGAAAAACACTTGTTGATTTACCTTGGATATCAACTCTGTTCTATACCATCTTCACTGCTGTGCATCAGTCTTCATATATGCCTTATATCATTTCTGCATCTTCTCAGATTCACTATCAGCTCCTCCTTCTTCTCTGCCTCACTACTTCATTTTTGCATTCTCTAACTTTTCACTGCATCTCGTTCTGCTCCTCCTTCTTCTTATCTTTTCTGCCTCAATTTCACATTCTCCAACCTCTCTCTCTCTAACCTCTTGCAGCTTACTTATTTTCTTCAACTCTCTTCAATTCTGCTGCACACTCTCTTCTTCTCTCACTCTGTTTTAGTCACCTCCTCCCCTTGGATATTACACTGTTTTATAAAAAATAGCTTCATGGTTGTTTGTATTCAACTGGGAATTCGAAATGGACAGCCATGTCTCTTTACCTTCTGCCTTCTCATCTATTTTATCCGCTCATTCAGAAAATATAACTGTAGGTACCAATTTATCATTACAGTGGGATATTTGTTCTCTTCTAGAGACTTGCCAATGCATCACAACAATATAAATCAATTAAAACATTTACATTTCACTTTTTTAGTTACATAAAAAAAAATTCACTCAACCCATTTTCTGGCCTTTGGCTTTGCTGGTTTTGTCTTTTTCTAATGTTGTTAAGAAACTGTTCTACATACTCTATTTACTGCTACTCTGTGCACCTATGCATGTACACCTGTCAAGTTCATTCCTGTGCATATTCCTATTCACCGTGATTGTGTTTCTGTTGTATACATATAGCTGCGTTACAATATATATAACTGCTGACTTTAAATCTGGGCAAATTTCAACGCTTTGGTTTCCTTTACTGGCAGTTTAAATAACTGAATGCAGAGGCTTTAATATTGCCATGGTTATAAACCCAATATATTTCCTCTATGCAAGGTTCTCTCCTTCTATTATTTCAAGCAATTAATGTTCTTTCTCAGCATTAATATTTTGATATTTGAACCTTAGAATCAACCCTTTTTCTATTTGCTGAGTTTGCATCTTTCTCCAATGCGATGCAATTGCTTCGATTGCGATTACTCCAATGCGATGTGATGCGATGCGATTACTCCAATTGCAATTACTCTGATCCAATGTGATGCAATTACTCCGATTGCGATTAATCACAATCGCAACTTTCTGTTCATATGATCTGCTGACAACCTTTTTTTCGATGCGATTGATGAGGGTCCCACCATATAAAACTTTTTTTGTTTTAAAACCAAGCGTTAAAACCTTTGGTTCATTTTATCTCATGCCAAAAGATATAATACATATGCTTTGTATTATACCTTTGGTCCCTTGTCTATAAAGCGCTCCATATATATATATATATATATATATAAGCTTTGAGCCTTTGAATATAAAGCACAACATCTGTACTGTGCTGTATATATATATAAGCTTATGCTTCCACTTTAATGTAACCTTTAGCTGGGGTAATGATTCTTAGAATTTTATGTAGAGGGGACCCACCTTATGGTACTTTGTATATAGTGCGCTGCGCATATACATATACTTTGCTCTTTCTCCGATGCGATTAATCACTGTTCACCTTGAAATGCCGATGCGATCAGCGCTTGATCCAATGGTCACAAATAATCGTGATCTAATGGTTGTGATTCAATCGCTCAATCAAAATCGCAACATTCAACAACTCGTACCCTTTCTCTTCCACTGCACCGATGCGATTGGTTTCTTCTGACCCAATAGCAATATAACTCCATTCTATAACCGCTTGAAGTTCGGCTCTTTGTTTAAACATGATTTCAACCTGATATTTAGTATATTTCTGGCGTTTTTGCCTGTAGGACTAGAATGATATAGTACGCCCCCAAGTTTCCTTTTAACACAACAATTTCCTTTAAAAAATAAAATATGCTGGTTAGCATCAAGGTATTCAGGAAAGCAAAACATTTGAGGCCTCCACGTAGGATCGAACTGCGGACCTTCACACGATTGTAACATTGCCTCCTCCTTCTGCATTTTCTTCTGCAAATCGACTCACGGTTCAACTTCACTATTCATCAACCCATTTATCCTGGGTTTTGTATGGAACTACAGTTCCATTCTTGTAGATTCAAAATTAAAATATGGCTTCCCTTGCCTTCAATCGAGCCATCATTTCATCATTTCCACGGATGCGTTACTTACTCTACACACTAGCAAATTCGCCCTTACCATATGATTTTTCTTCAGTCTCTGGTTTGAATCTTATTTTTAGTATGTGTGTAGCCCATTTCTTAGTTGCGTATATAGAATCCACTCCACCGGTTATACTTGTAGAAAACCCCATGAGGCTTCGATCTTCTACGCCTTCAATTCAATAGTTCTTTTCTTAAACTTCGATCTTCGCTACGTTACCAGAGTTCTGTTCCTCATCTTGATTTAATTCTGCAGAATGAATTGATGTATTCTTCCCAATAGTGCTTCACAGTCTTCCCACTTGAATAATTGTGCAATAATACAAATAAACTAGAGTTCAAATTCTCAAAAACAATTCATCTGCAAACTCTATAATTCATAAATAAAACCCCTGTATTAAACCAGTATTTACATGGAGAAATTCCTTTCAGGCCTGATATTCAATCAGTGGCCTTTCTATCCTCATTACTCTGTCTCTCCAGATCTGCTACTTTTTCTTTGTCTGCTACCTCTATTCCTTATCTGCCTTGCTGCCTTTGTTGCCTTTGCTACCTTTCTACCTATCCTCTTCTTTGCTATCTCTGTTGCTCTCTTTGCTGTCTCTACTACTTGTCTTATGCTTTCTCTGCTGCTTCTGTAACCTAAGCTACTTCTTTTTGCTACCTTGCTTATTTAAATGGCCCTGTCTTTGCTGCTCGACCCTCTCCACATCTTGCCGCCTCTTTTGCTACTTCTCTGCTTCTATGCTGCTCTCTTTGCCTTGTTGTTGTTTCAGGTGTTGCTCCTTTGCCATCTCTTTTGCCATCAATGACAACATTTCTAACATAACATTAGTGCGAAGAACCACATACTTTTCTTCAAAACTTATTCATAAAAAAAGAACCAAATCTTCTTGCTTTTCGCGATTAAATGGACCAACTTTAGAAGAACCATTGTAGAAGGCATCCAACATAAGTGTTGAGGTAAGGGATGCCCTTATCTTCAAATTGTATATATGTATTGAGGTAAGGGGTACATATAGTTATATAGGTAATTAATTATATTTTTTTTATGGAAGAAATACCAAATTAATGTTTGAATGAAACACAACTACAAAAAGATGAATGGCTAGTGAAATAAACTTATGCCAAAAAGTAGGTAGCAAAAACAGGTTGAGTTATCTCAAACATTCACTATTTGAAGTATTGACTAGACCTAAAGCCAAAAAGTACAAAATTAACATCAAATTCATACAAACAAAACAACAAAAATACAACCAAAAACTATTTATAAACAATCCAACATATGAAAATACGTAAGGAAAGTGAAAGTAGAATGTTTTCAAAATTAACCTTGTTCAAATTTTTCACAAAATCTGAAAAAAAATTGTAATCACTTTCTTCTAATTTGTATGTAGCATTCTTAGCATTGTACGATAAGTTTGTGATTGCTATAAGGGATTCAAGTTGTACAAAAGCATGATCAGTCAAATCATACATATAAATGTGTTGCCCCTTTATTATACTATACCAACAAAATTGAAGCTCGACGCCTTCTAATCTATCCAAAAGGTCGATGTCATTATGGTAATCAAACACCCTATTGCCATCCTTCTTCCTTATTCTTTGAACCCTTCCAATGTACCACATTCCACAAGAAACATCTTGTTTTGTACTTCGAGGAACACCTTTTCTTGTAGTACATTCAGTGGGGGGAATTCAGTTGTTTTCCAACAACACCCCATAATTTGATTAAATTCCAAAGCCAATTGAAACACCCTTTTGTAGAATCTTCCCATCTCACCTAAAGTAGACCCCACTTCTCACTTTTTTCAACCTATCTTTTGATAATGTTGTATTTCCATTCAACTGACTAACCAAACATGCTTTTAACATATCCTTACCATCAAGATTCACTATTACACCATTTTTTGGTCATCTAACCTATTATCATTAGATAGACCCAAGTACACCATGTAAGACCAATTTTACCCTAAGTATAATTGCTTTCACTATGTGAAATAACTTAATAAAACATATTTATTAGGTTGTTTATGGTCTAAACAGGAAACCCCAAGGGGAAATATTAAACAAATCTATATTTGTTTGGTTTTCCTCATGGAATAATTAATTATACAATAATTTAATTATTATTCCTGGTCATATTTAACCCAAAACAAGGAAATTAATTAGATAAATCCTTATTTATCTTCTTATTTTCTAGGAATAATTATTTAAATCTTATTTAAATAATATTCCTTGTTAAATATGACTAAATCATTTACAAATAACTAAATAAATCATTATTCATTTAATTATCATTCAACCACTTCCTTAAAATAACAAATAAATCATTTATTTTATTATTATTTACAAATAAAGGGATTTGACCCAAGTCAAATGCCTTTTCCCTCCAACAAATATAATAAAATATTCCATAAAAGGTGGATCTAGTTTTGGTTAATATTATTTTAATCATGCACCAAGATCTAGAATGACCCAATATTTTGTTATAAATAGGAGGGTTTCTCCTACCATTCTTCACCTTTTGTTGCCTATTAGATCACTCTGGCTCTATGCTCTTGGTCTGACTTTGAGCCATTATCATTGTCAAATTTTCCATTATTTCACTTTGTGAGCTCCCTTTGAGTTCTATGTTTGCCTAGATTTCCTACACCAACAAGAGAGAGAAATTCTAGATCTGAAGTGTTGAGGACTTTCAAGAACCCATCCCATTGAGGAGAATTGGAAACACCTTTCTTGTTTTCCTCCCAGGTGCCCTTAATATAAAATTCTTTCAAAAATATTGTTCTTGTCTTGTCTATTGGATGTATGGAGTAAAACTTTATTTTTACTGCTTAATGTCTTTTTTATGAATAGATCTAGATTTTTGCAGCATTTGTCTTGATCAACTAACTGTAGATCTGAAGATATTGGCAGCCATATTTGATGTTAGGGCTATAAGTTATGCGCAGCTAAAGTGGTACTTTTTTGTACACTTCGACAAAAGATTCATACTAACAATTGGCGACTCCACACGGGTTTTCAATTACGACCGCTATCGTTTTTCATATTCCTGCATATCCAGCAACTTCAAACCCTAGGGTTTCTCTTCAGCTTTTTTTTTTTTCCTATTTTTATGTTATTTTTCACCTATAAAACCCTCAAACATTAAAATTTCTAACTTACATGTGTTTCTTGCCCTATTGTGCAGGTAACAGACATCAGCCGCAACTGAGACGACAACTTTTTCTGAAATTTATTGACGAGACACTCGGAGCTGTAGGTTGCACTTTTTGGCCCAGAACCTACAACCTGGCCTGCAGGACGCACTTTTCAGCCTCAAATTTGCGACCTGGATAGAAAACAGGTCTGAACCTGCAACCTGCACTTTTTTCTGCAAATTTTCTGAATTTTTTCTGGGTTTGTCTGAAGGTTTTGTCAGGGTTTTCCAGCCTCTGTCTCTGCCCGTTTAGACCTTTTTTTGTTCTGTTTTACTCAACTAAGTGGGAATCTAGCCCCCTAGGGCTTTAGTACCCTCCACTTTTTGTGGACGAGTTTTTAGCTGTTGCAGGTGTCTAAATTTTCAGAGTTTCAGCCATCTCTTTTTTAGATCTGATCCCTCCACTTCAGATCCCTTTTAGATCAACTATTTCTCCTTTCAAATCACCTCATATATATTTTTTTGGGTTTGCCTCTAGGGTCACCTCCTTGTCCCTTCTGTCTTTAGCTGATTTCCTTCTTTTTTGCAACAACCTTGCCTCTGCCTCTTTGTTGTTTTCTTCACCTCTTTCCAGCAGATTTCTCCTTTAGATCTCTGTCCCTCCTAAACATAGATCTATTGGCCCCTTTTTCATGTATTTTGACTAAATTTTTTTCCCTCTGTTAGACTAGTTTTTGAGAGACCTGCCTCCTTGGGTTAGGTTGATGCATTGTTAGCTGTTAATTTTTCTCTTATTTTAGCATTATATACTGTCTCTGCAGATTTATTTTCAGTTATGCACTTTTTTCTTTTACTCTCAAAACGTCTGGGTTTAAAAATTAAAATTAACACATGCCACACACTGACCCTAAGTGAGGAAGAGCCTGGTTAACACCGCCATGCAAAGACTATAAAACATTGTAAAATCAGTTGACACTGCACCTCTCTGCCCTTGTTTCGACATTGTAATCACTTGATTCTGCACCTCCCTGCCCTTGTTGGTCGTTCTTCTTCCCTATGTGCCATGTTTGTGTTTTCATAATTGCGCCCCCAAGGCGTGTATCCCAGAGACTTCTTAGCCTTCATCCTCAGTTTCCGGTCAGTCAACCTACTCCTTCCCACCATCGTCGAGTTAGTCATCCTCTGAGTCTACACTCCGACTCCTCTTCCGATTCATTTGGTTCTCATTTTACTTCTGGTTCTCCCCTTGTTACCTTCACTATGTCTGGTCCAGGGCCTAACGCTAGTGGTAATCTCGGCCCTCCTGCTAGGACTGCTACTAGCGGGACCACCAAAGGAACTACCTCGACTGCACCCTTGCTCCCTTTCATGGTAGGCCATAGTCTCCCCGATTTCACTCAGTTGATCAATGATCCTATCTGCCACGATGTTGGTTGGCCTGCTATGCCAACCAATCTCTCCTCCAACATTCCCAAGTTCAAAGGCCT
Source organism: Pinus albicaulis (assembly GCA_034641835.2). Taxonomy (NCBI): domain Eukaryota; kingdom Viridiplantae; phylum Streptophyta; class Pinopsida; order Pinales; family Pinaceae; genus Pinus; species Pinus albicaulis. The sequence goes on along the minus strand of CM076573.1, from coordinate 54,421,830 downwards.
TGATGGAGAAGATCCCTCCAACCATATCCGATCTTTCCACATGTGGTGTTCATCCAATTCCATTACTGATGATTCCATCTGTCTTAGATTGTTCCAATGAATGCTTACAGGAGAAACTTCTAAGTAGTATGTTGATCATGCCACTTCCTCTCATACCACCTTTGCGACTCTTGCCCGGGCTTTTTTATCTTACTTCTAGCTTCCCCTTCATTATGACCCTGGTATCGAACTTTTGACTTCTTTTCATCAATCATCTACAACTCGCCTATCCGATCATGTCTAGGAATGGCGGAGAAGAAAGAGCCTATGTCAATCCCCTACCTTCGAAGACCGTGTCTACATGGATTAGTTCCTTAGATCTCTCTTGCCTCCTATCGGGAAAGATGTCGCATCGTATTTTCCTCAAACCGAAGAAGCTGCCCTTCAAATGGCATTAAAATATGACCTGATCTACGCTGAGACAGGTTATGTTTATACCATTCTACCTGATCTCCCTAGACCCAGTGGTGCCAATGCACCGAGGGCACCTCATGCCGCCGACGGTATTGTTGGAGCTCTCTCTCATCCATACGCACAACCTCCCATGGGTTATGGTTTTCGTAGAGGGGGGGCAGCACCTCCCGCACTTTTCCCCCTCCCGGTAGCACGTATCTAGGATATGGCATGCCTCCTCTTTTGGCCCAACCTCTTGTTTACCAAACTATTACCCAACCCCCTTATTATTCATATCTGCAGCTTGGTGATCCAGCTCCTCCGACATCAACACCTCCACCTCCCTTGCCTTCTCAACCCTTGGAACAACAGTCACCGCCCCCTCAAGAGCAGGTGGATGCACAGTAGGGATTCGTGGCTACCCAACCACCTGATGGATAGGTGGCCACTCAACCTTCCCCTTCTGGTTCCTCTGATTACCAGATCCTCATGATGAACTCTGATCAACCTCTAACCGTCAACCTTAACCTTCAAACCCGGTCCCATCATTAGCCCAAGCCTCCCGCTCCATCTGTCCCCGAGTCACCTTCTTCAGGTTCTACAGAGCCTCTTTCGACATCCAATGGTCCCTTGCATATCCCGCAGCCCAATGTTGAGGTTCATACCAAGCTTCCTAAGGGACCATTATGCCGAAATGTTGCTTCTAGTCGAGCTTCTCATTCGTATAGCATAGTAGATGATTTGGCACAATCTCTTGCTGGCATTTCAACACTGGAACTCCTCCAGTTGTGTCCTTCTCAAAAGAAGGATCTACTATCCGCCATGGGCGTTGTAGATCTTGCTAATGACCAATTGATTGTTTTCGATGCCCATCAATCAGAACATCTACCTCTTCCTGCTTCCGTAGCCTTCCAAATCCTAGTCAAAATCCGTAACGCTCACATTTCTCAGTGTATCATTAATGAGGGGGCATCCACCTGTGTGATGTCCGCTTCGGTTTGGAAACAGCTCGGATCTCCTGAATTGGCCCATTCCATGATCACCCTTCAAGCATGGGATGGCCATGCCTCCCAACCCGTTGGCCTATTCCGTAATTTTCCTATCACTCTTGCAGGCAAGACTGTTTGCATTGACGTTGAAGTTATCGACGCCCTCTAGATTACAACATTCTCTTGGGGCAGAGCTACACCTATGCCATGTCTGCTGCCCCATCCGCGGCATACTGCAAGATGCATTTCCCTCATAATGGAAAGATAGTCACCATTGACCAGTTGATGTATCATGAGCCAAAATCTCAGACCTCCCCTAAGTCAACCATCTCTTCTATAGCCAATAAGAAAACCCTCGATTCTTTGACCAGTGTCTCTCTTGGCATCTACAAAGACTCCTCTTTTCTTGGAAAATTCCCTGGTCTCCCTCCTCCCTTTGTCTCTGATCCCAGCTTATCGAATGTTTGCATGATGCAATCGTCTCAGGCTGCCCTCAAGCAGCCCACTTCGGCTAGTCAACAGCCTCCTTGCCCTCCACAGCCTACTCCTAGCGCTTCGATTCAACCTTCTGGACCTCTTCCTCTTGGCCCTTCAGCTGGTATTCATGAGCCTCTTTACCCTCCTAGAATGGTTCCTCCAGGCCTTAACCATTTAGGAGCCATCCCACCTGGCCATTACCCCTCTGGTCAGATACCGTTCCTAGCTCCCCCACCAGGAGTGTACACGGTACCTGTCATGGCCACCCTCTCTCTTCCTAACCTGACCCTTGGGATTCCCATATGGTACCTTGATCCTCTAGCCGCTACCTTTCCTGGTCAACCCAAACCTTATCTTTCTTTGACCCCAGTTCAACCCATCCCGATGACTTCTCCCGCTGCAATAGTGCCTCAGTCACCTCAACAAGAACCCCCTCCTATTGCGACTGCTTCGGGTAAGAAGGGAAAAGCTCACAAGGGGGCATCAAAGGACAAGGCTACCCCGATAAACCCTGCCCCTCCTCGGCCTCCAAAGCATACCATCTAGTGTGCTTTGTGTGATGTTGTCATTCATGCCACCCATACCTATCCGGAGTTGCGTCCCCTTAATTCCATGGTCAATGAGACGTTTTCGGAGTTTGATATCCCAGAGGTATATGTCACTATACCTGATTCAATCCCGAAACTCAAATATTTTCACAAAAATCACCCTTGTGATTTGAGTGATTTCCATGGCCACTATACTCACCTCTGTCCTCGCCTTGAAGAGTACCACTCCTCTTTGAAAGCGGTTCGCCAATTCAAGGCCCATCACAAGGAGTCCACCACTCCCTTATTTGTGCGTTTTTCTTTGGAAAAACCAGAGGAAATGAATGCTCCCATTGAAATTCCCCCTCCTAATGTCAATATGTCAAAGCCTTCGTCCACCATTTTCTACCTATCATCATCCATGAGACCCTTGGTAGAAGTCCCCTTGGATACTTCCCCTGATGTTTCGCTTGACCTCCCATCAGCGATCACCCTAGGCTCAACATCGGTAGATACTTTATCTGCTTACTCTTCTGTCACCCCTTGTGACGATGTGCATGTGACCCTCCCTTCTCATGATGATGAGTCAGGTAGCTTCGCCGTGTCAGGTGGTATTTCTTCCACAAGTCACCCCATCTTCTATTGCGATGATGACATTATGTAAGAAATCACCACCCCTAACTTTTTTTATACCCCCTTACATCGAACCCATGCGTTCGAACCATGTACACCTTGTGGCCATTACATTGAAACCCAATGTTTGGGTAAGGGGGCACACATATTTGAGAGACCAGGAGAAGAACTTCTCCACAACTCTCCTAGTGTATCTCATCGTGTTGAATTTAGTACCATTATTATTCTACATTTAGAAGAACCTCTAGAGCCCCATATCACTTCAGATCACTCAAGGGATGATACCCCTTATCATTCCTTCATCTTACATCAGCAACCCCATCTCTTAGACATTGTTGTTGACCAACATATGGGTTTTCTAGGAGAGAATCAGTTCATTATCTCCAAATCCTCTCTTTGGGATAGTGACACCAAGTCTGCCAACCCAGAAACTTAAAGTCCATTTGATTCATATATGCAGTACTACAAGAGATTGGTAATCCTCCATTTCCTTTCAAACTGCATAACCATAACAAAAACAAATGGCACACCACATCATTAAAATGTGTTTAGATTCCCCTTTTTCTAAATACAACATGCTTGGGGGCACCTATGCCCCTCAACCATAAAAATCCCAGATCTCAGCCAAAAACAGCACTGAAACCCCCTTTCTCTGATAGGTCGCACTTTTCATGTCATTTCTTGGGACAGGTCGCACTTTTCTACCCAGTACCTGCTACCCAGGTCACAGAACAAACCCCAAAAAGTGCGACTTGGCCTGTTCATGAGCTCCGGGTACCTATTAGTTTTTAGTTACTTGATACTTCACCATGAAATATTTTATCCAAGAAGCGTTACTTTTCTTTTTTTTTCTGAATAATACTAATTCTATTTATAAAACATACTGGTACAAAATTGCCTCAGTTTCAGCTATGTGAGCCTGAAAACTGGGCTTGATAACCATGCTTAACATAAATACTGAACTGCCCTGAGTGGGAAACCATTTCTTTTGAAGAAAATTTCACTACCTTTGGAAGGGAAACTGACATATTGTCCATGATTTTTAATATAACAGGAAAGAGGAAACTAAAATAGCATACAACTTTTCCAGCTGATGAGTAGTACAAAAAACCAAAAATTCTCCCAACATAATTGAACAACTGTACCATAGTAAGCTGAAGGGGGCAGAATTCACTGTTCATGAGCTGGGGAGGGTAGCTCCTCCACAATTCTGCACCAGTACTCATCCCTTCTATCTTGACTTTCATCCTTTGGCCCGTTTCCCTTGTTGGTGAAGTCCACCTGCATGTTATCCTTTCCCAGGTCGGAATTCACAATTCCAATGGGCACCACGGGATTAAAGACTTCATTCTTTTTCGGAGAGGGATGAGGGCTGAGCGGGGTGGGATTAGAGCCAGGCATAGGGGCGGGAGAAAAACTAGCAGACTCTTCTCTAAGGGTAACTGTGACAAAAGCTGTGAGGATAGGCTTATCAAGGGAACATTCAAAGCGAAATTCCTCTCTCTGAGAGGACTGGCGAATGGAATGACTGGCAGAAGCACACGAAGCAGGGGAGACAGGCCTGGGAGGGTTGGTAGAAGGAGGCGGCGAGGGCTCGACAAAGTGAATATTACCAAATTGGCTTGCACGACCCCTTCGACTTCGAGTGTCCGGGTAATGGCCCCAAGCTATGTCCTCAGAGGAGGAATCAGAGGCCAAACTGGTGGAAGGTCGAGAGTGGGACACACAACCTCTGCTAGCCACACAATGACACCACATCCTATGAAAAATCTGAGGCATTGTCACAGAGTTTAGCTGGTGGTGCTTGGGGCAAGAAGAGTAGGCAGTAGGCGACGGCAACCAACAAGAATCGTCAATCTAGGCATGCAAACAAGAATTCAAACAACAGAGAGCACTCTGAGTGAAATGATGACCCGACAGCGTCTCCAAACAACCAAGGAGTGTGCAGCGGCACCCAGTTTGAGTGCGAGCACTCGGATCAGCACAAGCAGTTGGGCAGAATCCACACAAAGGAGGCGAAGAGCTACAAATGATGCAATATCAGGCCGAACTATCCAGAACAAATGTCATTGCAAACCAGACGAACGGAGCGGGGTGGTGAAAAAGCCGGGCTGATAGAGTAAATGCCATGTGAGCTAGCCAAGTTAATGCAGTGATTATGGCGTTGCAGAGGGCCATATGGCCATCCCATGTGAGTTCCCTCAGAAGTCGCCAAGGGACTGACATCCCATCATCCCAAACGAACATCCGCATCCGGAACCAAGAAGCGTCACTTCAACCCTCTTCAAAATTGAATTTCTTCACTTGCAACACTCATACTAGGGGCACCACTTGGCCTCCATACTTTTCCTTACTTGTGTTGATGTTCGTCCTAAGTCACCATATTGTACTCATGTTTTTATGGTCCCCCATTGGACCTTTATTGTGTGGCAACACCATTGAGTCGCCCTTGTTTAGAGCATCTGAGTTGAGCCATCATCACATTCATGGAGTCTATCCCAAGTCCCTTTGTATCCCACTATAGTCCTCCATTCTTCATTGATTGGTCCCTCTCTTGTGTTGCACATTATGGAATTCAGTCCCACTGTCCCCTATCCCTCATGATATTGTGTCAGTCGCTGCCAAGTCATCCATGCCCTTTATGCTTTAACAAGGGAAGTCATCCATCCGCTACTCAGTACCCCCCCATTTCATCATCACCATTGGTGTCATTCTGTTAGTCACTCTACTATTTTCTCTCGTGCCTTAGTTGATGATCCCTTATTTCCTCACCTATGGCGGACCTCCTTCTGTCGACATCAGCTCATTCATTCCAGAAGACATGTCTAGAGGGCGGTGTACCTTGGTTCCAACTTCAACTATTGATCTGTGCCCTAGATCAGGCAAAGGGACTCCTTATTGCCCATTGACTTGGTTGTTTCTCACCTCTAGCTCCGTTTCAACATGATCGAGATCCGTATACTTGATGGTCCAGTGATGCAGCAAATTTCTCCGTGATTCCCGGGTGTGTGTGAGATGTCTCAACCCTCATGAGGGGGTGGCCCTATAGGTAGCTCGCCACATGCTCATGTTGAGATTGCAACAAGATGATGAGCTTAGTGGAAAGAAGTCGCCTTCACTAAGTGGGCCCACAGGCTATTTTTGGCACAAGTATATTTTTAGACTATGTCTATTTTTAGACATGTCGATCATATTCTATGAGTTGCGGGATGCTATTTGTGGATGGTTGGTCAAGTTGGAAAAATAGATGGACTTCTATTTTTAGAAATATTGGGCGGAATCTATTTTTAGATTTCCAGTCTAAAAATATATATGTCGAATATTATTAGCTCTTAATAATATTTGGACTATAAACATTATCTTATTCTCTTGGAGCACTTCAGTTAAGCGCACAGATGTGGCACATGAGCTGACCGAAGAAATTACGCTATTCCTGAGGGTTAAGTGGAGCTATTGCATGGATAATTTAGTTAGAACTTATGTGACAGAGTTTGGTGGAGTTATTGAGGTAGTTGATGGAGTTGTGTTCAGTTTAACTGAGTTAAACATAGTTGAGCTAGTTGTATCTAGTCTAACTGATTGATACACTAGTGAGAGTGGTGTGAATTAATTATTAATTAATTCACTAATTATTAACTCATTAATCAAATAAATAATACATCAGTTAACTACAGTGCATGGATAGTTTCATTGGAGACCAATGAAGAGGTAGGTGAAAGAGCAGTGTGGCTATCAGGTGGCAGAGATTGGAGCATGTGATTTGCTAGATCGGGCTTGATTAGTGTGTAGTAATTGGACATTGTACTGAGAGCTTGTGAGGAGCTTTGTATAATGATTGTTACATGATCTCTATGAAATATAATATATAGATAGTTTGGGGTTTTCAGCTTTATTTTTTCCCATAAAATACTGTGTTCATATGTGTGATTGTTTATGGTTTTAATGTGCGCATGCGATTGTTTTTATTTCCGCAATTAATGATCAATGGTAGAAGAGATTCTGTATTGTGCATGAAGTTAAAATAGTGTGTGATTTGGAGAATCTCGGTGAATAATATATCAATTAGTCAAATTTCTACATGGTATCAGAGAGATATTGATCATTGGAGAAATTGCAAAACATTGAAGCAGTTGAGTTTTGTGCTGGTGGAATTCGAATTTGCAGCAGTGTTTTCTTGGTGTCGAAGTTGATATGTCTTTCAACGGATTACGATTGGAGTATTCCCTTGAGGTCAGCTCGAATTATATTCCATGGAAGGATAGGATGGAGGCAGTGCTGGATGACAATGGGTTGAAGGAGTTCATAGATGCAGAAATTCCAAAACCTGCTTCTAGCGATGCTACCGCACTTGACGCATGACAAAAGAAGATAGAAAAGTGTCGAAGAATTCTGTTGGAAGGTGTAAAGGATCACATAGTGTCCAAACTTCATGTAAGGCTTCTCCATTCTTGATGTGGAAAGCGTTGACAGACTTATTCCAAAGCAAGATTAACCAGAGGAAGTTGGCGCTCAAGGATAAACTCAGGAACATAAAAATGGAGAAAGGCGACAATATGCCCAAGTACCTCACGAAGTTCATCCAATGCAGGGATGAGCTGGGAAGTGTGGGGGTGACTGTAGATGACGAGGAATTGGTGAGCTTGGCTCTCCTTGGGCTTCCGAAGAGATGGCATTCCTATCAGGACTCTGTCAATGGTCGGGAGAAATTGCCAGGATGGGAGCGACTTTGGTCGAATCTTATGCAAGAGGAGATAAGGCAAAGTACCAAGGATGGATCTTCATCAAATAACTCAGATGAAGAAAATTGTGCTTTGGCTGCCAAAGCAAGGAAGGGGAGAGCAACAAGAATGCTTCTCAATTTGGTGCAAAAGGCAAGAAGAAGAAATGTCTTGGCGTAATGTCTTGTTTCTTGCCTTCAATATGGTGCGAAGGCTTCACTGTCACCAACACAGACATTACGCCACTAATTGTCCACAGAAGAAGAAAAATAAACAGGCTGTTGGATTTTCAGCTGGAGAGGCTTTAGCCTCACAGTTTGAGCTATATTTTTTGCTGATCACATGCTTGGTCTCAAGTTTGATGGGTTTGGTGTGGTTTCTTGACAGTGGTGCATCTTTTCATATGACAGGAGACAAATATTTGTTTACTGATCTAGATGAGAAAGATCTTGGAGTGCACATCGAGATGGGCGATGATGGTAGATACAGTGCGATGGGTATCAATACCATTTGCTTTGAGAGGGAGTCTGGTAAACCCTTCGTATTGAAGGAAGTGATGCATGCTCCAGGATTGAAGAAGAATCTTATCTCTGTGATGATGTTATAAGATAAGGGATATGATGTTGTCTTTAGCGAAGGAAAGGCTAAGGCAACTGGTGAAACCCGGAGGATAGGGGTTTGAGTTAAGAACCTTTATCAATTACAGGTAGATGGCTGCACAACAATGGTAAGCAAGGCAGAAGGAGTGGTGAGCCGGGATGAGGACGAGCTGTGGCACAGGAGATTGGGCCACCTTCACCACGGAGCTTTGAAGATACTGCAACAGATTTCTACTGGGCTTCCTAAGGGTACTCTTGCGCAGTCAGATCAGTGCAAGGGATATACCTTGGGAAAATTTGTGAAAGCCACCTTTCATGAGAAGGATAGTCACGCCATGATGATCCTTGAGAGAATTCACATAGACGTGTGTGGATCTTTCTCAGTAGCTTCGACAGCAAAGCATAGGTACTATGTGATATTTGTTGATGATTTTTCTCGGAAGTGCTGGATCTTCTTCATGCAGAAGAAGAGCGATACATACTTAACTTTCTGTGAGTTCAAGGCACTGGTTGAGAAAGAATCGGGGAAGAAGGTGAAGGCTCTTAGGAGCGACAATGGTGGTGAATTAATCTCTGGCGAATTCAAGGACTTTTGCAATGCAGAAGGAATTCGAAGAGAGCTCATAGCGCCTCATAACCCACAGCAGAATGGGGTCGCCGAGCGGAAGAACAAAACGATCGTGGGTGCTGCATGAGCGATGTTGCATGATCAGGGCCTTCCCATACACTTGTGGGCTGAGGCATGCAATACTACAGTATATGTGCAGAACCGTTGTCCTCATAGGATACTTGGCATGAGTACTAGGAGGCGTTTTCTGGTAAGAGACCTGATATTTCCCATTTGAGGATTTTTGGTTCACCTGGGCCCATTCATGTGACCTGGGGATGCCGAGAACGGCGGAGTTGAAGGCTATGGCCCCAGGATGGCGCGGGTACAACCCGTACACCCCACAACTATCGTGTGTATTTTCCAGACAGTCGCAAGACTGTTGTGCGACAGGATATCAAATTTCATGAGGAGAAAGCCATGAAGTGTTCGCTTGAGAGGGAGTCACACTTGCATGCAGATGAGGAGATATTAGTTCCTAAGGATGAGCCACAGGATGTGGATCAGCCACAAGATGAGGTTCATGGAGTGGAAGAGACCACTCATGCAACAACAACCATCAGAGGGTGGAAGAGCACTACAGAAGCTGAGCGACTGGCTCAAGATGAAGAGAAGGTTGTAGGAGCACCTACATCACAGCGTAGACAGAGACAGTCACCTGATCGATATACTGGATACACGGCTCTTATGAGCAAGTGTATCATGACAAAGCCATCCTCTTTCGAGGAAGCTGTGGAGGATCCCGCATGGGTAGATGCCATGGTGGAAGAGTATGATTCGATTGTCAGAAACTGTGCATGGGAGATTGTCCCAAGGCCGGAAGGGAAATCAGTGGTGAGTTCGAGATGGATCTACAAAGTGAAGCAAGCAGCTGATGGGAGTGTGGAGAAGTACAAGGAAATATTTTTTGCCCGAGGCTTCTCACAGATTGAGGGGATTGATTATGAGGAAACCTTTGCACCTGTCGCAAGGTATTCTTCCATACGAAAAATTCTTTCTCTCTCAGCACAGATGGGGTGGCACATTCATCAGATGGATGTGAAGACTACGTTCCTAAACTGAGTGATTGAGGAGGAGGTGTACATAGAGCAGTCCTAAGGTTTTGAGATCTTCAGCAGCGAGTTGCATGTGTGCAGGCTCCAGAGAGCGTTGTATGGGTTGAAACAAGCACCTCGTGCTTGGTACACACAGATAGACAGTTATTTCACCGGACTTGGATTCTCCAAGAGTGAGGCGGATCCAAGCCTATACCATATTGTGGTGGAGGGTAAGTTGTTGATCATTATACTTTATGTAGATGATTTGATTTTGACGGGTGATGAACTGTTGATACTCTCATGCAAGGCTGATCTTGCAAAGGAGTTTGAGATGAAGGACTTGGGCCTCCTTTATTATTTCCTGGGATTGGAAATTTGGCAGCGCAGTGATGGACTGTTTATGTCTCAAGGAAAGTATGCCTGGGAGATACTGGAGAAGTTCAAAATGCATGGCTGCAAGCCTATTGACACTCCTCTTCCTGGTGGATGGAGGAAAGAGGATGCTACATCGACAGAGGTAGTGGATGTCACTATTTATCGATAGTTGGTGGGGTCGCTTATGTATCTGGTCAATACACGACCCGACATATGCTATGTTGTTAACCAACTTTCACAAGCTATGGTTAAGCCTACCAAGCTCTACTGGAAGGCAGGCAAGCATGTATTGAGATATCTCAGAGGCACATCGGGATATGGATTATGGTACAGATAGTCAGATGAGGTGAAGCTGTGTGGCTTCACGGATGCAGATTGGGCAGGGAGACCAACGGACAGAAAGAGAACATCTGGAGGGATTTTCAGTATCGGGTCGATAGTAGTTTCTTGGTACAGTAGGAAGCAGATATCCGTGGCACTCAGTTCAGAAGAGGCCGAGTATATGGCAGCGATTTTTGCTGCATACGAGGCTATATGAATGAGGAAGATCCTGGTCGGGTCATTCGGTTCACACTTGGATCCTACTGTGATATATTGTGATAATCAGAGTTGCATCAAACTCTCGGTTAATCCAGTATTTCATGATAGATCTAAACACATTGACGTCCGGTATCATCATATCAGAGATTGTGTGTAGCGGAAGATCATGTTACTTTCATACATTCCCACGGAGGATTAGGATGCTGATATCTTGACAAAGGCGCTCACCAGGAGAAAATTCAAATACCACAGGGGCAGGATAGGAGTGGAAGATAATCCTTATCTTGTTGAGAGGGAGTGTTGAGATTGCAACAAGATGATGAGCTTAGTGGAAAGAAGTTGCCTTCACTAAGTGGGCCTGCAGGCTATTTTTGGCACAATTCTATTTTTAGACTATGTCTATTTTTAGACATGTCGATCATATTCTATGAGTTGCGGGATGCTATTTATGGATGGTTGGTCAAGTTGGAAAAATAGATGGAACTCTATTTTTAGACATATTGGGTGGAATCTATTTTTATATTTCCAGTCTAAAAATAGATATGTCGAATATTATTAGCTCTTAATAATATTTTGATTATAAACATTATCTTATTCTCTTGGAGCACTTCAGTTAAGTGCACAGATGTGGCACAGGAGCTGACCGAAGAAATTACGCTATTCCTGAGGGTTAAGTGGAGCTATTGCATGGATAATTTAGTTAGAACTTACGTGACAGAGTTTGGTGGAGTTATTGAGGTAGTTGATGGAGTTGTGTTCAGTTTAACTGAGTTAAACATAGTTGAGCTAGTTGTAACTAGTCTAACTGATTGATACACTAGTGAGAGTGGTGTGAATTAATGATTAATTAATTCACTAATTATTAAATAATTAATCAACTAAAGAATACATCAGTTAAATATAGTGCATGGATAGTTTCAGTTGAGACCAGTGAAGAGGTAGGTGAAAGAGCAGTGTGGCTATCAGGTGGCAGAGATTGGAGCATGTGATTTGCTATATTGGGCTTCATTAGTGTGTAGAAATTAGAGATTGTACTGAGAGCTTGTGAGGAACTTTGTATAATGATAGTTAAATGATCTCTATGACATATAATATACAGATAGTTGGGGGTGTTCATCTTTAATATTTCCCATAAAATACTGTGTTCATATGTGTGATTGTTTATGGTTTTAATGTGCACATGTGATTGTTTTTATTTCCGCAATTAATGATAAATGGTAGAAGAGATTCTGTATTGTGCATGAAGTTAAAATAGTGTGTGATCAGGAGAATCTCAATGAATAATATATCATTTATTCAAATTTTTACAACTCGGATGACCTCTTCATCGCAGCCTTCGATGCAGCTCCATATATTTGATGATGTCAGCCTTAGCCACTTGCAACGCCTCTTTGATTTGCATGTATCAGTAAGATTTTGCGAGCCCTTCCCCGTTGATAAGGGGAATTTGGGTTGTATTTGTATCTCATGTACTCAAATATTATTGCATAAGTCCTGGCTATTATCCTAGGCACAACATGTATGTGGGATTCATCCTTATATATTTTCTCTGGCTCATATTTATGCCAGCATGTACTTTATAGTTTGGTCCCTTGTTTACTGGACGCACTATTATTTTGTACTTTGTCTTAGCGGGCATAGGTATGCCTCCCCCGCCACCTCTAGCATAGGTACCCTCTCATAAAAAGAGAATTTTTGCACCTATAAGTCTCATCTCCTCAGGGTCTAGCTCTCCGACACATTAGGCTACATTAAATTTCTCTCTCTCACTTCCCTTTTGATGTCTGGTGATTGAGTTCTTACAACGTACTTCGGTCATATGATTTTCTCCTAACACTCGCTCGCTGGGGGGAATATGTTACACCAGTTTTTGGTCATCTAACCTATTATCATTAGATATACCCAAGTACACCATGTAAGACCAATTTTACCCTAAGTATAATTGCTTTCACTATGTGAAATAACTTAATAAAACACATTTATTAGGTTGTTTATGGTCTAAACAGGAAACCACAAGGGGAAATATTAAACAAATCTATATTTGTTTGGTTTTCCTCATGGAATAATTAATTAAACAATAATTTAATTATTATTCTTGGTCATATTTAACCCAAAACAAGGAAATTAATTCGATAAATCCTTATTTATCTTCTTATTTTCTAGGAATAATTATTTAAATCTTATTTAAATAATATTCCTTGTTAAATATGACTAAATTATTTATAAATGATTAAATAAATGATTATTTATTTAATTATCATTCAACCACTTCCTTAAAATAATAAATAAATCATTTATTTATTATTATTTACAAATAAAGGGATTTGACCCAAGTCAAATGCCTTTTCCCTCCAACAAATATAATAAAATATTCCATAAAATGTGGATCTAGATTTGGTTAATATTATTTTAATCATGCACCAAGATCTAGAATGACCCAATATTTTGTTATAAATAGGATGGTTTCTCCTACCATTCTTCACCTTTTGTTGCCTATTAGATCACTCTGGATCTATGCTCTTGGTCTGACTTTGAGCCATTATCATTGTCAAATTTTCCATTATTTCACTTTGTGAGCTCCTTTTGAGTTCTATGTTTGTCTGGGTTTCCTACACCAACAAGAGAGAGAAATTCTATATATGAAGTGCTGAGGAATTTCAAGAACCCATCCCATTGAGGAGAATTGGAAACACCTCTCTTGTTTTCCTCCCAGGTGCCCTTAATATAAAATTCTTTCAAAAATATTGTTCTTGTCTTGTCTATTGGATGTATGGAGTAAAACCTTATTTTTACTGCTTAATATCTTTTTTATGCATAGATCAAGATTTTTGCAGCATTTGTCTTGATCAAATAACTACAGATCTGAAGATATTGGCAGCCATATTTGATGTTAGGGCTATAAGTTATGCATATATAAAGTGGTATTTTTTCGTACACTTCGGCAAAATATTCATACTAACATTCACCACTGGTTTTGTAGTTTTGCTTACATTTCCATCAGTGGAATCTAAAATTTCATCCAACTCATGTCTCCACTCACTTTCCATTATTTGCAATTCACTTTCATTGTGTACCAATGAAGATGAAGATTTAAATATAGAGTTGGAACATCTCGATGGAGAATCATCAACTACTTCATCCACAATTTGGAATGTTGGATAATATTTATCCTCTGTTCATGGTTTAACCGACCAACAACATTGAGTGTAATTTTCTAGTTTAATTCCAAGAGTTGATAAAATTCCTTGTGAATCCTTCAATACATTCTTAAGGGATTCTACAATTTTAGTGTCTATGGATATTGAATCATATTGTGACAATATATCAATGTTTTGTATTGTTTCTTGGTGCAATTTATTCCAAATGTTTTCTTGCTTCTTATGGTATTTATTAAAATGAAGCCCTTGGGAATTTGATTCTTCTTCAATAATTTTATTAAGGGTTCCAACATAATGAAGCAAGTTAGTGAAATCATAGGCCCTCTCCACTCCAACCATCCCACCAACTTTGCTAAAGAAGTTCTCACATAAATATGACCCAGTCAAGTGAAAAACACATCGCAAGTTAGATTATTGATCTCGAAACAATCTCATCAACAAAACTACAAAATGGAAAGAAATTCTCACATCTTGATATGCCTCTCTGATGATGAATTTTATGTTGGCATTAGTATGAGATTATTTTTGTATGCAACATAACCATAATGCGAAGAAATGATGAAATTGTAAAGAATTTCACACTCTTTCCCAGAGGCTCAAACTATGAGACATAAATATGTCAATGTAGTCAACAACAATCATTAGGTAAGTCTATGTAACTAGTGTCCTCTCTAAATTTCCACTTGGTGTACTTCTCAACTCTTTCAAACACCTATGAACATGCCTTGAAGCAATGTGTTGTGAAGAACCCCAATTTTGTCAATCCATTGTCTCTATATCTTCACACTTAAGCTTGTGATCATCCACATTAAAAGTGTGATAAAACATTCTTACATGGCCAAAACTTAAGTACTCATTTCCTAAAACTAACTCTCATCGACCACTAAACAAAGGATTCACTAGATTTTTTTTGTTGTGGATGTAATCTTGGTCATGCAATCCTGTTATATTGCAACCATTGTACAACCTATTTAGCCTCCACCCTTCCCAAGGAATTTTATATCGAAGAATTGATGTTGAAGAATAATCCTTCAACATAAGTTTTCTTCTTCTGCTATCCCCATCTGAGGAATTATCAACAATAGGTCCCAAATTGTTTTCTACGTGTTTCTTCCACATAAATTCTACCTTTTTCCATTGTTGATAAAAAAAATTGCATTGAATTTATTGCATGTTGGATGAATAACCACAACCAAACGAGGAAATTTTTCATGTAGAAGGGTTTGCAATAATAACACGTGCATAATGCCCAATAACATTGTTTTTAAAAGAATTTGTTATAATCTCATAGCCTGTGTCTCCCTCGCCAATTGTCACCAAGAAATGTGATTGGCATTGATGTTCTTCTTGCAAACCACAAAACCCCACTAGTGTATTGATTTTTCTACCCACCTAACATATCTTTTCACAATTGTTTCATCTTCAGCAAGGCATATAGGAATTGGTCCATATATACCATGTTTGGATTTATAAGAAGCATAAAATTTTGCGACTGCCTTAAAAATGTGCTCGTGCTCCCCTAGGATATATGTCAATGACTTTCTAACTTGCCTTAAATTTGTAGATATTGAAGGACCATCCAGATTCAAGATAATAAAGTTATGTAATCTATGACCTCCCCATAACTTGATCATCTCATAAAGGGATTTTGTGGATTTATTATAACTTCTCCCTACTTTTTCATGAATCAAGTTATGAAATATATCCTTGAAAAAATCCCAAACTGCATCTTTACCTTGTAATTTTCCTTGCTTATGTGCCTCAAAAGCATCCTTACCAAACCTAAAGACATACTTCCTTTGTGCCGATTCAAACAAATTTTCCTTTAGAGATCTCATTCTAATAGAGATTGTAGCAAACTTTTTCCTCTCCCACCAAAGAGCTCACATTTTTGATCTATGGTTAGCATTTGTAACCCTTGCAGCATTCTTCAATTCATTTTGAGTCCAATAGTCCAATATTCTACCTTTTCCTATATCTCGTTCACTTCTTTTATTGGTGCACCTTGATTCATGATATAATCGCATCCTAAATTCATTACATTCTGGAACCAACTTACAAAATCTACATGTTAATGAATCAAAAGGGATCCATGTTTCAGAACCCCTCTGGAAATGAATATGCCTATATGTACCATCAATATGACATTCAATACCCTCATAACATACCAAGATCTTGGTATGCTTCTCTATGGCCCATAATTTTCCACCCCTTTGATCATCCATTAGGAAATAATTTGTTTTCAATCTCTCCCCATTTCTATCAATATAAGGATACCAATACCCCAACATTGTAGTAACAAGGGAGACAATTGAGCTATAATAAGATGACAACACAATAAAAAACAAATAAATTAGAAGTAATATAAATAAAGTAATATACAAATTCATATTAAAGTTTAGTCTAAACTATTAATTAACCACTAATTAACACACCTGAAGTAGAAGGAGTTGCACTTGTAGAACCCCTATGTAATACTGATGGTGATGATGGCACTAAGAACCTAGTCAAACTTTATTGGGACTTATCATTGGTAGGCTTCTTAGGTCTCCCAACTGTGCCACTCCTCAACCCAGTCTCCCGATGTGAAGCCTCATTTGTAGTAGTAGTGGTGTGATTCTTTGTTTTCATGTGTTCATTTAGAGAACTAAAAATATTACCACTTTTCGGCACTAAAAAAAACCATTTAGTGCATTGTGTACATTAGACTCTCATTTTTTTCATTTCCTTATAGTCTGCAAGTGTTGCTTCCAACACCTTGAAAAAATTAGGCTCTTGTGTCTTGTTGAGATCATCTAGAAGTTTGAATGCTTGATCAATATGAAATCAATCTCCAACCATCGTTGTTTGTTGTACTTTGTTACATGAAGGAATTTCACTACCACTTGGCATTGAAAGGGGTTGTTGATGGTACGTTGTTTTCATATGATGGTTTTTGAAGTTGCACATTGTTCGCGCTGCCAAGGATACATCACCTATTCCATAATCAATGCCACAAATTTCACAATGGATATTTATTTTAGATTCTCCCTTTTCTAAATATACTTTGAGAGTAAGTTTCTCATTAACAAACTCTTCCATTAATCTTTTCACTTTTTTTTCCCAAGCTGCCAATACATAAGGATCAACAATTGTGGCTTCTTCCACTGAAAAAGGCATATTTTCAAATCTTGGTTGTTTATGCATAGGTTCCTCCACATTCTCTTCAATGTTTTCAAAGATTGGTATTGTTTCCAATACATTTGAACCCTTTGTTTTCACATCAAATGTGCCTAGTTTCCTCTTGATGCCTAAAAGTGTTTTATAAACTTTCCATTTCTTCTCTTGCGTTAGATTTAAAGCTAATCCATCTTGGATAAAATCAAAAGGGTATTCAATGATTCCATCATCCACAATTTAATCACGGATTTCAGCAAATGTACAACCTTCTCGACACCTGGCAATGCCAATGACAAATTTCTCTTCATTGATAGAAATTTTATAAGACAATTCCATCTGTTTTTGCACATAAATAAATGAAAAAGTAAGTAAAATTCCACAAACATATTGGTTTATTATGAAAAAAAGAGAGTAAAGAAGCAAGGTATGAACTTTCAATTCAAAGCTCCAAAAAACATGAATAACTCTTACTATTGTGATGAGATACCTTGATTCAAAATGTACTATCGATGGATTCATCAAATGGAAATAAAACCAGAAATAAAATAGATTACTATAATAGATTTGAGAGTTGATTTATTGAGTCAAACATTGAAAAACTTATAAGCACGCTTAGGCCCTGAATCTGCTTCAATTTTTGCATTATTAACATCATTTGTTTTGTGTCCTAAAGAGGTCAAAACCAAACCACCGTGGCTTTTACTATTCGTTGGTATGAAATGGATTTTATTCAATTTATTGTTCACTGGTATCTAGGGCTTGTGAGAGATAAAGACATTTTTTTTTATGTTTTTGGAGCTACCAATGGGTAAGGACAGTGTTTGATCTCTATGTTTTTGGAACTACCTTGTGGATCCACCATAGTTCTAGTTTCAAAGAACGATGGCACATGGAGAATGTGTGTGGACCATCTAATCTTGAGCATAATCATAATAAAGAACTAATATCCATTATCACACATTGACAACCTATTAAGTCAACTTTAGGGAGACAAATATTTCAGTAAGATCAACCTCAAGTCTAATTATCATCAAATCTGTATCAAGACAAAGGTTATGTGGAATACATCCTTCAATATGTGACAAGGACGGCTTGCATGGCCACTTATGCCATTAAATTTTACCAATGGCCTTGAAATAGTCATGGGATGATGAAAAAAGTGATACAACCACATCTTGACTCAAATTTGTGCTACGACCAGAAACAATAGTCCAGGTTAAAGCCTCAGTGAGTGTAGATTCTGTGTAATCTAAAACCTGGGTTATGAATTTCCATCTAGTCATCAAGTGTACATATCAATGATTATATCAGTATGGTGGTCCCTATTATACATCTTAATCTTAGAATTGTCCTTCTTGACCTCATTATCCTCAGGCTCTAACTACTCAATCTGTTGTGAGTGATGACTCTATTTTCTTGTGGCAATCTGATTTTGGTATGCTCAGTTGTGACAGTCATGGAGTTCATTTATTTGTACAAAAATTGGTTTCTGGCATCCATATATTGGATATGAATAAAATATCAACCAACTCCCCTCATTGGAAGAGAATATGCCACATACTTTACATCTAATACATTAACAATTTGACTTCTAATGAAAACGTTATACACCAACAATGCAAGCATCCTTAACTAACTATCTTTTCCATTCATTGGATCACATTTATTATGGAAGTGTTAAACACCAGCAATGTAAATATCATTAACCATCCATATTTCCCATTCAAAGGATATGCATAATGTCACATATAGATCATATTTCTTACGAAATATATATATACATAATGTCATTGCAACTAGATTTGAACTTGAGAAATTTAACCTTGCAGATTTTATGGTTAGAGAATGATGTTCTCCAGTTGCTATAGAATGAGTTAAAATTATAGATAGGACAACTTGAAAGGAAACTAGAATTAAAGAAATTGCATGCCATGTGGTGAGTTAATGTGCACAACACATTATTAATCACTATACATGGGAGCACGCCATTGAACACGAAACCTATATACTTTGTCAACTGCCATATATTGAACTTTTCTTCACTAGTGTATATATATA
This sequence comes from Pinus albicaulis, assembly GCA_034641835.2. Taxonomy (NCBI): domain Eukaryota; kingdom Viridiplantae; phylum Streptophyta; class Pinopsida; order Pinales; family Pinaceae; genus Pinus; species Pinus albicaulis. Next base: position 54,402,521 of record CM076573.1, on the reverse strand, counting down.
TATAAGAAGATTCAATAGTCGTGCAAATGAAATTAATGAGAACAGGTCAAGAGAACTTACCGAAAATTCTAGGAACATAGGTGCAGCATATACAACAATAGTTTTTTAACCAATTTCGGTACTCATAGAACCTTAATGCACATTACTCAAACACATATAATAGCTATTAAATGCATGGTGGGAAGACCAACGTAAGTAATAGAACACATAGTGACATGCTATTCTAACAATGCATTATGCCCAGTAATGAATCAAAGGTTGCACATGTTATGTCATACCCTGTATTGGAATGAAGAATTACACATGACACCTTGCCCCAACATGAATAATTAATGATGACACATTTTGTAACAAAATACTATTCTTAGTGTTACATCATTCGCTATGTTGGAATGGAGAATTACACATGACACCTTTCCCCAACATGAATAATTAAAGATAGCACATTTTGTAACAGTATACTATGCTCAGCGTTACACTCACATATAACATCATGCGCAACAAGTTAAAGAAATATGTCTTTCCAATGGTTGAGATAAACTATCACACTTGATATCATGCCCCATCATGAATACATAATGAAAATAGATTGAGTTTACATACCATTAGTTTGTATCAAAACTTCATGATGAAATAACACATAGAAATTAACCAAAATATTATGGTGGGGAAACACATATTTGAATGGAAATATGTTATGACAATGCAATTTGAGGCTACACAAATTGCATAGTCTTTAGTTTCTCTTGATTTCTATGTAAGACAGTCAAGTATAGATACAACCATTAATTTGGTATGGTATTCTCTATTCTTTTGTATACATGTGCATGAGAAAACTAACCACTGCAATTCCTTAGAAAGGCATACGTAGATAGAACAAAGTAACGAAGAAAACTATCAGTTGCACCATCCTTAAAGAGGGCATAGAATAATTTCTAGGGCAGCGATAACATAATATCTAGGCACAACGGTAGTAATACCAGAACTTATACAAGGAAACACTAGAAACATATTTATAATAAGCCACAGTAATACTATGCTCAGTGTTACAATCACATATAACATCATGCGCAACCAGTTAAAGAAATATGTCTTGTCAATGGTTGAGATAAATTGTCACACTTCATATCATGCCCCATCATGAATACATAATGACATCACATTGGGTTTACATACCATTAGTTTGTAGAAAAAATTCATGATGAAATAATACGTAGCAATTAACCAATAATATTATGGTGGGGAAACACATATTTGAATGGAAATATGTTATGACAATGCAATTTGAGGCTACACAAATTGCATAGTATTTAGTTTCTCTTGATCTTTATGTAAGACAGTCAAGTATAGCTACAACCATTAATTTGGTATGGTCTTATCTATTCTACTGTATACATGTGCATGATAAAACTAACCACTGCAATTTCCTTAGAAAGGCATACATATATAGAACAAAGTAATGGAGCATACTATCAGTTGCACTGTCCTTAAAGAGGGCATATCATAATTTCTAGGGATAGCGATAGCATAGTATCTAGGGACAACGATAGTAATACTAGAACTTATACAAGAAAACACTAGAAACATATTTATAATAAGCCACATTCATACTATGCTCAATGTTATAATCACATATAACATCATGCACAACCAGTTAAAGAAATATGTCTTGTCAATGGTTGAGATAAACTATCACACTTGATATCATGCCCCATCATGAATACATAATGACATTAGATTGAGTTTACATACAGTTGGTGTCCCGTGATTTGGAATATTGGTAGAACAAATGCACAGGGTAACATGAAACCAGTCTTTGGAGTCCAAGGACCTAACCTTCCTGGACTTAGAGAGGCCTCTCTCTATTAGATGCATAGGATGTGTTCTTGTTTGCTTTAGATGGTTTATTTTAGGCTAGTTTTTAAGTGCAGGGTTTGTTGATTTCTTTGGTTGGGTAAGATGAATAGGTAGAATAGGTGGAGTGAGAGGTCTTCAAATCATTGGGAAATGGAGTCAATGAAAGTCATGGGTATCTCAATAATGAATCAAAATGCATTACAGGGCCAATCTAGTAAGGTTAATGGATCCTTAAGGTTATGTATGAAGTGGGATGGACATCAAGTTGGGGAAGATAAGGTAGGACAAAGGGAAGTGAAGTATCCTTTGTCATATACCCATGAACAAGAAGGTCTTAAATATGATAAGAAAAAAGACACTAATCATGAGACAGGGAAAACCATTTACTCAATGACAATACTTAAAAAAATAAATATCCAAGATAAACATTCCAATGAAACAAAGAAAGCAAGAAGGCTTATCTAAATTTAGTAATTTCACCTTTAGAATTGGAAAACATATAAGATGACACAATAACTTTCATCAATCAAAGAGGGAACTCCTAGACATTGTTGATCAAGCTACAAAAAACTCTGAGGCAAACTGATAGGCATGGACAAAGGGCAAGATCAGAACAAGACCTCCTTGGCTTAACCTAATAAGTAATACTTCAAAGAGAGATTTCAAAAACATAGTTTAGATAGCATCAAATAATTAGGCCTTGCCATGAATCATATTTGTAAACTAGCATATTAATCCATAGATGAAACAAACAAGAATAAGGAGGCTTAAGGAGCAACTAAGAATTCCTTAAACACACCCAGCAGAGGAAAACATCAAGGCAATAGAAGGCAGGAGGACTAAGGTGCTTCAAAGAGCATTTCTCAACCTATAATTTTATGTTCTATTGCAACAAAGAAGGATGAAACATAATGATAACAAGAAAACATGAACAAATTAAGAATACATCACCATTAATCAAGATTAGGGATCCTGCAAACAAGCTTCTCCATTATCAATCCAAGCAAGCCATTCATAAACTCCACAACACTAGTTTATTCTCCAAGCTCATAAAAAACATGTATTGCTCTCAAAACTTATCAAATGCCAACATTTACAATGAATCCCTCGTGCTCTATTTAACTCAGCAAAGGAGGGAAAAACCCCTAGATAGGGTTGGAAATTGTCAAAATCACTCATAAATATCATTTATGCCTAAGAGACCATGCAAGGCCCAAGGTACAAAATATCTCATGAAATAAATGCTAAAATAACTTCTTGCACCTAATTATAGAGTGATTTTCCTTAAAAAAACTAAAATATTATTTTTCAATAAATGAGTTTGTTTTGTTGACTTTTGGTCCAAAACACACTAAACAGTCCATTTGCACAACACCACTTTTAGCAGAAAATAGGCTCTTTTGCAACCACGTTTTGGACCCCTTCCTGATGTCAGATTTGGCTTCATAATGGCTCGTTAGAAAGCCTGATGAGTCTAATTTCCAAAAATTCTTATAGCTTCCTGATCCAGCTCCTATAGCCTAGTAAAAATGTCAAAATACCAAGATTTACATTAGCGCAGCGCTAGGTTTGAAATAGTGGCATAATGGTGAAAAAAGAGGGGGTTTTTGACCTTTTTAGGGGTCAAACCTGCTCCAAATCATTTTAAACTTGGTGAGAAAAGTGTGCTAGGTGTGAGAAATTCAAAAATGTTGAGTTATCCTCCTAAGGATGCTCCAAAAAACAAAAAGTTTTCCAAATTTTCTCAAAATTGGTGGAGACCTCCCTTAAGGGGTCTTGGAAAATTGTTGAGAAGCCTCAGCCAAAACTCCAAGGCTATCATGCTTTTTTTCCTCCTTTAGGGTTTGGACTTCAAGGAGGGCTTCCTTCAGTTTGGTACAAACAAGATTGTGTTTCATGGCATAGTACTTTGTCATCTTTTTCTGGAGGGCCAAACCTCTTTTTATCTTCTTGAAGTGCTTGTGCTCATTCTTATAATACTGAATGATGTATTGGGCCATGCCAAAATCTCTCTCCCACTCATTGATTTATGCATCCTTGATTTGGAGTAGCAGTCTGGTGGCCATCTCCTTATCCTCATTATCACTTTCTAAGTCAATGAATTGAGGATTTTGAGTAGATAGCTTGCTCTTCTTACCTTTCTTAACCTGGTCCATATTTTCTTTGCCCTTGTCAAGCCTTGGAGTTGATGCAGATGGAAAGTTCCCTTGCCTTTTGGAGGCAAAAAACACTTTCCTTGGCCCTCTTTCATAGGTGCATGTAAGAGGTGTGGTGGTGGTTTTAGTAGTGTCTTCATCATGGCTATGACGTTTGGTGTTGCCATCAGCTCCTTCACTTTTACTAGGATCTTCATCAATCATTACTTGCTCTGTTTCATCACTTCTCTTTTGATCCTCAACACCATCATCATCATTACCTTCTTTACTGCCTTCTACACTATAGCTTGGTCTTCATTTGGGCTATCAGCCCCTGCACTTGCTTCATCTTGGTTTTGTTCATTACTAAGGTCTTTTTCTTCTTCATCATTCCTTGCACTGTTATCATTTTCATGTTCACTAGGAGGCTGATTGGTGTCATGGTTGTCATGAAAAATGTAATGATTGTCATGACTATCTCCTTTGTTGTCTTGTTTCTCACTGCCTGTCTCATCAGTGTCATCCTCTTTGTCACTGTCCTCTTCTTCAAATTTTGTTTCTGCCACATCATTTTATTGTTAATGTCCTTTTATTTCCTCTTCACCATCTGCTGCTTCTTCATGTTCATCATCTTCTTCCATATTGTCATTGTATTCATCATGAATTTGCTTACTGTAATGATCACTGCTCCTATTTTCATAATTATTTTCTTCATCTGTCTCCATGTCTTCTACCTCTTTCTCACTATATGTTGGCTCATCCTCATATTCATCATTTGTTTCCATTAATATGCCTCAACATGATTCTCTTGGTTTTAAACATTCTCATCAAACTCATCTTCATTATGGACCAATTTATCATAAACTTCATCTCGATCTTCATGTGATTCTTCATTTCCACTTCCTCCTTCCCCTGATGCATCAAGAGAAGGATAGGAAGGGAGGTTTGCCTGTGGTGAGGGTACTTGTGCAGATGAGGAGGGAAAATTTGGTTGAGGGGGAGGCTGGGGGTTGTGAAGGCTTCATGTTCTATGAATACCTCCCAAGGTATACCCTGCTGCTCCAACTGATATAATACCACCATCTTGATCAAGGAATGGTGGAACAAGCTATGCATTTTTTGGGATGGAGTCCTCCTCCAGACAATAGAAGACATTTTCTAAATGATCCTATAGAGATAGTAGGGAAATTTGAGAACCTTAACTCTTGTGAAATGCATGAGGATTCTGACATGGTAGGAATAGATCCTAGAGTAACTCCCCTCATAGATGAAGTATTTCATGATAACCAACATCAAGGGTGAAAATATTTGTTTGAGGTGTGAGAAAGGGAAAACTATCTTGCTGCCTCCTCTATACCTTGTTTCGATGAATGGCTCAAAAAAGTCTTTGTCCAATTTTCCCTTCTTAAACCACTTCTCACCCATAGCAGGGATACCTGTGGCCTTAGAGATAGCACCTACTGAGATCTCAAAATCCACTCTTGCAAGGCTTGAGTGCTTATTATGTAAGTTGAGAATGAGGGGCCTTGTATGCTCAGGGTGGATCTTCACTTGTTTGACCTTATCACAAAATTGAAAACATCTTGCATTCTGAAAACATGACAAGATCCTAGGAGAGGAGGTGATGGCCACTGTGCTTTGAGGTTCCAATTCATTTAATTTTACTCCCTTATGTTTTGGTCTCAAAGGACTTTGACCTTTACCACTACCACTGTTGTTCTTAGCTCCTGATATAATGATAGGATATTTTGGTTGACAACCTAGGGTTTGGTGAAGGAAGGTGAAAATGGTGATGAAGTCAACTTTGGTGAATGAGTGATGTGGAGGCTAGGGTTCTTAGGATTGAGTAACTTTGGAGCCTAAGGAGGCCTTTCTCGAAATTATATTGCAGCCACCCTAACTTAGTTACCCCCACATAACATCAAACTAGTTTCAAGGAGGTTCAAAAGAAAAGGCTTATTTGCATGCAAGACCTAGGGTTTACCCACTTAGGGTTGAACTTTAAAAGCAAAAAAAGACTAAAATCAATTTGGAAAATTACTTGGGGATAAGAAGAGAGTGCCATCTACTAGTGTTAGCATTTTGTGAACCCTTGGAGACGAGATGGAGGACAAAAAATTGACCTTGAGGCAATATTTTTCTCCTTTGGAGGTTCTCTTCATTTTCGCAACACCCTGCCCAAGCTGTCGGGTTGGCCTATTAGCGCAGCACCGATAGGCCTGCCCGTGGGTTAGCAAAGTGTCGGGCGCTGGTAGCAGTGTTGGGCGCTGGTAGCAGTGCCGGTCTTCGAGCAAGTCAGGCCTGCGTTTGTGCAGCACCCAGGATTAGTGCAGCACTAAGAAAAAATTGCACAGTGCCGTGTTGTTCTGAAAGGGCAAAGGGTGGATTAGCGCAGTGCCCGTTAAACACACACATGGTGTATGAAGAAAGATAAACAAACATATAGAAAGATAAGCATGAGATGCATTTCCATTACACATATATGTACATTTATATTACATGAATGTGACTCTTGGATTCATCTTCCAAGGTCACTTGGACTCCTTTGTGACTTTTTTCCTTCCACACCTACCCATAGAGGATTAGGTGTTCAAAATTCCCCCCCTTAATCTGAAGGGTTATGTGTGAGTCCAAGAAGAGAGTTGTAATACAAATTTGCAAAGTATGCATGGCAACACTTAGGCTAAATCAGCTCTTTGAAATGTTGGCATAAAGAGGTGGTTTAAGGATGACCACCAACACTGGAACACAATGCTTATTGCAGTTCCTAGAACTCTTCCAAAACTGGCAAGGAGCTAAGGGCTTCTACTAGAGGAATTGCCTCTCATATTTGAAGAGGGAGACCTTCAACCTAAAATAAGGGAAGTATACAACATGTGATGGTTTAAGGATGACCACCAACACTAAAATGCTTGATGCATTTCCTAGAACTCTACCAAGGCTAGCAAGAAGCTGAAGTCTTCTGCAAGAGGAAGTGATCCGAATTATTTGAAGAGGAAGAATATGAACCTCACATAGATGGTTTAAGGCTGTCCACCAACCAAAGGCATGCTCATGGGCATCTGTGTCTCTGGCTACAACTCTGAATCTAGAATGAGAGATTGTGGCTCAGGCTCGCTTGAATTTCTGTGTCTCTAGCTACAAATATAAATATGCAATGAAAGGTTGTGGCACAGGCCTACTTGATCTGACTTCGAAGCTTGTAGATGACCACCATTTTCCCCCCTGTCAGGTACAAGGTGAGATGATGGTGAAAACTCAACTGCAAGTTTGCTCAATATTCAAGAACAAGTTCTGACATGTGACTTAAACATCTTCTTGGCTGTTGATGCCCATTGCCAAGAAGCGATCCATCCAAGATGAATCTTTTTTCTTGCAGGAGGATTTTTTCTGAAGCATCTGTGTGAATAATGGGTGTGCCGACCACAGTGCTTGCATGGGTGAAGATCAAAATATTGATCTTTCATATGGCCGATGAGATCATAGTGTTGGCATTTTACAATTTTTTATTGTCGTTGTGGAAGTGGAGCAGGATCTGGAACAGCTGTAGGTGAACTGTCATAAATGAATTTGGCACTCTGAAATTTGATGGGCTTGGAGTAGTCCAGAATATGAAAGGACACATCCTTGTCATATCCAAGAATAGTTTTGTGCTTGTTGTGGACAATCTCTTCCCAAGGTCTGATGATGGGCTTGGGAAGTGCAGACTGAACTGCTGCATTTGTATGTAAATCTTCTCTTGTACAAGGAACTGAATGTGAATCATCTGCAACTTTATATTCTTGATGTTGATGAGAGTCCTTCTCAATTTTCTGAATAGAAACAAGTTCATAATGGTGACTCTTTTTCTAAATTTCATCTTGCTGAAGCTGAGACTCCAACTGCAAAAACTCAATCTTGTCTTGTGCATCTTGCAAGAAAGTTTGAATATTAAAAAGAGTGTTCTTGCCCATTTTTACCATATCATGAACACTGGAATGAATGAGGTTATTCAAAAACTCTAATCCATCATTTATTTTAGCCATTTTTCTCAACAACTTAGGCTTCAAGAAATAAAGGGTGTTGGCTTCAACCGATAATGCACCCATTTAGAATGTGATTCAACTTACTTTCAAAAGAATACAAGTTACTTCAAAGACCCTTTTATTTCATGAACTTCCAATTATGGAATTCCCTAAGAAAAAACACTACTACTCAAATTATGGAGGACCTCAAGGTGTAGACTTTGACCCTCTACAAAATTCTGAATGAACCCAATAGAATAATTTCTGAATGCTGCAAAAGGTTTCTTAATGTTGTAGAAAATTTCTGAATGCTACAAAAATTGATTCCTAAATGTTGCAGAAAATTTTTGAGTGCTGCAAAAACGACCAGAATTTTTGCAAATTTACACAGGCCACAAAAACAAATGGCTCACACAAGGTTGAACTGGTTATGAACGTATCAACTCTGATACCATGTTAAACACACACATGGTGTATGAAGAAAGATAAACACACACATAGAAAGATAAGCATGAGAGCATTTCAATTACACATAGATATACATTTATATTACATGAATGTGACTCTTGGATTAATCTTCCAAGGTCACTTGGATTCCCTTGTGACTTTTTTCCTTCCACACCTACCCATAGAGGATTAGTTGTTCAGTGGCGCCAACCCTTTTTTGCGTAGTGCCACTGATTTGCGCAACACCATAAAAACTTGCCTAGAAACAGCTAGAAAACCCTATTTTTCTTCCTGAAGCTTTTTTCTCTTCACCAAGTGCTAAAATGAGTTTGAAATGAAACTAAAACTCATTTATACCCCTTGATAAAAATTAAATCAAACTTATAAACCCACTTTACTATGTTTTCAACCTTTTTTTCATTTGACTGATACATATTATATCTTTTGTAGGGGTATTGGAAGGTCGTCTCAAGGCATCTTTTCTTCTTTTGTGGTGATGGTTGGCTGAGGGGATGCAGATGTCTTTTACATCCCTTTTTATCTTTGAAAACCTAGGCACTGTTCAAACTATATTTGGCATGTATTTAACAAACTGAAAACATTATTTTTATCCTTTTTGGCATTTTTTGATTGCAGGTCCTAAAAAATGTCCTTTACATCCTTGCTGAATTTTTTTGGCAGTAACATATTTATTTTTTACAAAGAGTTTTAAGTAAATCATACCATGCCCTGTGTTCCCTTGGTCACTTCTGATTTTCTGTAGGTGCCATAACACAGGGTTTTTGGTCTTTTTTGTCATTGTTTGGATTTTTTCAGCCTTTAGTCACCCGACAGGGATTTTAGGGTCAGCATGATTTTCATTTCAGCATTTCACCTCATGTTTTCTTTATCTTCACCATATTGAATACCTTTGGCTATACCTAGAAAGCTTAGGCCCCCCTCACACTGATACTCTTTACAACTTCTTCCTTTGGTGCACTAAAGTAATGCTGCTTTGACAAACCCTAGAGAACACCTTGGACATCCTTTGAAAGGATTCTGTTGTTATGAAGGAGGAATTATCATCTTCATTTGACCTATTTTTTCTATCTTTCCAAACTCTTAGGTTTTAGGGTTGTTAGAGAAAAAAAAGCAATGTTGTCTTCTAAGTTCTCTATTGCCCTTTCAAGTTCATTCAGTCTATTCAGTTCACCTCTCCCTTTTCCATTATTCATTCATGATTTTTGAAAATCTTCAATGTGTCCTTCGTTGTGTTTCCTTGCCTTCTGTCTTGGTTGTATTTGTGATGGTTCCTTGCTTGGCAACACTATTTTGTCAACCAATCTCAAAAACCCTGAATCTCATTGTACATAGGCCTATTGCCTTTCCTTGTTGTGGATGTCTTCTTGTGATGATTTCACCCTATTACCTTACCTATTTTATGCTGATGGAAATTTTCAATCATTCCTTGTAGAAATGAGAGCAAGGGCAGTTTTCCCTTGCATAATTTGTGCTTTGGCCAAGGAGGCCTTCCTTGAAGGTTTTTTGATCAGTTTTGGACCAAGCTACTTTACCTTCTTCATATTTGATTGCAGCCTATTTACACAGGAAAAATGGAGATTTTTAGAACACCAAATCAACCCTATGAGCTATGAAACCCTAGATGACCTAGTGGAAGACTCTTTGGACTTGGCCTTTGCTTGAAAACTTGATTTGGGAGCTTTAGGTGTAAAACAGAGTTTTGTACAAACTGATGTATTGAAGATCCAAAATCCAATGTACTTGATTTATCTAAAGAGCCTATTGTTAGTCATCAATAATTTTTTTCCTTTGTAGATGACTAAATGCTTATCCTAAGATTTCTAGAAACAAATTTCATAAAAGTTGTGAGTTCTAGAAATCTCACTGCCTTCATTATCCTTAAGATAATTTTTCACTATTTCATCATTCCATCATGTCAAGCTTTTCTTGAAAATCCCAGAAAACCCATTAGGGGCTTATGTCACTCATTTTGTCTATATTTTGTCACCTTTGGCCCAAAACCCTCTGTTTTGTTTTGCCAAAACCCCTCACTTCTCCCTAAGGCCACTAATCAAACAACTCTATTATGTCTCCCAAGAATACCTCAAGCATTGATAGTCCCAAAAATGTCTCTGTAGGCTCTTTAGATAAACCAAGTACATTGGATTTTGGATCTTCAATACATTAGTTTATCATGAACTCCATTTACACTTGATGACCCAAAAATCTAAATTTTCTGTCCAAAAGCCAAGTCCAAGGAACCTTCCACTAGGTCACCTAAGGTTTCATAAGTCATAGGGTGGATTTGGTATCCTAAAATATATTTTTTTCCTATGTAAAGAGATTGCATTCAAAGAATAAATGGGACATGTGAATTTGTCCAAAAATGATCAAAGGGCCATTTAAGAAAGTACTCCTTGGCCTAGAGCACAAATTCTGCAAGGGACAGCTGCCCTTGCTCACATTTATGAAAAAGTATCAAATGGCCATCATACCTAAAGAGAGGTAAGGTAAATGGGGGAAAACATCACAATAATACCATCTATAGCAAAGAGAAAGGTAGCAGGCATATGTTTTAGAGAATCAGGGTTTTTGTGACTAATTGGAAGTGCCAAAGCAGGAAATTAGAACAAGGGCTACAAGGAAAAAGATCACCTCAACACCATCCAGTGCACATTGAAGGTTTTTAGAAATAATTAATGAGTTTTGAAAGGTTTAGAGAACTTATAAGACAACACTATTTACTTTTTTCTAGCAGCCCTAAAACCTAGGAGTTTGGAAAGAATGACAAACAGGTCAAATAATCATGATAGGGCCTCCTTCATAATAGCATATGGCATTTCAAGGGACATCCAAGGGCTCTCTAGGGTTTGTACAAACAACATTGTTTCATCTACACCAGAGATATATTGAAAAGAGTATCAGTGTGAGGAGGTCCTAAGCTTTCCAAATACAGTCAAAAGCCTCCCGAAAAAGTCAAGCTAAAGGCAAGCATGAGGTGGAGTATAAAAATGAGACATCAAGATTGAAACATGAGCTTACTTTTTAGAAAATGAGGTATTAAACTTCAAAGGGAACTAAGGGATCAAGGGAAAATGGAATGTAGGCACCTACACAAAATCAGAAGTGGCCAAGTGAAACCCATTGAATGGTATAATTTGTTTAAACTCTGTGGCAAAATAGGTATGTTCTTGCCCAAAAAATCAGTAAGGAGATAAAGGGACATTGTTTAGGTCACCTACATTCAGAAATGCCAAAAGAGGAGAAAAACTGTGTTCTCAATTTGTCAAACATCATGCCTAAATCAGTTTGAATAAATTCCTAGGTTTTCAAATATAAAAAAGAAAAAAAGGACCTCTACATCAGCATCAACCAAACATCACAAGAAGAGGAGAAAAAGTTCCTTGAAGAAGTTATCAAAACCCCACAGAGATCAAAAGCATCAGTCAAATGGAAAAAATACTGAAAAAAATAGTAAAAGTGGGTTTTTTAAAGTTTAAATTCATCTTTACCAAAGTATGAAGGTGTTTTTAGTTTTATTTTTAGTTCATTTGGCACTTGGAAGGAAGAGAGAAAGCTTCTGGAGGAAGAGTAGGGTTTTTTACCGTTTTTTGAGCAAATTTTCCGAGCACTGCACATAGGCGGAGGCACTTCACATAGAGCCTTCGAATTTGTGCAGAGGGGAAGAAGGGCAGTGCTAAAAAAACACTACGCCAAGCACATAAGGGTCAGCGCTACGCACAGGTGGTGGCGATGCACACACGCACAGTTCGGAACCCGACTTGCCCACATCAACAGCGCTGCACACAAGAGAAGGCCCGACAGGCCCGTGCAGATGCCCAAGCCACCCAAGAACCTCCCAGCACTGTGCACAGACCTGCCAACACCCAACCTGACCCGATGCTATGCACAGAGGGCACGATTGAAATGACCAGTCGGGTGGTGCTATGCACAGAAGCAATTTGGCCAGAATTGTTAAAAATTGGTCAAAATCAGTTTTTTCTTCCTTAAAAATTTTCCCTAGGCTCCTGCACAAGTTAAGAAGGACCAAAGGGTAGTAATTAAAGTGAAGAAGGGGCAGAAACAAAGAATGAAGAGAGAAAAAGTGAGCAAAAAAATTATAATATGCAAGAGGATGGTGAAGAATATGAAGAGATGGACATTCAAAATAGCATGACCATTGATAATGAAAAGGAAAAAAGAGAGAATGATGAAGAGGGCAGCCAGGATACAGGTCAAAACAATAAGGAAAATGCAGATGGCTAAGGGAAGCAATGACACCCAAGAATCAAGCCTCAGTGATGCAGAGTAGAATAGTGACAAAGAGTTAGAAGATATGAACATAGATGAAGATTATGATAGTGCCAAAGACAAAGAGGAAAGTGGTCTTCATGATGAGCAAGATGATAGTGATGAAAGTGCAGAGTGTGCCAGTGAAAACGATGACCCCAGCAATGAAAAGACAAGTAGCTCAAATGAAGAACAAAATGATAAATAAGAAATCAATGAAGAGGATGAGAGTGTTGATGATGTTAAAGATAATGATGGGGCAGAAAATATGATGATTGATGATGCCAATAATGAAAATGAAGAAGTTGAGGACTACAACAAGGATCATATCCATAATCAAGGAACCTACAAAGCCACCATCACACCTATTCATTAAAATTTAAGCACTCAAAAAAGGTAAAGACCAAGAAAAACTTAGAGACATGGCTCAAGATAATCCACAGGCTTCTCAAACCCTTTGAAGAAGTTGTCCACCAAATTTCAGGGAATTATGAGCAAATTTTGTTTTTTTTTTTTAAATTTTGAGGCCTCTCTACGCATCGCCCTTGGCGCTATGCAAACCCATGATGCATCTTCAGCTTGAAAAATTGACATTTTTGGATTCCGCTAATCATCAGCAGTTTTCTCACAAAATTTTATACCATTTGGAGTAGTTTTGACCCAGCAAAAGGTCAAAAAACACCTAAATTTTGACCATTCTACCTCATTTTCAGGCAAGGTGCTCCACACAGAGTAGTGTTGGTAAAATGTATTTTTGGACAGGAAAATGGCACTCATTAAAAAAAACAAAAGTATATTTGGAAATCCAACTTGAAAAGCTTTCCAACGAGCCATCACAGGGAAAGATCCGACACTGGGAAAGAGGTCAAAACAGGGCTGCAAGTACACCTATTTTCTGATATTTTGGCATTGCGCCTACAGGACCAAAAGTGGCAAAAGTCAACAAAATATACTCATTTATTGAAAAATGAAATTTTCGAGTTTTTTGACGCAAAACACTCTAGGATTAGCTGTTAGAATTTATTATGCATTTATTTTTCTTAGATATTTATGCCTTGGGCCTTGCATGGTCACTTGGACATAAATTGTCATTTATGACTATTTTGGATATTTTGAAACCCTAATTATGGTTTTAGCTCTTCTTTGCTCTATAAATAGAGCATGAGGCCCTCATGTATTTTGTTGGAATTTGATGACTTATTCTAAGGTAATACATAGTCTCTTGGAGGTTGAAAGCAATTTGATGTCTTGGAGCTTGTGAATGCACTAATTTGTTTGTTGATGGAGAAGGCTTGCTTGCAGGATCCCTGATCTTGGTTGATGGTGAAGTGCTTCTATTTTGTTATTGTTATTTCCTATTTCATTATGTTTCCATTTTTCTATGTTGCAGTAGAACAAAGGATTTAGACTAGGAAATGTTTCTAAAGACACCTTAGATCTGTTTGTTCTTCACTGCCTTAATGTTTTCTTCTGCTAGGACATGTTAGAGAATCCTTCATTTCTCTCTAGACCTCCTAAGCTTGTTTATTTCCTGAATGGTTTAATATAGTAGGTATCAAACATGATTCAATGTTAGCCTTGCTTATTTGATGTCACTAAAACACTTTTCTTGAAATCTCTCTTTAAAGTACCATTACTTAGGTTTGTCAAAGAAGTTTTGTTTCAATCATACTCTTTGCAGTTGCTTAGTTAATTATTTTAAAGATCTTCATAGCTATAATCTTAGATGTTTAGGAGTTCCTTCCTCTCTAATTGTAGTTATTTGTGTATCCTAAATTTTTTCTGTCCTTGATGATGAAATCACTGGAAGTTAAATAGGTTTCCTGCCTTCTATATTTCATTGGAATGTTTGTCTTGAATAATTATCTGTTTTAGTTGAATCAAACTTTCTAGGGTTTTCTATGCCTTTGATTTCCTCTCTATGCTTATGATTCTTCTAAGTCCCTTTGTTTAAAATATATGATAAAGGATTATTGATTTCCCTTTGTCCAAATTTTTGTTCTCAAATTTGATGTCCATCTCATGATCCTTCAAACCCTAAAGATCCACCAACCAAGCTAGATTTTCCATACAATACTCCCTGATCCATTTATGAACCTATCATGAATTTATTAGACTCCATTTCCCAATAACTTGAATATTTCCTTGTTCTATCTGTTCTATCTAATCATCATACCCAACCAAAACAAACAACAAACCCCAATACTTCATAACTAGCCTAAAATTAACCTTAAAAAAAACAAGAACACATCCTTTGCAAACAATAGAGAGAGCCCTCTCTAAATCCAGGAAGGCTAGGTACTTGGATTCCAATGTCTGGTTTGATGTTTGTTGTTCAGCGGTTGTCATCGATGTCAACCCAAGCAGCACCAGGGGCTAACCCAATATTGCATGGGAATTTTGACCTACCAAATTAATATATTCTGGGTCAATAATGCTTTTTATGGTTTCTACTGGTTGATATGTTTCTGTTGATATATGACACACCATGTAATTCTTCACGGTTTGAGAGATATTCACGTTTGAAGTTTGTACCCCAGTTAGTGGGCTAAAACCCCACAGGGTTGGGGCATGGGTCATTGAAAATTCATAATTAATATTTTTTAAGCTCCTAAAATCCCTCCCACGTTCACTTGTTGAAGCCCCTCTCAACTTAATAATTCATATAAATTGTGATCTTCATTTCCTCCTTATGTATGGGATTCGGCCATCTGAAACAGGTCATCTTGGAATTTTCGCTCTAACGTTTTTTCTACCAAGGTTCAAAAGCTGAAATTTTTATGAGGCGAAGCTGAAGTCCTGAGGAAGTTGCAGTAAAAATTTTAGATCAAGGTGCGCAACATTTTTGGAGATATGATCTGTGTAAGTCAAGGTTTTTGCAGGCTCCTGAAATTCATCTCAAGGAAGTGACCTTGGAAAATTCGTCTTAACTCTCTCTCTGAGTATCGGATTGGAATTCTATAAAAGTGACAGATAGTGCACAGTCTGTACTTTTCTCTCTATCAATTTCAGAAACAAATGAAGAAACAATGACACATGGCACGTCGTACAAGTGCGCTCTGCTGAAACAGTCCATAATTAGGGCATTGTGAGAGATTGGGTATAAATCTCTCTTCAAGAATCCAAATTTGGTCAGACCTATGGAATTGGAAAGATGACTCAGAGGAATACTATAGGACTAAAAATCAGATATTGAGGATCTGAAATGACATAGATACACCAGATTCAATATCGAGCTCCTAGAAGGCAAGAAAAAGCTAGATCATGTGTTGTCAAGGGTTGCAAAGGACCAAAATTTCTACAGTAGAAAAGCAAAGCAAGGTGCAACAGAAGGTAGCATGACAAGATCAACAATGAAGGTGCATAACAGCAACAATAAGTTCATCATATGAAGTCTTCAAGTGAGCAGCACTGCATACAATCTTTGTAAAGGTATCATTGTACTTAGTCATTGTAAATACATTATTGTACAAATTGTACTAGTGTCTATCTGCCAAGGGTTGAAGAGGCAGTGTTGGGAGGTCTAGGATCATCATTAGGTGGTTGTATCGAAGTTGGGGTTATGGTCTAGTATATATTTTTCTTCTACATCATTCTATATTATTGTAAAGTGGACCATTTTCCCTGGTATGGGAGTCCATTATTCTTTTATTCTTCTATAGGGGGGTAGGGTGGTGCTAGGGTGAGTTGTAGCTCATTGGGTGTTGGGGCATCCGTTCAGTTAACTACTAAAGAATCTTGGCCATTGGAGCGTCCATCCAGTGGGAGCTAGAGAAGAATGCTTTTCTAGATTCTAGGAAGTTGGAGCTTTATTTTCAATTGGAGTTGAATATTAAATAATTATTAGAAAAGCATTAGGTGATTTTTGTCCTGGAGTGGGTTTCCACCTTAAAAACTTTGTACATTTGTGTTCCTCTTGTTTACTATTGTCATTGTACAAACACTGATAATAATTGAAGATTAAATAATGCTCTAATTGAAATGAATACTGATTCACCCCCCCTCTCAGTATTTCCAACAATTGGTTTCAGAGCTTGGTTCCTTCAATAGAAGTTTAAAAAATGGAAGGAGGTCATGGAGCATACCAAGAATGGTGTACCTCTATTCAATGAAAATAATTATGCACTTTGGAAAGGAAGAATGGAGGTCTATCTCTTGGCGCAAGGTTACGAAGTATGGGACACTGTTCAAAATGGATTTACATCAAGTACGGATGAACAAGGTAAGAAGAATTTGCTAAATGATGCAAAAGAAAAGAATATTATTATCAGTGGACTTATTGAATCTGCTTATCATAAGGTGTTGGGTTGCAAAATTGCCAAAAATTTATGGGACAAGCTTGAGAATATATACGCAGGTGACTCAAATGTCAAAGAAGAAAAGCTTCAAATTTATAGAGAAAAATTTGAGCAACTCAGAATGAAAGAAGTGTTAGCCTCTCCTATATCAATAGTCTCATCTTGCATGATTGTCTTGATGGAAGTGTGGAATATGTTCAAACCTTCTTACTTGAGCAAAGGTGTTCCATATTCTTGAAAACCAAAAAATCAAAAAATTTAAAAAATGTAAAGAGGGTATACCCTAAAAGAAAAATCAAAGGGTAAAAAGAATAAAAATGGTCAAAAAAGAGAAA